>CM019172.2:7210446-7810446 GCA_009739505.2 Apolygus lucorum
GAGATATTCTTCACTCCTCACATCACTGATCAGCTGAGAGAGCTCCGAAGCCATTTTCAATGCTATTGAATGAAGTGCTCTTCCAGCGGCTCTCCAGCATTCGAGGAGATATTCTTCACTCCTCAACATCACTGATCAGCTGAGTGAGCTCCAAAGCCATTTTCAATCCTATTGAATGGAGGTTGCTCTTCCAGGCGTCTCCAGCATTCGAGGAGATCTTCTTCACTCTTCTGATCACTGATCAGCTGAGTGAGCTCCGAAGCCATTTTCAATCCTATTGAACGCAGGAGCTGAAATTTGAGAGGGAAGGTCAAGGGAGAATACAGATGGTGGTAGGTGCTATTGATGGAGAACCAGTGATCTATACAGAAGGATGATCTATACAGAAAATAATAAACCTTTGAGCAATGATTTGCAGCGTTTTTTCTATGGGAGGCGTCAATGATACGAGGTTCATTTTAGTCGCAATCGATGCAACCAAGTATGGAGACCCAGAAAATACAAAAAAGTGAAAATGGCCAAAAATGTCACATAGCCCCTTTAAAAAACGCTGCAAATCATTGCTCAAAGGTTTATTATTTTCTGTATAGATCATCCTTCTGTATAGATCACAGGTTCTCCATCAATAGCACCTACCACCATCTGTATTCTCCCTTGACCTTCCCTCTCAAATTTCAGCTCCTGCGTTCAATAGGATTGAAAATGGCTTCGGAGCTCACTCAGCTGATCAGTGATCAGAAGAGTGAAGAAGATCTCCTCGAATGCTGGAGACGCCTGGAAGAGCACTTCCATTCAATAGGATTGAAAATGGCTTTCGAGCTCACTCAGCTGATCAGTGATGTGAGGAGTGAAGAAGATCTCCTCGAATGCTGGAGACGCCTGGAAGAGCACCTCCATTCAATAGGATTGAAAATGGCTTCGGAGCTCACTCAGCTGATCAGTGATGTGAGGAGTGAAGAATATCTCCTCGAATGCTGGAGACGCCTGGAAGAGCACTTCCATTCAATAGGATTGAAAATGGCTTTGGAGCTCACTCAGCTGATCAGTGATGTGAGGAGTGAAGAATATCTCCTCGAATGCTGGAGACGCCTGGAAGAGCACTTCCATTCAATAGCATTGAAAATGGCTTCGGAGCTCACTCAGCTGATCAGTGAGCAATGATTTGCAGCGTTTTTTACCTACAAACATTGTTTTACCTACCAATTTTTTTTACCTACCACACCTACCTATTGGTAGGTACTACCTACCACACTATAATGGCTTCACACCTTCACAATCAAGTTTATTAGAAAGAACTAAACGCTTCACACTCGATTCGAAAAATAGAAAGCTTGATATGGAAATTTGATTACTGGTTACGCAGAAGGCAAAACTGTATACAAATCGAAGAAATGTACAGCGATCGCATTTTAGTCAGATAAAATTTGAACGGCGATTAGACCTCTTTTGCGATTCACACTCATGATTCTATTTTTATCGAAGGAAAACCTTCAAATACTCGTAGGGACCGAACGGTTTGTCCTACAGAGCTCCGGGTGGTCTCAAAAATTTTTAAAAATTCTGTACTATTTAAAATTGGTGAAAAAACGATACCTTTATTTCGAGAGTTTTCGAGCTAGGGCACTCTTGAAAATTTCCACCCTTAATTTTCACCCCTTAGAAGTGACCTACATCAACCAAAAGCTTCGCGGCACAACTAGACCCCAAATGGAGCCCATATACCAAATTTGAACCAAATCGGTCCAGTGTTGCTAAGAAAAGTGCCGCGTACGGCGGACGGCGGACGGCGGACGGCGTACGGCGTACGGCGGACGGACGGAAATTTTTTTATTCGATTTTCGGATTCTACGTACCTTGAAACGTAAAACATCAAATTTTGAGGGGGGGTTAAAATTTTTTTTTTCTTGCTCGATTCCAAAGGCTTATTATTGAAAATAATAAACCAAAAAACGGGTTCAACTGTTGTCCTGTACCTTTTTTTCACTCCACCACAAATCGGGCGTATTTAAACTTACAGATTTCCCTTGTTTTGACTAAAATAATCATTTGATTTACAGGGTAAACTCAAATATGAGGATACCATTGGAAAGAGCGTTAAATTGCCTTTCATTTTTGTTTCACTGACTTTTACCTGTCATTGCAAACGTTCAATAATTTTCAATGGTGTCTGCTCCAATTACCTACCACCTACTGAAAAATGGGTGATCTTCACTCCAAGGAAGCATATTTGAAGTGAACTGTGAACAATTTTTGAAACAAAAATGTAAGACAATTTAACGCTGGTTCCAACGGTATACTCATGTTTGTAGTTTACCTTCTAAATGAAGGGAGTTATGACCATTTTAGTGTAATAATTGTGAGCGTACCTTCTTTCCTTCTTCGAAAGCGTCTCGTATAACGGGATACGAAGTGAAAATATCCGACATACAATAAGCACAGAGACGCGCATGCGCTCACTAAGGAGGTTCTTCAATAACTATTATCCCCGAGGGAAGGATACCTCCGTATTCGAATGTGGTATTGCCTAATCAAAGAAATGAAGGGATAACCAGGGGATAGAAAGTTTTGACGTATCCGCGCGACTGTAAAATCAACGCGCAGGAGCGTGTCGAGCACGCGGAAAGCTCGGAAATGCGTGAAAAAGCCCGGGATATCCTCGTTTCCTACAATAAGGGGAGTCATCTGAAACAAGGAACGAATTTTTCTTTGACCGACAGAGCTCGATTCTATGCGACATTCTTAATCCTACAAACAGCGCTTCAAGGATAAAGCTTTGAATGTATAGAGCCACCTTACGAAGCAATAAACTCCAAACTAAAAACCAAAGCAATAAACTCAAAAGGCAACTTGAAAATATGTGATTAAATTAAAGTTGGCTGTGAAATAAGGAATAAAGTAAATTAGATATTTTGATAGAGCATCACCATTGAACTTTATGATTCGAGAGAGTTTTTATTGAGTAAAAAACAACAAGCTAAATTGTGGATTTAAAGGTAGAACAATATAGAAAATGTTTTTGCCATTAAATGTTATAAAATTTGTATGTCTTTACTTTGGCACATAAACAAAAAACGCTGCAAATCATTGCTCAAAGGTTTATTATTTTCTGTATAGATCACCCTTCTGTATAGATCACTGGTTCTCCATCAATAGCACCTACCACCATCTGTATTCTCCCTTGACCTTCCCTCTCAAATTTCAGCTCCTGCGTTCAATAGGATTGAAAATGGCTTCGGAGCTCACTCAGCTGATCAGTGATCAGAAGAGTGAAGAAGATCTCCTCGAATGCTGGAGACGCCTGGAAGAGCACTTCCATTCAATAGGATTAAAAATGGCTTTGGAGCTCACTCAGCTGATCAGTGATGTGAGGAGTGAAGAAGATCTCCTCGAATGCTGGAGACGCCTGGAAGAGCACTTCCATTCAATAGGATTGAAAATGGCTTTGGAGCTCACTCAGCTGATCAGTGATCTGAAGAGTGAAGAAGATCTCCTCGAATGCTGGAGACGCCTGGAAGAGCACTTCCATTCAATAGGATTGAAAATGGCTTTGGAGCTCACTCAGCTGATCAGTGATCTGAAGAGTGAAGAAGATCTCCTCGAATGCTGGAGACGCCTGGAAGAGCACTTCCATTCAATAGGATTGAAAATGGCTTTGGAGCTCACTCAGCTGATCAGTGATCTGAAGAGTGAAGAAGATCTCCTCGAATGCTGGAGACGCCTGGAAGAGCACTTCCATTCAATAGGATTGAAAATGGCTACGGAGCTCACTCAGCTGATCAGTGATCTGAAGAGAGAAGAAGATCTTCTCGAATGCTGGAGACACCTGGAAGAGCACTTCCATTCAATAGGATTGAAAATGGCTTTGGAGCTCACTCAGCTGATCAGTGATCTGAGGAATGAAGAAGATCTCCTCGAATGCTGGAGACGCCTGAAAGAACACTTCCATTCAATAGGATTGAAAATGGCTTCAGAGCTCACTCAGCTGATCAGTGATCTGAAGAGAGAAGAAGCCTTTGAGCAATGATTTGCAGCGTTTTTTACCCACCAACATTTTTTTTACCTACCAGCTAGGTACTACCTACCACACCATACTGGCTTCACACCTTCACAATCAAGTTAATTAGAAAGAACTAAACGCTTCACACTCGATTCGAAAAATAGAAAGCTTCATATGGAAATTTGATTACTGGTTACGCAGAAGGCAAAACTGTATACAAATCGAAGAAATGAACAGCGATCGCATTTTAGTCCGATAAAATTTGAATGGAGATTCACACTCATGATTCTGTTTTATCCAAGGGAAACCTTCAAGTACTCGTAGGGACCGAACGGTTTGTCCTACAGAGCTCCGGGTGGTCTCAAAAATTTTAAAAAATTCAATACTATTTAAAATTGGTGAAAAAACGATTCCTTTATTTCGAGAGTTTTCGAGCTAGGGCACTCTTGAAAATTTCAACCCTTAATTTTCACCCCTTAGAAGTGACCTACATCAACCAAAAGCTTCGCGGCACAACTAGACCCCAAATGGAGCCCATCTACCAAATTTGAACCAAATCGGTCCAGTGTTGCTAAGAAAAGTGCCGCGTACGGCGTACGGCGGACGGACGGAAATTTTTTTATTCGATTTTCGTATTCTACGTACCTTGAAACGTAAAACATCAAATTTTGAGGGGGGGTTAAAATTTTTTTTTCTTGCTCGATTCCAAAGGCTTATTATTGAAAATAATAAACCAAAAGCGTTACAGTTAGTTTTTTAATGATTTTTACTTAAACCAAGTCGTTGCTACGGAACTTTATCTTCGTCATTGGAGTTCGTAGAAAATTGCTAATAGACATTTTCTTTCTTAAATTAGTTGTAAAATCGACTCCCCAAGTTTTCCGGTCCCTGTAGGTATGCTAGCAGATCATTGTGGAGAGAGAGAGAGAGAGAGAGAGAGAGAGAGAGACGAGCATTTCTTCCCTTCAACCAATACATCCTTCTGAATTTGCTTTTAATTTCTTCTTTTTTCTTCTCTATGTGTTTTTTCCGGTTTAATTTGGGTATGACACTCAACTTCAAATAACTGTCAAAAACTAATAACAGTTCTTGTGTTGTCAGAAGGCCATTAGAGTATAGTAAGAAAGTATTTGAAGAAACTCAATTTTAAATGCTTGCATACGAGTCTGCAACACATTGGGACATTTTCATGTCAACCACTACACAACAAGGTAGTGAAGTAAGGTTGTTAGTTCATGTACCCAAGCATCAAAATAAGAAAACAGTTGATTGTTCTCTACGCAACACAGTGAGTCTATTTTATTTATTGGTCGCGTGAGCCAGACTTGCTTAGTTATCGTGACGATTTTTCAGTTTATGTGCCAAAGCAAAGACATGAAAATGTCAAAAATGCATAAATTTAGGGCTTTCCAACGAATGGTAAACGATTTTTCTACGAACTCCAATGACGAAGATAAAGTTCGGTAGCAACGACTTGTTTGTTAGTAAAAATCATAGAAAAACTAACTGCAACGCTTTCTTGCGACCAATTTTGTAACGCTTTTTCGTTTATATGCCAAAGTAAAGACATGAAAAATCGTTCACCAATCTTTAGAAAGCCCTAAATTTATGCAGGAATTATATACTACCGTTACAACCCCATTTACCGTACTAAAGACATAAAACGTTCCAACGTGTTGCAGACCCGTATGCAAGCGTTTTTCCAACATTCTCTTTGAAGAAAATAGTTTTCAAAATAAAATGAAGCCGCAAATGACAGAAACAAGGCGTAGGTCATCCCATTCGTGCAGTATGGGATTGAGCGAATTTTCAAAGAAATATTCTAACCAATTTCCAGCCATTTTTATTTCAAAAAGAACTACATTTGTTTTCACGGTCTTATAGAGTACCCGCAACCTTTCCTGCATCTGAAGAAAATTAGGTATTTTTGCATTCAGTTGGTCCGTAAGCAACGATTAGAAAAACCAAAACTACTCAGAACTTTTTGTTCTAACATTCAGATGAAGTTGAAAGTTAGAAGAAGAACAACTACGATTTTTTCATCATTATTTAACTTTTATCATCTCTATTTACTCCGCTTCTACTGTGTATTACCAAGCAGTTCATGAAACGTGAAAAAAATTCCATTTTACAATAAATACTAAACCAAATAATGATTAATATTTATTATTTTCCATAATATTTTATTATTTTCCACAAACCAAATTTCATCAAAATCGGTCCATTCATTATAATTTACAAAATCGTCAGAAAATGAAACAAATCCCGAACATCTTCTATCCAAACTACTTAGAATTAATCACAACACACTTAACAAGAAATGATAATGATAATGAGTCATTACCTCGTGTCATCAAGTCCGTCACAAGTCAAACCACATTAGAACCCAAGACGATCCTTGAGGAACATCCGACCGGATCTCATTCTCGTCACGAAGGAAAGAAACCCCGACAAATAAATATTTTTCAACTTTCGATTCAATATGAAAGGTAAAAAGAGCGATACGAGGTAAAGAAATGATCGGACTTTGAACGATTCGAAAAGAATTCCAGCGTTAGAAAGGGCTCCCGAAGACCGGTCTAGAACGCGCTTGAAGACGGACTGGGGGCAGGTACGGTGGAACAGAATGATAAGGTAGTGTGGGGGTAAATGATCACTTTCACCATCTGGAATCCAAAATACAAAAACCAATTACAAAGTCGTGTGAACTCGGACTTCCGTAATATGTTAATTGGGTTTTGTGGTCTCTGCAAGAATAAATTATATCGGTTGCAGCGGTTGCAGGTGGAGCGTGGTAATCTGGCTCGGGGAGCATCTCTAATCGACATGCTCAGTTGATCGATGATTATGAATGATTATGTTTGTACTTTGAAGCGAAAATTGTACAAGGTAGAGGTGCCTCTGGTTGGTCACTCGTGGATAGGCTGACCGAAAATGTCCATGAAATTTCTATACAGGAGAACACATATCGTGAACTTACATATTCTTATTATAAGAACTAAAACATTGTAAATCTTTTAAGAACGTTTCTAAGATAACTAAGACGAGGAGGCTATGTGCTACACCCACTAGGTGGACTACCGGGATTTTCTGTTTACAGAACCCCCTAAAATAGCATCTTATTTTAAAGCATAGATTCAGACCTGTAATTTTAAAATACACAAATAGTCCGACGTAAATACGGAACAATCTTCCCGAAAACAGAAATCACGTTTTACAACTATTTTCACAAATGAGGAATTTCACCGATTTCTGTTTGCATTTTTCCTGAATAGTTAATGGTGTGGGATAGATGAAAATCGGGCTGATTTCGGAAAATAAGTCTCCTGTTATTTTTGGGAGACAGTCAAAATTTTTAATTTCAAAACTAACCGGGAAAACAGACGTGAAGCGGGAACGCTCGCTGATTGGGCTGTTCGGATCGCCGTCTCCTCCCAGTGTTGCCCATTGGGACGACGAAATCATGTTTTCTAAGAGAAAAGTTACCAAACAAAAACAGAGGAAACCTAATTTTCCCCATCTCGCTTTTTCTATTTTTTTCTTCAGTTTTTCGATTTCGAACTTTACTGTTTCATGAAATTTTGCATCTGAGGACTATATATTTCTCGACCTCAGCGCTTCGAGCGGCCATAAATGAACTATTCCAGCATGACGTCATTTTCCCGGTTTTTTTAAACATTCGTATTTTCTACACTGTTTTGTTTATTCGTAAATTAGGAAGTTCGGGCTGAAAGTTTGCCTTAGGGGGTTTTTAGAGGTGCTGAATCCGATTTTGGGGTCAAAGATAGGAAATTCCGACATGGTGAAATTCCTCATTGTCGACACTTTCAACAAAGCAAAAGGGAATCCAATTGAAACGGGACCACCATGGATACTGGTAGACCACATTTCAGAAAGAATCAGGCAGATTGGTACTAGAATAAAGAAATGCAAGGTGTCCAAACACACACAAAAAGTCTGCCAAGTGAGTGTGGCACATAGCTTCCTCGTATCCATAACCCGATAGTATACAGGGTGTCCAAGTAACTACGCTCCCCCCACTTATTTTCTCTAATAGTGTGAGAAAAAAATCGGATTAACGCTATTCTTCATAATTTTTTGCGTAGAATTCAAAAATGACAAAATTGCGCAGTGCGCAATCGCGCAACCGTGCGCAATCATGATCAACTTTGTTTTTTCAAATGAGGACCCCCATTTTTATTGCAGATTCGGATTCTACGTCAAATTTTATGAACATTTTACTTCGACAACTTCTTTTTTTGGAGGCGCACAGCCCGCTCAGCGAGCGGTCAAAGATGCGCAACCCAGGGATTGCGCCACAGTTGAGATGAAGGTAGACCTCAAGTGCGGCACATCACTTAGCACTGTTTTTCCACGCTGAATCGCGTGGTGGTGTCCCTTTCTTGATTTGATTTCATTTTACCTCATTTACAGCCAAAAAAGAAAATTTTTGAGGAGGAAATCATCGATTTTCTTACGAAGGGTAATGAATCATCCTAGTAAAATGTAAAAAAAATTAAATTTTTAAAATTGTAAAATAACGGGAAACTACTACATAATTATCGCAAATTTAATTTTTTTTACATTTTATTAGGATGATCATTACCCTTCGTAAGAAAATCGATGATTTCCTTCTCAAAAATTGACTTTTTTGGCTGTAAATGAGGTAAAATGGAATCGAATCAAGAAAGGGACATCACCACGCGATTCAGCGTGGAAAAACAGTGCTAAGTGATGTGCCGCACTTGAGGTCTACCTTCATCTCAACTGTGGCGCAATCCCTGGGTTGCGCATCTTTGACCGCTCGCTGAGCGGGCTGTGCGCCTCCAAAAAAAGAAGTTGTCGAAGTAAAATGTTCATAAAATTTGACGTAGAATCCGAATCTGCAATAAAAATGGGGGTTCTCATTTGAAAAACAAAGTTGATCATGATTGCGCACGGTTTCGCGATTGCGTACTGCGCAATTTTGTCATTTTTGAATTCTACGCAAAAAATTATGAAGAATAGCGTTAATCCGATTTTTTTCTCACACTATTAGAGAAAATAAGTGGGGGGAGCGTAGTTACTTGGACACCCTGTAGATGATCCGATGACAAGTATTTAATCTCAAAACATAAATCTCTAAGTACCTAGCACTACCCTCATAGAGAATTTTTTTCCCCTTTCCGAAAATCATAATAATATTATGATATATTATATTATGTAGGTATTATATTATGTAGGTATCCACAAAACACTATAATGAGAGAGCTACACCACTTGCTATTGTCGATTGAGCTAACCAGTGACATCTTCCCTATTTCATTCAGCATATTATAAGACTCGGACCATATTTGAAGAACGTTCTATCACACAAATCATTAACCCATTTCAAGCCGAGGGTAGAAATAACAGAGTAATGGGAGGAGGAGGATGAACTATTTTACAGAATGGCGGCCGAAATAAGGCATAATTTGCTCCCCAATCGAGAGCAAAAATGCTCCAAATTTTATGAATTCAACATTTTATAGGATTTGAGAGGTCTCAGTTTTCCAAACCGATATGATTTATCCATTTCATTGTTAAAAATCTGAAAAAATTTTAGGTAAAATGTAAAATTCTATTTATGGCCCGGAATCTGTTTCGACTTATGGCCCAGAACGCGCTCTCGCCCAGGATCGAATTTGAACCACCATAATCACGCTTTCAAAAAAATTCCTCAAATCTTATTGAGCTCCCGAATGTCGAAGAAAATTTTTTTTGAGCAGTTTAGGAACTGCATGAACGAGAAAAAATTCTTCCACAAAGATTTTCCACTATTTCAATATTCAAAAAAATCATTATTATGACGATGCAAATATGCATCAGAGGCCGGAAATGGGTTAAGGCTAAAGTCTCCTATTTTAGAAAAAATTTTTATGCGAAATTAATTTTTGCGTTTTTTTTTTTTCAGAACGGCTTGAATGAATTAACCTAGGTTTGTACATTCGATTCTCATCTTGAAGACCGTCTTCTATAATGTTCCAATTTCTCTTGGCCAAATTTGAATAATTATTGAAATAACGGGCATCTAAGACCTGGAGCATTACTATCGGAATTCAAATCAATTTTGGTTTATTATTTTCAATAATAAGTCTTTGGAATCGAGCAAGAAAAAAAAATTTTAACCCCCCCTCAAAATTTGATGTTTTACGTTTCAAGGTACGTAGAATACGAAAATCGAATAAAAAAATTTCCGTCCGTCCGCCGTACGCGGCACTTTTCTTAGCAACACTGGACCGATTTGGTTCAAATTTGGTATATGGGCTCCATTTGGGGTCTAGTTGTGCCGCGAAGCTTTTGGTTGATGTCAGTCACTTCTAAGGGGTGAAAATTGAGGGTTGAAATTTTCAAGAGTGCCCTAGCTCGAAAACTCTCGAAATAAAGGTATCGTTTTTTCACCAATTTTAAATAGTATTGAATTTTAAAAAATTGTTGAGACCACCCGGAGCTCTGTAGGACAAACCGTTCGGTCCCTACGAGTACTTGAAGGTTTTCCTTCGATAAAACAGAATCATGAGTGTGAATCGCAAAAGAGGTCTAATCTCCATTCAAATTTTATCGGACTAAAATGCGATCGCTGTTCATTTCTTCGATTTGTGTACAGTTTTGCCTTCTGCGTAACCAGTAATCAAATTTCCAAACGAAGCTTTCTATTTTTCCAATCGAGTGTGAAGCGTTTAGTTCTTTCTAATAAACTTGATTGTGAAGGTGTGAAACCAGTATGGTGTGGTAGGTAGTACCTAGCTGGTAGGTAAAAAAAAGTTGGTAGGTAAAAAAAATGTTGGTGGGTAAAAAACGCTGCAAATTATTGCTCAAAGGCTTCTTCACTCTTCAGATCACTGATCAGCTGAGTGAGCTCCGAAGCCATTTTCAATCCTATTGAATGGAAGTGTTCTTCCAGGCGTCTCCAGCATTCGAGGAGATCTTCTTCACTCCTCAGATCACTGATCAGCTGAGTGAGCTCCAAAGCCATTTTCAATCCTATTGAATGGAAGTGCTCTTCCAGGCGTCTCCAGCATTCGAGGAGATCTTCTTCACTCCTCAGATCACTGATCAGCTGAGTGAGCTCCGAAGCCATTTTCAATTCTATTGAACGCAGGAAGCTGAAATTTGAGAGGGAAGGTCAAGGGAGAATACAGATGGTGGTAGGTGCTATTGATGGAGAACCAGTGATCTATACAGAAGGGTGATCTATACAGAAAATAATGAACCTTTGAGCAATGATTTGCAGCGTTTTAGATTTAAAATCGATTTATTAGATTGAACGGCCGTTCAGAATTACGAATTATAATGGGAAGGGGATTGAAGAATGGGACTCTCTTTCCTGGGTGATGCACGATTGCCACACGTACCAGCTCCATCTCTGTCTTTTCGCCCAGTTCTTTGAGTTGGATGGATTTTTTGCCAGGATAAATCGGATCGTCCTTTCAAAACTGCATCAAACCGTTCACTGGGCGCAGCAGGTTCTGATGTTGGCTGTACTGTCCATTGTCGTACTTCAAGCCTTCATTTTTGATCAGAAGTGCTTTCATCTGAAGTCGTCGTGTGTGATGGTTTATGCCAGCCCAATTTTTCAAAGTTCCAGAACTCAAAGCAATGTCTAATATGAACTCAATTTACAATCCAAGATTATAGGAATATTTCTTGATCCTAACCTCTTGAAATAGCAAGTCTCAATTTTATATCATGTACCTACACTTTTTGAGTTTTACAAATCAGAATGATTTATTAAGATATGTTTAAAAACTTGGCCACATGAAAAAAATGGTGTTAATTGTTTCAAAATTTCTAATGTTTACATTCATGTATAGTTCAAGTCTTGACTGGCCGAATGTAACCCACTTTTCCCTAATTGTAGCTCTAATAAATCTGTACACCAGAAGCAGCTAAACCTCATCGTTTCTGAAAAAGTAATTTTTGAGAGAATCTAGTACATGAAATTATGGCGATACAGACAAGAAAGGAATTTTCTTGTGAACTACCTTTCATATTCGTATAACTGTTGTGTAGTAATTTCCCGAGTCAGTTTCAATGCCAGACGTGATTTATCAGACCTGCGTCAACTTTCATCATTCCAGCCCTTCAATTTCTCTTCTCGTGTGTCCGATAACCCCTCAGCTCAACTTCACTTTCTCATGCGGGTAACATTATCGCTACCTATCGAGTTTTTTTGCCTGGAGTCTAATGGACTAACCAGGTACCTCGGGAGGTACAGTTGGAATTAGTTCGGGAGCTGTTCTCAATTACTAGAGAACCGGATAGATAGTCTGGATTGGATGATCTTGAAAACCATAGTGCCTCCACTAAACCGCGAAAGTTTCACCATGTGTGAATCATCTGCTGAGGGGGTTCTCACAAAATCTTAGATTGGCAATTTTACCCAGACTTCTTTTGGATTAATAATCTTCTCTTTATAAGACTTCGTATGTATTTTCCACATTGCGAGTTTTGAAAATGGGAATTTCCCGTTCTTCAACACTTGACACTTCTACTCGGCAGTTCTATTCGAAATGATTGGTAGTTGAACCAATCTGAGCACCATGTGGTATCATATTAATTACATACATCACTTTCTTCGAAGAACAGAGTAGCATATCAAAAAAACCTAAACTGAGGGGAATTGCGACGGAAATGTTTGCCATTTGCTCCCTACTTCACTAATATTTGTCCTTCAACTCCATTCTTAAAATATTGTCTTCCTCTATACTATCTCTCGTCCGAAAAACCGAGACTCCATCATTAATGGTTCCCAATAAAATTTAAAAATCTGCAAAACTCAAACTATTTACATCCCTTTTCGGGCAGATTTGAGATTTTTTGTACTGGTTACTGTGTTTCTATGATTAATTTTTCCTTCAATTAAAATTATCTAAGATAACACAGAAACCAGCAGAGAAAATAGTCCAGTCTGCCTGAAAACAACTGTAACTCGTAGGAAAATGTGTGAGAACCAGTATTTTCAAAAATTCATCCAAGATATACAGTAACAAGTAAGAGGGTTACAGTTTTTCGTCGCACATTTAGGTTCTTTACCCTGATGCTGATGCTTCAGCTATCTAGCGGCCAATCTAGGCAAGATGCCTGCTTCAGGGTTCCAAGTTGAGGATTTCGACCCGACAGAACTACGATATCATTTGATATGAATTTTTCTTTCATTCGTACTTTATTGTCGACTTAGAAACCAACCTATTTTTCGACAGAGGTCGAAACATTGTCACCAGAAAACGACTGGAACCGGATGGAAGGGAGCAGGAAGGACGGAGAAAGGACCTTTTCGTCGGTTTCCCGTCTTCGGAAAGTAGAGCTTGTCGTTTGACCTGTCTGACTGCCTAGAATGAACAAAGGCGGATTCGATAAAAGGAAGATACGCCACACGATCAATCTTCTTTTGGGTTGGTACTCAGATTTGGCCATATTGAATCCGTCTGGAATGAGATCAAGAAAACTTCATAACAGATTTTAGCATCACCAATAAAAATGAGTTGAAATGAAAATTTTAATTCTCAAACCAATATATAAACTAACCTGTAATCAACTGTTTAATGATCATCAAAATGGTGCTCAGAAAAATGTAATTTTTTTGCTCAGGCTTTGTAATTTAGAGTATTCTGATTTGATTAATGTAGAGAAGCCATCAGTTGAGTTTAATGGGCAATTTTAGTCAATTCCGTTTCTAGCAAATATTCATTGAAATATTCATATTCCAGGAAACGTTTTCACGTTTTCAAAAATAAGTTGAAGTTTTCAAAGAAAATGCAATTGGAAGAAAGGAGAGGGGGAAAATGGCATAGCAGCAGCAGCTGAACTGGTTTGTTAAATCCAGTTATGGAGCCATACATTCAAATGCTCTTCTAGCAAATTTTTGAAGAAGCCACTGCAATACTCAACATTTAAAAGATTTTTTTTTTTTTTAATAAAAGAAAAAATAAATAAAATCCGTTTTGAAACAGCCTTAGTGATTCCTAATGTTTCCCCAAAAAATCGTATACATTTTATACTATTATATTAAAAATTAATGGAGACGCCAAAAGTGTTATTCGAGGTGTTTTGTGGACAATGTAAACTCGAACTGTGGTACACACGAAATCACGATGAAATTCCATACAGGTACAATTTTGTGAAGTAAAAAATTGTATCAGCTCAAAAATGGCTAGAAATTCTTTCTAAAATTGTCTCATTCACTCATGATGCATGAATGGGATTGTTTTCTCACGTTTAGAGAAATATAATCGACAATGTAGTACCACTTAGGAAGTTTTCTTCAACACGATGCTTTCCCAATAAGAAAGTACTAGTTAGACATAGATAACTCGATACAGAGAAGGAAGAAATAAAACATTTAAAAACAGCATTCTTTCTGTTTCTTTTTTTCTGGATGACGAGTGAAATGGATGAATGAACCTGAAATGAGGTTCCCCGGTGATATTACGCAAGACGTGGCCATAAATTCAACGAAATGGAAAGTCTTGTATAATAGGATTTGAAAGTCATGGGACAACTATTAGACTCTTAGCGTCTTATATCGTGCGTTTCAAAGAACTAATATCTTCCTTGATTCGAAGTCTCTGACAATGGGTTGAATACTGATGTTATGTTTTGAAATTGTCTGATAGACTCGTCATGAACCATCAACATCAACACGAGAAAGAAGGTTTTTTCCTATATTGGCCTTTTTCTTTAAGCTGCAAAAGCAATGAAGGGCCAATCTGGAATCATTGATTCCTCATGTCAAGCAGAATTGAAAGATTTTTTTACGGAATAGTAACGATTCCCGACTATTTCCTGACCAAATCCCAAATTCTAAACGAATGAAATTAAACTTTTGGCAATTCGAAGGTTGATTGCATCCTTCATAATCAGAATAGTAGGTAGTTTTTATTACCTCACCTGGATTTTTAAGATTTTGTAAACCTGCTTCATCATTCAGTTTTTGGCTAATCATTATCAATATGAACCTTCGGATATCTTCTCTGGCACCCGAGTTCTAATGGATTTATTTTCAGTCTCCACGCGTGGAACAGGTGTCTGTGGAGGAATGGGCAGAGTTCACGAGGGGTAAAAAAAATCCTCTTGGGGCTTCTTCGTCAGGTCGGAACGGAAAAAGAGGTGGAAGTGACCAGAGGACGGAAGGAGTCGATGAACTGCAACCGGCCTGCTAGGGTTCAGCTTGGTTATTTTCTTCCTAGAAGAGACCACAATAGAGCTTAATATCCAACTAGTCTACAGTAATGCTAAATTCTCAGGAAGTTGTAATTCGAAACTCTGATTTTGAAAAAATCTCGATTATCTGGACTTGCTGGTTCGTAATTTTCAATAATGAACCTTTGGAATCAAGCAAGAAAAAATTGTAACCCCACCACAAAATTTGATGGTTTACAATACAAAGATCCAATAAAGAATTTCCGACCGTCCGCCATTTTGCCCATTTTTAGGACGTCCCACAGTAAGACTTGGGCGTCCTTATGCGATCGATCTGGGGTGAAGTTGGACAACACTCAACAGAAGAAAAAAAATAACCACACAGTAATCCGTTTTAGACCATTCTGAATCCAAATCCGCGAAAAAAACCATAGGTGTATGTCTGTGTGTGTGTGTGTGTGTGTATGTGTGTGTGTGTGTGTGTGTGTGTGTGTGTGTGACAAAATCTTGTGTCGTCTGCACAGGCCTTAGTTCTCAACCGATTTTCCTGGTTCTTTTTTTGTTCGACGCGGAAAACTATCTAGTTGTGCACTACGTCGCCGGAATTTCGAATTTTGCCTTTTAAGGGGGGGAAAGGGGGGGTTAATGCTCAAAAAACGTGCGTTTTTGGGCATAATCTTGTGTCGTCTGCCCAGGCCTTAGTTCTCAACCGATTTTTGTGGCTCTTTTTTTCATCGACGCGGAAAACTATCTAGTTGTGCACTACGGCGCTGGAATTTTGAATTTTGCTTTTTAAGAGGGGGAAAGGGGGGGTTAATGCTTGAAAAACGTGCGTTTTTGGGCATAATCTTGTGTCGTCTGCCCAGGCCTTAGTTCTCAACCGATTTTTGTGGTTCTTTTTTTGTTCGACGCGGAAAACTATCTAGTTGTGCACTACGTCGCCGGAATTTCGAATTTTGCCTTTTAAGGGGGGGAAAGGGGGGGTTAATGCTCAAAAAACGTGCGTTTTTGGGCATAATCTTGTGTCGTCTGCCCAGGCCTTAGTTCTCAACCGATTTTTGTGGTTCTTTTTTTCATCGACGCGGAAAACTATCTAGTTGTGCACTACGGCGCTGGAATTTTGAATTTTGCTTTTCAAGGGGGGAAAGGGGGGTTAATGCTTAAAAAACGTGCGTTTGCGGGCGTAATCTTGTAAACTCTGCCCTGGCCTCAATTTCCAACCGATTTCTGTGTTTCTTTTTTTGTTTGACTCAAATAACTTCCGAGTTGTACATAATTTCACCCGAGTACCGAAATTCGCAAGGGGAGGGGGCGAGTGGGGGATAATATTCATAAAATATCCGATTTTTCAATATTTCGGTTCGTTTACTGCTTACTAATTGTACCCAAGCTTTGAAATTGAGGAAAAATTCTCATTACACCTCCGGATTTTCATGAATTATTCTCTGTACGACCATGGAACTAATAGTGGTGCCACCGTGGTGCCAGGACACCATAAACCGCATATTTGGTTTTTTTTTTTTTTTTTGTGTTTCACCTTGAATACGAATATGAACCTCGACTGACCGCCTACTAAAACTAATAGATGAAAGTTCAATGTTACGACGTATTTCGGCTTTGGTGCCAGACTGGCACCATTGTGGTTGGTGGGGGGGGGGGTGAACTCGAATTCGCATGTAGGGTATCGTAGATCACGGATTTTAAAATGCTCTTCAGATTCGAGGCTCCCATGCCGCTAGAAATGTTTTGGTAGATATTGGTGAGGGTGGGGAGGGGGGGTCACTATTTCTTGCCTAAAGTAATAAACCAAATTACATCGAGTGAAACAGTTTTATCGCTTACCAACTGGTTAAACTGATCTAATGCTTATCCAATGGGACGTCCCCTGGAATGCATGCATTACTAAACAATATGTTTTATAGCTACTTACACCCTAGGAGCTGTTCCGTATAGGGGAAATGAAATATTTCCTCAGAGTAGAGATTAAACAATAACGGGAAAGGACACATCCTAACCTGAATGAGAATCTCGTACGATATCTGGTCTTCAAGTCTGTCAATACAGATTGTAGAGGTGATAAAAGATGCTTATGTCGTTACCATCAGGACCTACTCTACGGAGAATGTTTATTATATTGTTTATTTATTATTTTTATTATATGTTTATTATATTATGTTTATTAAGGCTTTCTTCAAAATCCAAAAACCTGGCGTCATCATTGACAACTCGACACCTGTGCAGCAACTTGAGGATACCGAACAAGGACTCAAGGGCCCCCAATCCATTGTGGGATCCAAACTGCAAGTCGGAAAGTGTCCTCGCATTTCTTTTAAATTAGGAAGTGATAATTTTTTTTTAAAAATATCTTCAAAAGATGGCTCATCAAGCTAATTGTACGAGATGCCTTGCAGTATTAATTTGACCTTTGCTTTCTTTGGCCAGTCACTCAGCAAATCCCTACATGAGTAGATGGTGTGGAACAATCGCACAATCAGAGAGAGGCATCCTTCCTCCTTGAGAGATTTCGGAATTCATAGTCATAACTTAACTCTGAGTGCACCCTCAAATGCGTCGATAAGGGTCGGTGGGCACACAATGGCATTCACAGACAAGATTTGAGGGAGCACTCAGTGCGATTTCTAAAGGCGCACTTAACGGTATTTATAAACCAAACTCAGCGTAGAGTTGAGGCCCACCCTCGACTCAAAGGTGTAAAATCCTAAGTACTGGCCGGAGGTACCTTTAAGGGCGGATTAAAACATTGCATTCATTAAAACATTTTGATTTTTGGAAAAATATTCAGTGGCCAAAAACCTTAATTGAACGTTTAAAGTGATATTACGCCTGAATCGAATCAAGTTTCGAAGCAAGTACCTACCTACCTCACCATTCGTCAAACCCGAAACCTCCACATTTCCTGACTGGGAACTACAGGAAAACGCAAACTTGTCGATCTCAGCGAAAGCTAAGCATGATTATGAAGCCAATCCCTCGTTACGTGACGGTCATAAGTATACACAAGGATCCGAGGTGGATAGGTGTAGTTACATCTAATTTTCTGAGCTTTCGAGTCAATTCAATTTTCTCACCTCAGAGTCGAGACGAACAAACTGACGAAATCCCGAAAAGAAACGAAAAAAAAGTATGACTCGAATAAGAAATGAAGGTTCATGACGCAGGACCGGGCGAATGTTTGGATGGAATTACAGGTGAACGTCCCGTGATGTTTAAGAGGGAGAGAGGTTTTTCCGTTTTACGAAAGTGGAACTTTTCTGTTTAGAAAACGCAATCAGAATCAGCATCTGACCTGAAATCCTGCCATCACTCCTATATTTTCCATCAGTAAGTACACTTCATTATTTCTCCTACCATAACCACAAACCTTACCTAAAATCCTTTTTCAAAACATTTTCACTTGTTGCTTATCAACACACTATAAAACATACACATCCTTATCATCTCAGCCGTTTCTCTATCTCTAAAGTCTTCAACTTATTGCCACTTCCATGTTATCAACTTCCGTGCTGTTACTATATTATTCAATTTAATTAGTCTAAGGGGTCTCAGTCGGCCTTGAAACGTAAAACATGGATTTTTTTCTTGCTCGATTCCTATGGTTCATTATTGAAAATAATAAACCAAAAATGAAGACAATTCGCGTAGGGTAGGCTATAAACACGCTCAGATGAGGCTACATCAACTTATAATTTCGAAGGCCCAGTTCACCCAAAACATTGGCAAAATAAAACGGAATGTGTCCCACTTTCTAACCAGGAAACCGATTGGAAAAGTATGCCAAAATCATGAACGTGAGCCAAGTTATTCACGATTTTCTCACGAAACAAAAACGGACGCAAATCATATTCATGGGTCTAATTCTTTGCCACTGTTGTTTCTACCGTCACGAGTAAAGCCCAGGAGTATTTTTATATAGTGGAGGAAGCTAATAGGTAGCTATCCAAGCTGATAACAATCTCAAAATTCGATTTTTGGCACCATTCATGGTTTTGGCACGAAAGGGACGATATTGTCTAATTATAGTACAAAATTCTAAATACCTACAGCCTAATTTCCATTTTCTTCGAGTTCCTCTTTTGGACAACACCCTGAGGAGCTAAGAAGCAATGTTCCACGAGTTGAACGGCCGGAACAAAACTATGAAATGAAAAAGTTGGAAGATGAAGGAATTTCCCACGTAACCACGAGGCGTTATATCAACAGGCTTGACTAGCTAGCGTGCACCTAGGGGAGTGGTTGAGCCTCATGCTCTAGGGCCAACCTTGAACCCGTTAGAAGTAACGAGACCGCTAGCTGACAAGAAGCCAAAGAGATTGAAGAAGCCACGAGAACCTTCGCGAGCTCATCAACCGGCATTTCCTGTTTCCTGCGATGCACAACCGGCTTGAAGATGTTTTTGCTCAGAACACAAAACGGTTCAAAACGAACAAGCAGACATATTGTGGCAGAACACAAGAATCTGTACGCTACACCTCGAGAAGTTGAAAAAATTCCACTCCTACGGGAAAAATTGCAAATAGCAATAACGCCCATCTGACGGCAAACTAAGGTCCAGCTAGTGACGATTTGATGCTTTCGGTAATTAATTATATCGATAGTTTGTTTCGATATTCCCGATTTCGGTTTATTATTTTCAATAATGAACCTTTGGAATCGACCAAGAAAAAAAAATTTTAACACCCCCTCAAAATTTGATGGTTTACGTTTCAAGGTACGTAGAATCGAAAAATCGAATAAAAATTTGGCCGTCCGTCCGCCGTCCGCCGTACGCCGTACGCGGCACTTTTGCCACTTAGCATTGACCGATTTTGATGAAATTTGGTATGTATGCTCCATTTGGGGTCTAGTTGTGCCCCGAAGCTTTTGGTTGATGTAGGTCACTTCTAAGGGTTCCAAAATCAATTTTGAAATTTTGAAAACGCCCTAACTCAAAAAATTTCGATATAAAGGTATGGTTTTTCCTTCAATTTAAGATTCTATAGAATTTTTAGAATTTTTTGAGACCACGCGGAGCTCTGTAGGACAAACCGTTCGCTCCCTACGAAAATTTAAGGGTTTATATTGAAATATATATATATATATATAAATCAAAACACGAGTGTGAATCGCAAAAGAGGCCTAATCTCCGTTCAAATTAGAGCTGACCAAAATGCGATCGATGGTTGGTGATTTTGATTTTTTTTTTTTGATTTTTTTTTTTGATTTTTTATTTTTTTATTTTTTTCTTCATATTGGATGGTTGGTGATTTTGTAGACGAGTGATCTATATAAAAATAACAAACCATTGTGTAATAATTTGCAGCGTTTGTATCTGTTTCGGAAAACATTCATATTAACTGAAAAATATCGGTTGGGATGAGTATTTTGCTTTCCCCTGAAATCAAAAAATGAAAACGGAAGATGGACGCAACATAACAATGACATCCCACCAAGGCGAATATAGATGGTTGCACATCAAAATGGGAAAAGACTTAACCACATCTTCTCATTTCGATTTTGTCGCCTTTCCTCACTTTTATCTGAAAGCTGTAATCGCAGGAAAATGTCGAATTGAACTCATAGGTACCTCTCAGGGCCGGTATCTCCACTAACATCTGACCCATTGGCATTGGCTGTATAGGAGGACACGAGGGATTCTTATCCAGGACTCAACAAGCTAGCAAGGCTGTAAACATGATGAATTCTGGTGAGTACTGTGCCAATCGAAGTCTATTTTCACAAGCAGGCTCTATAATGACCATGACAGCATACTGTCCCCTCAAATTTGGATCAATTGGTTTTTCTGGCAAGCCTAACCGAAAAAATATTGAGGCTTGCTATGAAAATTATAAAAATCCAAGCTTGGTAGTACATGTTTTTAGTTTCTTAAGCATAATAAATCATGCTACCTACCTAGTATTAATTCAACTTTTTCCTAGAAAAATTTGAAAAGAATTTTTCTCAATGTAGCAAAACCGTTCAGTACTATTCTGATTGAGGGTCTGTGGGGAATGCATTCCAGGTAATATAACACTTTTCATTAAGTTCTGTTAGTCCATAGTAGGTAATTCCCTTAACTATTATATCACACGATCATACCACTACGATCATATTATCAAATTCTTTAAACAAATTTGCAAAAAAAAATCGATAATAAATAAACAGATATTTTTTTTCCACAGTTGTAAACGCATTTGCAGTTTTGAAACTAATCGTTCCTCATGTCTGATATGTGAAGTTTGTTACTCCAACTCACCAACTGAAAGTAACTTAAGACTTTTTACCATATAACTATCTAATAAGTACCGTTTTTTGCCACCAATTTGTCACTTACTTCCTTACTGAATTTCTTCATGTACTATTTTTAGATTCACATGATGAGGATTCACATGATCCTGATTAAAAATCCATCAAGTATAGAAAGGTCAATTCACCACCCCATCAGATATTGTTTTGATGTGAAATATCCCATCGGAAGGTACATCGAATCGTCACAGTTTCCAGCTGGGACCCTCACGAGAATCCTACTATATTTAAGGCGTCAATTGTTTAATGACGAATACAATATATTAGGAACACTCATTACTACCAGCACCTTCTACGCATACATCACCACATTCTACAGTATAACCGTCTCATTACACAGAGTGTTCTGGAACCAATTATCAATACAGGAATCAATTCTACAACTAATTTGCTACAACTTTTCCCTCTCAGTATCTTTCTCCCAATCTGAAACACCACGCCTCTGAAATCTTAAGAACCGTAATAAAGAAAAAAAAAACACTAAATTTTTGCTAGAATAAGAATAACACGATTTTTGTGCATTCAGCCACCATTTTTCCACTTGAATTTCATTGTAAATAAATAAAATTAATTAAAAAAATAAAGTTTTACAGTACTTAAATCTAAAAAAAGTTTCAAAATACACAATTTTTCCGCTTTACAGTTTCAAATTTCTAAAACAATTGGAGTAGGTGTGTACTTTCAGAATTGCGACTGATGTTTCTCGCTCTCTATTCTTTGTTGGTATAATAGAGTTGTTGCAAGGGTTGGAATATCGTATTTTTGACGTAAGATTCAAATTTAGCGCTCTTGAATACAAGAAATAGTGCGATAGCCGAGTGAGTACTCAATAAGTTCGGGTGACCAGGAGATTATTTTTGAAGTTTTTAAAAATTTTAACCAAGGGGTTGATTGTGTAATTTTAGCGATTTATGCTATGTGCCTCACCCATACGGCTGACTACTCTCTTATATAGATAATATTTCAATTTTCTTGATTTTTTGAAAGTATGCTCACTAACTCATGCTGCATGAATGGAGTGTTTCTTTGGAAGACTCTAATTTTTTAGAGATTTTTCTGAGAGTTTTGCTCAACTTACTGACATCTATTTCAATCACTTTCAACTTTAGAATTCGTTTTAGAAAAAATGTTTCAAAACAGACCTTCAAAAGGAAATTTTCCAAAATCTACTTCATTTTTAAGACAATTTGATTAATTTGTACCTATTAGAATGATTTAGCGGTGTCTGGATTTATGAAATGCTAACTAGTGGCCACCAACCCATCACCCCCGAAGGACGAAGCAAGATGGGAAGTGAGGAATGGATCCTTGAAAAATCTCAACTGCAGGCCAACATTATCGAAGCAAAGCGAATCAGGGAACAATGGAAGAACAGTCGTTCAGGTGGGACATGATGTGTCCTTGTTCATTGTTTAAGAAAAGCGATTTTTTATTACGGGACGAGGCGGGTGACAGAGCTTGCAGTAGGTGGTCATTGATCAGAATGAAACTGCTCGTTAGACGCCCATCACCCTTGTGCGAGCAAATTATTATGTTAGATATGACTTGAGGCGATATTTTTTCCTGGTAAATGAGAACTATGAGATATAAAACGGATAACCACCACACAAATATTTCTTCCGTTTGCACTGCGGGCATTACAGCAGAATCAGGCCTTTTCAAACCCCTGCTAGAACACAATCTCAGTCGATTCCAATGATTGAGCTTCACATGGGGAAAAAAAATCTAAGCTTACTAGGTATAGGTACGGCCTGTCGAAAAAACTCTCCACCCGTGTGGCGCCCCCTACGTGGCAGATCTGCGAACTAATGTCGATTCTACCTTCCATCCATCTCCAGACTTTCCGACTATACTAGGCAATCCTGAGTCGGGCTCGCTACCATTGAGTCAAGAGAGTGAATTGACAGAGGTACCGAAGAGATAGCTAACAATTTCAACATATTGTAGGGTAAAAACCCTGTTTATAGAGTGTTTTGTGGTCATAACCAACGTAATTATAACAATACACATACGGCATATTTGGAATCAGCATGCAATTTCTATAGAGGTAACATTTCACCAAGGTTCTATCATCTTCAAAACACCCCGAGTATAATACATTATGGTGTTATGGGTATACCGAAAATCGAAAAAAAGCTACCCATTACTAATGCGAGTATTTTTGAGGAAACTTTGAAAATTTGCTAATCTACTTCTGCTGCACGAACGTGTTTTGTAAAAGACATTAAATAAAGCAAGATAATAAATTGGTTTGTAGAATTTAGAAGTAGCTACCATGATGAAGTTCGAACAAATTTTTGGAATGACCCCTCAGCCTTACATGTTTATTGTGGTTCTTTTTGTTCGGGTCGGATCAAGAATCACGAGTGCGTTAGTTAGGCCAAGAGATGCAAAAAGGGAAAGAAAGAAAGAGTCTTGCGGCGTAATTACTTAGTGAGAGGAGGAGGTAGGTGAGCAACTAGGTAACCTTCTTTGCAACACGCTACCATCAGCCTGTTCGCAATATATTTTTTCTTACCAAGGAACAAAAAGCTGCAAATCATTGCCCAAAGGTTTATTATTTTCTGTATAGATCACCCTTCTGTATAGATCCCTCCCTACCAACCGTAGGTACCTACTAGGGCATTTTTGAAAATTTCAACCCTTCATTTCCTTTTGGTTGGATGTTGGGGTTGAAATTTTCAAAAATGTCCCAGTAGGTAGTAGGTACCTATGGTTGGTAGAGAGGGATCTATACAGAAAATAATAATCCTTTGGGCAATGATTTGCAGCGTTTTTTTTTTACCTACCAACTATTGGTAGGTACCACCTACCACACCATACTGCCTTCACAACTTCACAATCAAGTTTATTAGAAAGAACTAAACGTTTCACACTCGATACAAAAAATAAGAAGCTTCACATGGAAATTTGATTACTGGTTGCTCAGAAAGCAAAACTCAATACAAATCGAAGAAATGAACAGCGATCACATTTTAGTCAGATAAAATTTGAACGGCGATTAGACCTCTTTTGTGATTCACGCTCGTGATTCTGTTTTATCGAAGGAAAACCCTTAAGTACTCGTGGGGAGCGAACGGATTGTCCTACAGAGCTCCGGGTGGTCTAAATTTTTTTTTAAATTCAATACTATCTAAAATCGGTGAAAAACCGACACCTTTATTTCGAGAGTTTTCGAGCTAGGGCACTCTTGAAAATTTCAACCCTCAATTTTCACCCCTTAGAAGTGACCTACATCAACCAAAAGCTTCGCGGCACAACTAGACCCCAAATGGAGCCCACATACATGCATTTGAACCAAATCGGTCCAGTGTTGCGTACGGCGGACGGACGGAAAATGTTTTATTCGATTTTCGGATTCTACATACCTTGAAACGTAAAACATCAAATTTTGAGGGGGGGGGGGGGGTTAACATTTTTTTTCTTGCTCGATTCCAAAGGCTTATTATTGAAAATAATAAACCAAAATGCAGGTACTGACGATGAATCGTGAACAATGATGGGTATTTCATTAGTGCCCGTGATTAAGGACAGCGAGTTAGTGCTATGGACATGGAAGTGTCCTACATCTTCAAGCAAGAGGTGTCGCAAAAATGAAATTTAATTTAATTTGTTTCTGATTACGATGGACGAAATTATTAGGTACCTTTAGATTCCAAGCTTAGAAAATTATTGGCAATCGAAACTATTAGCTTCAGTTCACCAACCATATAATAATTAACAACATGATGTGATTTTAATTGAATAAAAGGTCATTTAGTTCGTAAAGAGATTCACAGATTCATAATTCCTTTAGTAAGAATAAGTAAATTTATTTATGATAGGTGGGGACCTACCTAATCCCCTAAAGCTTTGTATTAAGATTACAATGAACTGCACAATTCATTATAAATGATGATTTTTCCAAAACTAATTTAATAATTTTTTCCAAAAAATCAAGTAGATTTGTTTGTCCAACCTTTTGCGAGCCTTTTACTCGCAAAACTACTCTTTACTCAGAGAAGAGAGGAATTTGAAGAAAAAGTAGTCAGCTTCAATTTGAAACCTAAATCATGCCTGTAGCCCCTGCCAGAAAGTAACTGAAATGGTATCACACCCACTGAAGGAGTAGAGGAACAACGGAGGCATGCATAGTGAGAACTTATTTCTCCAAGAGCTCAGAACCTAAGAATGTTTTTGATAGATACGATGTGGACCCTCTGGTTTTACTGTATTGGGATCAGAGGAGGAGATTGTTTTCTTCCAAAAAGGTGGCACAGGAGGGGCAGAACGTGAACAATGAATTGTATCATCCACCTCCTTCACTTGTGGGGAAATGCATTTCCACAAGTCTTTGTATTGTTCCTACACGGCTTCAGCATAATTTTATAACATGGGAGAGAAATTCGAAGTGTAAAACAGTCAGTGCTATTCATTAGAAGTTTTCGTATTTAGAATCCCTAGCAGCTGACTAAGACATTAAATAGCAGTGCTAAGACTAAATTTATTCCGAACATTAACAAATCTAAAACTACTAAAAATCAATAACTATCAAATCAAACACTATCACTATTCCACTATCATCATCTACTTCTATCAAATCGTACACTTCTATCAACTATGATTGAAACTGTTCCAAAAATATCAATGGTTCATAACTTTGTTGATTTTTCTTAGAACCAAAACTTTTGCTAATTCATTTTTGAAAAAATTAAACCTATTTGAGCCAATTTGGGAAAAAATTCCATCTTTGACGCTCGATTGTGCTTGAATGACTAAAACGATTTCGACTTTTGAGTAGATAGTTCGACGCAAAATTTCATGATGATCAACTTTGGTATGTGTGAGATTCTTTAGAAAAGAATGCACAACTATCGACCAATAAGCAAAACACCGGAAAATATGCCAAAAGTCGTAGCTTTTGGGTCCCAAAAGTTGAGCACAACTCAGAAACCGTCGCAAACACATTTGATGGCCCAGGATGGAACCATTTCCAGCTTGCGATTATATTTTAGGAAGCATAGGTCTAATTTGTCTGGGCTAAAGAAGAAGAATGGTGGAGTTTCAAGCCCACCCAACCGTCCCATTGCTGCATTTCGTTCAATGGGACGCCTGATTCATCGGGTCAAGGCGCAACGACTATCCGTTTCCGGTCAGATTCCATGGGAAGCTTCCTAAACGCCTCCACCACACACGACAGCGCTAAAATGAGTCTATAATGGACTATTAAAGTCTCTGATTCGGAAAAGTGGCTGTTATAGGTAAAAAGGATAAGTCTCAAAAACATGGAGTAGAAGGAGCTTTCTCAAACCTGAGGTAAGGCTGTTAGGGCTGAGGTAAGGAAGGATTCTGTAGGAAATGTTTGTACACAAATAGAAAACTTTCAACATGCTGTATGGTATCGTTTTCTAGGACTCATTTAGGTAAAATTAAATTTTTCTATTTTAGATTTATGGTCCTTGCCTCCCAGCTAGACTCACGTAATAAATTGTCCACATAAAACACAAATCTAGTGAAAGATTATCGTGTGAACATAGACCTGAGATTTTCAGGACCTAACCAACATAATCAAAGTAATATATGGTTAATAATTGATTGTTAATATAAAAAAGTAATATATGGTAGGTATACTCGGAATCAACACACAATTTTTGAACGAGGTACGAATTCGGAAAATTATCTAAGAATTGTCAATAGGTATAGGCACAGAAACGTCGAATATGCAATATCCGAGTGGGTACTCTATTAGTTGGTAGAGGCGAATTGAACATGAACATGGAATATTAACGTCTTTAACAAGATTCGCTCACCCACTCAAGCAGCACGACTGGGACTTTAACAGTGTATCACCTTACTTATCAAGTTTATTATGATTAGAAAAGCCAATGACCATGATTCTAGCTCAACACCTTATCAATCAGGCAGAATGATTAGGAAGGTAAAACATTTAAAACAAAACCATCACTAGGTGAGGCTGGAATGGATAATCAACAATAATTGAGAGGGGGAGGAGGGGGAGACACACATTGAAGACAATGAGGAATTTCACCGAATTCTGTTTGTATTTTTCCTGAATAGTTAATGGTGTGGGATAGATGAAAATCGGGCTGATTTCGGAAAATAAGTCTCCTGTTATTTTTGGGACACAATCAAAATGTTTGATTTCAAAACTAACCGGGAAAACGGACGTGCAGCGGGAACGCTCGCTGATTGGGCTGTTCGGATCGCCGTCTCCTCCCAGTGTTGCCCATTGGGACGACGAAATCGTGTTTTCTAAGAGAAGAGTTATCAAACAAAAACAGGGGAAACCTAATTTTCCCCATCTTGCTTTTTCTATTTTTTTCTTCAGTTTTTCGATTTCGAACTTTACTGTTTCGTGAAATTTTGCATCTGGGGACTATAGATTTCTCGATCTCAGCGCTTCAAGCGGCCATAAATGAACTATTCCAGCATGACGTCATTTTCCCGCGTTTTTTAAACATTCGTATTTTCTGAACTGTTTTGTTTATTCGTAAATTAGGAAGTCCGAGCTGAAAGTTTGCCTTAGGAGGTTTTTCGAGGTGCTGAATCCGATTTTGGGGTCAAAAATAGGAAATTCCGACATGGTGAAATTCCTCATTGCCAGACCAAGAGATCACAAGAAAAGCACTCCGATAACTTCGCTATGTGAGCAAATTTTGAACGTCATGTAGTGGTGCTACCAACATCGCTTATTAGGAGGAGGTTACTCAAATTACATTATATATACCTACACAATAATGCTTATTAACCAGTAGTGCCAGTATAAATCCTTTTTTGCATTTGACTAACATTTAAAAAAAATTGATTCGTGACGTCATCAGAAAAGTAGGCAGATAATTTTGCTGTGCGAAACAATTTTCATCGAGAAGTAATGCTGCCAACATCGATGTAATTATTACAACGGTATTTTTGTGTTGGAATGTTGGCAGTACGGTTGACTCAAATCTCCCATTACAATACTACCCAGGTAAGTTCCTGCCTTAAACAATTTTCAATAATTATTATTAAATGACGACGAGCATTCAGAAAAGCTGATCATGGTAATTCTACTTGATTCTATTTATGGGGTAATTTCGGGACTCACTTTTCCAGCGATGACGGCTTGAACGGTGAGGACCTGGGCTGGTTTGTGGTACTCGAGTACCTCCCCAGGGAGGACGTGCCCCACCCCTGGGTCGAACCATACCAGCTCTCCCTGCAACAACAGATAAATTAATTAATAAATACAATGTAACAAACAATTTTGTCAATTACCTACGAAGCTTTATCGAGAAATGAAAAAAAAAAAAAACATTTCAGTTGGCGTTACATAGAATATAGTAAGTAATTTATAGACTAATTTACATGGAACGTGCTTGAGGGCGTTGACCAATGTCAATCCTCAGAAACAAAGGTGATTAATTTACTCATGATTCAATTATTGCAGTTTTTTCGCTTTTCGAGAATAAAACAAACATCTAAATTTCCCCACGCGTTTTCTATTTTAAACCTTCCTGAACGATTTGGTTAGGTGTCTGTCAGCCAGTCTGTGTGTCTGCAAATCCTTGAAAAAGTTTATACCTGAAAACGCGTTTTTATGAGCTACAATTCGAAAAAATCCTAAAACATTGGATTTTAAGCAAAGGAAAATATGCGTCATTGGAACTTTTTTGTCACAAATTGATTCCATCTTAACGTTTACACCTTGTAGAGAAGTCAATCTCTATAAGTTTACGTTTTGCTCTTTGTTCTTATGGTGATGAATTACTTGAAAATACAGGCAAATTTTTGTGCCTGAGCCGAGGCAAGTTAGTTTACTGCATAGCGAAAGAATGCAGTCGGACTCAACGAAGGCTATGAGGCGATTTTGTAAGCCTATCAGTTGCGTAATGAACGATCTCAGCTCGCATTCTGTATTTTCTCGAGACAAGAAGCCGACCTACCAGATTCCTTTCTCGAGTCCACCTCTCTTGGACCAACGAAGGTCGCTCAGAAATTACGTTGATTCGCCTCCCTTGTGAAAAATACGGAGTTTTGCCCTCAAACGAAGCGTTAAAAATAACATCTACGCAGTGAGATCACTATCTTGAGTAATTAATATAATATTACGTCCTTGGTGGTTTACGAATTTTGATGAGGGAATAAAGAAACTAACTAGCTTGGGAGGAATTTTGAAGTCAGAGCCAAGTTTAAGATCCTTGAACGAATATGTACATCTTGAGGAGTTCTGCAATACCGTGAGGGTGAACTCATATTACAGGGAGTTAGACACAAGAACGACGTAACTTCAAGCATCTGTTTTCCAATTAATTTGCAACAAAATGTTTAAATTCAGATACAGTCTAACGTTTTTCACAATTTTGCTTCCGAATCTACCACGGTGCTTCCATTGTTTTCATTACTCAAGGGTTTTTGACATTTTCATGTATTTGCTTTGGCACGATGAAAAATCGTCACGAAAACTTTGCTCACGCGATACCAATAAATAAAATAGACTCATTGTGTTGCGTAGAGAACAATTTATCCCGGCAACACCTCTTGCACAACCTACCGGCAAACACACATGAAAATGTCCCAATGTGTTGCAGACTCGTATGCAAGCATTTTTTAAATTTTAGAAAAAATTCTTTTCTCGTTTTTTTTTTGACAAGGCTAAATCAAAAGTGCGAATACCGTTGGAATCAGCATTGAATTTTTAAAACAAATTATTAAATCCTCCGATTTTCAACTCCACTCAAATTAATGTCACTTGTAAGCAAATTACAAAATTTGTAATTTAAATCTATTTAATTAAATCGAATTAATTAAATCTATTTAAGATTTAATCTTAAATAGAAGCTCGTATCTCTTCTTACTTGAAGCTTCTTTGGTGCTCACTCAAAAACGAAATAGAAGATGGCGCTGAGAATCTTATCGTCGCCGTCACACCGTGTCTAATATAAGGTAAACCAAGAGCTTGTTGTGCCCTGTTCTTCCTATAAAGAGGAACAAAAGTATGCATTTTTAGACTCAGACTAATATTGAAGAATTGTACGTAGTATATTCATCTCATTCTTCCTCAAAAAGCGTTTTACGACAGCACCCTTCGTACACAGAACTTGGACATATTTGTCAATGCTTCAGGTAGGTATTCATCTAGGTACTCATGTATTGACATTTTATAGGTACTCACGTAATATATAAATATGAAGAAATCCTGCAAATAACCGCTAAAACAGTATCAACTTTTTTGTGAACCAACAATATAAGTACTATGTAATTTCAGCCAATAAACGTGGTAATAGATTGAGTAAGTGCTAAGACTCCATTTATGGAAATTGTCAAAATCTACAATATCTGTTACCTAGTGCATCAATGGAAGCATTCCACATTATCCCCAAAATATATCAATGTCTATAGTTTAGAACATTTTTCATAAATTTTTCCCAGTTTTCAATTATTTAATTTTTTATAATTTTAATTTTTTACAGGTACAACACAGGTTTCAAATTGAAGATCATTCGGAATATTTTTTTCTAAATCTTCTCTCTGTACTTTTCCTAAAACGAGTAGTTTTCGAAGTAGAAGGCTTGAAACGCAGACTCAACTCCAAAATTTCACGTTTTGGTAAAAAATTACCAATTTTGGTTCATTATTTTCAATAATAAACCTTTGGAATCGACCAAGAAAAAAAATTTAACCCCCCCCCCCCCCCCCTTCAAAATTAGTTGGTTTACGTTTCAAGGTACGTAGAATCCAAAAATCGAATAAAAATTTGGCCGTCCGTCCGCCGTACTTTCCTCAGTTAGCGTTGTGTAAGCATTATGTTAGCAAGTATGTGGGCTCCATTTGGGGTCTAGTTGTGCCCCGAGCTTTTGGTTGATGTAGGTCACTTCGAAGGGTTGAAAAATAAGGGTTAAAATTTTGAAAACGTCCTAACTCAAACAAATTTTATATACAGGTATTGTTTTTTTATCGATTTAAGATAGTATTGAATTTTTAGAGACCACGCGGAGCCCTGCTGGACAAACCGTTCGCTCCCTACGAGAACTTAAGGGTTGGACTTACGATAAATCATAAACACGCGTGTGAACCGCAAAAGAGGCCTAATCTCCGTTCAAATTTTAGTTGATCGAAATGCGATCGATGTTTTTCTTTATGATGGTTGGTGGAAACAATGGCAAAGCCGAGTTCTTTGCAGATGAGTGATCTATATTTATAGAAAAATAATAAATCGTTGTGTAATAATTTGCAGCGCTTTTTGTTCGAATTATTACACAATAGTTTATTATTTTTTATTTTTCTCTATAGATCACTCGTCTGCAAAGCCACCAATCATCCAACATGAAGAAAAACATCGATCGAAAATAATAAACCAAAAGGGGGGTTAATGCTAAAAAAATAATAATAATAATAAAATAAAACGTGCCTTTTTCGGGCATAATCTTGCGTACTCTGCCCAGACCACAATTTCTAACCGATTTGTGTGTTTCTTTTTTTGTTCCACTCAGAGGGCGAGTAGGGGATAATATTCACAAAATATACGATTTTTCAATACGTAGGTTCCTTAATAGCTTTCTAATTGTACTCAAGCTTAAACACTGAAGGGACACTATTAATAAAACTCTGGATTTTCATGAATTATTCTGTGTGCCACCCTGGTGCCAGAACATCAGAAACCACGTATTTCGTGGGTTTTTGTTTGCTCCACCTTGAATACTGATGTGAACTTCTGCGGACTGCTTACCAAAACAGATGCAAGTTCAACTATACGACGTATTACTGCTTTGGTGCCACACTGGCAACATTGGGAGGGGGGGGGGGGGGGTTGAACTCGAATTCGGTATCGTAGATCATGGATTTTGAAATGCTGTTCAAATTCGAGGTGGGGAGTCTACTATTTCCAACTCAAAATACTAACTAAATTACATTGAGTGAAACAGTTTTGTGCAGGAGGAAGGTAAATAAAAATGTAAGTTTTATCGCTTACCTACGATTTGAAAAATTAAAAAATTTAAATTCATGGAATGCGTTAATTACTTAACAATATGTTTTTTTTTTTTTTTTTTTTTAGAAAAATGCGGCATAATCCATCAAAACCCGCCTGGATGAGTTGTTGAGCAGTGAGAGCCCTCATAAGCAGGAGAAAGTCTTTCGCAAACTACTTGTCAACTCGCATGCAGCCTTTTGGCAGAAGAAGTGGGCCACATCCATCAAGAAGCCTTCACGCGGCTCTAAACTCGAGTAGAGCAGGCTCGTTTGTTTGGCAAGCGGCCTCGCATTTCCTCCGATTGTTACCACTTTGTCGGGAACAACCTCCAGGGATTTCCTGCGGTGGATTCCGATTTCTACAAGTTCTTTCGACAGGAAATTTTAGCATTAAAACTGACGTAGTTAGATACCCACAGCGTAATATCAGACTGTTGCCAGAGCTACCTAACTAACCTAGCTAACTGTACCTCAGAGCTAATCTACAAAAAGAAGATGAAATTGATTTACATAAAAGGATACCTACTATTACTTCTTGTATCAATCTATGATACCTACTAGTTACTATCACAATGTATCCCTACAGCGCTAGTCCTAGTTCTGTGTTGCTGTAGGGAGCCATTGTAGTCCATACTTGTTGTTATATCAATTGCTAATAAAAGATTTCATTACTATTTGTTACAATCGTTGAATCAACACCAAACTGATATTCACAGCCAACCAACATAAGAGATCCACGGAAAAACAGGTTAAAAAAATAGGCACGGAGAGTACGTTGCAATGATTACCGATGCAATGAGCCAAGAACGTTAAAGAAGTCATGAAAAAGAAGGAAGCTCCTAAATGGAAAGCAGCTATGGACGATGAAATGAAATCACTAATTGAGAACCAGGTGCGGGAGCTAGCTGTCCAGCTTCCAGGAAAGAAATTGGTCAATTGCCGCTGGGTTTACAGAATCAAGACGAAAGCCATTGGTGACCTTGATAAATTCAAGGCAAGTTGCGAATGGATATTCTCAGATATCTTGGATGGATTATACTGAGACCTTCAGTCCTGTCGTACGTTTAGACACTGTTCGCGCTCTTTTTGGAGTTGCTGCAAGCAAGGGACTTGCTTCGATACCGTTCCATGTCAAAAATGTGTTCTTGTATGGCAAATAAGGCGAGGCGATCTTTATGAAACAACCAGAGGGCTACAGTGATGGAACGAATAAGGTATGTAGGCTGAAAAGGAGCCAAAATGGTCCAAAGCAGGCATCAAGATGCTGGAATATTCGGTTTACAAACTTCACTACAGCTCATGGCTAATACAAAGTCAAGCAGACTCCTGTCTGTTTTATCGTCAAAAAGTGGGGGGGGGGAGAGGCAGATTCTGCCAACATAAGTTGATGACGGAATCTTGTGTGGTGAAGAATCCAGTGTTTCACAAAAGATCCAAGCACATAGATATTTGGTATTATTTTTTCTGCGAAAAACATATGAATGGAGAAATGAGGAATTTCACCATGTCGCAATTTCCTATTTTTGACCCCAAAATCGGATTCAGCACCTCGAAAAACCCCCCAAGGCAAACTTTCAGCCCAAACTTCCTAATTTACGAATAAACAAAACAGTGTAGAAAATACGAATGTTTAAAAAAACCGGGAAAATGACGTCATGCTGGAATAGTTCATTTATGGCCGCTCGAAGCGCTGAGATCGAGAAATCCATAGTCCCCAGATGCAAAATTTCATGAAACAGTAGAGTTCGAAATCGAAAAACTGAAGAAAAAAATAGAAACAGCAAGATGGGGAAAATTAGGTTTCCTCTGTTTTTGTTTGATAACTTTTCTCTTAGAAAACACAATTTTGTCGTCCCAATGGGCAACACTGGGAGGAGACGGCGATCCGAACAGCCCAATCAGCGAGCGTTCCCGCTTCACGTCTGTTTTCCCGGTTAGTTTTGAAATTAAAAATTTTGATTGTCTCCCAAAAATAACAGGAGACTTATTTTCCGAAATCAGCCCGATTTTCATCTATCCCACACCAATAACTATTCAGGAAAAATGCAAACAGAAATCGGTGAAATTCCTCATAGAGTGGAACACGTAGCAATACAGACCAAACGAGCTGAAATCTTCATGAAACCCATTCTTAGAATCAGGATCGCACTTCTGCGTCAACAAATCGGGATCCAAAGAAACATTGAAAATAACATCGTTTTTATTGGAGGAAGCGTTGGAGAATGAAAAATAAAGAAACAAAGTTCTCATCAATCACCTAAACAACAGGTGATTCCTATTGTACAAATTAATGTTGAATGAGAAAATACACTCTTCTCGTGACTTTTGTTAGACACATTTAATTTTGTTGTAATAATAATAAATGTAGACTTAGGTTCTATTCCTACTCTGTATCACCCATCTTTATGCATGCCTCATCACTGGGGTCTTTAGTAGGCGATGGAAAACTGCCCGTCTGGTCCTTTTAGATAAGGGAAAAGGGGACCCAACCTTGCCGTCATCCTGGAGACCACTATGTATGCTGGACACAGCTGGAAAGGGTTTCGAGAAACTGCTTCTGCTTCGGCTACTGCCTGCAATAGAGCAGGCAGGGGATCTATCACCTAGACAGTAGGTATGGTTTCCGAAAGGGTCGCTCTACTGTCCATGCACTAACAGATGTAGTAACTGCAGTAAGAAAATCACAGGAAGGCAGTAGGCATTCAAGAAACCTTGCACTACTGGTGACCCTCGACGTAAAAAATGCCTTCAACTCTGCAAGATGGACTGATATGATGGAGGCCCTGAGCAATACTTTCAAGGTCCCGTCTTACCTATTGGCAGTGATGGACAGTTACCTTAAGAACAGAACACTAACATATGAGACTGCTCAAGGGGTACGAACGAAAGAGATCACATCAGGAGCGGCTCAAGGATCAGTGTTGGGTCCTCAACTGTGGAATGCATCTTACGATGGTGTGCTGCGATTGGAAATGCCTGAGGACTGTTTCCTTGTTGGATATGCTGATGATGTGGCAGCAGTAGTACTCGCAAGGACAATGGATTCAGCCCAAGCCAAGTTGGAGCAGATCATGACACGAGTAACGGAGTGGATGGAAGAACATAGCCTGGCACTAGCTACATCAAAAACAGAGGTAGTCATCTTCACCCGTAAGCGCATACCTACCATCATCCCAATGCGGATTGGAAACACTGAAATAACAACTAAACCAGCAGCCAGATATCTAGGAGTCATGTTGGACACAAAAATCACTTTTGGTGAACATTTAAAAAGGACTGCAGACAGGGTTGCACAAAAATCGGCAGCTCTTTGTCACCTTATGAGAAACATAAATGGCCCTAGACCATGCAAGAGACGCTTGATGATGACAGTGGTGGAGTCATTTCTCTTGTATGGAGCGGAGGTGTGGGCGGATGCACTGAGCGTGGCGTATCTCCGACAGAGACTGATAGCTGTGCAGCGAAGAGGAGCTCTACGAATCGCCTGTGCTTACCGAACAGTGTCAGAACCCGCTATCATTGTGCTTACCAGTGTCATACCGATCCAGCTGATGGCTTCAGAGCGAAAAAGAATTTTCGACAGAAGGGATGAAGGAGACAGGTCCCGCATAGCCAAGGAAGAAAGAGATTGCACGATAGTTAGCTGGCAAGAGATATGGACAAGAGAATATAGAGGACGGTGGACCGCAAGGCTAGTGCCAAACATCCGGATATGGACGGACAGGAAGCATGGAGAATTAAACTTTTTCCTCACACAATTCTTCACAGGACATGGACTGTTTTATGCCTATCTACATAAAATGGGAAAGGTAACTGTCCCAACATGTCCGCACTGTCAGAAGAGAGAAGATGATGATGCGCTACACACCTTTTTCAAATGCACCAAATGGGCGGCTGAAAGAAGCCAGCTGCTGTCAGAGCTGGGATTAACTCCCCAAATTTCAACACCAGAAGCTGTCGTCAGCAAGATGCTGGAAGGTGAGAGGAGCTGGAGTCTTGTGGCAGCGTACGTAGAGAGTATCCTGACAAGGAAGACATTGTTAGAACGAGAGAGACAGAGAAGGGAACACCTGGTCCGACCCGCCATCCAGAATTAATGAAGTGTCCCAGGACTCAGCCTGAAGTAATGTGTTAAACAGTTCCAGGCTGAGCTTCCAACGTGGGAGAAAAGGAGGTGTTTTTTCAGTGGGTTTGAATCCCACATAACCTTGAAGTCGCGGATCCTTCAAGGTATCTTACAAGATCCAACTCCACCTGTGGATCTTAAAGATTTTCTCACCTGCCTGCCGAAAAAAAAAAAAAAAAAAATCACCCATCTTTAAAACAACTTCATGACTTCAATAGGTGAGGAGGCAATAACTATGGTTTGTAATGATGCGTTTGGATTAGAGGAGATGTTGATGACATTGACTTAATCAAACAAAACTTCACTGATTATTTTGTAAAAAAATCGAACAGTATTTATGAACGATTTTTCTTCCAAAGTTTAAAATTAGGCGAATAAGTACGAGAGTAAGAAAGTAAAGGGCGTTTTAGTTCGAGACAGAGTTGAGTGTGGTATTGTTTGACGATACTAGACGAAAACTTTTTGAAACTTAAGACCTGACGTATAGATCTGCTGAAGAGTCGGGGGAAAAAACACTATAATTCCCTTACAAAGCCTCTGAATACACTATCACTGTCTAATTTTAATGAACCAGTTCTAGATGACAACGAATGTTTCAGTTCGCGCTATTAGTAGGGTGGAGTAAAAGGAAATTAGAAGCTACACTTCCAACATGGCAGATTTTTTTTTTTTTTTTTTTGCTTTGGAACGCTTCAGGCTGGAAGAACAAAGCATGATTCACTGAAAGGTTATCTCTGTTCCATTTACCTTGAGGTCCCTGCCCTCAGCTCGGGTCGACTATCTTGTACCCAGAGGTTATGGGCCCGAATGATAATGAGATGGAGGGCGTGGGCGTCTGGTGACCTTAGGACTGAAAGAACTCAAGCCCCCATATTACCATGCTATTTTCCGTAAATAGACCTCGTAATATATCGCTCTTGTATTTCTTGTCAAGATGACGTTGAATGAATAGGTAGTTAGCTAGTCTATATGGTGAAAGTATAAAAAAACATGCTCTGCTAAATTTTAGAAAGAAAACTGGGTTGATGATCAATACGGTAAGTTTTCGATAAAACCCAAATTTTTCATAATAATTAATTTCCTTATGGCCGGTTCAAGCAATAGCATTTTGTTGATAAGGCAATCGTGCGTCGTGTGGTCGATATTGAGTCTGGTTTGAGTAGATTTATTTAGATTATTGAGATCAAAAGATGACTAGTGATAACGAAGGACCACCCTAGTATGGTGTGACTAGGGTCACTCTTTGAAGTACCTACTACTATATTGCACTTGTTAAATCTATCCTAATGACTAGTCTCAATGGTTATACTAAATTGTAGGTTTAGGAACTTGTGATAAAGGTGTGATAAATAACAGATAACAATAACAATCTTCTTTCCATAAAGATATATTATAACGAAAACAGACTAGATTTGTTCCCTAATTTCCTACTTGGCCAAGGTTACACATAAAGAAAGTAAAGAAGAGATAGCAGAAAATGTCAACAGATGTGACTAGATAAAGATTTGGTAGGTAGAAAGTTCACATGGTGATGAAGTAGGAAGAAGAAGTCTTCATGCACAAACTTGAGAAAATCAGGAAGAGGTAAGAAGAAATACCAATGTTACCTTCAAGTATCCTGACTGAAAATTATGGTGAAAAAGGTGGCTTCATCCATCAATCGGCGTCCACTGTCTTCAGCAGGGATACTTGAGAGCTGAAAGGGATTCGATCTTCCAAAAGGCTGGCCCAAGCAGGAACTCCACAGGTAGAGAACAAGGACCTGATGCCTTTCAACTTGCTAGTGAGATTTAGCTGCGAATCTTCACCATACGATGACAAGGACGACTTTATGATGGCATGAATACGTGTGGTAACTTCAAGTATTACAATGTGCAAGGTTTAACAAGGTGAAAAATTAATAAAGTTGGAAAAAGCAAGTGAAATTCGAGAACAAAAAATGGTGAAGAGATTTGAGTTGAAACTGGTAACTGAACTTCCAAGGTAGGGATGGGTATCGATACTCGATATTTCAAAATATCGATACTTTCGTACCGATACTCGATATTTTAGTATCGATACTGCACTATCCGATATTTTTGAAAATCGATACTTTGGATCCGATATTTCTAAATATCGAATATCGATACTGTTCTCGGGGAAAATTCAACATAATGGCTAAAAATGAAGAAAGTAGAGAGGCTTTTGGGTCATTACTCTTTGGTTGCATAAATAACATTTATATCATGGAAAAAATCACTCTGCTTGGGCTCATAATAGTGAAAAATGAATAAAAGTTGTTGAAAAAATTATTTTTCTTGAGAAAATTGGATGATATTGATAGTTTGTGACACTAAAGTATCGATACTCGATATTTTAAAATATCGATACTCATGCCCAACGATACTTGGGATATCGATATTCGGATACGATACAGTATCGATACAAAATATCGATACTTTTATAACGATACCCATCCCTATTCCAAGGCAGTTGGCTCAGGCAGGGATCAGCTGAAGACGGTTGGCAATACTGCGCGCACTCACGTCACTTTACTTACTTTTAATTACTCTGCCAAGAACAGATTACAACTTGTTTAATTTTAATTAACAATAATAATTTTGCAATACAAAATTATTACAAAATAGGCCCATATTTAAGGGAACACCATGGAACATGGAAGCATAGTCCATAGATACTTCCATACCCAGAATGGATGAAGTGGTCACTCAACCATGATTCGTGATAAGAGATAACTGGAATAATTTGTTGTGCTAATAAGAAGATGTCAACTATTTCAATGATAAGGAAACGTTAACTCGTATTTTTTGAAGTTGAAGATATTGTTAATATGAAATTCCACCGGAAATGAGGGTGGTAGGTAGAACGTGGATTGGGTTGGGTTGTGCATTGTAGAAAGGTTACTGCTAATTGAATTGAAGAAAGAAAAGCAATGATAAGTCTGCTGTGTAACAGATAAGGCGGAAACAGTGCCAAAAAAGGAAATTATTTATAAAAAGTTCAAGGGGTGTAAACATTTTAGTATTGTTGAAGAGCCCAACATATACAGGGTGTAACGGTTAAGGTCGTACAACCGGCCAGGGTTCGATTCTACAACTAATTTGTGACTTTTTTTGTCTCGTGACTTTTTTTTCTTAACCCCCTTAAAATCGGACTTTTTTCACTTCTAAGATTTTTTTCGTATTTTCGACTTTACGCCATTAAAACAGCCATAACTCCCTTGTTTTCAGTTAAAATTCAAATGTAATTATACCGTTGGAAAGAGCGTTAAATTCTCTATCTCCATAGTGTTAAATAAAACTTTTTAAAGAAGACCAAGATGTTGAAAAATGAGCCCAAATAGTAAAATCTCGGAAATTTTTCGTTTTTTCAAACGTTTGTAACACTAACTGAAACTGCCGGATTAGTTCTCACTGTAACCCCAAAAGTTGACCCAAAATCTCAGCTTTCCAACGGTATGGTCATACGATTGTTTACAGTGGACTAATGGTGTAAAATCCTCGTTCCCGTGCCAAAAACCGTGGATCTTCCATTAAAAATCGACGTTTTTCGCGAAAGACATTTTTGCCCTAAAATGAGTTAGGCAGCCATCTTTTCGTACTTTGTCTCACTGAGTCAAAAGATTACACAAGACTTATCGAAAAAGCAGTCACTGATATCTTGTCCAATCCACTTTTCGAAAATTGTCTTAATTTCTGTTAATTTGTATGCCAATTTTTTTTATTACTAGATCGGCCAAGTTAACGTTACTATGGTCGACAATAAGGTCAAAGGTATGTTTTTAATGTCCATCCTCCTCCCCACATCGCAAGTAATCAAACCACCCTGTTCATAATAACCTGTCTAAAACTAAATAGCAGTTCATAAAACTCATACACTCATAAAACGGCATACAAATAAACAGAAATTAAGACAATTTTCGAAAAGTGAGTTGGACAAGATGTCAGTGACTGCTTTTTCGATAAGTCTTGTGTAATCATTTGACTCAGTGAGACAAAGTACGAAAAGATGGCTGCCTAACTCATTTTAGGGCAAAAATGTCTTTCGCGAAAAACGTCGATTTTTACTGGAAGATCCACAGTTTTTGGCACGGGAACGAGGATTTTACACCATTAGTCCACTGTAAACAATTGTATGACCATACCGTTGGAAAGCTGAGATTTTGGGTCAACTTTTGGGGTTACAGTGAGAACTAATCCGGCAGTTTCAGTTAGTGTTACAAACGTTTGAAAAAACGAAAAATTTCCGAGATTTTACTATTTGGGCTCATTTTTCAACATCTTGGTCTTCTTTAAAAAGTTTTATTTAACACTATGGAGATAGAGAATTTAACGCTCTTTCCAACGGTATAATTACATTTGAATTTTGACTGAAAACAAGGGAGTTATGGCTGTTTTAATGGCGTAAAGTCGAAAATACGAAAAAAATCTTAGAAGTGAAAAAAGTCCGATATTAAGGGGGTTAAGAAAAAAAGTCACGAGACAAAAAAAAGTCACAAATTAGTTGTAGAATCGAACCCTGGCCGGTTGTACGACCTTAACCGTTACACCCTGTATATCGATATATTGGCATATAATCGATATATTGGTTACATACATCGATTGTCGATTTCGATCTTTCATCCTACAGACCAACAATGGAGACGAAATAGGTTTTCAACGAAGCAAAGAGAATTAAATAAGTACCTAATGTAACCCTCCAAGCTTAAGTCAACTTCAGTCAAATTTACCTAACACCTTCGATTAAAAATACAAAAACGTAGAAAAACATCTTTCACAGTTTCCAAAATACCGTAAAAAATTAACATGTAGAACTCAATGACGTCCTTTGTTATACTGTTAATGAACTTTCAACGTATCCACCGTGAAGTATTGACGAGGCGGCGAGAAAGTTGTACAACAGGAAGGTTCAACCTATTGTTTGAACTCATTCAGTAGGTATTAGAATGAAAGCGACAGTTTTCTCCAGAAGAAACGTCCCGAAAAAATAATTTTCTTCTTCATAGGAATCTTTCTTTTCTTCCGTACAGGAAAACCTAAGTAAACCTTTTTGCTTCCTCGAAGATAAGGAATCCATGAGGAATGCATGAAGATGCTTTCATTCATGCATTATCTCAAACGAATTGGGATCCTCCAAAATTAAAATTATTATTATTGTTAATATATATCATATGTATGTGTCACTCCGGACGATAACTGGAGTAATTGTTTAGCAAAAATTTTCAAGTTTTCGCCAAAATGTTCGTTACAACAAACAAACAGATGAGTTCGCTAGCCAGAAATTTCGGACAACCCTAAGGGGTCCAAAATTCAAAAATAGTACCCAAAAAACGGGGGTTTCCCATTTTTTGATAGCTATACATTTTTGAAAGATAAAAATTGTCCAAAAATCAAAGAGTATATATATATATATATTTATATAATGAAAACGTGCGTATATTTGTTGTACCCTGAAATGAAGTAGCCGTGTGGGTACTCTATGAGTTCGTAGAGACGAGCAGAACGTGAATATGGACTCCTAACATCTTCAAAGCATACCCTGTGCATACAGTATGTTGGTATGGTATAATGAAAATCGAAAAAAAAAAACAATAGCCGTGTGGGTACTCTATGAGTTCGTGGAGACGAGTAGAACGTGAATATGGACTCCTAACATCTTCAAAGCATACCCTGTGCATACAGTATGTTGGTATGGTATAATGAAAATCGAAAAAAAACCAACAATAGCCGTGCAGGTACTCTATGAGTTTGATTAGACGAGTAGAACGTGAATATGTACTCCTAACATCTTCAAAGCATACCTAGCGCATAGTGTATGTTGATATGGTATACTGAAAATCGAAAAAACCAAGAAAAAAAACGCTGCAAATCATTGCTCAAAGGTTTATTATTTTCTGTATAGATCACCCTTCTGTATAGATCACTGGTTCTCCATCAAAAGCACCTACCACCATCTGTATTTTCCCTTGACCTTCCCTCTCAAATTTCAGCTTCCTGCGTTCAATAGGATTGAAAATGGCTTCGGAGCTCACTCAGCTGATCAGTGATCTGAGGAGTGAAGATCTCCTCGAATGCTGGAGACGCCTGGAATAGCACTTCCATTCAATAGGATTGGAAATGGCTTTGGAGCTCACTCAGCTGATCAGTGATCTGAGGAGTGAAGAAGATTTCCTCGAATGCTGGAGACGCCTGGAAGAGCACTTCCATTCAATAGGATTGAAAATGGCTTCAGAGCTCACTCAGCTGATCAGTGATCTGAAGAGTGAAGAAGCCTTTGAGCAATGATTTGCAGCGTTTTTTACCCACCAACACTTTTTTTACCTACCAACTTTTTTTTACCTACCAGCTAGGCACTACCTACCACACCATACTGGCTTCACACCTTCACAATCAAGTTTATTAGAAAGAACTAAAGGCTTCACACTCGATTGGAAAAATAGAAAGCTTCATATGGAAATTTGATTACTGGTTACGCAGAAGGCAAAACTGTATACAAATCGAAGAAATGAACAGCGATCGCATTTTAGTCCGATAAAATTTGAATGGAGATTAGACCTCTTTTGCGATTCACACTCATGATTCTGTTTTATCGAAGGAAAACCTTCAAGTACTCGTAGGGACCGAACGGTTTGTCCTACAGAGCTCCGGGTGGTCTCAAAAATTTTTAAAAATTCATTACTATTTAAAATTGGTGAAAAAACGATACCTTTATTTCGAGAGTTTTCGAGCTAGGACACTCTTGAAAATTTCAACCCTTAATTTTCACCCCTTAGAAGTGACCTACATCAACCAAAAGCTTCGCGGCACAACTAGACCCCAAATGGAGCCCATATACCAAATTTGAACCAAATCGGTCCAGTGTTGCTAAGAAAAGTGCCGCGTACGGCGTACGGCGGACGGACGGAAATTTTTTTATTCGATTTTCGTATTCTACGTACCTTGAAACGTAAAACATCAAATTTTGAGGGGGGGTTAAAATTGTTTTTTTCTTGCTCGATTCCAAAGGCTTATTATTGAAAATAATAAACCAAAACTTACTAAAATAAATGTCAACGCCATTGTTCCTTTTCTTAACGATACCTTCAACTGAATGATTTCTTTGAAAATTCGCTCATTAATTCATGCTGAATGAATGTACTTTTTTTAAAATCTTCTACACGAATACAAAGCTTACAACTTAAGGAAGCCAATAGAAACTATTCAGCAGGGGAGATTAAGTGTAAGTTGGGTAACTTAGCTGGTAGGTGTTTTAACAAAGATTATCACGCTTCACAATGATGAGGGGTACAAAAAATAGATAATGCGTCGAAAATCCTTCTCAAAGTCAAAACTTTTAGTTATTACGTGATAGCTTTTTATGTGGGAACAAAAACGAGAAGGTGGGAAACTGTGGGTACAGAGAGGGAGGGCTCATGTTCCATATACCCAGTTGCCCGGTGAATGTGCTTTTGTGTTCCAAAAAAGGAAATCACATAATCGGCGTTATATCGTGACTAAATCGTCGAGTCGGGGAGGTCTTTTCATAACACGTTCGAATCGAGGGGTGGCGAGCGAAAAGCTGCTAATAGCCAACCATTTAGAATAGCCGCAGAGACGTTGTCCCATTTTGGTTTACTATTTTCAAAATACTTGTGTGACAAAATCTTGCGTCGTCTGCCCAGGGCCTAGTTTTCAACCGATTTTCGTGGTTCTTTTGGTTTATTATTTTCAATAATGAACCTTTGGAATCGATTTAACCCCCCTCAAAATTTGTTGGTTTACGTTTCAAAGAACGTAGAATCCAAAAATCGAAAAAAGTATTGTTTTCCATCAATTTAAGATAGTATTGAATTTGTAGACCACGCGGATTTTTTATCGGCCCCATTTGGGTCATCTATCAAAAAGGTAAAACGCTGCAGATTATTTCACAAAGGTTTATTATTTTTCTATATAGATCACACGTCATCAAAGGACACGGCTTTGCCAGTGTCACCATCTACCAACCATAGATACTACCTACATAGCTACTTCACAATCATGTTTAATTGGAAGAAATAAGCGGACGAACGGAAAAATTTGTATTAGATTTTCAGATTCAACATAGGTAACTTGAAACGTAAACCATCAAATTTTGGGGATGGGTTAAATTTTTGCTTCCTCACTACCGAAGGTAGGGAAGCTTTGTATTCGTGAAAGAAGTGAAAAAAAAAAATGTCCTCCAAAATCAAAATTTCCACTTGCTTTTTGCGTTTTAGAGCTTCCCGAACAATTTTGGTTCCGTGTCTGTCTGTCTGTCTGTCTGTCGGTCTGTCGGTCTGTCTGTCTGTCTGTGGTCAATCCTTGTCCCGGGCAAAACTATACTAATCTGTGGTCCGATTTTGATGAAATTTTCAGGGATTGTGCGGATTAGGTCCTAGACGGTCCCCTATAAATTTCAGCACCTTCGGACCAATAGGAGCGAGTGCGCATGCGCAAACGTGAATTTCCTGGAACCTCGGTTTCTCGGTTTCTAATGAACCGATTTTGCTCAAATTTGGAGGTTAGTTAGGGACTAACTTCTAAGAGACACCCTATAAGTTTCAATCAAATTGGTCAAGCAATAGCCGCTGCGCATGCAATGGAGAATGCTGAAGGCGCCTGAGTGATCACTGATCAGCTGAGTGAGCTCCAAGGCCATTTCCTCTCCTGTTGAACGCAGGAACCTGAAATTTGAGAGGGTGGGTCAATGGAGAATGCTGAAGGCGCCTGAGTGATCACTGATCAGCTGAGTGAGCTCCAAGGCCATTTTCTCTCCTGTTGAAAGCAGGAAGCTGAAATTTGAGAGGCAGGGTCAATGGAGAATGCTGAAGGTGCCTGAGTGGTCACTGATCAGCTGAGTGAGCTCCAAGGCCATTTCCTCTCCTGTTGAACGCAGGAACCTGAAATTTGAGAGGGCGGGTCAATGGAGAATGCTGAAGGTGCCTGAGTGGTCACTGATCAACTGAGTGAGCTTAAATATTACAGTGGAAGAAAGATAAAGAGGGAGAGGGAGCAAAAACCTTTTCAAGGTATGTCACATTTTAGCCATTAGGCTCTAAGCGGAAATCATCCGGGGGTGCAGGGGGCGAAGCCCCCGCCGAGGCGCGCAGCGCCGAGTTTTCGCCAACTGATTCTATACGTCCATGTTACAATGAGTGAGGAAGCTATACTGCCCACCCAACTTGGCAGACGTTTTTTTCTTTCGATCGATTCCAAAGGTTTATTATTGAAAATAATAAACCAAAAGTGGAGGAAAACGTTCTAGTAGCTCGAAAACTTTCTTTTATACAAATGTTGTTTTTTCATTAGTTTAGAAATTCAACAATTTTTAAGAATTTAATGACATTATACAGAGCTCTGTAGCCTCAACAGTTCGCTCATGAGGATAATAAATTACCTAATAATTAGGTAAGTATAATTATTATAGAAGGTTCCATGACTTTTTAAAATCAATTTATGATAGTGTTTAGTCAATAACTGTCGTCAAAACGAGCAATTATTGTGACGTTTATCAGAATCTCTCACCCACGTGTTAGTATCTCTAAGCTATCTCAAGAGGACCCACAACCCTCCCGTAACATAACATACCCCTGGGTCGGAAGAAGCCGTGTTCTTCGCAGTAGGGTGACCTCTAATGAAAAATAATAAACCGTTTTGTAATAATTTGCGTCATTTTAATTTCATTTTATCATTCTTATATCTCATCAATCAACAGTTGCAAATCGTCACCATGTATCACCGCTTTGGCGCCAGATTAGCACCAATAAAGTCGGGGGGGGGGGGGGCTTAAATTTACCTGTTGGGTATCGTAGATCATGGAGTTCTAAATGCTGTTCAAATTCGGGCCTCTCCTAAGAAATTTTATGGTAGCCCACGTGTAAAATTACGTGTCGGGTAGGCTTTCGACGATTTCGGTACCAATTAAATAGCATTAGTGAACATGTTTTACACAGTAGAAATAGATTCGATCGTTCAGAATTGTTAAATAATATTGTTAGGACCTGAACCAGTAGTCAGAAACCAGATTTTCCAATTGCCTAAAACCATCTACCTACCTACTTAATTTCTGTGCATTTTTCGTTTTTTACTCAAGGAATCAACGTTAGTTTTCGAAATAGTCGATTTTTTCGAAATCCAACGTTGATTCAAAACTTTGTGAAGACCCATCAGTCTCACTTTGAAAGAAGAATAAATTTTGCCATCAGTAATTTTGACCCATCAGTCTCACTTTGAAAGAAGAATAAATTTTGCCATCAGTCATGCTGGTACTACAGCAAGCTTTGTACAATCATGGTTCTCGAGATACAACCCTTCAAAAATGTGAAGCAAAGGGGGGGGGGGAGTTTCTCCACCCGTCCACCCCATTCCTACTCCGTTTTTTTTTTTTTTTTTTTTACAAAAAGTGAAAAATTGTAACTTTTTTTGTGGAATTTCTTCTAAATTAAACATCTTTTGTCAACTATTATAACTACCAACTATATATTCACTCCACAATCAAGCTAAATTTGAAGAAATAAAAAAGACTTGTGGGTGCCTTCACCAGGAAATTTCACTTTTGGTTGCAAAACTGAGTACAACTCGAAAAAGCGAACAGCGATCGCCTATTGGTCAGCTTAACGAAGATTAGGCCTCTTTTGCGATTCACACTCGTGTTTCTGATTTATCGTGGTCTCATTCGAATCTTAAAATTCAATACTATTTTAAATTGAAGAAAAAACAATACCTTCATACCGAAAGTTTTTGAGCTAGGGCGTTTAGAAAATGTCAGCCGATATTTTTCAACCCTTAGAAGTACTACATCAACCAAAAACTTCAGGGCACAACTAGACCCCAAATGGAGCCCACATACCGAATTTTATCAGAATCGGTCCATCTAAGGAAAGTGCCACGTACGGCGGGCGGCCGATTTTCTACTCTTCTTTTTGGATTCTACGTACCTTGAATAGTAAACCAACAAATTTGAGAAGGGTTAAACAAATTTTTCGTTTATTATTTTTAATAGTAAACCTTCGGAATCGACCAAGAAAAAAACATTTTTTAACCCTCCCTCAAAATTTTTTTTTTGTAGTAGGTATGTAGAATCCAAAAATTGAATAAAAATTTGGCCGTCCGTCCGCCGTCCGCGGCACTTTCCTCACTTAGCATTCACCGATTTTGATGAACTTTGTGTGTGGGCTCCATTTGGGGTCTAGTTGTGCCCCGAAGCTTTTGGTTGATGTAGGTTACTTCTAAGGGTTGAAAAATCGGTATTACAATTTTGAAAACGCCTTAACTCAAAAAATTTTGATGTAAAGGTATTGTTTTTCCGTCAATTTAAGATAGCATAGAATTTTTGGAGACCACGCGGAGCCCTGTGGGACAAACCGTTCGCTCCCTACGAAATTTAAGATTTGGACTAACGATAAATCAGAAACACGAGTGTGAATCGCAAAAGAGGCCTAATCTCCGTTCAAATTTTAGCTGACCGAAATGCGATCGATGTTTCTCTTCAAGTTGGTTGGTGGTAACAATGGCAAAGCCGTGTTCTTTGCAGACGAGTGATCTACATAGAAAAATAATAAACCTCTGAGTAATAATTTGCATCGTTTTCTTGGTCATTCCAAACGTTCATTATTACGAATAATAAACCAAAACCATCAAATTTCTGCAAATATTTCGGTTTTTGCTCAACAACATCATGAAGAGCCAGTCATAGTTTGAAAGTAGACTAAATTTACTACAATTTGGTGCTAGAGCGTGATGTTTATAATTCTTGGTTCTCAAGTGGAAAATTGTAAGCTGGTAACTTATTTTGTGGAATATCTTCCAATATTAATCAACAATATGTTTACACGTCTTCTTTAAACCCAAAATATAACCCAGCTTAAGTAAGGGGGTTCATCACCGCCATATCAGGACAGCTTCAAACACACCTGCAGGTCGATTCTGTAACTCGCTATTTGGTTGACGTTATCGCGTCGGATTCGGTATCCCTCCCGTGCAACGACAGGTCGATAACGACATTGGAATTCTCTAATCGGGCATAGCGAAGTTTGGTCGTTGCATTTCAAAATAACGACGTCGCTATGTGATCCGACAATATTTCGGTCTAGAGCGAGCGAAAAGTAGCAACGCGTGATTTTCAGCCAATGGGAAGACGTATTGATAATAGTTTCCAATTTCGATATCACGGGTTTTTGAACTTCACTGCAGTTTGCAAAATGTCGGATTCATATCTTTTGCCGTGGTGAATATTCAAAGGAATGACGCGTAAAAACGGAGTTTTTCTCGTGATTCGTGCTTTTGTATCACGGAATAATGATAAATGGAAAGAATTACTTTTCATAAATCGAATTCATCAGTCACGTTGGTAAGAATTTCGTCCGTCCACGATGCTTCGAATAATCAACTGCCTGTCCATCTAACTACAAGGTGAATACATGAATCGTCTTGTTATTTATCGTTTATAGATACTCACACATCCATACTTATTGGTACTTTCAACTACTTTGAGTGAGAAGTCCATAGCTAACTGCCTAATTGTGTGCGGTATACATTATTGTTACAGATTCCGGGAAACAAGTACCTGCCTACTAACGAACATTTCGGAGTTCTCGATGTCTTTTCAGAACAAAATAGATGTATTTCACTCTCAAGGGTAAAGAACACCTAATATCACTTCAAAATGTATGAATCGCTGTTTTAGTCTTTAAAGTTTCATGTACGTTATAAGACTGAATGAACATACCTAATATTATTGTATTGAATAAAACGTAAGATTCATGACGTAATTTATTTTTCTACCTTCCCATTCATATTTCTTCAAGTCAATTTTATGTTACAATTTTCATCTACCTCGTCATATTCTCTCCTACCGTCGATGTCGATTACGGATATAAACAATCGAAAATTCGTGGTAAATATTCTCTCAGGTAATAGCAGGTAAGTTGGTATAAAAGAGAGCATTATCAGCACAATTATTTTAGCAAAAAATTATCAATTTTAGGGTTTTTTTTCATTTTAGGAAGTTTTTATGCAGACACACATTTTATAAAATAGTAAAAAATTAAACTAGGATCTACCTACCTATTTTATAAGCAAACTATTTTAATTTTACGTACTTACCTACCAATTTCCGAAAATGACAGTATAATTATTTTTATTGTTTCAACCTTACTTATTGTCACATGAACATCATCATTCAATGTTGATATAAAAAAAAAATTTATTTTTATAAAACTAATTTTATTTTTTTATTTTTTTAGCATTTAATGCTGTTGATAGTTTGTCAAAAACTCAATTCCTTGACTATGTTCAAAAGAGTACATGAATTGCTATACGAATTAATAGCTTGAAATAATGTAAATACTACGATTTTTGTCTAATACAATTGTAGAAAAAAATCAAGTAACACAAATTAAAACGGCGAATAAACTGCTCATTATGACGGTCGGATATTATTTTTAAAATATTCACCAGAAATCATGTACGTAGGTATGTATCAATTTTATTCTCAAAATGATTTGATTAACAAAACTAATAACCCACAATACGGAAATGCACACAGCAACTCGGAAACTGAAATATGACTTCGAATAGGTTAGGAATTAAAGAGCGTTTTAAGCTCCTTTTTCATAAAGACGGTTGTCGTAATCCATACCGGGGGGTTTCGAGCCGTCGAGATGGTAACGACACTTTTCGGCCGAAATAGCGACGACTGAGCGACAGTTGTCGCTATTTCGCGTCTGCAGAATGGCGATCGTCGCTATTAATCGTTATTGTTATCATAACGACACTTCGTTATATATAATATATAATATATAATATATATAACGAGTTAGAGAATCGACCTACTGGGAAACTGGTGCAACCCGAATAACTGATTCTTTGGACCAGTTCAGCCTCCACCATAAAGTACTCAGCATACTCATTGAACATGGAAGATCCTACCGGAGGCAGATTGTAGAAGAACTTTCGAGATAGCTGCCGGTGGTAAAAGGGCCTCTCGAGCGTCGCCGGGTGAACTCTGAACCCCGAGGAGATCCTCGGCTCGGGCGACTCTGCGGCGCCGCACAGCGTCGTGAACCCCCGATTCGGCCTCTTGGACAGGTCGTAGCGTCCGCGCCGCCCCAACTCCGACCATCTTCGCTTGATTTTGGCCCCGAGGCCTTCCCTGGGCTCACGAACCATCACATGTTCCGACTCACTCGCGTCCCGTGAACTCACTGTAACGCATCCCTGGCTTCCCAGGCAACACAAAAGCCCGGAGAGAGAACCCCCGACTTCCGGCGTATGGAGCAAGCTAATTGGCCAACTCCTGCATCCCTACCTTCTGGTTCAACCTAGAATCCCATAACACCCCTGATAAGGGGGCAACAAGCTCCCACAATCGAATGAGATCACTTTATCGATTCATAAGGGACCTTCCCAGACGGGGGATTTTCATGACCCAGTTGTTCATAGCCAGAGTTGGGCATTAGCTAACTAATGCACTATCTAGAGAAAAAAATACATTTATTGAACATTTTAGGAGTAAACAAATTGGACAAGGACTCCTGTAGTTGTAAACGGAAGGCAATTGCCAAAAGTTCAAATGGGGGGTGCGCCTTGATTTTTTTTTAGATTTTTAATCGAAAGTAGACTACATCTTGAGAATTTTGGCACCAACCGCGACCTTTTAGCGTGAGTAGATCTGTTTCTATGATTTTTCAAAGTTTCGACCGTTTATGACGTCACGCGCCCCTCTCGCCTGGGCGGGACCCCCCAGCCCACTGTGACGTCATAAACGGTCGAAACTTTAAAAATTCATAGGAAAAGATTTACACAGGCTAGAAGGTCGCGGTTGGTGTCAAAATTCTCAGAATGAGGTCTACCTTAGATTAAAAATAACAATAAACAGTTTTTCCTACCCAGGAGCACACCCCATTGTTGCGAAAAATTCCAATTAATTTATGACAAAGGTTTTTTAAATTAGATAGTTAATTTTCCAAGTAATAGATAAATTAGTTCATAAGTATGTTTTTTATACAGGGTGTTTCACGAAAAGGTTACACCCCCCTTCATTTCCCCAAAATACAGCATGGAGTCATTTAACTACTCAGTCAAATACCAGCCATAAGAGCTAATAGGGTAGGGGTGACAAACACACAACTTTTTGAAGGAGGAACGAGTCTCCAACAACAAAATGGGACATCAAGACGCGACCCTTCGAATTGTCAGGGCACAACGCCTCCATCAAACTACAGATGGAGCTGAATTGGTAAAAGCACGTGATAACAGAGCTAGCACGGCATGGATCAGGAACTCTTCAGCGAAACTATGGGGATGGAGGTCGTTGGGTATGGTGAAAGTCCATTCTGGTTCTCTGCCAACAGGAGTGAGGACAAGAGGCAGGCGTACCGGCAACATCCACCTATGCCGAATGGGATGTCTAACACCCGAAACAGCCTCGCACGTCCTTCAGATTTGCTCAGCCATGGTATGACCAAGGTGACCCGTCATGATCCTGCCCTGAACCTACTAGAAGGCTATGCTCGTCGTACAGTATGGCTTGAGCCTCACACCAACCTGGAACAGCGAGGTCATCGTCCTGACCTCTTGGTGAAACACCAAGAGGAGCTTTAATTATTGATGTCCTAATCTCTGTTAAAATTTTAGCTGACCGAAATGCGATCGATGTTTTTCTTCATGTTGGTTGGTGGTAACAATTTCGAAATCAGGTAGAAAATGGGTAAGTTAAGGCGATGGCAAAGATTTCACGTTTGCGATGCGCAGCGGCTACTATTAGTCCGGCTGTGATTATTTTCAAAGGGAACCACATGTACGCCAACCCTCACAATCCCTGAAAATTTCATCGAAATCGGATGAGAAATGTAGAAGTTATGGCTGTGGCAAAGATTTCACGTTTGCGCATGCGCAGTGGCTACTATCAGTCCGGCGGTATTGATTTTCATAGGGGACCAGCTACCCGCCAACCCTCACAATCCCCGAAAATTTCATCGAAATCGGATGAGAAATGTAGAGGTTATGGCTGTGGCAAGGATTTCATGACAGACACACAGACAGACAGACACGGAACTAAAATTGTTCAGGAAGGTCTGAAACGTAAAAAGCGAGTAGAAATTTTGATTTTGGAGAACTTTTTTTTTAACTTTGAAAAGTGAAAACAAAGCTTCCGCTACCTTGGTAGACTAGGAAGCAAAAACGTTGAACACATTTTGGTTTATTATTTTCAATAATGAACCTTTGGAATCGACCAAGAAAAAAAAAAAATTTTAACACCCCCTCAAAATTTGATGGTTTACGTTTCAAGGTACGTAGAATCCAAAAATCGAATAAAAATTTGGCCGTCCGTCCGCCGTACGCGGCACTTTTGCCACTTAGCATTGACCGATTTTGATGAAATTTGGTATGTAGGCTCCATTTGGGGTCTAGTTGTGCCCCGAAGCTTTTGGTTGATGTAGGTCACTCCTAAGGGTTCAAAAATCAATTTTGAAATTTTGAAAACGCCCTAATTCAAAAAAATTTTGATATAAAGGTATTGTTTTTCCTTCAATTTAAGATTCTATGGAATTTTTAGAATTTTTTGAGACCACGCGGAGCTCTGTAGGACAAACCGTTCGCTCCCTACGAAAATTTAAGGGTTTATATTGAAATATATATATATAAATCAAAACACGAGTGTGAGTCGCAAAAGAGGCCTAATCTCCGTTCAAATTTTAGCTGACCGAAATGCAATCAATGCTTGGTGATTTTGATTTTTGTTTATTTACAAAAAAAAATTTTTTTTGATTTTTTTTTTCTTCATATTTGATGGTTGGTGATTTTGTAGACGAGTGATCTATATAAAAATAATAAACCGTTGTGTAATAATTTGCAGCGTTTTTAGGCAGCAGGATGGTCTTTGTGGTATAAAAAATCAATGAAAAAACAATCAATTACAATTTTTGACATTTGCATGTCTTTGCTTTGGCACATAAACTGAAAAATCGTCACGAAAAAAACTTGCTCACGCGACCAATAAATAAAATAGACTCACTGTGTTGCGTAGAGAACAATCAACTGTTTTCTTATTTTGATGCTTGGGTACATGAACTAACAACCTTACTCCACTACCTTGTTGTGTAGTGGTTGACATGAAAATGTCCCAATGTGTTGCAGACTCGTACGCAAGCATTTATAATCTAACCATCTAGGTAGCAATTTGTATGGAAAACTGACAAAGCTAATGAGGATTTTTGGTTTCTTTTAAGCATAATAGTAGTATATAGGCATGCAGTAACCTAGTTGTTTATGAAATGATTGTAGATGAATTGAGAAACTAAATGTACTTATAATATAGATGAGAAGTAATTAACTCGTGCAACTCTCCCCTCCCCCCCCCCCCCTGGGCACAGATCCTCGATCTTTGAGGGGGGGGGGGGGTATTTTATGCTGTATTTTTAGGAAATGAAGGGGGTGTAACCTTTTCGTGAAACACCCTGTTTAGCTAAAAGATAAATTTAGCTATTAACTATTGAGGAACAGCTGCAATTTCCAGCAAAATTATCTATTAGTTGAAACGTATAGGTAGCTTTAGCTGCGGTGATTTAGCTGTCAGGAAAGCTGTGGCTGACAACTAATAGCAAACTCTGAAAATTGTATTTCTCCACACAAACAGCTAGTAGCTAAGCAAGCGTTACGAACAAAATCCTAGGTTTCCTTTTCAAATTTGAGATTTCACAATTCGAATGGTAAGTTTTTGAAATGAATTCATTATACCAAACCATGCTATGCATTTTTATTACTATTCAACCTACTTGAAAAAGTTACTGGCATGAAAAATTAAAATTATCATTGATTAAAAGTTACCTACAGTTAAAAAATTGAAAAAAGTTCAAAATTTTCACGGTTTTTGGTAATTATTAGCTGCTTTTCTTTGCGCCTCATTTATGTGAACCTTCACTTCTGCCTTCGATAAAAACGCTTGGCATGCCACACAGAGGTCCCAGACAAAAGAGACGCGAGAGTCACGCTACGAGTGTTGAAGGTAGGCACAAAGTAGGCATCCCTCGGACAAAGTAGGCAGAGCCTACTTTTATCCAAAGGAAACCTATTAGGATGCGATGTGGATAACTTCCAAAGAGAGGTTTAACGGGACAACCCAGTTAACCAACAGTGAAAGAAGGGGGTGCCCGCCGTCCCTCTCATTCGAAGAAAAGAATGTCAATGTGTCACGCCTACCCCCCCCCCCCCCCTGGTCTGTTGCTACTATTATGTGGAAAATCCCACTAAATAAAATCGACTGAAGCGGAAATGCAATCCCGGGACAATTTCCGGAGTTCTGTACGCCCGACAATGTTTTTCACGCGAATCACGAGCTATTTGAACGAGCTAGCGTTTTTTTTATTCGATTTTTGGATTCTACACACTTTCAAACCAACAAATTTTGAGGGGGATACAATTTCTCTTACCAATTTTGTGTAAGCCATTGTATTCATTGTTTTTTCAATTTCAAGATTTTTTAGCATAGAACATGCTTTAGCCTTGAGCTAACAGGCAAAAAGAGTCATGTATTTGGGAGACGCGGTTGAGAGACGGCGAATTGTCACGAAATTTGCAATGATTACCTACGGAACTTTCAGCCGTAATCGCAAACTGCACCAAGTGGGGCTTTTTACTAAGTGTAGCATGAAAGCTCCACTTAGAGCTGTACTTTAGAGGAAACGCTATTCGCGAACCAAACTTTGGAAGAAGTGTCACTTTAGCTGCACTTTACAGAAGCTGAACTTTCGTCAAGTTCAACTCTCCGGGTAAGTTTGGCTTCAGCCACACTTTACTGGTCCTTAGTGCAGCTTTTGAAGAGAAGTACGTCTATTTTGCTAGCTTCGACAGCCGCCCCACCAAGTTTTTCCCATTCGGATTTAGATGGAAAACGACTACACGGAATATTTGCAGTATCTACGGAAAAGGAGACGAGTACAAATTGAGCCAAGAAGGCGAAGAGAAAGAGAAAATGCATTCGAGTCCACGTCACAGATAAACAATTTACTATTTTTCAATTTTATCCTTTGAGCATGATTATGCAGTTCATTTCAATTTGAGGTCATTAATATTCAAGTTCCCAAAATGTGTTCAGATTTGTGTGACTTCTATTTCAAAGAACCAGTAGGTAAGCTACCAAATTAACCTTTCATGTCGACCTTTCCTCACAGATTTGCATCAACGATCGTAAAAACAATCCTTCATAGTGCTTCAGATTTTCTTCGTGAATCCAATTTACTATCCCTACTCATTCTAGTAGCTATCTATCTAGTTATCTAAATGAGGCAAATGTGACAGAACGATCGTTTTGTGCCTTGGATTCTCGAAATGTTTCATTCTCTAACACTTTGCTAGGAATAGGTTGGTAGGTACCTAGATTGTTTCAGATGGTCTCCTACTCACAGTTTCGGTTTTTCAGTAGACAAGACAACGAACTTGAAAAGGAACAAGACATAAATACATACCTACTTATCCAATTCAACAAAATGTCACTTCCATTATGGACACCGCCTAGCCTAATGTGATGACGAATTTTAATAAATTTAACGGATTTCTCAACTGGTTGTCATTATGCATAACCGACCATTTTCATGTAGAACCAACTCATTATTATAATTGTGTTTTCATCTACCTAAATAGAAAAATATCTCAAGATTCTTAGCTAGGAATTTATGGGATGCCTAGTTTGAATGAGCATTTAACTACTTAATTGAACCTAAAAATACACAAATACTCCAGTATCATTCTCCACGTTTCAAGAAACAAAACTAGGTACGTAGAGGGGAGAAAAATGGGGCCATTGAAAATGAAAATAATAATAAATAATAATAATAATTGTGTATTTTCCAGTAAATTTACAGAATATTAAATATTCTGTAAATTTACTGGAAAATACCTATCACAGATCAACAAATTTTTGGAAATTTTCCAAAAATTTGTTGATCTGTGATAGGTAGGTAACCTTTTTCATTAAATGAATATCAGCCAGGTCTTGACTCAGTTACTAAAATTTTTTTTTATTTTTATTATTTTTATTTATTTTAGAGATATCTCTCGGGAGTCCTGTGGAAAATTTACCTGATTTTGGTTTATTATTTTCAATAATGAACCTTTGGAATCGACCAAGAAAAAAAAAATTCTAACACCCCCTCAAAATTTGATGGTTTACTTTTCAAGGTACGTAGAATCCAAAAATCGAATAAAAATTTGGTCGTCCGTCCGCCGTACGCCGTACGCGGCACTTTTGCCACTTAGCATTGACCGATTTTGATGAAATTTGGTATGTAGGCTCCATTTGGGGTCTAGTTGTGCCCCGAAGCTTTTGGTTGATGTAGGTCACTCCTAAGAGTTCCAAAATCAATTTTGAAATTTTGAAAACGCCCTAACTCAAAAAATTTTGATATAAAGGTATTGTTTTTCCTTCAATTTAAGATTCTATGGAATTTTTAGAATTTTTTGAGACCACGCGGAGCTCTGTAGGACAAACCTCCCTACGAAAATTTGAGGGTTTATATTAGAAACATATATATATATAAATCAAAACACGAGTGTGAATCGCAAAAGAAGCCTAATCTCCGTTCAAATTTTAGCTGACCAAAATGCAATCGATGGTTAGTGATTTTGATTTTTTTTTCATTTTAAAAAAAAAATTTTTGATTTTTTGATTTTTTTTTCTTTTTTTCTTCATATTGGATGGTTGGTGATTTTGTAGACGAGTGATCTATATAAAAATAATAAACCGTTGTGTAATAATTTGCAGCGTTTTTTAATTCATTTCTTTTGTGTGTAGGTAGTGTTTTACGTCTTCTGTAAAATTAGGTTTCAGGGACTTGTCCCGTTTCTACACTCAGCAATATGGATACGTGGATATTGTATTTATAAAAATTTGATTTTTTGCGAATATTGAAGGCAGCACAGCGTTTTTTAAATAGATAATTGGGTCAAATACTATTCGCTATGGTCTTAACAACATGAATAACCTCCACCTTCTGTCAGTAGCGATGTACATAGGAACTGGACTACTTGTTTCACAGGTAGTTTAGTATCCTGCTCTGTGTTCACAGGTGTTGGACAGCGTAGCCAAGTAGAGGTCTTCACACTTCACGGTTCACCCGCCGTTTTTTCCCCAACCTTCCACAACAAGATGCGAGACTCCGAAAGTCACTGCACCGTAACAATCACTATAGCCGTGGATATTACGTTATAGTATCCACTATAGTTTTATACAAGGTTATTTCATACGAGCGCCATCTAACGTGAGATTCGCCATACTATAGAGTGAGATTAGCGTGGGACGTCGACGAATGATACCGCTGGTTTCGCGGGTAGGAGCGTTGGGATTCAATTATCCCCCTCCTCCTCCTTATTCAGTTACTCTGTGAATTAGCAACTCGGCTCAGTTTGGGCCAGTGTTGGCCACTGGAGAACCCACAGTAGTGCTGGAGAGGAACAAAACCCTCTAATTTCTTCAATTGAGGAGCTTGTTACCTGAAGGGACAAAGTCCATTTTTGTCAAAGTCGAAAGATATGACAGAAAAAGCTAAATTTTGAAATACAGGGTGTAACGGTTAAGGTCGTACCACCGGCCAGGGTTCGATTCTACAACTAATTTGTGACTTTTTTTGTCTCTTGACTTTTTTTTCTTAACCCCCTTAAAATCGGACTTTTTTCACTTTTAAGATTTTTTTCGTATTTTCGACCTTACGACATTAAAACAGCCATAACTCCCTTGTTTTTCAGTTAAAATTCAAATGTAATTATACCGTTGGAAAGTTAGGCAGCCATCTTTTCGTACTTTATCTCACTGAGTCAAATGATGACACAAGACTTATCGAAAAAGCAGTCACTGATATCTTGTCCAATTCACGTTTCGAAAATTGTCTTAATTTCTGTTAATTTGTATGCCAATTTTTTTATTACTAGACCGGCCAAGTTAAATGTTACTACGGTCGACAATAACGTCAAAGGTATGTTTTTAATGCCCATCCTCCTCCCCACATCGCAAGTAATCAAACCACCCTGTTCATAATAACCTGTCTAAAACAAAATAGCAGTTCATAAAACTGGAAGATATCAATAACAAACATAAACCAATCTCATTTTATGTATGAATGGGATAAGCCTTTCAAGTAGATGAAAGACACAATTATTATTGAAGGAAGGATTCAATACTTACATTTGAAATCCGGTGAGCAAAATGATGTAAATCCCCTTCGTTAGTGACTCGCACAGAACACAAAACATGACCAGCATAGTCAGCCGGTTACATACCCTTGAAACAAGTTTTTGGAGGCTACGCGCCTGTGTGGGAACCGCCGCTGGTATTCCCGTACAGCTTCACTGGCGTTTTGGTTTGTGAAACCATAAACCAGCAGCATATCGGCATACTCTTGATTGGAAAAAGTTGCCATGATACAAGTAGACGTGTAGGCAGGTCACGAACTGATCACTGATCAGATACCTAACTAATCTGATGTTCGGAACCTAGTGTTATTATGAACAGGGTGGTTTGATTACTTGCGATGATTACTGCTTTTTCGATAAGTCTTGTGTCATCATTTGACTCAGTGAGACAAAGTACGAAAAGATGGCTGCCTAACTCATTTTAGGGCAAAAATGTCTTTCGCGAAAACAACGATTTTTACTGGAAGATCCACGGTTTTTGGCACGGGAACGAGGATTTTACACCATTAGTCCACTGTAAACGATTTTATGACCATACCGTTGGAAAGCTGAGATTTTGGGTCAACTTTTGGGGTTACAGTGAGAACTTAAACGGCAGTTTCAGTTAGTGTTACAAACGTTTGAAAAAACGAAAAATTTCCGAGATTTTACTATTCGGGCTCATTTTTCAACATCTTAGTCTTCTTTAACAAGTTTTATTTAACACTAAAGAGATGGAGAATTTAACGCTCTTTCCAACGGTATAATTACATTTGAATTTTAACTGAAAAACAAGGGAGTTATGGCTGTTTTAATGTCGTAAGGTAAAATACGAAAAAAAATCTTAAAAGTGAAAAAAGTCCGATTTTAAAGGGGTTAAGAAAAAAAAGTCAGGAGACAAAAAAAGTCACAAATTAGTTGTAGAATCGAACCCTGGCCGGTGGTACGACCTTAACCGTTACACCCTGTATACTTAGGCCAACAATATATTGTTTGAGTGGAAAACTACAAACTAAGGTAATGTCCTGAGTAATAGAGAAGCTTAAGACATCACTTTCTAGCTAACCTAACTTGATGAACGTTGAAGTGGATTCTGAGTTTTCTTACTATTTTTCGCTAGTTTTTCATAGAACAACATTTCTTCTAACGTTTACCTGCTTCAGGATAGGTACTCTAAAATTAGTTGGTGTTATCATTAATCACAAAATCAAAGGGATTCGACTCCCCAAGAAACGAACACCGAAAAATCTGATGATCCCAGACAAACACGGTAAAAAAAAGTTTTAGGAAAAGCGCAAAGTTTAAACATTTGAAAAATAAACCAAATATAAACAAAATTCTATCATGGAAGATGATGATTGAAAACCCTACCAGCTAGCTGCAGTATCATTTTCTACTATATTCCAACTGATCTCGTGGTGGTTGCTCATAACTTTTAGTCTCGTAAGTACCAACAGACTCATGGAATTCACTCTGATGACACTCGATAGTTTGATGGACCACAACAACATCAGTTTTACTCGTCTGAAAGGCTTTTTATTTCGGTCCTAACTAGTGACTGTCTGTTACTGGTGGCATTACCCTATTTCTTCTATAAAATGTCCCCTACTGTTTCTGGGGAAAGGATTTCTGCCACTCCGAAACTTGTGATTATTCATACATTTCAAATTGTAGACATTTTGACTTGAAATTTAATTGATTAATTATATAATTTGAAGTTTATTGTTATTGAGCGTAAATTGAGAAATTCGTGAATCGGAGGACCAATATTTTCTTCACCCATGGGTGAAGGTAGGTACACAAATTTGCCTAGTCCGCGTCTTCGACTGGCACCTGTTCAAGGAGGAGGTAGAACTCGCGAAGCACACGGCTAAAAGGGAAAAAAAGGCCCGCAGGATGTGAAACATCAAAGAAGAAACGAGTCAGGTGCGTCTGGAGTGAAAGTTCGTTCTTTGAATAGCTTCAAACTCGACCTCTGCGGATGCTGACCCGCCCAGCATCTCATCTCCAGGTAGTGGCAGGATAGGAAGGGGTATACTACCTACTTTGACAATCGCTGACTCACCAACGGAATGTTACCGCATTCTTACGAATCACTTGAAAGCTGTTTCTGGGATCCAGTGATAAATCATGACACGGTGGTATTCAGTTTAAGATCTCATAACATCTACGATCATCCGTGTTTTACTGCTCATCTTGCATTAGATATCATCGAATTATCCTACCAGGTACTGCAATAGGGTACAACTAAACAGGGTTCATTTCCTCAACTTATTTGCAACAATTTTTCCTCTTAGCACTTTTTATACTCCACCTAAAATTAGTAAAAACCTCCTCAATAAAATGACAATTTTTTTTTTTTTTTTTTTACTTAGATCATTAGTTTGATCTATTGTGACAGGGCAAAATTTCGCAGTATTAAAATTCATTTATGGGCTCTACTCATATTAAAAATGGGCTCATATTAAATTTATGGGCTCTACTCATATTAAAAATCTGCGGTATTTCGGGTTGACCACCTGACAACCCTGCTAGACTACCTACGTACTCATGGTAAGGCTGACACAATGTAGGTACAGTGGCTATAATTTAACAACATCACTCTGCAATAAATGCGATCGATGATCACCTATTATTAGTTATTTTAATACTTTTGATCGAACGGAAGCGAGAGTAGACCGACAACCATGTCAGGGTCGTTTATTACTCATACCGTTATGCCCCTAATGCTGACCTCGAGAACTTCAACACTGCATTGTACTTTCACTATATTTTAACCCTGTATCATTATCAACATTGTAATGCTCAAATCAGGTTTACTTCACAACGTAGTAATGTACGTTTGAATTGAAATCATGGTTACTTAGTGGTATGCTAAAATTCATCAATCAATAAATAGATACTGATTTTTTGGACACTAACTTCAGCCATTCGTTCAACAAAATAGAGCTGATGCAAAAGGCCTCAAAAGTTTTGGGGAAAATGTTGAATTTTTTTATTTTTTTGTTCTACAAGTTTGTAATTTGTAAAATACAATTTACTTTACTGAGTTTGCGTTATACTTTATTTCGAACCTATAATTTATAACCTACTGTAATAAAATGACCACTAAAACTAAAAATAAATGTTGACGTTGGGGGTGTCTAGCAGCCACAGATATTTGTTCATGATATTTATTGCAGAATGAATAAAATAATAATGTTTTTGTCATCAAAGATACCTGCGTTTTGTGGAATGTTACTTTCGTATTACTCCATTGGATAAATTATTCTCATCACCAAGGGATCTTGGAACTCTCATGAATTAGAACGCTTAGAATGCTCAACGTGTCAGAAACTTTCAAACCAAATAACCTGAAAGTTAAAACATTCATGGTTAAAAATTGACAATAGGTGTCCAAAAACGAGTTTTTCTGGATTATTATCGGGAAATGCAATTTTGAACGTATTACTCTATAGTATTTTGGGAATCAGCGTAACATTTTTTGTAAGAATACCTTATGAAGTAAATACAATTTTGTTTTCAAACATAATTCAACTCATGCTGCACACATAGGACTTTTCATTTAAACGTGACATCTTCAAGAAAATCGTATATCGTGTTCCCCACGACAATCTGATTTGGAAACGAATTTTCAACGGAAAACTTCTATTCGATCCGGTTTCCCCGGTGAAATCTGGTCCGCCAATTCTCAGAGGATTTTCAGTGGCTGCCCGCGAAGGGAGTCGCTTCCGACCGACCAGCAGACCGTTTAGTCGAGACCTTCACAATAAGGGTTGGATGGTTATTAGGGGTCTCAATCCGATCAAAAGAGTTATCCTAGTATTCTTTCTTGAGAACACTATGGTGGCTACAGGTGTGATTTAGGTATCAAATAAAAGCTGATTATATTTCCTTCAAAATCCTCTCTCTTCAATTTTTTCTAAAATTAGTGGTTTTGCGAGTGATACGCTCAAAACACGACCTTATCTCGAAAATCTTCACTTTTTGGGCAGTTTTTGAATAGCTGTATCTTCGTTATTATTCAACCTACAAAGCTCAAATTGGTTTCAAACAGTAGTAAATTTAACCTGCTTTAAAAAATTACTGTGTACCTATAATTCATTGAAATTATCATAGCTAGAAGTTATAGTCACAAAAAACTGAAAGTGCACAAATTTCACAGTTTTTAGTTATTTCATAAACTACTCTTAGGAGCCCTAACAACGTGTAAAAAACTCGAGTGGAAATTTTGATTTTGGAGAACATTTTTTAGCGTTGAAAAGTGAAAATCATGCTTCCTCTACCTTGGTAAACTCTGATGCAAAATCGTAGATTGAAACTTTTATGTCGTATACAGGGTGTCACCCTAACTCGAGGACCAAACTTCAAGGATCGATTTTACAACTAATTTTCAAACTTTTTTGTCTCATGACATTTTTTTTTAAACGCTTTAAAATTATACTTTTTTCACTTTTAAGATTTTGTTCGTGTTTTCGACCTTGAGCCATTAAAACGGCCATAACTCCCTCAATTTACTGGATAAACTCAAATATGAGTATACCGTTGGAAAGAACGTTAAATTTCCTATCAGTTCATCAGGACACAAAAGCCTTTCGTATAGGTGAATAAATTGGTCAAAGTCAGAAATTTAAAACTTTCTCGAAAATCACCATTTTTCAGGCTGACTCATCTTATGTAATAAACAGCCGTATCGGCGGGCACTCAACGGAAAAAACTTGCCCAGAATCTCAGCTTTCCAACGGTCTATCAATTTTTCTTTTTAACATTCAAATTAGAAGAGTAAATGAAGTTTTAATGCCCAAAAACGTGTGTTTTACAAGCAAATCCAGTGTTTTAAGCGGTTTCTGGTCCCCCTCGACCTCAAGATGGCTTGACAATTTTGGTATCATTTCCTATGTAATTTTCTACGCTGAATTAAATAGTGATACTTCCGAATGGTTCCGACTGCTAGAAAGTGGATTTTTCGAAGAAAACCTTCGTTTTTCGTACATAAAGTACACCGAAGTAACACCACATGAAGTAACACCTTTTAACTCAATAAAAACACCGAATTTCTAGTTGATTGAAGTTTTTGTTGAGTTCAAAGGTGTTACTTCATGCTCACTACCACATTTAAGAATAATGCGTATTTTATGTACGAAAAACGAAGGTTTTCTTCGAAAAATCCACTTTCTAGCAGTCGGAACCATTCGGAAGTATCACTATTATACTGATAATAAGATAAGTGATACTGGTGATATGATAGTGAATAAAAGGTAGGTACTTGTACTGTAAATAGTCAAGGACACTATGCACCCATCACCCACAATAAAAAATGTAGTCAACCAAGTACTGAATTGGGAACAGCTTAGATTGTCTGTGAGCTAATTACCCCAGTCAATACGGGTATATACATTATACATACATTATACATATATACCCGTATTGACTGGGGTAATTAGCTCACAGACAATCTAAGCTGTTCCCAATTCAGTACTTGGTTGACTACATTTTTTATTGTGGGTGATGGGTGCATAGTATCCTTGACTATTTAAAGTACATGTACCTACCTTTTATTCACTATCATATCACCAGTATCACTTATCTTATTATCAGTATCAGTAAAAGAGTCATCAGCTAGTAGTAGTATTTTTTGTGAACAAGCAACGAGTTAGATTACAAGTTAAGAAGTTTCCCCGGTTCCCACACATCACCAAAGGCCCATTTCTCCCCTTATGAAGCGTGGTTCATGACCAATGGCATCTCTCCCGCGTGGTCAATCTCGTCAGAAAAAAGCGTCAAGCCATTAAGAAGGTTTTCTGAGGCCTCCCGCCGCGAGTTCGCTATCGTTAGCGGTAGGTATCCCTACTGCCAGCCTTCTTGGATGACGTATCGACGAGAAGTTGTCACCAAGAAGGGTTCCAAGAAAAAGAAAGTGATTTGATTCATAGTCAGTGTTCTGTTATATCAACCATGATCACCTCGCGTCAAACACTTTGTGGACCCTCGTTGAGTACTGCATGAGAGTAATGTGTTCATTACATAGGGGGATCCGGGTTTGGGCTCATGGGACGGAAACTCAACGGGTTTGGGACACCTGAGCTACGGGTTTGGAATCATTTGGTTTACGTAGAAAAAGAAAAAAAACTGAAAAAATGTATTGATTTTAGGATTTTTTTGTAGATGTACTAGGTACAAGTCTGAATGAACAAATTCGTCGTTTATTCTTGTGTTGCTCATCAAATTGTTGTGTTGTCTTTTATGTAAAATTGCTCACTCCTAAGGTTGAGAAGATAGTCGAGTACGTATTTGTCGTCGTTATAATTTTTCCACACTTCAATCAGAAATTCGAGCATGTCTCTGGTAGTCTTCTTAGACAAATAGACGGTGCCTAGAAAAAATAATGTTCTATGTTAACTAGTTTAAGTTGGTTAGGTTGTTGGTTGAATTAGTTTTAGTTTTACTAGTTAAATTAGTTGAAGATAGTTCAATTTTTTTCGTTTTAGTTTTTTATTAGTTTAAGTTTAATTAGTTTAAGTTAGATTTTAGGTTCCTAGGTACCTTTGTTCCTAGGTACATTTGTGTGAATCCCCGTACAAAATGTTAGGATTTCAACATACCATCTTTTGATTAGATGAAATTTGATAGTTATTTATTTAAGTATACCTAATCTATTGATCTAATCTATCTTTGATTAGATAATATTGCTTGTTGCTTTGATAATATTAGATAATATATTAATCTAATATTGCGTGTATTGCATGTTGCATGTAGAATTGTCCAGATCATGATGTGGGTTAGTGATATGAGTATGGGTACATACTCAAATGATCTGGTTTGTATTACAACATGCGTCGAAAGTGCAATACAAAACATGAGTAAGGGTAAGTAAGTAAACAATCATGTTGAATTTTTATCCAACTGCCTTTCCTGGTGTCACGGACGTCTTCAGCTGTTATCAAAGGGAATATTCTTATTGAGATTCACACTTATTGCCACTCTCCCATCCTCCTTCATACGACAGCAGTGACCTACTACCTAATAGTTTTGGAACACATTTATAACCTCAATGATACCCACTCCCATTCCTGTTTTGTATTGCACTATCGCGCATGTTGTACTACTAACCAGATGGACGTGGAATCTACTTGTGTATGTTTGTGTCTACAGATGGGCACGGCGGCGACTTCAATCCGTACCTACCTACCCACCTTCCCATCTGAATTCCCTAAGATTATTACTTTTTCCATTTTTCGTGTTTACCGACATCATTTTAGAGGTCGGTCCATTTTTTTTGTTAATTTGTTATTTTTCCATTTTATAATATTTTTTATTTTTAACTTTTTAGTGGTCCTCAATTTAAATCTGAAATTAATTTACCCGCAGTTTTTCGATCAGTTTTGTTAATGTAGATCTATTTCCATACTGTGAATCAGTTTCAGTAAGGTGAACCAGAAGCCGTTGGGTGGACCACAATCTGTAATCCGGATCAGTTTCCATGTGTATAGATGAGTTTCCGTAGATCGGTTTCAGGAGGTATTTGGGTCACTTTCCTCCTTAGCAATCTACTCTCTTATCCCCTAACTGTTCAACTTCCCTCATATTTGGAAAGTACTTGGTAGTGACGATGAAGCTTTGTGCTACACCCACTTGGTAGAATACCTAACTAACAGTATTATATCTCACATATCCCTCCCCCCCGCAGCACCTTTTAGTCATCGGAACCCCCTTCAAATAGCATCTCATTTTAAAGCTTACAATCATACCTTTAATTTGACAATACAAAAACACTGCAAATTATTACACAAAGGTTTATTATTTTTATATAGATCACTCGTCTGCAAAGCCACCAACCATCCAATATAAAGAGAAGAAAAAAAAATAATAAAAAAAAAAATAATAATAAAAAAAAAATAAAAAAAAAAATAAAAAAAAATAAAAATTACCAACTATCGATTGCATTTCGGTCAGCTCTAATTTTAACGGAGATTAGGCCTCTTTTGCGATTCACACTCGTGTTTTGATTTATATATATATAAAAATATATAAACCCTTAAATTTTCGTAGGGAGCGAACGGTTTGTCCTACAGAGCTCCGCGTGGTCTCAAAAAATTCCAAAAATTCCATAGAATCTTAAATTGAAGGAAAAACAATACCTTTATATCGAAATTTTTTGAGTTAGGGAGTTTTCAAAATTTCAAAATTGATTTTGGAACCCTTAGGAGTGACCTACATCAACCAAAAGCTTCGGGGCACAACTAGACCCCAAATGGAGCCTACATACCAAATTTCATCAAAATCGGTCAATGCTAAGTGGCAAAAGTGCCGCGTACGGCGTACGGCGGACGGACGGCCAAATTTTTATTGGTTTATTATTTTCAATAATGAACCTTTGGAATCGACCAAGAAAAAAATTTTTTTAACACCCCCTCAAAATTTGATGGTTTACGTTTCAAGGTACGTAGAATCCAAAAATCGAATAAAAATTTGGCCGTCCGTCCGCCGTCCGCCGTACGCGGCACTTTTGCCACTTAGCATTGACCGATTTTGATGAAATTTGGTCTGTAGGCTCCATTTGGGGTCTAGTTGTGCCCCGAAGATTTTGGTTGATGTAGGTTACTTCTAAGGGTTCCAAAATCAATTTTGAAATTTTGAAAACGCCCTAACTCAAAAAATTTTGATATAAAGGTATTGTTTTTCCTTCAATTTAAGATTCTAGAGAATTTTTAAAATTTTTTGAGACCACGCGGAGCTCTGTAGGACAAACCGTTCGCTCCCTACGAGAATTTAAAGGTTTTACGTACGATAAATCAGAAACACGAGTGTGAATCGCAAAAGAGGCCTAATCTCCGTTCAAATTTTAGCTGACCGAAATGCGATCCATGTTTTCCTTCATGTTGTATGGTTGGTGGCTTTGCAGACGAGTGATCTATATAAAAATAATAAACCGTTGTGTAATAATTTGCAGCGTTTCGATTTTTGGATTCTACGTACCTTGAAACGTAAACCATCAAATTTTGAGGGGGTGTTAAATTTTTTTTTTCTTGGTCGATTCCAAAGGTTCATTATTGAAAATAATAAACCAAAATGGCCCTCCATCGACTCAGTCGGAAGTCACAGAGGAAGTAAAGTGAATACGGACCAATCTTCCCAAAAATGGCAACCACGTTTTTCAACTTCTTTCACACATTTTCGATACTTTTAACAAAGCGAAATGAAATCTGTTTAACAAGGGACCACCACGAATACTGGTAGAACACATTTCAAAAAGAATCAGGTCGATTGGTACCAGAATAAAGAAATGCAAGATGTTCGGACATTCAACAAAAAACAAAAAACAAAAAAAAAATCGTAAAAACTGTACACTAGGATAGTCTTCCTACCAAGAATGTGAACGTTTGTATGTATAATTCTTTACATTTGTATTCTTATATATATTTACAATTGTTCGAAGATTTTTAATTTCTCAAGTTGTATCTTTAACAGAAATTTAGTGCCCATTTCGTTATACCATAATATTACTATGATTATGACGGTTATAAAAAAACCCTAAGGTTAACAGGAGGTAACAACTATGTGATCATTGTAATAATATCTTTGTGATATCAGAGTCTAGTGTGAATAATAATAATGATGTTGTAATAACATCACTCATTAAGTGTTACCGAATTTTTATGAAACCACTTTGAATCATCAAATAGTCGATTTGACATTTTAAGCCCAAATGTACACCTTCTAGTAGGATGATGACGAGGCCTCTACAAACGTGGTCTTTATGATTTCGCCTGACCCAAATCCACGGTTCGTGCTGTATCCTTGAAGGATCGTCTTAACTTTCAACTCATCACGTCACTCAATAGTAGGACCTGCCTAATTTTCCTTGAGTAAATTGCAGGGTGAACGGAAGATTCTGTCTATTCGAAGTCACAAAAATTATGTAAGATTGAGGTAAGTCTTGATTGATGAAAATATGTTTTGCAGGAATTTCGTTCCCTCTCTAACAAAGGTAGGCCTTAACAATTCCTTAACAATTTTTGCTCGAATTTTGCATCTTAGAGTGTCTTGTAAATTTTTGGTTCACCATGGTTTAGATTTTTTTAAATTCAGAAAACTTTTAAAATAGTTGTTCTCTTTTTCTGACTTCTTGAAAAAATTAATTCAGTAAATTGAGATATGTAATAACTAAATTTAACTGTTTTTTAAGAACTTACTCGACTACAGAAAGAGAAGGAGGGAATTTGAAAGGAGAGTTTCGACCTTCTCGTAACCTTTAACACCACGTAGGTGAGAATGAATCTGAACGGCACCGGAACCGTAAAAAATGGTCGCGGAAGATGGAGGTAAGCCATGAATAGGGACGGCACGATACCACCGATATATCGGAGTATCGATACTTTTTTGGTATCGATACCGATATCTGTATCGATACTTTTGATGCAAAACTACAAACCAATATATTGGTATCGATACTTTTGCCTAAAATATCGAGGGTATCTTGACGATATTATCAAACATTATTGCCAAAGTAAATTGGTAAAATATACCAAATAAGTAACTAGAAAATACCATAATATGGTACTATGACAATATATTATATTGTCTGCCACAGAATAACACTAAAAATAGGCTCAGAATAGTATCAAATGAAACAATATAATATATTGTGTCTTGCAATATTATTGCCACGATAGCCTCAAAATAGTATCAATATCCAATGTGAGTTTGGAAGGAATTTAAACCCGTTTTCCCAAACTTACAAGAAGTGGGAGGCATGCAAAATATTAATCGTGATGGCGACATCAGTCACGTGCGAATGGCTTTTTTCGAATGATAAATAGTATTAACTGTATTGTAACTGATTTATTACTTGATCCTTCCGTTTTCTAGTGGAAGAAAAACATCGTTTCATTGAACAGAGATTTCTTGCAAATAAGAATTGGAATTGAAATAAAATAGAAAGATTATTCATTTTTATTAAATTTTAAATTATTGGCTTTTATTACATTTTTAATTGCCATTGACTTTTATTACATTTTAAATTATTGTTTTTTTAGAAAATATATTGCCTTTAGAAAATATATTTTTATTAATAGGGTTTTTATTGGGATTGGAAAATCATCGGTGGGTTAATTTGAAATATCGGTGGTATCGATACTTCGAGCCGATATTATCGAAGTATCGATATTTTATAATATCGGTATCGAAAAGATATCGGGTATCGATACTTCATAAGAAATATCGTATCGAAAGGAGTATCGATACTTTGGAGTATCGTGCGGTCCCTAGCCATGAAGATAGTGAATTGGGCTAGAAAGGGTTCTAGTGGCATCTCGAACTGCCCGTATAACTATTCAGTTGAGCAATCTGCTCGAGATACCTCTAAACCTGCGTTTTGTTTGTAAAAATATTTATGTCTAGGAGGAGGTCATGAAAATAGTAGTACGTATAATCAATCTCTCTTACACTATCTGTATGTCCATGATATTCTGAGTGGCAGCTATAATGCTCACCCAACTTGGCAGACGTTTTTGACATAGATATGTCTTCTGGCTGGGGGTGAAGGAATTTTTCGCGACACTTTTTTTGCCACTATGAAATGCAACGCGTTACCAGTAAACAAACTCATAGCTATTATACCGGTAACTATGACTGTGAGCTAGGTAGAATACAGATAATATCTGTATTTTTTTCTAAAAAATCAAACTCCGATCGAACGTAATATATTATATTACGTTCGATCGGAGTTTGATTTTTTAGAAAAAAATTCTGTTTATTCATAGAAAAAGTAAATAGGTAGGTACATATTATTAGAAGAGATGCTAGGTTGGTGATCACAAAAATTGAAATATAGTATCAACTTACTTCATAAAAATAAATTATTCATAAAATATCTTGCATGTATTTTATTTCATCATTTTAATTTTCAAATTAAACAATGGACATATCCATGATCTATTGTTTTTCCCTCTAAGTGAGATTTGACTCATGAAGTTTTAAAATAAGCAATTTGGAATCTACTCCTAATTAACTAGGGACACATTATACGTCATTGCATAGTGCAAGAGCAGCTTCCTTGACATTACGATAATAATAACATCAATAGCCTTACCTACTCAATGTAATTCAATTTTCCATATCAAATCTGTTGTTTGGTTCAGTATCACTTGAGATGTTGTTGACCTTCCAATCTATGAATGTGTGGATCTCAGGAGGTGGTAGACTGACCCCAGACTGAAACTCAAAGATAAGCTTATCCGTGGCGTTTTGTCTATTTTTCTTCGTGCTATTGAATCCAACTATCAACGATCGAAGGTTGACGTTCGCGATTATTTATCACACCGGACATCACTCGTGAATTCCATGAATGAGGTCACGGCGAAGATACAAATTTTTGTTTGAAATCAGCTTGTGTGTGCAATAAAATTTGCGGGACATAAAACGTGTTGCCTGAGATAATGTTGGATTTCAAATAGGTCGCTCCTATTCAGTTTTTCAACCGAATATCTACTATTATTAGACAAAGCCCATCACTCTGGCATTTAAGAGAGGTACCTCATTGAATGTCAGCTTCATGGGTCATGTACAGAAACGAAGATATTTCATCTAGGTGATCTGGAGGGGAGCTCAGCTCGTTTACTGCAATCCTGAGAGACCCAGTAAAATTTCGATTTCAGCGAATTTTCGAATAGAAATTAGGTTATTTCAATAGACTCAAAATTTCCAGCTTGGACTTTTTTAATTTTTTTTTCTCACTAAAATCCGTTTTGGAACATTCTAGAACGATTAGTGAAGTTTTCAAAAATTTATAAATACTTATAAATGTATGCCTATACTCGTGTTTGTTTTCCACTCCGGAAAACAACTTTACCATATCTTTAAGGTATTTTGCAAAATTCGAAAAAGACAAGTTCATAAGCCAGGAATTTTGGCCGACTGAGGGGACAAAATTGGAAAAAAGGGTCGAAAAACGTGTTTATACGGTTTTTGTAGCCATAAATCATCATAATATGATGAAAATGTACTTTGATCGACTTTCGAACATACCATACATTACTATGAATATTATTCATAGTAATGTATGGTATGTTCGAAAGTCGATCAAAGTACATTTTCAGAAATAAAAAAAAATTGTTCAAATATTTTAAACATACGTATTTAAAACCTGCGTACACCCACGCTGTACCCAAATATGCAATACCTACATGAATATGGACTAACAACATTTTCAAAAATTACCCTGAGCACACTTATGGTGGTATGGTGTAATGAAAATCGGAAAAAATAACAATTAACGGGCGGGTACCCCATGAATTTGAGGGGACGAGTAGAGGATTAAAAATTATACATACTATTAGTTTATACTCGTCTGTATCAAACCAATTGTTTGATGGTTTTGCAGTAAAAAACGCTGCAAATTATTACACAATGGTTTATTATTTTTTATTTTCCTATATAGATCACTCGTCTGCAAAGCCACAAACCATCCAACATGAAGAAAAACATCGATCGCATTTCGGCCAGCTTTAATTTGAACGGAGATTAGGCCTGTTTTGCGATTCACACTCGTGTTTCAGATTTATCGTACGTCCAAACTTCAAATTCTCGTAGTGAGCGAACGGTTTGTCCTACAGAGCTCCGGGTGGTCTCAAAAAATTCTAACAATTCTATAGAATCTTAAATTGAAAGAAAAAAAAATACCTTTATATCAAAATTTTTTGAGTTAGGGCGTTTTCAAAATTTCAAAAGTGATTTTGGAACCCTTAGAAGTGACCTACATCAACCAAAATCTTCGGGGCACAACTAGACCCTAAATGGAGCCTACATACCAAATTTCATCAAAATCGGTCAATGCTAAGTGGGGAATGTGCGGCGTGCGGCGGACGGACGGCCAAATTTTTATTCGATTTTTGGATTCTACGTACCTTGAAACGTAAACCATCAAATTTTGAGGGGGTGTTAAAAAATTTTTTTTCTTGTTCGATTCCAAAGGTTCATTACCTATTGAAAATAATAAACCAAAATAGAAACTTTGAATATTCGCTCATTTACCCATGCTGCACGAAAGGAATTTTTTTCATATTTGACAGAACCTAATGTAGCTTCAAGATTTTAATTTTAATAGAACTTTGATACCTCTGAACGATAGAAGTTAACAAAATATAACTGAAAATTCCCCTTAATACTCAACTATCGAACTCCCAGGTCAATATGATAAATGGAGCAATGAAGTACGTGGAACATCTAGTTTAGTCCAGAAAAATTATGTTCGTGTGATTTACAAAGTAATTACTCGAGATTCTCAAATTTGGTTAGACCCACCTGTAAGATTTAAAGTAGTTAACTAGGAATCTATTGAAAACGTTGGTAAATAGGTACATATAGTTAAGGTCACCAGGACGTACCACCGGACCTGGCAGACGACTCGTATCGAGCTTATCAGCGATTCTTCTCTCGAAGTGGCACATTTTGTCTCCAAGAGCTTCGTGAAAGGGCTGAATGAATGGCGCGAGGAGAAAGTCATAGAACCGCGCCCCAACACTACTTTCCTACTACGATGCTTTCTCCCAGCCTTCGGCTATACGATAGGACTTCCGTATTTTTGAATTGGGAAATCATGTGAATCCATTTTTTTTAGTTAATCCATCTTCTATAATTTTTGTAACCTTCGCTCAATTCAACCCAATTCAATAATATTCTTCTCATAGTAAAACACGGCACTCTTTGAAAATACTTACTTCTGAGTAACGCGAGTCGCACACTCACTAGATAATAGTAGATAGATTTGTGGTAAATAACATCCTAAAAGATGGACAGCAAGCCTACATAGCTCACTTTAGCTTGGAAACCACTCTGATTTGTGCTCTCTGTATGAGGTGAGGCGATGTCAAGGATAAAATCTGAGAACTGGATGATGCTGCGGGGTGGAGAAAGGGGGGTATTATGGTGGGTTATTCATACAAAACCTGCATAATCCTCATTAACCATGTGAGGAAAATCGAAAAATTAGGTACTTAATGGAAGATTACTCTGCCAATTGAGTGAGGCACATAGCTTCCTCGTAATCCATACCAAGACTGAGCAGGTGATCTGATTGGAAGTCGTCAGAACTACCATTACCCTACGAAATATGTGAAAAATCGAACAATTAGGTAATGTAAAAGGTGATGTGGGTGTAGCACATATCTTGTTCCTCATCCATAACATGGTTGGGTAGGTTATGTGGTAGGAGATTGTCAAAACTACCATTACTTTACCAAATATGAGGAGAGTCTAAAATATGAGAGAAGTCAACCAAGTGTTTGTGGCAGGTAGCACTTTATACTCTTGCCTTTATTTAAAGAGCTCTGGACCGCGGGTTCCAAAACCCCTTCCCTGCCAAGAGGTGGCAACGTTGCAAGGTGCTCACCTTGTGGTGAAAACCCTTGCGGTGAAACCTTGCGGTGAAAACGGTCACAACCCTTCGCGGTCAAAACCCATCATCCCTCTTCCTTCTTCCTCTTCTATCAACATACAATTTAATTATTTATCGTTCGGTGAACATCTTTTGTAATTTAAATTCGTAACGTACTAATTATTCCGATGAAAATGAGTCCAAATTTCCTGTAATTCGGCGAAGAGGGCGTAATTCGTTTGGGTGGATTGGCCGGGAGAGGGCTGCTGAGTTTTAATCGTACCTGCCTCGAGTTTATACTCGATATGTTCAATTTTTCTCGCTGATCACGATTTTGGTGATGGGATGATCGAAATAATTTGTGAATCAAGTGTGCATTTGCAGAAGAGGGTAAACTGTTGGGGGGGTTCACGGGCGGAGGGGTCGCGCAGGTATACCTCGACCTTCTGCTGGGGCTCGGATTCTTGCAGCGATGCCGAACCTTCGGGGCCTTCAAAAATCCCAGAGCTCTTTAAATAAAGGCAAGAGTATAGTCATCCACAACATGACTTGGTAGGTATCAGTTTGAGTAGAGATAGACTATTACTCTACTTTTGCTCTACGTTTGATTGTAGGTTAGACGATATTGATGATACGATCCGAAAGGAACTCGGACCTGATGTGCTCTGAGCATGAGCAGCCTTAGGCCCACTTTCACCAAACATTCGAAACGAGTTTAAACCAAAAGAGGCGAGAGATAATCGATGTTTAGTAATAATCTTCTTTCACCAGAGCTTTTTACGAGTTTAAACTCCATCTCGGGGGGTTCGAGTTTAAACGGTCGAAAGTCGGCCGAATAAACTAGCTTACCTCGTTTAACTACCAATTCAATATGGCTGCGCATTGATTTGTGATTGTTTTTGTAATGAAATTGCGAATTATTTTTGACTCGTCTGACGATGACGACGACGTCCGAGTCGAATCCTGGATCGGATTCCACATTCTGAGATTACGTAAATTTGAGTTTCCGCCTTTCCAAGCCCCCAGTCGTCCAAGTGCTCGACTAGATTGACACTCGCCTCGAGTTTCCGTAGGACAAATAAGTTCAAAACGTTAATTTACAATGATTAATGGTTTTTTCAATAACATAATAGTGCAACCTACATTCCTTGGTTGTTTCTATTCGGACTAATTGACCATCATAATAAAAGATCAGTTCGACCAAAATAAATTTCTATTGAGGTGAAATTGGGGGCCCTCATCTTTGAGTTTACATCCAACGGTAATCAATAAAATCGTGTTTTCTAAGAGAAAAGTTATCAAACCAAAACAGAGGAAACCTAATTTTCCCCATCTCGCTTTTTCTATTTTTTTCTTCAGTTTTTCGATTTCGAACTTTACTGTTTCATGAAATTTTGCATCTGGGGACTATGGATTTCTAGATCTCAGCGCTTCAAGCGGCCATAAATGAACTATTCCAGCATGACGTCATTTTCCCGTTTTTTTTAAACATTCGTATTTTCTACACTGTTTTGTTTACTTATTCGTAAATTAGGAAGTTCGGGCTGAAAGTTTGCCTTAGGGGGTTTTTAGAGGTGCTGAATCCGATTTTGGGGTCAAAAATAGGAAATTCCGACATGGTGAAATTCCTCATTATCGAAGTACATTCATACTGTTCAGAACAAGGCGGCGGCCACTGTGTTTCACTAGGTTACATCAAGGAAGGCACTTGAGTCTGCAGAAATACTGGAGTTATCGCGCTCGTTACGACTCAAAGTGATGATGTGTAACAACTCAACAGGTAGGTGATGAAAATATTCAGCAAAATAAAACGAAGGAAACCGGAAAACTCAAAACAAACCACAGGTATAAGCAACAAAAAAAAACAAAAAAAAAAACAAGGAATTCCAAAAATTGACACTGATAACGATACACAAGGCGGGAATCTACTGATAGCAAGCGCAGGAGTGGTTGTTATTCTATTGCCCCAATACGTCATAATGTCCAACTTTCATTCGTTCCACTCGACATTTCAAGTTTAGACAAACTCGATTATCTTAAACGACGTTTAACGATGATTTGGGTTGGTGAAAGACGCTTGTCATCTTGCTGGGTTTATTCCTCCAGATTAACTATAAAGGCGTTTAGTTAAACGCGATTTGAACAACTTTTGGTGAAAGCGGGCCTAAGTCTGTTTCTGAAAAATGTCAAGCTCATACCAAGGGCCAATGACCGTACTATCCACCTAATCACAATCGGAAGCACTACTCTCGAATTAGTGTATAAATTCGACAATTTATGCATAGTTGCCACTCGACTAACTGAGAAAATCAGGTGGGGATAACATGCAAAAAGGTTTATGGAGAATTACATCAGTTAAGTGTCAATGCCATGTTTTTGTAATGCTACTTTCTTGCTTCAAAACCCACAAAAAACTGCATACTTTACATTAAATCCTTTCCACCTCCAATCGATCAATATTTTGAGTGTATTGTTTCTAATAGAGTTTATTTTGTTTTAATTAAATTTTCAGAAGTGTATTACTTTCTAAAATTATAGTGTATTATACATTTCTTTTATGTAACATTGCGCGATGTTTCCAGGAGAGAAGGTAGAGAGGGTCACGAGGTCTCAATCTACTCCTGGTTAATAAATAAAATCCTTCAACCAATCTCAACTCCTCCTTCAATACAGGTTTGCAATCGATTTTCTCAAATTGTACGGCCTCATTGACGAGGTAGACGCAACACAGAAAGAGCTCATAGGTACGTCATCGTCTCTTCTTACCATAATCTCGAAATCAACAACCAACCCACATATTCCTCTGTCTCCCTATCCCACTTACGAAACTCGTGAAAACAAAACTACACGACGCGGAGTTTGGCAACATGAAGATGTGCCGTACTGTTATGATCCAAAACCACCCTGACATTCTCTTTGTTCGTCTTCAGTCTGAGTTATGTAGAAAGAATATCATCACGAATGGGCGTTGATTTCGTGTAATTTTGCTCACCTGGTATTGGTTACAGGTTTCAAGCATTTGTTCATCAAGTGGGTAGAATCTCTGAACAAGATATTTTGCCACTCATGAACAGCTTGGATCCGAGGTGAATCCATATTACATGTTATTTGAGAGAATTTTTGAAGAAAAAATCCAGAAAGTCTATGCTAAAAAATTTGAGTGCATTGCAAAGCTTCACATTCTTCAAAAATTCGCTAAAAGCTTTTTTGGTTTATTATTTTCAATAATGAACCTTTGGAATCGACCAAGAAAAAAAAATTTAACACCCTCTCATAATTTGATGGTTTACGTTTCAAGGTACGTAGAATCCAAAAAACGAATAAAAATTTGGCCGTCCGTCCGCCGTACGCGGCACTTTTGCCACTTAGCATTGACCGATTTTGATGAAATTTGGTATGTAGGCTCCATTTTGGGTCTAGTTGTGCCCCGAAGATTTTGGTTGATGTAAGTCACTTCTAAGGGTTCCAAAATCAATTTTGAAATTTTGAAAACGCCCTAACTCAAAAAATTTTGATATAAAGGTATTTTTTTCTTTCAATTTAAGATTCTATAGAATTTTCAGAATTTTTTGAGACCACCCGGAGCTCTGTAGGACAAACCGTTCGCTCACTACGAGAATTTAAAGTTTGGACGCACGATAAATCAGAAACACGAGTGTGAATCGCAAAAGAGGCTTAATCTCCGTTCAAATTAAAGCTGACCGAAATGCGATCGATGTTTCTCTTCATGTTGGATGGTTGGTGGCTTTGCAGACGAGTGATCTATATAGAAAAATAAAAAATAATAAACCATTGTGTAATAATTTGCAGCGTTTTTCTCCATCAGGTTTTATGCTTGAATTGGACCATGATTTTCAGAATAATCCATACGCTTGTGTCGGAATCTAAGGAATATCTCTCCTCTGGAACTGCCAGTGCCAGGAACCCATAAATTTTGCATGTCACTCCTAAGTAGGAGTTAACAAAACGGGTAAACTACTTATCTAATGCTGCGTAATAGCCTTGCTTTTCGCTCCACACTTTCTGCTTGGTGGACTAAGATAATGTTGGCTTCGGCGAGGGCTTATTGAGATGAATCGTTTATGATATCACGGTGTGTTCGAGGGGCGGGCTCACGCCGAAAAACGTAATGCCCGGATGTCGTAACAGGCTCGATCGAGTTTTTCTCTTGAGCGGAACCGTTCGTTTCTTTTTCTCTTCGCGGAGGGAAAAGTAACAGTTCTGAAGGGACCTGAGGATACTTTGAGAGAGGGGAGGTAGAAAGGATGTCGTGACCAAGGGGAGGGGGACGAAAAATGAAAGGTCGAAGATGTTGTCGGATGATCGGTTATCGATCTTGAACACCCAGTCATCTTGAGTCATACCTTCCTCATGTAGCTAAGACACAACCACCAGCCCGAAGACAGCGTGGGGCAGTGAACCTGCTGTAGCTCAGGGATGTCCTCATCATGTTGTGACGGAACATTTTTCACGGTATCCAATAGAAATCCTGCTTTGAAAGTGAATCGTGGAAATGTAGATTCGGGGTTTATAAGCGACTAATAGATTCGGCATGGAAATCCAGAGCTAATGAGATTAGCTAAAATTGGAAGAATTTTGGATGAAGCCATACTGTAAAAGTAGAAATGGAACGACTCTGAAAGAAGAAGCCGAAAACAAGTGTAAAAACAATGTAATCAGCTTTAATTTGAAACTTGAATCATACCTGCAGCCATTTTTTCTCAAAAAATGATAAAAACAGAAAGATTAAAAAATCTTTTTCCGGAAAAAAATATGAAAAATCAGCAAAAACATGAACCGTACGAGGGGTAGATTAGTTTGAACTTGAGGGGGCTTATTGTAAACTGGTAAAGCCCAATCTTAATAATTAAGATTGGTAATGGTAATGGTTAACTTTTCTTTTAAAAGTAAAGTAAATTTAAGTAAAAAAATAAAAATTAACCATTCCAGAATTTGAATTTTCGTCCGACTGCCATTCCTGGCATCGCGGACGTCTTCAGCTGTCTTCTCTGGAAGACACTGATGACCAGAAGTAGTTCTGAAGGCTAAGTATTGCCTCGCCCAGTTAAATGGAGAGGGTTTCACCAACGGGGCGGGTGGCAACTCACACCCGCTGGTTCAAGTGTGGTGGGAGCTATTGCGACTGTCACCCGGCCAATGCAAGAGGGCAAAATCAGTAGTTGTAACTGTCACCCAGGCCTGCTAAAGAGCGAGAGAAGTTTCCCTGTTCACGATGGTACACTTTTCCCTCTTGTTGATTCCCAGCGATGTTGACGCTTATTCTATTATCTATAATTGCGGGTCAAAAGTACCCAAGGATAATAAGCGCCAAGGAAATCGTCAGTTTTCAATGCTTTTGGCATTCTTACAGTATTGTAAAAAGTAGGTACCCAATGAATACATTAATTTATTGTTTATACTTTTTTAAACGAAAAAAATAAAGGGTATCTCCTGAAACTCTTATAAAAAAAAACGCTGCAAATTATATCACATGGGTTTATCTTTTCAGGCAAATACCTAATGAAAATGGAAAAAAAAATCGGATTGTCATTGGGGATGTTATTGCAGATTATCAGAAAAGCTGTGTTGGAAAATCCCATTGCATCCGTGCCGTTTGAGGAGATTGGCCATTTGCTCCACGTAGGGTACCGAGTTACCGTACCGAGTTACGTACCGAGTACGTAGGGTACCGTAAGCACATGGGCACACTACCTTCAACAAGAGACGATGTGTTCCTCAGACTGAATGATATCCCTGTCAGGACTAATCGAGAGGAGGATTTTGTGATCCACACCGACAGAGAGAATGGGATAGTTGTGTTTTCATGCCTACCCAATTTACAAATAATCATTCTTTGTGAATCTAGGTAGGTTGTGAAGGTAGGTACCTACAAGAGCAATCCTCTATAGATACGTGGTGACAGTCCTAAGTCACAAGTCTGCAAGTGGGAAGGAAAATTTGTGGTTCCGTGAGGGAAATTTTTTCCGTACAAACCGGAAAAACGCGTTCAATAAAAGTTAAAAGGCCTTTTTATTAATTTGGCAAGGGATAAAGTAGGAAAAAGCTAGAATAATACCACTAAAATTTCCTAGCGTAAAATTTCAACTCAAAATCGTAGTTAGTAGGTAGGTGTCACACTAATAGGGGGGGGGGGGGGATGTTCAACCACTGGTGATTTTACCCTCAGTAAGAACTAAAACAATCAATTTCTTCACAAACTACAAATCTTCGTTAAAAATTCTGAAACTTCGAAATAAACTTTGAAAAAGAGAAATAACGGGTGGTAATTCCCATAGCCGAATTTACCCTGCAAAAAGGATTTATTATGCTATCAGGAGCACTGAACAAACACACAAGATCACGAAAGAAGGAAACTTGCAGGAACTCATTCAGACATTTGGCGGAACAAATCCCTACCACCAGCAAGTTTCGAAAGTTACTTGGAATTGATATGCGATTTATCAATTCCTCCTGTTATTTTTGGGAGACAGTCAAAATTTTTAATTTCAAAACTAACCGGGGAAAACAGACGTGAAGCGAGAACGCTCGCTGATTGGGCTGTTCGGATCGCCGTCTCCTCCCAGTGTTGCCCATTGGGACGACGAAATCGTGTTTTCTAAGAGAAAAGTTATCAAACAAAAACAGAGGAAACCTAATTTTCCCCATCTCGCTTTTTCAATTTTTTTCTTCAGTTTTTCGATTTCGAACTTTACTGTTTCATGAAATTTTGCATCTGGGGACTATGGATTTCTTGATCTCAGCGCTTCAAGCGGCCATAAATGGCATTCCAGCATGACGTCATTTTCCCGGTTTTTTTAAACATTCGTATTTTCTACACTGTTTTGTTTATTCGTAAATTAGGAAGTTCGGGCTGAAAGTTTGCCTTAGGGGGTTTCTAGAGGTGCTGAATCCGATTTTGGGGTCAAAAATAGGAAATTCCGACATGGTGAAATTCCTCATTTGTTTTCGGTGGATGTAAAACAACGAAAAAACAAATATTTTCCTGAAATTTCCTGTTGAATGTATCTGACATGTATGATACGAAAACAAAACAGCAAAAGTTTCCTTGATAATCTGACAATCTGAAACCATCCAGGTTAGTAGTTAAAAATGTCTCTAACAGAGTAGGTGGCTAAAAAAAACGTCTACCAAGTTGGGTGGGTAGTATAGCTTCCTCACTCATTGTAACATGGACGTATAGAATCAGTTGGCGAAAAAATTATAATTAATTTAAAGTTCGCGCATGCGCAGCGGCTATTGCTTGACCAATTTGATTGAAACTTATAGGGTGTCTCTTAGAAGTTAGTCCCTAACTAACCTCCAAATTTGAGCAAAATCGGTTCATTAGAAACCGAGAAACCGAGGTTCCAGGAAATTCACGTTTGCGCATGCGCACTCGCTCCTATTGGTCCGAAGGTGCTGAAATTGATAGGGGACCGTCTAGGACCTAACCCGCACAATCCCTGAAAATTTCATCAAAATCGGACCACAGGTTAGTATAGTTTTGCCCGGGACAAGGATTGACCACAGACAGACCGACAGACAGACAGACAGACACGGAACCAAAATTGTTCGGGAAGCTCTAAAACGCAAAAAGCAAGTGGAAATTTTGATTTTGGAGGACATTTTTTTTTCACTTCTTTCACGAATACAAAGCTTCCCTACCTTCGGTAGTGAGGAAGCAAAAACCTGCGAAAATATGAAATGGCCAAAGTTACCACCACCTGGAGGATTATAGTTAGGGGATTCTACGGTACCTACTGCCACGGGCAGTCACCATTAGAAAAATAATCTCCAAAGCTGACCAGGTTTAACTTCGGTTATCTCATGGGGTCACATGTTTATTTTATTGGATGAGTAAAATACTCTGTTCAAAAACCTCAACGCGAGAGTTTCATTCCTAAATAATATTTAGGAATGAAACTCTCGCGTTGAGGTAATATATAATGATTTTTTTTTTTAACTTGATAAATTCTTGTCCTTTTGTAAGCAGGAGGAACCAAAAGTACTAAGTACGCATACACTAATTTATTTACCTTTGCAAGCTCGGAAAGGACTAGAGGCGGCGTTGTTGTCATTTCGTTGTTCGATAACTAGCCTGATTCCATCTCAAGCCATCCTGAAATAAGTGATCAACATCAATCAACGAGGAAAACATACTGGCAATAAGTTACGTTAGTATGGGCTACTTTATGAAACATAGATAAAATATTTTAACAACATTACTTTAAGTTTACGGGGCAGATTGCTCTCAGGCGACTAAATTCCTATGTCAAAAGCTTCTCTCAATTTTGGAAAATTTTTTGGTTCTTCTTCTACGACGGTGGTTGACATAGCATCTCAGATACACATCTAAAGTAGCAACACACACATTTAAAGTAGCAACCTATCAAGCAATCACCAGCTGTGTGAGCTATGTAGTTTGTTTTTCTTGTTCATCTCAGAGCGCTGGAATTCCTAAACTCACACTAATAAGCAAGAGGAAGCAGAGTTGTTACAACTGGAAATAACAATTAAGTTTGGCTAAAAACAAAGGCTAAAGGAAGAAACACGATTCCCTTCTCAAACAGGGGGATAACTTGGCTCAGCACGTCAATCGAGAAGGCTTTTGCAGAAGCACCAGCCGAGCAATCTCCTTCAAATCAATCCGAAGACCAACTCTTTGAAAATCATAAAGAAATTTCTGTACAAAGCCCCCTGCAAGTAACGATTTCCAATAAAATCTTTATTCCTGCCCAGGTTGAAGCAGCCATTGCAGTATCCCTCAAAAAATACTCCTGAACATGATGGAATTACCAGAACTCTTCTAGAAAATCTTCTAAGCAAAGCTCTTGTACAGTTGACACAGAATTATAACGCCATGCTGAGAACAGTCTATTTTCTAACAAAATGGAAATTCGCTCATGGTCAATGTTTAAAAAGGAGGGGAAACTGAATTTTTTTTTCAATAAATCTCCCTTCAAAGACAAAAGGTCTATCTGAGGGAGGGGGCACGCCATTAAAAATAAATAAATCAAATATTATGGGGGAGGACGCCCAGGACTCACCCGACGCCGGCCTTAGGGATGATGAGGAAGGTGGAGGTGGAAGAGAAGGATAAATGGAAGAGCCTCTATAAAATGACCAAATAATCTCAAATATGAGCCGAGAAGTACGCGTCTGGTGACACCACGGAGTCCACCTACTGAGATGCCCAACTTGCGCAACTCCGTGGCAATTTTCCCGCACCACACTCCGCGCCACGACAAGGTCGCAGCCCTGATGTTGGGTTCCACTCCTTTTAGCTCCGACACCGCTAGCCGTAAAACTACTACAAGCCTGTCGGCTTGCTATTTCTTTTGCCAAAATGTTTGAAAGGATTTTTTTTTTACCGGAACTTCTTCATCTAGAGCTCTTGATTCCCTTGGAACATTCCGACCCCTACACTCATGAACACTCAAGTTAAACACATAGAGTACTGCAGACTGGCCCACCAGGGTTGGTCCACAATGAAACACCATGCTCTGATCTCTCAGTTCTCAGTCACTGCAGTCTTTCCGAGACCTAAAACGCTTCAACTGAACGTGTGAATTCCCTTACAAATACGCTAGACGCAATCTCTCCAGTTCAATAACTCAGCGTGCTTTCAAACGATTGAAACTCTTATGATATCAGGATCTCCAAATTTCCTAAGGCCCACTGGGACTGAAACACAATAATATTGTGAACTCACATTTTGTCAGAACTATTCAGTACTCGTTACCAGGATATTTAAATAATTTTTAATTAATTATTTAATTAATTTAATTAATTAAATTAATTAGGTAATTAATTAATTTAAATTGAATTAATTTTTAATTTAATTAAACTGTCACGAAATTGCGTAACGAAATTGTGTTACAGTGCCTTTATAATGATTTCAGCTTACAACGACCCCGTTGTTAGGTTTGTTCCTTTTCTACACTTTTTAACCCACAAAAATCGTTCACCACTCGTTGGAAAGCTCTCGATTTAACGAACATTTTCATGTTCTCCATAACATATTGACTATACGAATAGCGGAGCTATGGGCATAACTGTTCTCATATTTTGTTTACAAACTAATGATCGTGAGTGTAGAAGATAATTAATCCGGAATCGTCTATTTTATTGAAATTAGGTACCTACCTCTTAATATTAATAATTGTGTCAATTTTATTATGTTAATGATTCGTTTCACATTCTGACAACAACGGAGGGTGGGTTATAAAATCCTATAGTGAGGTAAAAAGCAATAGGTAAAGACATGAAAATGTCCCAATGCGTTGCAGACTCGTATGCAAGCGTTTCCAATCGAGTGTGAAGCGTTTAGTTCTTTCTAATAAACTTGATTGTGAAGGTGTGAAGCCAGTATGGTGTGGTAGGTAGTACCTAGCAGGTAGGTAAAAAAAAATCGGTAGGTAAAAAAAATGTTGGTGGGTAAAAAACGCTGCAAATCATTGCTCAAAGGCTTCTTCACTCTTCAGATCACCGATCAGCTGAGTGAGCTCCGAAGCCATTTTCAATCCTATTGAATGGAAGTGCTCTTCCAGGCGTCTCCAGCATTCGAGGAGATCTTCTTCACTCCTCAGATCACTGATCAGCTGAGTGAGCTCCGAAGCCAGGTGATCTATACTGAAAATAATAAACCTTTGAGCAATGATTTGCAGCGTTTTTTCTTTGTTCTTGCCCTTTTCATAGTTTAACTATAGTTACCACCATTGATAACATATTTCTATACTTATCACTGTTGGAATATAATATATAGCTTTTCCACGTCAAATTGAGGGTTTTCCAAAACAAAACATAGGTTTTCCATTTAAAAATGAAGTTCTTTCAGATCGTTAAGATACTTTCACTGTAGCGGACTGAAACACTTGATGAAAACAAGACAAGGACAGCCTGCATGTCCATTCACTATCGAGTTTGATATCCTACCTATTCCTTATGCATGATCAGGGAGATTTCTGCAGCACGCGTGCATTCCTTGTTCATGTAAACCTTATCGCTCGTGTGCATCCCTTCTTTAAGTAGCGTATTTTAACAATCGATTCTTTTGTCAATCGATTCCCCTTTGTCACTCTTTCGATCACAAACTTTGTCACAGTTTCGATCCTGTTGCGGTACAAAAATCTTGAGAAATTTGAACATGGACAGTGTCAGTGATTTCATGATTTGTGTCCGTGGACCCGGCGACCCCCACCGAGGTCAAATTTCTAGCGAAAGTGAACCATCCGGTGGTCAACATTTGGAAGGAGTCCGATCTCGTCGACAAACAGGTGCCAACCTAGTATTCCAATGAACAAATGCAATTTTAAACGAGAAACCTTTAAAGTAAAAAGCATTTATTTTTAAATGGAAGATCTTTATTTTGAAATGAAAAACCTATATTTTGTTTCGGAAAAACCATTTTTTGTATTGGAAAACGTTAATTTTGTTTCAGAAAACCTTCAATACAACTAAATTTAAACTTAGAAAAGCTATAATTGTGTTATTACCACTGGGCTATGAGTATATAGCATTTATATAGTATCGTATCACGTTTGTTAGTGATTTATCATAATAAAATCCAATTTGGAAAAAAAAACACACTTCATTAGTATAATGAACACTCTTCTACAACGCAACGCCTCACATCAAAATACCATCATTAGGTATCTTTGACGGTATCAGTGAAAACGGAAGTGACTGTTGTCTCTGCTAGCAAACCTTTCACTGTTGGCTAATTATTATCGAAACGGACTTTTAATAAGGGTAGTGAGCAATTGAATGTCTTTACATAGCTACTATTCACTCTGAAGTGAAACATGTGGGTTCCTGGGAAAGTGGTTGAAATTAATTACGAGTCACACCATAAAATATTACTTCCTGGCGACGAGTCGATATTACTTGAATTTGGCGTTTCGTGTAGGTGCGAGACCCATTTAGCGTCAATCTACAATGAACGGAAACCCTTGTTTTTTTTATGGCCAATTGGGGAGTTTTCACGTGTCTGTAAACATAGCGAGCATTCATCTAGTTCTGACCGACTTCAATCGCGGCGGAGCCGCGCCGAAGGAAGGAGATACACAATTCGGTGTGTCATGGGACGACGATTTTTTGTTGTTGTTGTTGTTATTGTCAGAAAACGAGTTGTGTCAAAAGTTGACACAAAGTCAAGTTGACACAAAGTCAAGAGTTTTCAAAAAAAAACATGAGTTACAAGGCCATGTACGAGTGTGAATGCCGATATAATAGTTTCGTACAATAGGGTGTGCGCCTTGGTAGGAAAAACTGTTTATTGTTATTTTTAATCTAAGGTAGACCTCATTCTGAGAATTTTGGTACCATCCTCGACCTTCTAGCGTGTGTAAATCTTTTCCTATGAATTTTTAAAGTTTTGGCCGTTTATGACGTCACAGTGGGCTGGGGGGTCCCGCCCAGGCGAGAGGGGCGCGTGACGTCATAAACGGTCGAAACTTTGAAAAATCATAGAAACCGATCTACTCACGCTAGAAGGTCGAGGATGGTACCAAAATTCTCAGGATGTAGTCTACTTTCGATTAAAAATCTAAAAAAAATCAAGGCGCACACCCCATTATCTCAGCGTCGGTTGACCGATTTTCAATTTTGCTTCCGAGTCTACCAAGGTAGCGGAAGCTTTGTTTTCACTTTTCAAGGACGAAAAAAAAAGTTCTCCAAAATCAAAATTTTCACTCGCGTTTTGCGTTTTAGACTTTTCTGAACAATTTTGGTTCCGTGTCTGTGTGTCTGTCTGTCTGTGTGTCTGTCCGTCTGTCATGAATTCCTTGTAACGCGCATAACTATACGAAGTTATTGTCCGATTTCGATGAAATTTTCAGGGATTGTGCGGGTTGGTGTGTAGACGGTCCCCTATGAAAATCATCATCCCCGGACTGATAGAAGCGACTGCGCATGCGCAAACGTGAATTCCTTGTAACGGCCATAACTTCTACATTTTCCATCCGATTTCGATGAAATTCTTAGGGATGTTACAGATTGGTATTTAGATGGTTCCCTACGAAAATCCTCACCTTCGGACTGATAGTAGCCACTGCGCATGCGCAAACGAGAATTTCCTTGTAACGGCCATAACTTCCACATTTTCTACCCGATTTCGATGAAATTTTCAGGGATTATGCGGATTAGGTTGTAGATGGTCCCCAATGAAGATCATCACCCCCGGACCTACAGTAGCCGCTGCGCATGTGCAAACGTGAATTCCTTGTAACGGCCATAACTTCTACATTTTCCATCCGATTTCAATGAAATTTTCAGGGATGTTACAGATTAGTATTTAGATGGTCCCCTATGAAAATCATCACCTTCGGACTGATAGTAGCCACTGCGCATGCGCATACGTAAAATCCTTGTAACAGTCATAACATTTACATTTTTCATCAGAATTTGATAAAATTTTCTAGGATTGTCCAGATTTGCGTGTAGATGGTCCCCTATGAGGGTAGTGGAAGGTACTTAGATATTGATGTTTTGAGATAACCTACTATGCATCGGATCATCTATATAATCGGGTTATGGGTACGAGGAAGCTATGTGCCACACCCACTTGGCAGACGTTTTAAATTGTTTTGAGTTAACCCCAACCTAACTGAAGTAGGTACCTAGCTGTAATTCTCGTCTACGGTGAGGAGAGTTGGGACCATTTTCACTACATTTCGCTCTGCTTTACCTGGACTCTGAGCTGTGAAATAATGACAAAGTGCGTTTTGGAAAAAGGGGTCCTCAGGCTAACTAACCCCTCATGGTATCAAAATTGAAATACCCAACTCTTCTCTCATATTTCCATCCTTTTTCGGAACCGCACGCAAGATATCTTGTATGAATTGGGATGTTGTACAGACTGCAAGACATCACAGGTGAGTGTACCCTGGTGAGTGTTTGTACAAATAAGTACATAACAAAATAAAATCGTAAAAATATTATGTCTCATCAAAGTATGGCATTACTGCTTTCATCAGTACGCATTCTCCGTCTTCATTATCATTATTATTAGGTACCTCCAATGGATTTTTTGATCCCGCAAAAGTACAATTTCGGCCTTCGCTGACCTTCTCGCGAAGATTCTTCAAAGTCTTCCAAACCTTCAAAATCTAGCTTTTCCTTAGTCCAAATCTATCCAAAATAATGACAACGCGATGCGCGACAGGTCTGATAACAGGTAGGTAGATAATAACGAAAATATGCACTCAAGGTATGTACCTCATCACCTACCTTGTCCTTAAGAAGCTCGAAGCCACATTCTCGACTTGACTTTTTTCTCGACTCAGCCTTCAAATTCGTCTATGAATTTCACCACATTGCGGAGTTTTTAAACTCAAAAATGGGATCATTGAAAATTCGCTCGTTCACTCATGCCGCACAAATGGGATTTTTTGAAATCAGTTTGGTCACGTTTATTTCCCGAGTACCTTCAAATCACTGTGCGAAACCACCTGTGTGGTTCAAATAGAATCCTTCCAAAGCAAACTGCAGGATGCGGCCAATTTCGCGGTCTAAGTAGAGGCGGCTCTTTGTTTATCCCGAGGGTAGGACACGGTCGGTGGACCACGTATGAGATTGTGCGTGACGCAGCTCCGCTATATTTCCCTTTCATTGGGAAGTTCGGTGTTGAAGAGGTCTTCCGAAAAGGAGGTACATCACTCTTCTCTTCCTGCTTCCTCGTACTATTCTGATGAAGTCTTTCCTCAAAGTGATATTATGACGAATAACTCCCATTTGATTGCTATGACTAACGCAGTATTGACACAGGATGTCCGAAGAGTTCTTGGCCAAATCGGGTAACAGGGAATTTTATACATAATTATTATGCCTTCTTACTGACATACTTCTTCCTCCTCATTTCGAGGAATGCGAATTTTAACAATTCTGGACTTTTAGGAACTGAGAAATCGTCGTTCAAAAGAATTCATGTTTACAAATGACGCCCAATATCGACCTCTGCATCTACTTCAATGCTCGTTCAAGAGAATCAAGATGGAAACGAATCGGAAAATGCAGTGCCGTAACATCATGTTGCAGATCGTGACGTCGCTCGGGATCCCCTTGTGGATCACAATGACTGACGAAGGTCGAGCGAATCGCATTCCTCGAGGAAGAATCCCTCCTTCGGAGAAGGTTTCAACCTTTTAGAAAGTCATCCTTTTTTTTGAAGGCAAATGTCAGGAACGTGACATCATTCCTCTCTTCTCCTCTGCCTACTACACTACCTCCCCCCGTACAAAATTAAAACTGGAATCTTAATAGCCGGTGAAAGTAGGTACGTACGTCTCGATATAACTCCCTGTATTTTGGTTTATTATTTACAATTATTATGAACCTTTGAAATTAAAGAAGAAAAAGAAATGGGTACCCTCATCTCAAAATGACTTAGAATTCGAAAATCTAATGAAAATTCCATCAAATGAAATATACATACCAGGAAATCAAATTCTAGGTAGGACTACATAGTTATACTAGCGACCTACTGTAAGAAGAGTCGTCTATATCCACGAAAGTATTGAGTAACAAAGTTCGACGGTTAGGTAATCATCAGTAACAAACCAGAACTGAAGGTTGATCACAGAGAGCACAGCTTATACAATAATCACAGGTGAAAGGGAGCTTGAATCCCATAGGTCGAGAAAGTGAAAGGCGTACCCAATCAGTTTAAAGCAGATATAAGTGAAAGGAGAAGTTAAAGGGATCTGGGAGGATCAGGAAGAGTTCTGTATACCAACAACCATAAAGTATATGATAATATATTGTACAATCTGTGTACAATAGATATACAGAATATAAATAAACATATATATCCATACTAGTTAACTATAATTTGTATAACATAATTTGACCTAGTTTTTCCATATTTTTCTCTTCACCCCCCCACCATCAAAATTTGTTGGTTTACGTTTCAAGGTACGTATAATCCAAAAATCAAATAAAAATCCAAAAATCAAATAAAAAATTGGCCGTACGCCGCACAGTGGGGCCAAATGGCCAAAAAGCGGAAAAAAGTCATTATTTTTTGAACGAATAACTGTATCGTCTTGGGAATGGTTTCATTCGATTCCGAATACGAAAATACATTAGAAAAATACGTTTTCTGACGTTTAAATTTATTATTTTAGTACTAAATCTTGAATTTTGAAAAAAATAATGTTACTCAAAGTAGGAAAGCGTGTGGAAAAAACAGAAAAGCGGTTTTACAGGCGACGGGTGTGTGTTATTTGTTTTTTTATTCGTTTTCTGAGGTTATAGGATACGATAAAGATGATTGAATTGAGTTTTCTTTACATATGTATGCAAATATATATATATATGTAAATACATATTTATGTATTTAATTTTGACAAAATGTTGTGTGATAAAAACCTATGAAAATTGGATAGTAAGCTAAGCGATCGAATATTGGAACGAATCCAAATTAAACGTTTGCTAAATCCGAATAAGAGATTTTCAACGATGACATGTTCTCGGTAAGTCACGACAGTACGAACTGACCACTCTACTGCGAATGACAATCCGAAGAACCTGGTTTGTTCAAACAGAACCTTGTTGACTCTTGGCAGAAATATTTTACGAAAACGTCGCTATTTACATCAATTTGTTTTCCAATAAAAAATAAAACAGAAAATGTCTGCCAAATGGGTGTGACACATAGTTTCCCAGTATCCATAACCCGATTGTATAGATGATCCGACCATTGTTATAGATGATCCGACTCCGTTACTCTGTGATTGTAGCTAACAGCCCACATAGGGGACATTCTACATGTCAACATTCACAATCCCTGGAAATTTTATCGAATTCGAGAGGAAAATATAGAAGTTACAACCTTTAGAAGGGTTTTACTCTGAAGCAGCGGTGACGGCAGAGACGGCGTTTTTGGTGTACCTTTAATCACATTTTAACCCACTACATCTAAATTCGGTGAGATACGGCTATGAAATTTTTACAGCTTCTTGATAATGGTCAGATTTTCAAGAAAAAAAATGAGCCAAACCGAAGGAAGGCGAAGCTCGGTTTTTCCACTCCTCTAAAGTTGTATTTCGCTATAAAAACCCAAATCTGGAGCTAATGTTCAAGCTAAAATGTTATGAAAAAATAATTAGTATTTTTTATAGATACTACATATAATATCGAACATTATATAATTTTATTTCAATTTTTTGAAACACATAGAACGTGTTAGGAAATTTTCAAATTCCACTCTCAAAGTGCTTAAAATCTCGAAATATCAGGTTTGAGCCCCCATTCAGCAGTGAAAACAATTTTTTTTTTTTTTACATTTCTTTTTTAGTCACTTTGCAAAAATGGAGTTTTTTCCACTCCGGCCCCACTGCGCGCCGTACGCCTACTCATTTTCTACAGTCCTGCCTTTACCAGAGACCGATGGTATCATCTTCTGTTCTTCATTGTTAGCTTGGTCTCCCACCACCCAGTAGTAGTCAAGAATCTGGGCTCCTATTTCAATTCTTACTGACTCTGTTCTTACCATCGTGAAACAGGTGCCAAAGGAATTTTTTTTTTAATATCCAACTATGAATGTATGAGTATGAGTCAATCTCGCGATGTTGTTCACGAAGTATGTCAAATTAACTTAAAGTGAGGACCAGTAATTCTGCAAATTAGTACCTGGAAGAAAACCTTATCTGCTACGTGCTGATATTTTCAAACCCCTGATGGTGATAAACAACGACTTCTTTGTGCAATACCATGGCTTCACCTCCTGAAACAAGATTTTCTCATGTTGCGAATCCGCTCTGGCGATACCGTTCAGCCCAAACGAGGAGGTAATTCAATTTATCGCGGTTTCCCAGGCGACCCAACCGTGAAGAGCTTTGGTTCTTGACTTTAGTATTACTTTTCAAGCGTTTCAAAGATTATGAATAAAAAATGCAAGGGCCAAGTGGGTGTGGCACATAGCTTCCTCTTATCCATAACCCGATTTTATAGGTGATCCGATGCATAGTAGTTAATCTCAAAACATCAATCTCTAAGTACCTTCCACTACCCTCATAGGGGACCATCTACACGCCAACCCGCACTATCCCTGAAAATGTCATCGAAATCGGACGCAATAACTTCGTATAGTTTTGCCCGTTACAAGGATTTCATGACAGGCAGACACGGAACAATTACAATAAATTATAAACGGTCGAACAGAAAGAATTTTACAGATTTCTTATGGTACTACATTGACATACACATAATCAACTTGACTGTGTCTCCAACTTACTACCCCCCAAATTTGAACAACATGAAGACGTTTTGAAGATTATGCTTCAGAGTCTACCAAGGCAGTGGAAGCATTGTTTTCACTTCTCAAGGTTTCAAAAAAATGTTCTCCAAACTATCCTCTAGCGTTTTACGTTTTGGAATTTCATGAACCATTATGGTTTCGTGCCTATCATGAAATCCTTGTAACGGCTAAAACTATACGAAGTTATTGTCCAATATCGACGAAATTTTCAGGGATTGAGGGTGTTACCGTGTACATGGTCCCCTATGAAAATCATCGCCCCCGGACTGGTTCCTCTGCGCATGTGCAAACGTAATTTCCTTGTAACAGCCATAACTTCTACAATTTCCACCCTAATTCGATGAAATTTTGAGAGATTATGCTGGTTGGGGTGGATATGGTTCCCCACGAGCGTAGTGCAAGGTACGTACTTAGAGATTGATTTTTTGAGATTAGCAGCTAGGTATGCATCGGATTATCCAGATACAATGCGGTTACGTTCCACACCAAATTGACCTTTTTTCCACAACAATTGATGCATTTAGAATATTCATTAACGCTGATTTTGGTAATCGGTTTATATACAGGGTGTCACCCTAACTCGAGGACCAAACTTCAAGGATCTATTCTACAACTAATTTGCAAACTTTTTTGTCTCGTGACATTTTTTTTTTAACGCTTTAAAATTATACTTTTTTCACTTTTAAGATTTTGTTCGTGTTTTCGACCTTGAGCCATTAAAACGGCCATAACTCCCTCAATTTACTGGATTAACTCAAATATGAGTATACCGTTGGAAAGAACGTTAAATTTCCTATCAGTTCATCAGGACACAAAAGCTTTTTAAGCCTTTCGTATAAGTGAATAAATTGGTCAAAGTCAGAAATTTAAAACTTTCTCGAAAATCACCATTTTTCAGGCTGACTCATCTTATGTAATAAACAGCCGTATCGGCGGGCACTCAACGGAAAAAACTTGCCCAGAATCTCAGCTTTCCGACGGTCTATCAGTTTTCCTTTTTAACATTCAAATTAGAAGAGTAAATGAAGTTTGAATGCCCGAAAACGTGTGTTTTACAAGCAAATCCAGTGTTTTAAGCGGTTTCTGGTCCCCCTCAACCTCAAGATGGCTTGACGATTTTGGTATCATTTCCTATGTAATTTTCTACGCTGAATCAAATAGTGATACTTCCGAATGGTTCCGACTGCTAGAAAGTGGATTTTTTTTAAGAAAACCTTCGTTTTTCGTACATAAAATACGCATTATTCTTAAATGTGGTAGTGAGCATGAAGTAACACCTTTGAACTCAACAAAAACTTCAATCAACTAGAAATTCGGTGTTTTTATTGAGTTCAAAGGTGTTACTTCATGCTCACTACCACATTTAAGAATAATGCGTATTTTAAGTACGAAAAACGAAGGTTTTCTTCGAGAAATTCACTTTCTAGCAGTCGGAATCATTCGGAAGTATCACTATTTGATTCAGCGTAGAAAATTACATAGGAAATGATACCAAAATCGTCAAGCCATCTTGAGGTCGAGGGGGACCAGAAACCGCTTAAAACACTGGATTTGCTTGTAAAACACACGTTTTCGGGCATTCAAACTTCATTTACTCTTCTAATTTGAATGTTAAAAAGAAAAATTGATAGACCGTTGGAAAGCTGAGATTCTGGGCAAGTTTTTTCCGTTGAGTGCCCGCCGATACGGCTGTTTATTACATAAGATGAGTCAGCCTGAAAAATGTTTGATTTTCGAGAAAGTTTTAAATTTCTGACTTTGACCAATTTATTCACTTATACGAAAGCCTTAAAAAGCTTTTGTGTCCTGATGAACTGATAGGAAATTTAACGTTCTTTCCAACGGTATACTCATATTTGAGTTTATCCAGTAAATTGAGGGAGTTATGGCCGTTTTAATGGCTCAAGGTCGAAAACACGAACAAAATCTTAAAAGTAAAAAAAGTATAATTTTAAAGAGTTTAAAAAAAAAAATGTCAAGACAAAAAAGTTTGCAAATTAGTTGTAGAATCGATCCTTGAAGTTTGGTCCTCGAGTTAGGGTGACACCCTGTATATTATATATCATATAATATATATATGATATATATTATATCATATCTCCTTTGATAGCCATTTTATGGCTCACACCCCTGTACCTACTTGATGCCGCTTGTTCCACTGTGGTCGGCAAGTTCCGGAGATGGTTATCGTCGGACACTGAATAACTCTCTTCATAATGGATCATCATTTTTCTCCAAAACGCGAAGGAATTCGGATTTCTGTCCATCGCAATACGTACTTTCTTGCACACTTTTCAGGTGAGCTGAGGAAAGTAGGTGTCAAATATATGCGGAACCACGTTACGCAATGAGGTGCCTCACCTATGGTATATGGTGTAGATAGTCGTGAACGACGTGATTATGTTAATTCCCCCAGGCGCATCACTTCTCCTTCGTGGAAGATGTCTGTTAGATATCTTCGGGATTTCATAATCGGGGATCACAAATCACATTTTTGAAAACGGTCTTCGTGGTGGAGTGTAGCTGTAGCCTGTAGGAATGATTTCTGTTGGACATCGCTGGAAGATACGATTGAAAGGCCTTGGATTGTAGCTGCAGCAGATTGTGAATGTAAGAATTTCGTAAGAACGAAAATACCTACAATCCAGCTGTTTCTGACGATTCTCTTGTTTCTGATTGAAAGTTACATTCGTACACTGCATAATTTTACGGGTGAAATAATTTATGATTCAGATACCGGTAATCCCCATTGAAGAATGAAGAAAGTAATGAGCACGATGCATCAAAATTGGTCAGGCCTTTTAAAAATTGAGCACAACTCCCACTTAAAAACATTTAATAGATTTTGTGATGATCGGCTGAACCATTTAGTAGTGATCGATTCTCAAATACATTCAAACAAACAACGCATTTCCCAATAAAAATCGCCCCCTAAAAATTCCTATCGAAATCTTCCAAGCAATCTGAAAGTTGCGCGCTACGCTTATTGCTCTAAAATAGCCTATTCCGGAACGTAAATATACATGTAACGGTTAAGGTCGTACAACCGGCCAGGGTTCGATTCTACAACTAATTTGTGACTTTTTTTGTCTCCTGACTTTTTTTTCTTAACCCCCTTAAAATCGGACTTTTTTCACTTCTAAGATTTTTTTCGTATTTTCGGCTTTACGCCATTAAAACAGCCATAACTCCCTTGTTTTCCAGTTAAAATTCAAATGTAATTATACCGTTGGAAAGAGCGTTAAATTCTCTATCTCCCTAGTGTTAAATAAAACTTTTTGAAGAAGACCAAGATGTTGAAAAATGAGCCCGAATAGTAAAATCTCGAAAATCTCGGAAGTTTTTCGTTTTTTCAAACGTTTGTAACACTAACTGAAACTGCCGGATTAGTTCTCACTGTAACCCCAAAAGTTGACCCAAAATCTCAGCTTTCCAACGGTATGGTCATACAATTGTTTACAGTGGACTAATGGTGTAAAATCCTCGTTCCCGTGCCAAAAACCGTGGATCTTCCAGTAAAAATCGACGTTTTTCGCGAAAGACATTTTTGCCCTAAAATGAGTTAGGCAGCCATCTTTTCGTACTTTGTCTCACTGAGTCAAAAGATTACACAAGACTTATCGAAAAAGCAGTCACTGATATCTTGTCCAATTCACTTTTCGAAATTTTTTTCGAGTGTATGAGTTTTATGAACTGCTATTTAGTTTTAGACAGGTTATTATGAACAGGGTGGTTTGATTACTTGCGATGTGGGGAGGAGGATGGACATTAAAAACATACCTTTGACCTTATTGTCGACCATAGTAACGTTTAACTTGGCCGATCTAGTAATAAAAAAAATTGGTATACAATTTAACAGAAATTAAGACAATTTTCGAAAAGTGGATTGGACAAGATATCAGTGACTGCTTTTTCGATTAGTCTTGTGTAATCATTTGACTCAGTGAGACAAAGTACGAAAAGATGGCTGCCTAACTCATTTTAGGGCAAAAATGTCTTTCGCGAAAAACGTCGATTTTTACTGGAAGATCCACGGTTTTTGGCACGGGAACGAGGATTTTACATCATTAGTCCACTGTAAACAATTGTATGACCATACCGTTGGAAAGCTGAGATTTTGGGTCAACTTTTGGGGTTACAGTGAGAACTTAACCGGCAGTTTCAGTTAGTGTTACAAACGTTTGAAAAAACAAAAAATTTCCGAGATTTTACTATTCGGGCTCATTTTTCAACATCTTTGTCTTCTTTAAAAAGTTTTATTTAACACTAGGGAGATAGAGAATTTAACGCTCTTTCCAACGGTATAATTACATTTGAATTTTAACTGAAAAACAAGGGAGTTATGGCTGTTTTAATGGCGTAAAGTCGAAAATACGAAAAAAATCTTAGAAGTGAAAAAAGTCCGATTTGAAAAAAAAGTCAAGAGACAAAAAAAGTCACAAATTAGTTGTAGAATCGAACCCTGGCCGGTTGTACGACCTTAACCGTTACACCCTGTATATTGCATCAACTTACTAAATTCGGTGAATGTGTTCGGTGATTGTAAATTAGAATAAAGATATGAAAAGAGTGGGATTCGTTCGTCCAGGAAGGCGTAAAGCTAGGTTCACTGATCTTCCGTTGCCAGATTTTCAACATTTTCAAAAAGGGCAATTGGAATCAGTCCCAAGACGAATCGAATTGATTCCACTGTCGAGTGTTGATGACCCCCTGGAATGCGTCTTTTCATTAGGAAACGCTAAGAAATGTTTGATCTAATGTCCCTTCGCTATCATCCGCGAAGATTGAACAATCACCATTCCACTTTATCCAACAACGGATGTTTCTACCAACGACTCGAGGGTTTTGATTGTGTCATTTCGGCTGAATAAATGGTGTTCTGATTCACCAGGATCACTGTCCTGATTTCCAGGGTTTATGCGATGGAAGAACACGTTTCATGTTGAGTACAAACTCCTTTAATAGCATTGCGTTGTATCAAATACCAATTCAACTTACACCGACAATAATAAATTATTGTACGGATGGTATTAGGTTCATGTATGTCGTATGTATGGTCGTATGTATCGACCAAATGTCTGTTCTCTGCTAGTTGCATCCCTAGAGATGACATTCTCCTCATCCCTACTAAGAATATTTTGCCGTAGCCAGAAGAATCAGTTGATGAAATCCGCTCATATTGTTCTTATTTAGCGTTAGGGTGAAGTTTCAACTGGATCAGAACTCTTATTTTTTCAGATTGAAGTTGGGAGTGGAGATAATAATTATCTCCAATTATTGGTACTCTGTATTAGACTGTAGGAAAATTACTAATCACGGGCAAACAATCAATTGCACGAGGAGTTGTATTTAATAGGCTCAAGACCTTGATTAATAAAGATTGATTTGATTTGACACAGCAGATGTTTTGATAAATTGCTTGATGTACCGCAATTGCCGTAGGTTTCGTGCACGATTTCCTTCGTTCTGATGCCTAATTGGTGTAATGAGAACCCACTTCATAAAACTACATGAATGAGATTTCAATTAGAAGAATTGATAGAAAGTTAATCTAGGTTAGGCCGTAATGAGGGGGAGAAGTGCCGAATAACGCTTTCGGGAGAGCGTAGACATGGAAGACGTGGGACCGAGCGTGAACGGAATTTCTTGGTGCCTATTGTCAGTTCCTATTGTTTAGTACTGGTGAATAATCTGGCTCATAACTGTACCCGTGTTAATAAAAGGCTCGGGACGGACCCGATTTGGGTTGCAAAATAGGATGAATTCTCGCCACGGTCGGACAAGAGCTTCAGTCGTCGTAGAACGCATAACTTGGTGCCCCGTGCGCTGCACAGAACGGTGGGATCAAACACTAATTATCCTGAGAACACTACTTATATGAATAAATAAATATTTGTTACTATATAAAATTGTAATAATGTCATTTAAACATTGAATCACTGATGTAAAATTATTTAAGTACAAGATGTCCAGGAGAAGCAATGGGAGCAGGGCTTCCTAGCAACCAGTAAATATGCTCGGCTTTTATGGTTTATTATTTTTAATAACGAACCTTTGGGATCGAGCAAGAATTTGTTGATGTTGCGAAATCTTTCGACTGCGTTCCACACCAGCTAGGTACTCCAATACCACTTCTCACAAAATGTAACATGCTAAAGTGAATTCTGTCTAACGACAAGAACTCAGGATGTTCGTCACAAAGATAATTTCTGGATACAAACTCGAAATGACGTCCCGCAAGGTACCGTAAAACCCCCACAATAGGAACAAAGCCTTCAATAGGGACGAGATCCTATCTGCTCCCTACAGGAATGTGCAATACTAAAATTCTGACTTCTATACGTAAACATACCTTCATGATGCTTTAAAGGAGAATAAGAAGAAGAATTCCATCTTCTTGAAGATAGAATTATTCTTATCAACAGTGTTGCCAAGTTGGGGGTTTCTCTCCAAATTTGGGTTTTTTTTCTTGACGGGGGGGGTTTTGGGGGGAGAAATCTTTTGGGTTTTTTTTTGGGGGTTTTTACCGACGAGTCGGGGAGATTTGGGTAGAATAAAAATGAATCAGCAATTAAAATAGCAGCAGGTAATATATATATTCAATGGAGTGAAAAACTTCACCGAATTTACCAATGTCTATCGTGGGCTCAATGGGACTATAATTTTGGAGTTTTGGAGGACAAACTTTTTTCGATCTTTGATCTTTCGCAAGCACACACTTTGATAAATTCTTGAAGTTTATTCGTCCGTTCACGCTCGTTACTATTAGCAAACTTGAACTTTTGAAGAAATTGAGAAAGTTTTGGAGATGGGGGTCGAATGCGACCTCACTGTTTGACATTTTGATTTTTTGTACAAAAAAGTACCCTACCTGAAGAAACTAGTTTATTTTTTAAAATGTTTTTAATGTTTTTTTCAAAACCTGTATGACCTGAAACGTATATCGCTAATACAATAATTGCATTGTCTTCAAGATCCACTCCGCCCTCAAATCATTAATAAATTACAATCTACTACTAAAAAAAAAAAAAAATTGCATTGTATTCATTGATATTGTTATTTCATCCTTAAGTTTTAGGGTTTTTCTTTTTTGGGGGGATTTGGGGGTTTTTCGAGGTTGGCTCAGGGGGTTTTGGTAGCCGCTTGTTGGCAACACTGCTTATCAACATTTGGGGAAACCCTAAAGACTCTCCTGGCTTGACCACACCCAAGTCTTTTGAAAAGTTCAAGCATTTATTTATGGGTTGGTAGAGATCATGTTCTGTAAAAAACACCGTTGTCAGATTTCAAAAATGTTGTTTGTGTAAATCACACTTTTCATTTTAGTTGAAAAAGGTCACATTTGTTGAGAAGTGGTCCACAACAGGGACGCGCACTTTTTCGTCTACTCTTCATCAGTTATGAGAATAAATTGTATTCATAAGCCTCAATTTCTGTTGGCAATTTATAGCGTCCCTATTTAATAATCTATAAATATCTTTAATAAGCATTAATCTAGAGTAAGTTCTAGTAGTTTTTTGAAATGATCTGTGATGAGTCCTATTTGAACCGTGACATTAATCTGTGATATTAGATACCTAAATGTAGTTGTTTTGTAGTCTATAAAATTTATGTTCGTATTATAATTGTTACCTACCTATGTTGTTCTTGTTACGTGCTTAGTTCAAAACAGTTTGGTTTTACGGACTTATCGAAATCAATTCACAAATTTGAGTACAATCTAATGGATGCACCATTCATAACTTTTCTTGATCCAGGTTTGATTTGAGGTAGAGGTGTGTAAGACAAGGTCATTTGGCGGATTCGAATCCCAAACGGTCACTCATTACAGAGACCAGGTCTTTTGAATCCGTTCACTCACAAGACAAACAACCAACCGGTCAGAAGTCACAAATCGAGCAAGTCTGTAAACCGAACGAGTCGGAATAGGTTAGGTACGAGCAGGCGATTTGAATTAATCGAATGAGCTAAAAGACAAAAACAAATGAAAGATCGATTCGAATCGTATGAATCAGTCTTTGAGTGTGTTTTGTCTTTTTAGTCCTCAGTCCATTCTTCACTTGGATGATGGAAGGTTTTGCTTAGAAAACCACTTCCATCCAATTCTTTCTGTTGATACTTCCTTGTCATTTTCACACATTAAAGATCCATGTACAAACATGCATGTACATAAATATACATTATACGTCCACATTGCGGGTACTTATTGTATTTTGTTGGCCTTCTGCCGTTGTTCTCGTAATTTAACCGGAAAACTCGATTGGTGGGTTGATGAACGAATGACCGTGTTCATTTTGATAACCCGTTCAGTTCTGACAAGGTCATTTTGAAGATAAGGTCTTTTCAATACGTTCACTCCTGACCGACACACCTCTAATTTGAGGTATGCTGGCTGTGGCCCGACCGGGATTATTGTTGGCCCTCCTGGTGGTTCTCGTCTTTTGCCGTTCCAATAATGGCGGGCTGTTTATCCATGAATGGGCTGGTGGACTGGGAGCCACCGTGGTGGGTGGGTCCGGGGTCTGGTCGGCTTACTCGTTTGTTGCAGTGGAATTTTTACTTTCGGTACTCATTTACGTCCCATTTATTTTGATTAAATGACAATATTGTATTATGCACAAGGTATGTGGTTTTTTACAAATAAATGTTGATTTATTGATTGATTTAAACCGTTTTAATAATTTCGTGGGGTCGCCACAATCACCCGGATAAACTCCTCACGGAAGTTTCCAATAAAAATGCTGCACATTTTGCTGACCAATTTCGATATTTGGTTTCGATTTCGTGGTCACCTCTCGTAACACTAGTTTAGATCGAATCGTCGTGAAAACGTTATGAGGCGTTCCTTTGAAGTTGAAGCACCGTGACAACAAGCTACCTGTTGAAGAGCCGATGGTCACCTGTTGCAGGAAACCGGCTGTTCAGAGGACACGAGATAACTGGATAGAACTTACTGGTTGAGTGATATGGTAGTAATTACCAGGAGCAGTGTATTAAGGAACTGTATGGTCTCAAGGTCCGCCGAATATGCTCACAAAACGGAGCGAAAAGCCGGATTCATGTACTACTAAAGACATACTGAAGAGAACATACTGATAGAACATATTTCCTCTGAACATACTTTAGAGAACATACTCTGCTACTAAAGACATAGTACTGAAGTCTGTATCAGGCACTACCAACCCACAGCTTCCACCATGTGTTCTTATTTTCAATATATTCTTTATGCATTTACCTAAAAACCAAAGAGAAACTGTAAGGGAACTGACCTAAAAGTAATAGAGGATTTACTGTATGTTGTGGTCATTATATCGGCGGACATAGTTATAATAATGTACCTAGCAACCTTCGGAATCGCTGCTACAAAATTAACGTTCACACACACACTCACTCACAATTTTAAACGAACTCGCAAAAGAAGCCTAATCTCCAAAGCTGGCCAAAATAGGGATGGGCGATAGTCGATAGTTACTATCGAAATATCGATAGTTCATGACTATCGATAGTAACTATCGATAGATTTTTACGTTTTTGTATTTGAAAATCTCAGCATTTGGAGGGCTGTGTTATTAAATACTGATAGACCGGGAGCCGAGGCCAAAAACGGTGACTTACGAGTTGAAAGCTACAAACCAATTTTTATTAAAATGTCCTCCAAGGTGAATGAAAAAATGGATTGCTGCCACTCCAAAGCCCCGTCTTTCAAAAATGGCGGCCGTTTGAAATTGTCAAATTTAGAGAAATGATGACTTACGTAGTTGATGGCTGGAAATAAATTCACTTGCAAGAACTGATTTATCCAAAGGTGGAAAATACATCTCTGCCACCCTAGTTCCCCGCCCCTGTACAGGCAGAGTCGATCAAATTTTGTCAAAATTTTGACCATTTTTTGACTTATTAGTTGACGGCTGAAATTTTTGTAGTAGGTTGGTATCCACGAGAAAGAAACAAAAAACTATCTCTGCCCTCCCTCTGCCGAGTTTCGACCTTTTATGACGTCACAGTGGGCTAGGGGGTCCCGCCCAGGCGAGAGGGGCGCGTGACGTCATAAACGGTCGAAACTTTGAAAAATCATAGAAACAGATCTACTCACGCTAGAAGGTCGCGGTTGGTGCCAAAATTCTCAGGATGTAGTCTACTTTCGATCAAAAATCTAAAAAAAATCAAGGCGCTAAAATTACTTGATGTTTTTACAAGTACAGGCGTCCCTTCTCGTCCACTCATTTCAATATTTAATTTTTACTTAAAAAAAAATTTACTTGAAAACAGGTCGCGATATATCGGTAAATATATCGATATTGACCGATAATATCGGTTCTCTATATCGATATAAATATATCGAAATATCAAACGTAATATATCGATATATTTCATATATCGATATATCGTTGCCATCCCTAAGTACAACTCGAAGAAAACGAAACGAACAACGATCCCATTTTGGTCTAGGGATGGGCGATAGTTGATAGATCAGCACTATCGATAGGTCGATAATATTGATTAAAAACTATCGATACTATCGATAGTTGTTTGATAGTGGCTTCCCCTGTTCCGTGCATACATGTCCGATGGAGAATTTAATGTTATTGAATCGAATTATCTATTACTTGCAGGATTCGGTATATTTATAAGATTACACAAAGATTTCAAACAAAAACTAATTTATTTAAAATGTATAAAAAGACTTTTCCAGTTTAGTACTGCTCCTTGAGCCACATATTGCCAGAAAGCCTGAAGAGAGAAAGGGAGCGAGTTAGATGGTAAGAGGTGAAGTCGATACCACGAATTTTGTTTCTTTGCACAAGTGGTGAATATCTAATTTCTTGAAATAAGGTACATACTCACAACATACAATAGGTAATAAATACTGACTCGAGCCTCAACTTCGAGAATACCAGTTCAAGGAACTCCACAGTGAATTGAGTTTTATCCAAATGGACTTCCCGGAGTTGGGGCTGCTCCGCTCATCTCATAGACCGGGAGCCGAGGCCAAAAACGGTGACTTACGAGTTGAAAGCTACAAACCAATTTTTATTAAAATGTCCTCCAAGGTGAATGAAAAAATGGATTGCTGCCACTCCAAAGCCCCGTCTTTCAAAAATGGCGGCCGTTTGAAATTGTCAAATTTAGAGAAATGATGACTTACGTAGTTGATGGCTGGAAATAAATTCACTTGCAAGAACTGATTTATCCAAAGGTGGAAAATACATCTCTGCCACCCTAGTTCCCCGCCCCTGTACAGGCAGAGTCGATCAAATTTTGTCAAAATTTTGACCATTTTTTGACTTATTAGTTGACGGCTGAAATTTTTGTAGTAGGTTGGTATCCACGAGAAAGAAACAAAAAACTATCTCTGCCCTCCCCACCCCCGTCTTCCGCTCAGCAGAATCGATTCAAAATTGTCACATTTTGACTCAAATTTTGACTTATTAGTTGACGCGTGAATTTTTGTTTACTAGTTCTCTATGCATATCTGGTTAATAAAAACCATCTCTGCCGTTTTGATTCCGCGTCGTTCGTTCAGCAGAGATGGTCCAAAATTTGACCAAATTTGGTCCCAAAATTGACTTATCGAGTTGATGGCTGAAATTTATTTTGCGAGTAGCTAATTATTAGTTCTTTCGAAATTCCTTACTCTGCCATTCTGAATGTGCGTCGTTCATTCAGCAGAGATGGTCCAAATTGATCAAATTTTGGTCCAAAAATGGACTTGTTAGTTGATGGCTGGAAATTGCATAATTATCTCCTACATGCTACTGTGAGACAATAAAACACACTCTGCCACCTTGGAAACGCGTCGTTTGTGGAGCAGAGGCCAATATGTACAGGAATATGTGTGTAAAATCTGCAGGGTGAAATTCAGCACCGAAAAATTGACTTATGAGTTGATGGCTGAAATTCATTTTGCGAGTAGGTAATTATTAGTTCTTTCGAAATTTCTTACTCTGCCATTCTGATTCCGCGTCGTTCATTCAGCAGAGATGGTCCAAATTGGTAAAATTTGGGTCAGCTAAAATTTGAACGGAGATTAGGCCTCTTTTGCGATTCACACTCGTGTTTCTGATTTATCGTACGTAAAACCCTTAAATTCTCGTAGGGAGCGAACGGTTTGTCCTACAGAGCTCCGCGTGGTCTTAAAAAATTATATAGAATCTTAAATTGAAGGAAAAACAATACCTTTATATCAAAATTTTTTGAGTTAAGTAGGGCGTTTTCAAAATTTCAAAATTCATTTTGGAACCCTTAGAACTGACCTACATCAACCAAAATCTTCGGGACACAACTAGACCCCAAATGGAGCCTACATACCAAATTTCATCAAAATCGGTCAATGCTAAGTGGCAAAAGTGCCGCGCACGGCGTACGGCGGACGAACGGCCAAATTTTTATTCGATTTTTGGATTCAATTTGGAAATGAAGTAGAATGTCAATAGTGAAGTTAGCTGCAGTTCCTTCTACAGGCTCTTCTCGCTGCGAGCACATCAACATAATGTTAATGACTGTCTGTAGCAGGCGGGTTTACAGGTAGAAACACATAAAGTGAATCTCACTCAGGTTATTTTTAGTCAGTTATGAAATAACCTGTGCCTGGTAAATTAACTCACTAACTATTCATGACTCATTAACTTTTGGTATAAAGGAATTGTTATTTCATCAATTTAGAATAGTATTGTATTTTCAGAATCGAATGAGATCACCCAGAGCTCTAGGGCCAACCGTTCGCTACCTATTTATTTTACTTTTACTGCTACTGTACAGATTCTTAGAGGTTGAAGGAACCCGAGACCAATAATACCGTTTTTCATCTCATAATTATGAAATATCTAATGACTACACGGTCTCCTTGGTACTATCGGAAGCAATATCTTATCATCCATTGATCATAAGACTGCTAAGTACTTGGGGTTTTGGATTCGATCAATCAGGGCATACAAGAATAAAGTCGTTGAGTAGGTTTTCACCTATTCATTTGTTCCGTTTCTAATTACGTATTTGAAATGGTAAACCTCTGCGTAAAAATTACCCTCTAGGTTTCCTACTTATGCAAAGCATGAAAAATTCGTCAACTAGGAATGTTTTAGTTTGTACTTAAACTAGGAATAGTTTTACATAGATAAGTACTCATAATTATGATGAACTCGTACAATTTGTTAATGAGGGCCTACTGTGGTTTTCCCAGTATTTTAGAAAAGTGTCAATAATATGAACGCGAAGGAATTTGCCTACTAATTCCATATAATCGATTTAAAAAAGGTATTTAAGTCTAACTAAGTGACAGTTAAAGATTGAAATATGCTCTTCTCACATCCACGAAGTTATTGTTTTGATTAGTTAGTGTTTCTGATTTATCGTACGTAAAACCCTTAAATTTTCGTAGGGAGCGAACGGTTTGTCCTACAGAGCTCCGCGTGGTCTTAAAAGCAGCATTTTTCCTTCAATTTAAGATTCTATATAATTTTTTAAGATCTTAAATTGAAGGAAAAATGCTGCTTTTAAGACCACGCGGAGCTCTGTAGGACAAACCGTTCGCTCCCTACGAGAATTTAAGGGTTTTACGTACGATAAATCAGAAACACGAGTGTGAATCGCAAAAGAGGCCTAATCTCCGTTCAAATTTTAGCTGACCCAAATTTTACCAATTTGGACCATCTCTGCTGAATGAACGACGCGGAATCAGAATGGCAGAGTAAGAAATTTCGAAAGAACTAATAATTACCTACTCGCAAAATGAATTTCAGCCATCAACTCATAAGTCAATTTTTCGGTGCTGAATTTCACCCTGCAGATTTTACACACATATTCCTGTACATATTGGCCTCTGCTCCACAAACGACGCGTTTCCAAGGTGGCAGAGTGTGTTTTATTGTCTCACAGTAGCATGTAGGAGATAATTATGCAATTTCCAGCCATCAACTAACAAGTCCATTTTTGGACCAAAATTTGATCAATTTGGACCATCTCTGCTGAATGAACGACGCACATTCAGAATGGCAGAGTAAGGAATTTCGAAAGAACTAATAATTAGCTACTCGCAAAATAAATTTCAGCCATCAACTCGATAAGTCAATTTTGGGACCAAATTTGGTCAAATTTTGGACCATCTCTGCTGAACGAACGACGCGGAATCAAAACGGCAGAGATGGTTTTTATTAACCAGATATGCATAGAGAACTAGTAAACAAAAATTCACGCGTCAACTAATAAGTCAAAATTTGAGTCAAAATGTGACAATTTTGAATCGATTCTGCTGAGCGGAAGACGGGGGTGGGGAGGGCAGAGATAGTTTTTTGTTTCTTTCTCGTGGATACCAACCTACTACAAAAATTTCAGCCGTCAACTAATAAGTCAAAAAATGGTCAAAATTTTGACAAAATTTGATCGACTCTGCCTGTACAGGGGCGGGGAACTAGGGTGGCAGAGATGTATTTTCCACCTTTGGATAAATCAGTTCTTGCAAGTGAATTTATTTCCAGCCATCAACTACGTAAGTCATCATTTCTCTAAATTTGACAATTTCAAACGGCCGCCATTTTTGAAAGACGGGGCTTTGGAGTGGCAGCAATCCATTTTTTCATTCACCTTGGAGGACATTTTAATAAAAATTGGTTTGTAGCTTTCAACTCGTAAGTCACCGTTTTTGGCCTCGGCTCCCGGTCTATGAGATGAGCGGAGCAGCCCCAACTCCGGGAAGTCCATTTGGATAAAACTCAATTCACTGTGGAGTTCCTTGAACTGGTATTCTCGAAGTTGAGGCTCGAGTCAGTATTTATTACCTATTGTATGTTGTGAGTATGTACCTTATTTCAAGAAATTAGATATTCACCACTTGTGCAAAGAAACAAAATTCGTGGTATCGACTTCACCTCTTACCATCTAACTCGCTCCCTTTCTCTCTTCAGGCTTTCTGGCAATATGTGGCTCAAGGAGCAGTACTAAACTGGAAAAGTCTTTTTATACATTTTAAATAAATTAGTTTTTGTTTGAAATCTTTGTGTAATCTTATAAATATACCGAATCCTGCAAGTAATAGATAATTCGATTCAATAACATTAAATTCTCCATCGGACATGTATGCACGGAACAGGGGAAGCCACTATCAAACAACTATCGATAGTATCGATAGTTTTTAATCAATATTATCGACCTATCGATAGTGCTGATCTATCAACTATCGCCCATCCCTAGACCAAAATGGGATCGTTGTTCGTTTCGTTTTCTTCGAGTTGTACTTAGGGATGGCAACGATATATCGATATATGAAATATATCGATATATTACGTTTGATATTTCGATATATTTATATCGATATAGAGAACCGATATTATCGGTCAATATCGATATATTTACCGATATATCGCGACCTGTTTTCAAGTAAATTTTTTTTTAAGTAAAAATTAAATATTGAAATGAGTGGACGAGAAGGGACGCCTGTACTTGTAAAAACATCAAGTAATTTTAGCGCCTTGATTTTTTTTAGATTTTTGATCGAAAGTAGACTACATCCTGAGAATTTTGGCACCAACCGCGACCTTCTAGCGTGAGTAGATCTGTTTCTATGATTTTTCAAAGTTTCGACCGTTTATGACGTCACGCGCCCCTCTCGCCTGGGCGGGACCCCCTAGCCCACTGTGACGTCATAAAAGGTCGAAACTGTAAAAATTCATAGGAAAAGATTTACACACTCTAGAAGATCGCGGTTGGTACCAAAATTCTCAGAATGAGGTCTACCTTAGATTAAAAATAACAATAAACAGTTTTTCCTACCCAGGCGCACACCCTATTACTTGACTTAAGCCAAAATTAATGGAGGCTCGTCCAGCTTAAAACTACCTACTATACGAAGTGAAGCAGGTTTTCACAACAATTATTTTCAATTTTGAAGGAACATGATCGTCTACAGTACCTATACCCCTGTCAATTTATAAATTAATTTAACATTGCAATGACAATTTCGCACTTTTTTCCATTTTTTAAACAATGAATTTTGATCATTCATACCCAGTAACTTTTGAAAGAAGGTTAATACTTATTTCACACGGTTTTTCCAAATAGATCTTCCGATATGTCGAGTATGTCGATAATATTTCCTCTAAAATGATGTTAGTAACTTTTCAATTCACCTACCTACTTACTTCTTCAAGTTTTTCCAAGTAGATACTCCGATATGTCCATACATTTCATCCTGAATGATTTTTATATTGTTTTAAAACTATTAAATTCCCCTACCTACTTCACATGTTTTTTTAAAGTAGATCTTCCGATACATCGAAATAGCGATATATTTTCTCCGATATATCGAAATAGCGATATATTTTCTCCGATATATCGAAGGTATCGATATCTCATTGACGATATATCATTTGATCGATATATCAATATATTTCATTCGATATGTCATCCCTAGTTGTACTCAGTTTTGCGTCCTTAGCAACCATCAAATTTCCTCATGAAGTCACCAACTACTCCCTGTTTCTTCGAACTAAATGTGAAGCGTTTGTTTCTTTCAAATAAACTTGATTGTGAAGTAGGTACGTAGCAGGTAGGTGGTGACAATGGCAAAGAAGGCTATCTTTGCAGACAAGTGATCTATATAGAAAAATAATAAACCTTTGTGTAGTAATTTGTACCTCTTTTTCGTTAAAAAGGTTTTTTGAGTTTACTCTGTAAATAAAGGGAGTTATGACCATTTTAAAGACATGATCAAAAACACGAAAAAATATGTGGGTGTATTTGCAGTGGAGTAAAAAAAATAGTTTCATAAAAAAAGTTGTAGCAAATAGTTGGCAGAATCACTCCTTGAAGAATCTCCGTGCTTGTACCGTACACCCTTTATTTAATTTAAGAACGAAACCGACTCGGAGGTTGATACTTTTTTCGTAGCCCTGAACTTGTCTTTGAAGAAACTATCGAGGGAACGTAATCAGTTCCCTCGTTGCGTGTCAGCAACCAGTTCTAAACGGAATAGACAGGATGAAATAGTTCATGGAAACGACTTCCACGTTATAGGCAATCACTGGAACGAATGTCGTCTTGTGGGGTGCCTGTACCTACCTCGACCTGGCCACCATCACAACTCTAATATAAAACTTCATATTATCAAAAGATTAGAAGTTACAATATTGTCAGGATTAATTTATCTGTTTATACGTAATGAGTTGAAGACGATGAATAGTATTATCTTCAGTACAGTTTTCTTTGCGTGTTGTAAGATGTATAAAGTTGGTTTCTTTGTAGTCTCAGTACCAGGTGGTGGCCCACTCGCCCTTGAACTGCTGGAGACTCCCGTACCTACCGATGTCCTCGTATTTCCAGTTGAACTGGTTTAGGGAGAATTGAAGAACTAAAATCCACATTCGAGGAATTAGCATTCAAAAGCAGATTTCACACGTATCTCTACAAGGGTTAATATCTAGAAAATGGAGGAGTCTGTATAACTGAAAAGCAATGTATTTTAGATGTTGACCCCTAAAGAAAATTGGATTTTTTCGTTTCCTCACAAAAAAAAAAAAAAAAAAAAATCCCATTCGTGCAGCATGAGTGGGTAAGCAAATTTTCAAAGTTTACATTTTTTACTTCAAAATCCTCAATAAGTTCTCTCCTTGTCACCCAGCACCCATTGAGTGACCACTCGGCTACTGAATTTTTAGGTACAACGAATATACAAAGGATATTATTATACTCAATTTGAACTTTCGGCAAATCCATTACGTTTCGACAACTACTGGAGTCCTTGTCCACCTTCATTCCTTCTACAATGTTCATTAAAGTCTTTTTGGTTTATTATTTTCAATAATGAACCTTTGGAATCGACCATGAAAAAAAAATTTTTAACACCCCCTCAAAATTTGATGGTTTACGTTTCAAGGTACGTAGAATCCAAAAATCGAATAAAAATTTGGCCGTCCGTCCGCCTTACGCCGTACGCGGCACTTTTGCCACTTAGCACTGACCGATTTTTATGAAATTTGGTATGTAGGCTCCATTTGGGGTCTAGTTGTGCCCCGAAGATTTTGGTTGATGTAGGTCACTTCTAGGGGTTCCAAAATCAATTTTGAAATTTTGAAAACGCCCTAACTCAAAAAATTTTGATATAAAGGTATTGTTTTTCCTTCAATTTAAGATTCTATAGAATTTTTAGAATTTTTTGAGACCACCCGGAGCTCTGTAGGACAAACCGTTCGCTCACTACGAGAATTTGAAGTTTGGACGTACGATAAATCAGAAACACGAGTGTGAATCGCAAAACAGGCCTAATCTCCGTTCAAATTAAAGCTGACCGAAATGCGATCGATGTTTTTCTTCATGTTGGATGGTTGGTGGCTTTGCAGACGAGTGATCTATATAGAAAAATAAAAAACAATAAACCATTGTGTAATAATTTGCAGCATTTTTCTCTCTCTCTTATACTATATCACGTAATATAAATTAACATTATACAACTTTTGGGCAATTTTTAATTACCTTTTTAAGTACCTCTATCCGAAATTTTGTGCTGATTCCGAATATACTATAAATATATATCACTACGATTAAGTAGGTAAAATCAATAAAAATCCTAAAATCACGTTGTCCTAAATTCCTGGCAAACGAACTCCTCATTTCGTTTGTTATTATGTGTGTGGAAATGAACGTTTTGGCACTAACTTGTAGCTTCATTTTCTTCAAAAATTCGCTGAAAGCATGTGTGAGGTACAAATAAATTATAAAATTCTTTTATCATCGAACCAAGAGATTCTACTATTAACTCAGTGTTAATAGAATGGGTGGTTTCTTAATTCAAATACTGATACCCCCTCCCATGTAAGTATAATACACATATTATGTATACATTCTAAAATGTTCATAATAACAAACGAAAAGAGAGTTGGTTAGCCAGGAATTAAAAAACCCTATAGGTCATAAACATACATAGTATGTATAATATACATACTATGTATATTAATATACATATAGTACTGGGGTGAAAATCGAAAACACTCGCGTGTGATATTATGACAAATTAAAAATTAACAGAAGGTTTGGAAATATAGTGATAAACAGGAAAGAAAACTCACAATTTAAACGAGAATATTTCGCCTACGGCGTCATCAGCTCGAGTGAAGTAGAGTAGCCTGCTCACATGAAGACTCCTCCTCCCAGGGTGGTGGTGTTGGCATTTGATGGGTCGTATGGAGGAAGTCAGCAGGGTTAATTCGAGTGTCACGAAGAAGGATGGAAGTATGTGTTTGGAAGGGAAAGTGGGATTTAGTCAGTCATGTATAGCAGGAGTAGTGTGTTAGTGTAAGTATGTAGGTATGTAACCATCAGTGGGCGTGTGAGAGGTAGATGTGACTGTTTGAAGTAGGTATGTATGGTTGAAGTATGTCCATGTGGTTGTGTTGTGTGTGAGTGATGTATGTCTGTGTGTGAGTGATGTATGTCTGTGTGTGAGTGGAGTACGTCTGTGTGCATCTGTGTTTGTGTTACCATGCGAAAACCATCACAGCCCACCCTCATGGAAGGAGGGTGGGCCATGAGGGCTCCCACATGGTAACAAATGTTCAACTTACTTCTTGCGATTTAAACCTGGTTGGGTCAATCCACCCAGTACAGAAATGTAGGAGGATTCCCAGGTTTGTCGGTCGATAGTAGTAGTATTGGGTGGCAGAGCTTTGACTACTTGGACTTGGAAGCACTCGTCAAATTAATATACATATACATACATATAATATACATATGTATATTAATATATAATATGTATAATATGTATATTATATACTATGTATATTAATATACATATAATATACATACTATGTAATATTATTACCTTTGATATTAAATATTAAAGATATTATCTTTGTTGTAACCACAGATACAATAGCCGTGTGGTTAGGTACTCCATGACATCGTGGACACAAGTGGAACATGATTCGAAAATTCGCTCATCCACGCATGCTGCATTAATGGGATTATTATTAATATTGATAATATTATTTTAATTGAAGGGCAACTATCAATAGCTGGGAGATGTGTCTATGAATTGGCGCCTTTACCCTACCTAGCGCCTATTTATTCGTCTATAGTGTTGTACAATATTCTATGTACTTATTAACTTGTTACTTATAATTTATTAACGTTGTTGAATGATGCAAAATATTTGCATTGATTCTGTTGATTGGAACAATTTAGTTCTCATCTTGGTACGATTTGTCCTGGTCTGGTTGACACGAATGCATGCAGACCGCTGTCCTCTGACTGCCCGTTCACATTTTTGCCTTCTTTGCTCGTGATAAATAATGTGTTAAATTACTGGTTCTCACGCATCCTCCAATGGAGCAATTATTTAAATAGAGAGGTCAACAAACTGTTACTAACTGTCTGCGTCTCCCGCGAAGTGTATCAAGTAGCTACTCCACCTTCTGCAAAATGATAACACCTGACAACGACTTGAAACGCTCGATTGTGGTCAAACTTTTGGCGAATTTTCTACGAAGAAACCGACATTTAGAATGTTTCTCAGTCCCACAACCAAAACTCCCTGAACAATATGGTTCCGTGTCTGTTTGTCTGTCATGAAATCCTTGTAACAGGCATCACTATGCCTGCGAAGTTATTCTCCCTTATCGATGAAATTTTCAGGGCTTGTGCGGGTTGGCGTGCAGATGGTCCCCTATGAAAATCAACGCCCCCGGACTGATAGTAGCTGCTGTGCATGCACAAACGTGAATTCCTTGTAACAGCCATAACTTCCACATTTCCCCTCCGATTTCGATGAAATTTTCAGGGATCATACAAATTGGGTTGTAGATGATCCCTTTGAAAATCATTGCTCCTAGACAGATAGTAGTCACTGCGCATGCGCAAACGTGAATTCCTTGTAACATCCATAGCTTCTACATTTTTCATCCGATTCCGACGATTGGGGTGTAGATGATCCCCAATGAGGGTAGTGCAAGGAACCTAGAGATTGAAGTTTCGAGATTAAGTACTATGCATCGGATCATCTATACAATCGGGTTACGAAGAAACTATGTGCCACACCCACTTGGCAGACTTTTTTCGTGTTTTCGGTTTTAATTCACAAAAATGGTCGTAACTCCAACACGTTAATTCAAATAAGAGGATGTCAGTGGAAAGAGCATGAAATTTCCCACAGAATTCCACAATTCCCCAAGAATTTCACAACATGTTTTAGCCAAATTTAGTCAGAACCTTTAGTGATAGGTAGGTATAATAGAAAACTTATATCGATACCTTAAAGCACAAAAAGCCTATGTTGATCCAACAATTTTTTTTTTCCAACTCAAATTAACAAAACTATTATTGATTTTCTTGACTATTATAGAGCGAAAATTTCTTGAAGAAATTGAATAGTTTGGTCTAATAAGCCATTATTTTAGGAATTGTGCACTGGTAATAACTTCTTTTGCGTTTTTCTCAAAACTCCTTTTATGGACATAGCCCCTTTGTGCTTTAAGGTATCGATATTATACCTAGCAACATAACTAAATGCATTGAAAAACTCGGGGTTTCGCGCCTCGAAAAGCCCGCGTGGCACTCCCGAGTAACGGTTTTCTGGTAGTTACTCTTGGGCAATAACATGTTCCATGTTAAAATGGGATTCCTGACAATCTGTTCTGGGATAAAAACGCTGCAAATTATTACACAATGGTTTATTATACTTTATTTTTCTATATAGATCACTCGTCTGCAAAGCCACCAACCATCCAACATGAAGAAAAACATCGATCGCATTTCGGTCAGCTTTAATTTGAACGGAGATTAGGCCTCTTTTGCGATTCACACTCGTGTTTCTGATTTATCGTACGTCCAAACTTTAAATTCTCGTAGTGAGCGAACGATTTGTCCTACAGAGCTCCGGGTGGTCTCAAAAAATTCTAAAAATTCTATAGAATCTTAAATTGAAGGAAAAACAATACCTTCATATCGAAATTGTTTGAGTTAGGGCGTTTTCAAAATTTCAAAATTGATTTTGGAACCCTTAGAACTGACCTATATCAACCAAAATCTTCGGGGCTCAACTAGACCCCAAATGGAGCCTACATACCAAATTTCATCAAAATCGGTCAATGCTAAGTGGCTAAAGTGCCGCGTATGGCGTACGGAGGACGGACGGCCAAATTTTCATTCGATTTTTGGATTCTACGTACCTTGAAACGTAAACCATCAAATTTTGAGGGGGTGTTAAATTTTTCTTTTTCTTGGTCGATTCCAAAGGTTCATTATTGAAAATAATAAACCAAAACGCTGCAAATGATTACACAATGGTTTATTATTTTTCTATAGATCACTCGTCTGCAAACCCACCAACCATACAACTTGAAGAAAAACATCGATCGTATTTCGGTCAGCTATAATTTGAACGGAGATTAGGCCTCTTTTGCGATTCACACTCGTGTTTCTGATTTATCGTACGTAAAACACTTAAATTCTCGTAGCGAGCGAACGGTTTGTTCTACAGAGCTCCGCGTGGTCTCAAAAATTTTTAAAATTCTATAGAATCCTAAATTGAAGGAAAAACAATACCTTTATATCGAAATTTTTTGAGTTAGGGCGTTTTCAAAATTTTAAAATTGATTTTGGAACCTTTAGAACTGACCTACACCAACCAAAATCTGCTAAGTGGCAAAAGTGCCGCGTACGGCGGACGGACGGCCAAATTTTCATTCGATTTTTGGATTCTACGTACCTTGAAACGTAAACCATCAAATTTTGAGGGGGTGTTAAAAATTTTTTTTTCTTGGTCGATTCCAAAGGTTCATTATTGAAAATAATAAACCAAATTGGGTGGTGGAGGGGGGGTGAATTAGTGGTGACAGTAAGAGGACGATTTTCCTCAAGTGCTATCTGAGCATGCTGTGAGCTATGTGGCACACAGACACACACACTTGCCCTACTACTCTCGTATAACATCATTGTTCGTTTATTTCCGTTACTTGGATGTTTTATTAGCTCTCATGATCTCCTATCGGATCACCTAACAAACCATGCTATGGATGGCGAGGAAGCTATGTGACACACCTACTTAGGGATGGGTGAGAAAAGATGATGGGGTTGTTGGAGAGGTGTAGAGGGGAAGGGGGGTCGGACAATGAAAAGGGGGATAGAGGCGTCCTAGATTTGATCAATTCTTGAGTTCAAACAAGAAAGAGGGACCCAAGAACCACTAGGTGGACATCATATTGCCCACCACCCTGTGATGTTTTTTTTTTTTTTTTTGAGGATTTTGAAGAGATAACATTGAGTTTTGAAAATTCACTAATTCACTCATGCAGCACGAATGGGATTATTTTCATCCAAAATTTCTAAACTACTCCAACTGCTCCAGTAGATCATCTGAGACAGTTCTTCAGGATGTTTATACAACGATAGTTTTACCTCTCCGTAACACAAACAGACAGACACCCATCCGATTTATCTCCGTTCACGGAGACAAGACGCGAGATTTCTAAGAGACTAACTACCGCTAACCCCGACCTTCAGACACGCCTCTGAGAGCTAACTTCCCGTGCGGTTGCCGATTCGACCGCGTTTCGAACGACGCACGGATCGTGTTGGAACGACGGCTCCCGTAAAACTTTTCCGTCAAAACCGACGAAATCCGTTGGGATTAAAAGGCCTTTCGTCACGGAACTACGCCCCGTCGTTTGGCGCTTTTCAATAGATTTTCCGTCCCGTAACAACTTGCGGAAAGTCGCCTGTCAAATGTTTTCTCCACACGTCCCGTCACCGGCCACTCCTCACGTACCGTTCCCGATTGGAAATCGCGTAAAATATAATCAGAATTTAGTTTCCAAAACTGACAACGTAAAAATATACTTATATACTTTTTTGTGTGAAGAAAACTGTTTGTGTCATTTGAAACGTGCAGTTTCAGAGAGGCTATCTCTGAAATTGAAGCTTCGTGGGGCCACCAGGAGCGAATTTAACTCACCCAGCTGATCAGGAGGGAGTCAAGTTTGTCATTCTAACTCCGAGTAGCAGAGTTGTAAAGTAATGATTACTTTGAGTAATGATTACTTTTCAAAATTACTTCTCTTATTAGCAATGAAATGAGTGAAGTGATTATGATTATGTACACATAAAATCAATAACTGGGGTTTTAAGAGACACTTTAATCCAAAGTAATGGCCATTCCCATTACCCATTCCTGTAATGGGAATGGAATTTTCAATTACTTTTTCCAATTCCTAGTAATGGTTTTTCCAATTCCCCATTACTCGCAGTTGGAAAAGTAATGGGTCCTTCCAATTACCCATTACAGGAAGAGTAATGGGTAATGGGAAAACCAATTCCCCATTACCACCATTCAATCAGTAAGTTGACCATCCTTCAATTCATAAGGGACCATCCTCCAATTCATAGGGGACCACCCTCAAATTCATAGGGGGCCATCCCTCCAATTCATAGGGGGCCATCCCACCATCCATTTCGTTGGGGACCATCCTCCAATTCATAGGGGACCACCCTAAAATTCATAGGGGACCACCCTCCAATTCATAGGGGGCCATCCCTCCATCCATTTCGTTGGGGACCATCCTCCAATTCATAGGGGACCACCCTTAAATTCATAGGGGACCACCCTCCAATTCATAGGGGGCCATCCTAGAATTCATAGGGGACCACCCTCAAATTCATAGGGGACCGCCCTCCAATTCATAGGGGGCCATCCCACCATCCATTTCGTTGGGACCATTCTCCAATTCATAGGGGACCATTCGAAAATTGCTTGGGGACTACCCTCCCAATTTATAACGGACCATCCCGCCATCCAAATTGTTGGGGGAGGGTGGTCCCCCATGAATTGGAGGATGGTCCCCAACGAAATGGATGGTGGGATGGTCCCTTATGAATTGGAGGGTGGTCCCCTATGAATTGGAGGATGGTCCCCAACGGAATGGATGGAGGGATGGCCCCCTATGAATTGGAGGGTGGTCCCCTATGAATTGGAAGGTGGTCCCCTATGAATTGGAGGATGGTACCCAACGAAATGGATGGAGGGATGGCCCCCTATGAATTGGAGGGTGGTCCCCTATGAATTTTAGGGTGGTCGCCTATGAATTGGAGGTTGGTCCCCTATGAATTGGTGGATGGTCCCCAACGAAATGGATGGTGGGATGGCCCCCTATGAATTGGAGGGTGGTCCCCTATGAATTGGAGGATGGTCCCTTATGAATTGGAGGATGGTCAACTTACTGATTGAATGGTGGTAATGGGGAATTGGTTTTCCCATTACCCATTACTCTTCCTGTAATGGGTAATTTGAAGGACCCATTACTTTTCCAACTGCGAGTAATGGGGAATTGGAAAAACCATTACCATTACTAGGAAATGGAAAAAGTAATTGAAAATTCCATTCCCATTACAGGAATGGGTAATGGGAATGGCAATTACTTTGTTCCGAAAGTAATTGGAATTGGTAATGGGAATTGGAATTCCTATTTTAACAACTCTGCCGAGTAGTCACCGAGTCCGATTAGGTACCTGTGAAATGTTAGCTTCGTGGGGCCACCAGGAGCGAATAGTTTGTCATTTGAATTCTGCAGTGCATGGGTGTAGAGATTATACAAATAAGAAGAGTGCCACAAGAAACATGAAAATTGGATGATTTATTTCCTGAGAAAACTGGGGAAAACTGTTGAAGAAAACTGATCAGCTATGAGAAGGCAGGGGGTGGGGAGGCACTGGGGGTGGTAGGTAGAAATGTTGCCCCTTCAGACGGGGCCGATAGCCGTTTCTTAAGAGATTAGACTAACCCCTAACGAGGAAGAAACGGCGACCGACTAAACCCCTTTAAGGCAAACTTAACATTGGATGCATTGGAAACAGTTGAAGTTTCCAGGAAGTATTTATGTTGGTCTGATGGTATTTTTACTCTCGTTTGGAAATAAATCATTTTGATTTTGAACGAAATAAAGCATTCCCTACCTCTAGGAAGCATAATCGATTGTTACCGTTGTTTTGGTGGCGCTTTGACAATTTGAAGAAACAGGTCCCATTAGAGCGGTGGGTAGGTAATTTCAAGTTGTTCACCGGGCTATAAAACAAAATTAGGAGAATACGAAACTATTTCATCATCTGGAAATCACACGTTGAGAAACCAATATCAAAAATATAGTTTAGCAACCCCAACCAACACTGGTACCACCGACATAATTTTCGATTTGCCGAGCTTCGCATATTCCAGTCAAAATTTGAGAAATCTACCAAATGGAGTGTTCAAGTTCAAGCCTTTTCAATAGGAAGACACGATGCTACAGAGACAAGACGTTCCAAGAAGTGCCAGGAAGGACCTCATTCAGGTGGGTAATTCTCAGAAAAAGCTCAATCTTTGAGTAAGTGAACCTTTACCAAAAAATTCAAAAAAATTCATGAAGTTTCCTGGGAACATAAAGAAGAATTTGTAATGCAAGACAGAGCTCAATTCACAGTTTTTAGACTCAAATTTCAATTTTGAAAATTTATAGTGCGGCGGTAATGAGAACTTGATTTTTTTAAAAGTCGTTGGTGTTGAGAATATCGTATTAGTTTCACAATTCTGTTTAAAGAAATTCATGAAGTATCCCGGGAACATAAAGAAGAATTTGTAATGCAAGATAGAGCTGAATTCACAGTTTTTAGTCTCAAATTTCAATTTTGAAAATTTATAGTGCGGCGGTAATGAGAACTAATTTTTTTAAAGTGATGGTAATGAGAAGCGCAGTTGGTATTGAGAATATCGTATTAGTTTCACAATTCTGTTTCTACCTTTCAAGCAATTAGCTTGTTCAGTTGGTTGGAGATGAGAATATCAGAATTCAAAAACCTAAAATCGTTTTATTTGTAAAAATTGTCAATTGATACCTAACGTAGACAATAATATTTATACTTCATCTTTAAAATACTCAACTAACAAAATTTTCTCGTTACCACACGCCTATTATCATTACCACCGAACTTTATTAAGTTAGTGGTAATGAGATGGTTTGATGTGTGGTAATGAGAATTCCAAATTTGAGAGCTTGCCATTCTACTCATTCTACGCCGTTTGAGAAGGCAATTAGTGGGCTACAAAAAAATGGGATCTAAAAAAATTAGTCACCTACATTGAAAGAGAATCATTGAACTGTGGTAATGATAACAATAAATGTACGCACTTGACACGTGACCTTAAACAACCGCTCCTGCTTGGCGGGGCCCCCCTAAAGGGCGGTGGCGAGTTCCCTGGCGCTCAGCAGTATTGCCACTACGATTCTCGTCGAAAGTTTGCCAAAATGTCCTGTTGGTCGCTATGGGAGGGAAAATCTTGATTCTTGTGCGGTAATGAGATTTTTTTCAGATACACAGTTCATTATCACTTGTTGAACCCCCAAGTAAACTTAAAAATAGAAAAAAGCTGTTTCTGTGGAGATTTGTTGGTAGGCTTTCAATTTCACTGAATCTTTTCAACATAAGGACATTTACAAGGCTTGGGAGAGAACTTTCATCAGTAAAACAAAATAGTTACAGGCGGTGGTAATGAGAATTGAGTCTTTCAAGACCCAAAAAAATGCATCCATACCGCAAAAAATAAGAAGTTTCTTCAGCGAGAAGCGCAGGGAGTGGTGAGATGAACACAAGGGGAAAGAAAAAAGCAACCATAGGACTAGTTTGTATGGAGAAAACCTCGAGATACACTAGGCTTGAGCTTTCTGTGAGAATCACCCAGGTATCCATCAACACTTCTGCCGGGACAGGTTCGAAGGGTTACCTCCCTAACAAGCGGAAGCTAAAATCCTTCTTCAGATTTCGCTAAGTACTTACTTTCGGGAAAATGAATAAATTTATTTCTTCTTCTTTCTGACTCTACAGCCCATTGAGAGCCTTGGCCTGTTCACAAATCCCCCTCCAGACTGATCTTTCTGATGTTTTCCTCCGTCATAGCCTAACATTCAACTCGTTCAGGTCATCCTCCACGTCCTGCATCCACGTTTTTGACGTGATAACGTCTTATAAATTGGTTTACCGGGAGACACTTCAAGAAACTGCGTTACGCTCCGCTCACGGAGGGGGTGCAGCTCGGCGCTCCCTAAAGGCGGGCGGCCCCTCCCCTTCCCCGGCGCTCACAAAAGCGGGAGCACCCCGCCCTCCTTCCCTGGCACTCACTCCCCCCCCCCACCCATGGGAAATACCTACTACCTACGGGAAATACCTACTCTGTGCAACTTGACAAAGAATTTTATTTTATCCTTCTTCCTACTATACGAATGAATATTAACATTAAAATTATTTTACCACTCAAAGTCGTTGTCACGTAAAACTTTCGCCCTTATACCGACTTTACAGGCAACAACACAGGGTTTTTCTTGGCCTTCCACGCAATCGGCGTCCTCCAGGATTACCCTCCAGTACCTTTCGTAACGGGTCATTGGGATCGCTTCGGAAAACATGCCCGACCCAACGCAGCCTTCCACTTTTTATGACCCCTACTATACCAGGTTTCCTGTAAAGGGCATGCAGCTCTTCATTATGTCTTATCCGCCACACTCCATTATCGCACACGGGACCATAGATCCTTCTCAATATTTTTCTCTCCCATGCCTGCAGTAACTTTATATCCCGATTTGTGAGCACCCAGCATTCAGCTCCGTACGTCACGATGGGTCGCATGATAGTTTCATATATTTGAATTTTAAGATCACAGGATAGCATTCTGGATTTAAGGAGGTCTTGAAGGGCAAAATATGTACGATTTCCAGTGACAAGCCTTGCACGTATTTCTTTTCCAGAGTTGTTGTCACTTGTCAGGATCGTCCCAAGGTACTTGAATTCTCTGGTGGTTGCGAATTCACAACCATCCAGCTTAACAGAGGTGGGGTAGTTGGCATCATCCCGTGAAGTTTTCATGTAAAGGGTTTTATCTCTGTTAACTTGCAGGCCAACTTCTTCTGCTGCTGAACGTAATTGCGAGAAAGCTTCCTCCAGTGTTCGGAGTGAACGAGCAGTCAACACAATATCGTCTGCAAATGCCAATAACTGGTTAGACCGGTGGTATATATTTCCCGATATGTTTACCTCAAGCTTTCGGACTACGTGTTCTAAGGTTCAAGTTGAAAATAACTGAGGAGATTGGATCCCCTTGCCTTACTCCACAGGATACTTCGAAGGGTTCAGCAATTTTGCCATCAACCTTCACAGCACATCTGCTTCCTCTCAGAGTCATCTCAGCCAATCTGACCAGCTTTCTCGGGATCCCAAGTTCCGTGATTGCCTTGATCATTCTAGACCTGCTGATGCTATCGAAAGCCTTAAGGTAGTCGATGAACAGATGGTGCAATGTGACATTTTGCTCGTGGCTTTTCTCAAGCTCGATCCGCAGTTTGAAAATCTGGTCAGTGGTGGATCGATTAGCTCTGAACCCAGCTTGGTATTCTCCTAGCAGCTCTTCACCCAACATTTGCAACCTTTCTTTGATGGAAATAGACAAGACCTTGTAAGCAATATCCAGTAGTGAGATACCTCGGTAATTGTTACAGTCCGCCTTGTCCCCTTTTTTATGTACTGGAACTACTATGGCAAGACTCCATTCCTTGGGGATTTCTTCATCTTTCCATATCCTGCCAATTAACCCTTGCAGTGCCTTGATCAATGCTTCTCCGCCATGCTTTACCAATTCTGCAGGGATATTGTCAGGCCCAGCAGCTTTATTATTTTTAAGGGACGTCACAATTCTTCTTATATCGGTCAAGGTTGGCTCCGGCACATCCTCCTCACCCCCTACCATTAACCATTAAGGAGCTCCCCGAAATATTCGGACCACCTTCCCTGTATGTCAGCCTCTCCCCCGAGAAATGTTCCTTCTTTGCTTTTAATACCCTGTAGCCTGGGTTCAAATCCTTTTCTGGCATACCTCACATCTTTGAAACATTTTCTGGCTTGGTTTCTGTCATATCGATTCTGCATCCGTTCTAAATTCTTTCTTTTCGATTTCCGTTTCTTGTTTCTGAACAGCTTCTTAGCTTTTTTACGCTTTACTTTATAATTGGCCTTTGTTGCTCTTGTTGTTCTTAGCAGCATTCAATAAAGCAGCAGAATAAATTTATGCATTACCAAAATTCCTGCTAGGTGATTTTTCAATTCAGGTAATGACTGATAAATGAGCGATAATTGAGAAAGGGTGGATAAAAATGGAAGCCTGACGTTGATATTCAAGTTGTTATTTGAAAATTCGCATATTGAATAATTTTACAGATCGGGACATCCGCTTTAAATAAGGCATAAATTAAGGCATAATAAAAAATAAAATTAATGCATAAAATAAAATATGTACTCACTCTTAGAGAAATCCCATTGAATGGGATATAGTTATAAATATGCCTAATAAAAAGCGTGCAGTTTGGAATAAAGTTAGAGGGACATAATAATATTATGTCTAAATATTAGACATAGTATGTCTAAACTAGCTGAAAAGCCTACTAAAAGTAGGCGGAAAAAAAATTCCTTCGGCTCTCTTCGCCACTCACTCTCTCCGACTCCTCCGCCACCAATTCCTCCCGTCTCCGATTCCGCCGACTCTCCCCACTCTCACGACCCCCCAACCCCTCCGAGCATACGTACGTACGTACGGTTGGCGTTTTATGTATACACAGGGTGTCTACACTTTCGATGGGCATAACTTCAGGGTTCGATTCTACAAGGTATTTCCTACAAAAAATGTCTCTTAGCAATTTTCTTTTAACCCACGCAAAATTCTATTTTTTTTTCACTTTAAAGTTTTTCTTCGCGTTTTCGACCTTACGGCACTGATATGGTCATAACTCCCTTAAATCTCCTGAAAATTCAAATCTGACTACTCCGTTAGAAAGAGCGTTAAATTACCAAGCTACCTAAAGCAAAATCAAATTTTTTTTAGCAATAACATAGTATCAAAAAATCAAGTCAAAAAGCGAACTTTAATTTTTTTTTTGAAACTTGACTTTCTTCGACCAATGTTTTCACTGTAAATCCCTGCCCATTTCGATGGGCGCTCTTCGGAGAAAACATGCTCAAATTGTCACCTTTCCAACGTTCTATTAATTTTTCTGTTCAACATTCAAAATGAAAGAGTAAAAGAAGTTTGAGTGTCAAAAAACGTGTGTTTTACAAGCAAATCCAGTGTTTCAAGCCGGTTTATGGTTCCCCTCGATCTCAAAATGGCTTGACGATTTTGGTATCATTTTCTATGTAATTATTTAGGCTGAATCCAATAGTGATACTTTTGAATGATTCCGACTGCTAGAAAGTGAATTTATCGAAGAAAACCTTCGTTTTTCGTACATAAAATTCGCATCGTACATAAAGTAACACCTTTCTACTCAATAAAAACACCGAATTTCTAGCTGATTGAAGTTTTTGTTGAGTAGAAAGGTATTACTTTATGATATTTATTTATTTATTTATTTATTTATTTATTAACGGGCAAGCCCAATTTATAATCAACATATTACAGTTGTATTCAACTTATATAAGAACTTATATAATAGAAAAATACTATAGATGAGGGTAGGGGGGATCGAGAAAATACAATTACAATGAAAGGAAAAGGGAGCTAACTGAATAGGATGGGTGAAGAGGAAACTAAGGATTTAAGCGATGATAAGGGACTATGGAAGAAATCAAAATGTGGATAAGTGGTGAGAAAGAGATTTGCACTACGGGGTAGCCGGTTTAGGGGACGGTGTTGGTCGTAGTTTGTGGCAGAAAAATTAACATGAAACAAAGTGGATGAGCGGGTGGATGTACTTGGATGATATCTTCCATATCTACGAATAATGCGTATTTTATGTACGAAAACCGAAGGTTTTCTCCGAAAAATCCACTTTCTAGCAGTCGGAATCATTCGGAAGTATCACCATTGGATTCAGCGTAAATAATTACATAGAAAATGATACCAAAATCGTTAAGCCATTTTGTGATCGAGGGGGACCATAAACCGGCTTGAAACACTGGATTTACTTGTAAAACGCACGTTTTTTGACATTCAAACTTCTTTTACTCTTTCTTTTTGAATTTTGAACAGAAAAATTGATAGACCGTTGGAAAGGTGACAATTCGAGCATGTTTTCTCCGAAGAGCGCCCATCGAAATGGGCAGGGATTTACAGTGAAAACGTTGGTCGAAGAAAGTCAAGTTTCAAAAAAAATTTTAAAGTTCGCTTTTTGACTTGATTTTTTGATACTATTTTATTGCTTAAAAATTTTGACTTTGCTTTAGGTAGCTTGGTAATTTAACGCTCTTTCTAACGGTGTAGTCAGATTTGAATTTTCAGGAGATTTAAGGGAGTTATGACCATATCAGTGCCGTAAGGTCGAAAACGCGAAAAAAAAACTTTAAAGCGAAAAAAATAGAATTTTGCGTGGGTTAAAAGAAAATTGCTAGGGGACATTTTTTGTAGGAAATATCTTGTAGAATCGAACCCTGAAGTTATGCCCATCGAAAGTGTAGACACCCTGTATAGATATTATATGCCTAAAACATAATACAAATATAGATATAAAACTTATTTAAATTATAAATAAATGTTATAATTTAACATAGATATATTATATGCCTAAAAAGGGAGGGTATGTTCTGATAAACAAACTAATGGCCGAATGGAGCGGTAACGTGGATCTCAGACTGTCCCTCTGTCACACCAGATATCCAACTGACAATGTCCTAGGAGGAGAGAGTGCTCTTCGCAGAAGAACCACCCCAAGCTATGTGAACTAAGCACGTCTAAAAGGCATGTGTCCTCGCCGAAGTGTTGAGTAACAGCTAACAAATAGGGAAAAATGTCGATTTACTCCAGTGACTCCAGTTTAGGATCATAGGGCCTGAGTGAAACTACGCCATTCTTCTCTGACCAGAACCTTTTCCACCGATTTCATACATTTCTTACGAGGGTGTATTCAACTTATTGAGGGTGTATTTAATTTCACACTGTTTAAGACAGAGGAGCTCTCCATTAGTGCAAAAGGTCAAAACTATGTGGGTCCTCCGAAATCAAAATTTCCTCTTTGCTTTCAGACTGTTTGATCGTCTTAGATTCAGTGTCTATCTGTGGTCAATCCTTGTCCCGAACATTTCTACCTACAATTAAATTTCTAATTAAGCCACAATCTGTGATTGTACCACTAAATATATTAATTGAAAACAATATGTTTGTTTCCTTCGATAGGCAGGAGTGGCCCCTCAAGCTGTGCGACCCCGTCGAATGCAGGGAAGCTGTGAACGTCATCGATGAAGAAGAAAAAGTAATCGACCCTTGTGATGAAACGGATAAGGAAGAAGAAGAAGAAGGAGAAGGGCCGCTTGATAGGTCGGTGGACTTTATTTCTTGTGTATCTCAAGTGTAGGCGGACAGTTGAGGAGTTTTCTTTCAAACGGGCGTATATCCTCTTCGAATATTTTGTGGGAAATGAAGAAAAACTAATTTCATTGCGAAGGAAGCTGTTTAGGGTTCTAAAATTTTTCTAATAGTTTTTTCATAGAACTTTTGATTGTAAGACCAAATTCCGAAATGTTGGCATGCTTTTTGAGGGAGACACGGCCATTTCTTATTTGGATTTTTTATTTTGGATTTCTTATATGGATTTTTTTATTTGGACCCATTTGATGAAAAACTATCAATATGGGCCACTTTGAAAAAAACGAAGAAAAAAAACGAGTTTTTGGTTTTGCGAAGAAAAGCCTCATTTTCATTTATTTGTTTAGTCATTATTTTCAATAATGAACCTTCGGAATCGAGCAAGAAAAAATATTCTAATAATTCTATCCCCTCAAAATTTGATGGTTTACGTTTCAAAATATGTGAAATCCGAAAACCGAATTTAAAAAAAGGAAGAGTTTATTGAAAACAACGGGATGGATATAAGCCGTTTTGTCGGAAAACTCGATTTTTAGCAAGCTTTGAAGCGGGATACAAACCGTTTCGTGAGGAATTCAACTCGTGAGGTGATAGGCCTTATCCCAAAGATTCAGAATCCGTGAAGACAGCAAAAAGTGTAAAGAATGGATATACGCCAGTTTGAAAGAAAACTCTTCAGTTGCAAGAAGTGATCGGGGTTGCCACCAGTCCTCACTTGTGGGCTCGTGGTTTACGCGTGACTTCCAGGGATTGTATTACCCGGTAAAAGCATGTTAACTAAAAGTTAACTCTCATAACAGGACACAGAGGAATCGGTGGTTTCCTCGTCTCATTGCGCCCTAGTGAATACTCACAATGGAAACAACAATTTTGAAGGTTCCTTTCCCAATAATGAATCATTTTTGGTTTATTATTTCCAATAATAAGCCTATGTGATCGTATCGCAAACAAATTTTATAACCCCCCCTCAAACTTTGTCACTTTACGTTTCAAGGTGCGTAGAATCCAAATTTGCAATGTCCGTCCGCCGTCCGCCGTTCGCCGTCCGGGCCATAAAAGGCCTTAGAATCGGTCTAAAAAACCCGTTCTTTCGCACATAGACTCCATTTGGGGTCTAGTTGGTCCTAACGTCGAACTATTCCGATCGCTCAATTCGTATAGAAGTTATGGGCAAATAACCAGCCAAAAAAGAGGTTTTTGCTTAAATATGCGTGGGGTGACATTTTCAAAGTATTTTTCTTCATGTTGGATGGTTGGTGGCTTTATAGACGATTATATAGAAAAATAAAAAACCATTAAAATAATAAACCATAAAAATAATAAACGTACGACAAATCAGAAACACGAGTGTGAATCGCAAAAGAGGCCTAATCTCCGTTCAAATTAAAGCTGACCGAAATGCCATCGATGTTTTTCTTCATGGTGGATGGTTGGTGGCTTTATAGACGATTATATAGAAAAATAATAAACCATTGTGTAATAATTTGCAGCGTTTTATAATATGATAATATAAGAGTTGAATAAGTAGTTGCAAGCTCATACTAAAGGCCACAAACTTGTCATGCGCAGGGTGGTGTGAAAAAAAAAGTCCATTCATGCAGCATGAATTAATGAGCGAATTTTCAAAGAAATCATTCAGTTTAAGGTGTGGTCAAGAAAAGGACCAATGGTGTTGCAATTTGTTGTAGAAAGTTTTTTTTTCGATTCTTGGTTTATATATATGTATATATGTTTTTATTGCATACTTTTACACCAATAATCGACGTCCTGGAAGACGTGAAATCACTGGGCTGAAAGCTGAATCTGGGAGCCCGAGAAGCGTTCTGATTGTGGAAGCTCCAGGACGTAGTTAGAGCTGAGTGCGACAGATCGCGTTCATGGTCGTATGTTCCCAACCCCATCACAACAAGCCACCTTTTGTTTATCACACATTTTTCTCCTTGATGCGTTACCGCATCTAAGTAATAAATTTGATAACATTTAGTTATATTCGCGATATGTACGAAAAAATCGTGCGATTTTCAATAATACACTGGGTTTTGAACGTTTGAAAGTCGATTCTAAAAATTTTGAGGCCATTGCAATAGCTTCATTTTCCTTGAAAATTCGCTAATAATACGCTGCAAATTATTGCTGGGTATGCTTTGAAGATGTTAGGAGTCCATATTCATGTTCTAGTCGTCTCTACGAACTCATAGAGTACCCACACGGCTACTGCATTTCTGGGTACAACAAATATACGCACGTATTCATTATTAGCTACAAACTTTTCTTAATTTTGGACAATTTTCATTTTTGAAAAATGCATTCATATCAGAAATTTTGTGCTGAATCCGAATATACCACATATTACCATGATTTTTAATGTAAAAACCTCAAAAAACGGGAAAACCCCATTTTTTTGGGAGTTTTTTTGAATTTTGGACCACTTTGGATTGTCCAAAATTGCTGGTTAACGAACTTGACCTATGGTTTGTTGTTACAAACATTTTGGCAAAAACTAAAAGACAATTTTTAAACAATTACTCAAGTTATCGTCCGGAATGACACATATATATATACATATGATTTTTGGAAAAACTTCAGGGATTGTTTCAGAATGTTCCAAAACGGATTTCAGTGTGAAAATTTTTCGAAAAAGTCGATTCTAAAAATTTTGAGGCCATTGCAATAGCTTCATTTTCCTTGAAAATTCGCTAAAATAGCCACCGAGTTTCTTGAGCTGAGGGTCTGAGTGGGAGTTCTCACTCGTCCTCTGGGGCTCATTTGAATTGGTGGTAATTTCATAGAGCCACTCCCTGCTATCCATCTATCCCTAACTTCTTCAACTTTCGGGCATTGGATAGTCCTTGGCGACATCCCCATTATACTTATTATTTAATCAGTTTCTGATTCTTAAGGCGTTCCCACTCCGCCTTTGATGGGAGATAAATAAATAGTAAATAAGTTAGTACCAAGAGAGTACCCAAGTGAAAATTGAAATAGGTACTTGATGCTTTCCAGCGGTGATTATGGGCCATCAATTTCTTGGTTGTCACATGATATAGGTACATGGATTTTTCTTCCAGGTTTGACAAGAGTATCAAAGATTACTTATCCATGGACCTATGGGGACGAGAAGCCCCAAGAAATAAACAACAAACCCACCCTCCGTAAGTTTATGCCTCTGCCTAATAGAATTATATCTCATGTAGGTGGAAAATGAATGAGAAAATGTGGAAGGAAGTGAGAAGATGTTCCCTATATTTTCTCATCATTATCATTAGGATAGGTAAAACGCTGCACATTATTTCACAAAGATTTATTATTTTCCTGTAAAGATCATTCGTCTGCAGAGATCACAGCTTTGCCATTGTCACTATTTATTTTTGACATTTTCATGTCTTTCATACCTATGGCACATAAAAAAAAAAATCGTCACGAAATTTGTTGCGACGAATTTTGTTGCGACGAAATTTGTTGCGACGAAATTTGCTAACGAAATTTGTCCCAAGTCGCCACAATGATGATTATGACCATCAGAAGTGAAGTTGTTAGGTACTTTACAGGTAGGTACTTTACAGTTAGGTAGGTACTTTACAGTTTTAAAAAAAATCGTCACGAAATTTGTTGCGACGAAAATTGTCCCAAGTCGCCACAATGATGGTTATGACCATCAGAAGTGAAGTTGTTAGGTACTTTACAGGTAGGTACTTTACAGTTTGATATTACCAGATCAGCTGAGTCGAAAATCGAGCTCCCAGATCAGCTGAGTCGAAAATCTAGCTCCCAGATCAGCTGAGTCGAAAATCGAGCTCCCAGATCAGCTGAGGCGAAAAGTCCCAAGTCGCCACAATGATGATTATGACCATCAGAAGTGAAGTTGTTAGGTACTTTACAGGTAGGTACTTTACAGTTTGATATTACCAGATCAGCTGAGTCGAATTAGTAGTTTATGTAGTTTATGGGAGGTATGTAGTTCATGTGTCGGAAGGGGAGGGGGGGGGGCATGAAAATGTTTCATTGTGTTGCAGACTCGTATGCAAGCGTTTTAAATTTTTTTTTATTTTTTACCTACCTACTAGGGCATTTTTGAAAATTTCAACCTTTCATTTCCATTTGGGGTCTACTTGGGGTTAGGGTTGAAATTTTCAAAAATGCCCTAGTAGGAAGGTAGTAGGTACCTATGGTTGATAGGTAAAAAACAAAAAATAAATAAATAGTGATAATGGCAAAGCTGTGATCTTTGCAGACGAATGATCTATACAGGAAAATAATAAACCTTTGTGAAATAATTTGCAGCGTTTTCTAATAGCAACCGGGATCAGTTTCACTTCTAACACCTTTGAATCTGTTTCTTCCCTGTTAAGGAAACTGTAACAAATAGATACACGTCGGGTGGTTAGTGGTTTGGACTCCAATGAGTTCCTTCATGACAGCTTTGGGTGAGTTTTCCCTCGATGGAGAAACCGATTGGAACGAAGTGTCCACCAATTTACCCATTCGTCGTTTTCACTGATTATGGGCCTTTCTGGTCAACTCGGATGTACCTTCTCTTTGTTCAGGCTTCTAATGAGAACGACCGCAAATACTCTCGAGACCACTGAAGATCTGGCCACAGAAGACGTCAATAACCGGTCGTTCGCCAAGAAATTGGCGTCAATCGAAAAACATTTCTTGTTCGAGCAAGCGCTGATGATCGCTGAGCAAGCAGCAGATGCTGCGCCGCCGGAACTGGTAGAGGAAGCCGCATTGGCTAGCTCAAGAGGTGATGCTTGTTAGAAATCGTCAGTAAAGAGAATCGATTATACAACTAATTTACAACAACTTTTCTTTCTCAACACTTTTTTGGTTTATTATTTTCAATAATGAACCTTTGGAACCCCCCCCCCCTCAAAATTTGTTGGCTTACGTTTCAAGGTACGTATTTTGATGAAATTTGGTATGTTTTGGTTGATGTAGGTCACTTCTAAGGGTTTAAAATTAACGGTTGAAATTTCGAAAACGCCTTAACTCAAAAAATTTTGATATTGTTTTTCCATCAATTTAAGATAGGTAGTATTGAATTTTTCGAATTAATAGAGACCACGCGGAGCTCTGTTTCACAAACCGTTCGCTCCCGACGAGGGTTGGACTTACGATAAATCAGAAACACGAGCGTGAATCGCAAAAGAGGCTTAATCTCCGCCCAAATTTTAGCTGACCGAAATGCGATCGATGTTTTTCTCCATTTTGGTTGGTGGTAACAATGGCAAAGCCGAGTTCTTTGCAGACGAGTGATCTATATAGAAAAATAATAAACCTTTGTGCGATAATTTGCAGCGTTTTTAGGTTTAGTATGAAATTTGTGGGGGTAATGGAGTTTGAATGCGAATATATGAGTTATTTCAGCAAAATTGAGTGTTTTTCACCATTTCAAAGTGAAAAAAAGTTGAATTTTTATTGAGATGAAAAAAAGGGGTAAGAGGGGTTCCGGGACACCCTAATAAAGTGGTCTAATGAACATTGAATCGCAAAAGTCTAACACTCGAACCCACACAGTTCTTAAATGGTAATTCTTAGGTTGTGTAATACTAATGTGGTTTTTGCCAACTGTTCTCTAATTTCTTCAGGGTACACCATGACACTAGAAACTGAAAGGAAGCCCTTGGTGACGGAAGGAGAAGCAGTCATAGAAGTCATATCCTACCTGGGCATCACAAAACCTGTTGATGAATACAACCCTGATTGCTTGCCTTGAATAAAATTACGTCATTGTCTTCTAATAATAAAAATTGTTTTGTTCAAGTAAAATGAGTAAAACCGAAGTTTTCCAGTCTAAGAAAAAACTCAAGTAGTGTGGAAAAAATCTTGTCTGGAATGTCAATAAAACTTGGAATAGGTACCCTTGAAATAGTCCCCAATTTGTGGATTTCCGAAACCTGAAAAGTGATGCAGTACAGTGTACATTGGTATTGTGGAACCTCTGCCGCATTCTGAGGGATACTCCTAATACCTCACCTGATCAACTGGATAACATGCACAAGCATGTGCTCATAGCAGCAGAACTCATGTGGAACAGAAATGGACATCGTTCATTCCCATATTCCTGTTATAACAGGAATGTGACTAAGTCATAAATGACTAAAATGGGCATGAAAGTGACATTCGTCTGCCGAGCAGTTATAGCTTCTTTGTGGTCGTTTTGTGATATTTATAGCATTTACAAGTCAAATTCACCCTTTTACAAGTCAAATTCACCCTTTTACAAATCAATTTCACCCTTTTACAAATCAGATTCACCCTTTTACAAATCAAATCCACCTTTTTACAAATCAAATCCACCCTTTTACAAATCAAATCCACCCTTTTACAAATCAATTTCACCCTTTTACAAATCAATTTCACCCTCTTCGAGTAATGCGAGAAATGCGGCGGTGGCAAATAAATAGGATTTGTGGCATTCCTTTTTCGTGAATATACCTACCCTAGTATTCCTTCTCTCTGTGTAGTATTCCTTCTGTGTGTTGACGATAACCTTTGTCGACGTTTCTCAGTTGTGGAAGTGAATATTATTTTGGTTCAGTATCATAATAATTAGATATGAGTCAGTCAGAATCGTTCAGTAGCAGATGTAGCAAGGTTTGGTTTTTTGGACCTTTTTTTGTTTTTTTTCCTACCTGCTTTTTGTTGTTGGCAATTTTTGATATTATATATCATAATAATAATATATTATAATAATATAATATATTATAGGGGTTTATTTTAACAAAATAGGGGTTTATTTTACATAATATATTATAACAAAATATGTTTATAATATATTAATATATATAATATATTTAATATATTATCATTTTAATTTTATTATTTAATTATTTTATTTAATTATTATTATTATTATTATTTTATTTAATTTTATTATTATTTAATATATTATATTTATTATATAATATATATAATATAATATATTATAATAATATATGTTTATTTAATAACAAAATAGGGGTTTATTTTACATAATATATTATATTATGTAAAATAAACCCCTATTTTGTTGTATTCAGTTCCATTTCTTTGCCCTTCAACGCATTTCTCACATTACTCAAAGAGGGTGAAATTGATTTGTAAAAGGGTGGATTTGATTTGTAAAAAGGTGGATTTGATTTGTAAAAGGGTGAAATTGATTTGTAAAAGGGTGAATTTGACTTGTAAAAGGGTGAATTTGACTTGTAAATGCTATAATACTGCATTTTAAAAATAAACTAGATATTTCAAGCATAGATCGATGATGCCAACATTTTTGGCCGTACTGAGCTATTTTTAACCAACAACTGCTAAACTGTTTAACAGTCCTTCCTTCATTTGCATGTTCAGATGACCCGCACCCAAAAATGGGGTATTTCGGTCAATTTTTTTAATTTTTTTTTTCAAAAGAGTATGGCTCAGGAATAACGGTAATCGGGTCTGTTCGTCGAAAAAATGTTTTTAAAAAATCAGAGAAGCTAAGGAAAGTTGAAGATTTGAATGGTGTGACGTAGCTAGCCATGCGTGACGTAGCTAGCCAACTGTCTTTGAAAAAGTATCCATGCACAGAAACCCCTCTTGGATACTACAACATTCTACTCACACACGCGCGCGGGGCTGTCCGCGGCGTAGTCCTTGCCTAGTGTGTGTGCATTTATAGCGGCCCGCCTTTTTCAAACGTGTGATCTCTTTAATTAATTTTTCTACCACATGTTATAGTATCATTGGGCTTAAAGTTGTAGTAAATAGGTTTTCAAGGGTGCTGAATCCAAATTTGAGGTCAAAAACCTGAATTTCCGACCCACCGAAATACCCCATTGCACCCGAAACTCTGCCAGCACAGTTCGTAGGTACCTACTCCAAGAAAGTGAATGATGTCCTGGTTGGTGTCCATAATATGGACATCTATCTCTTTGTATATTATACAAAAAGAGCTGTTTCGGAGATATGTACCTTAGTTGAGAACAAAGAGTAACCACCACCTGGATCCACCCCTGGACCAATCAGTAATATTAATTAGCTCTGATTCACCAGTAACTAGAAAATATGAACAGAACCAATTCCCTCGAAATTTCGAAACAATCAATATTTTACACGAAGACTTCAGTCGATGCAGCCGTGTATTATTCGTTCAACCCAAAAAATAAACATAACATTGTACTCTTTCAAACCAGTGTACATTCTACCAGAACACTGAAATGAATTTTCCATCAAACTTACGAGAACACAATTCAGAACAAGATACCAACATATCACCACCAGAAGAATTGAACAGGAGAACTCTACAAGACGGTAGAACACGTTCAGGAAGAACAAACTGCCAGATTTCCCTCGTATCCCGGATCCCTTATACCTCGGTTCTGCCAGTAAAATGCTTAAGGGGAATGAATTAAGGTGCTTACATTTTAGATTTTTATTGTTTTCATTCAACTTCTTTTTTTGTTGTCAAGCACCACATGTTTTATTTATGTAATTTGTGCATCAGTATACCCCACATTGTACATCTTCAAGTTCTTCAAGAATGCATTCAGAACTGTGATACCCCTGCTAGTCCTAAAACGGGTAGGAACAAAGAAAGCAAAAATTAGCCGCTTTTCAGCTTGTTTATTCCAACACTGGGTACATACATTCATTCTTTCAAAGAAAGTTGATTTGGGCTACAAGCTTCAAGATTCTGGACTTTGAAGGATAAAGACTGCAGGACAGTTACAAAACATTCTCTGCGCCCATAATAAATATCTTCCACCTCACAGGCCCAATAGAAAGCAGAAAGTTAATTAGTTTTAATTATGTTTTGGTTGATCGAATCTTTGTTCACTGCAAAGTTATTGACAAGAAAAGATACTCAAAAGGACTAGTTTCTTATCGTTTTGAAACATCGTGGTTATTGACAATGATTTTTGGTCACAGCGTAAAGCAGAGCAGCTTAGATTCTAATTCGCAGTAGAAAGTTGGTCATTTTGGTTATCGTTTGGCGTATCACCCACGTTCGTCGCCACTACGTGGTTTTGGCTAATGAGACTCCTGAAGACTTCAACGCGTTCGAAATCAGGTCTGCATTCCTCAACTTCTCGATTGGTCATTCGAGGTCGAGTGGCGCAGGAATAACAATATCAAGCCCGCTCATCCGGACATGAGCTGGTATTTTGGATGATTGTCAAACTAGAGGGCAATATAAAGTAGGAATGAGAATCCTAGTTAACCAATCACTCCATCATCCAGTCTTTTTCTTTCTTGCTCTTCGAAAACTCGGTTCCTAAAGAATCTATAACCAATCATTGGTCCCTAAAGAATTTCTACGCCTATGATAATAAACTGCAATATGCTGTGTTCACAGGGCTTCCTATCGTCGATGAAACAGCATTTTATATCATGTCCCTCCTATTGAGATTCACTCAAACAGATCACTCATTGGCTCATTGATTCACCTTAATATAATGAAGAACATTGGAAGCTGCTAGAACAGTCTTGAGGTATCAAAAGGAGACTCAAGGCATGACGCTCACGTATAGAAAAACAAATGAACCTCTCTATAAGGATTCTGATTGGGGGAATTGCGCAATGGACAGGAGATCTCAGATTTTACAAAAATTTGATGGATGGATTATTGTAATTGGAGCTAGTTGAAAGTCTAATCTAAAGAAAAAACTCCGGTGTATCCCTGGTTCTCTCATTATAATTCAGAGATGCAAACCTTTTTCATGTTTCGAAAATACACATTATATTGACGTGCGTGGCAACTCAGGGTGAGCCCTTGGCCCTATCTGTTCACGAACTGTAGTTCACATGATTTTTTTGTAAACCTTGATCCTGACATTAGTTTTCTTCGACTACCACAAGAAAGGTATTGATGAGCTGTTCAGATTTATCAAGTTGGTAGCATCGGAGAGTCGAACTAGCAGGAAAAACGCTGCAAATTATTACACAAAGGTTTATTATTTTTCCATATAGATCACTCGTATGCAAAGAACACGGCTATGCCATTGTTACCACCAACCAACTTGAAGAAAAACATCGATCGCATTTCGGTCAGCTAACATTTGAACGGAGATTCGGCCTCTTTTGCGATTCACACTCGTGTTTCTGATTTACCGTAAGTCCAACCCTTGAATTCTCGTAGGGAACGAACGGTTTGTCCTACAGGGCTCCGCGTGCTCTCAAAAAATTCTATAGAATCTTAAATTGAAGGAAAAACAATACCTTTATATCAAAATTTTTTGAGTTAGGGCGTTATCAAATCTTCAAACCTTATTTTTCAACCCTTAGAAGTGACCTACATCAACCAAAATCTTCGGGGCACAACTAGACCCCAAATGGAGCCTACATACCAAATTTCATCAAAATCGGTCAATGCCAAGTGGGGAAAGTGCCGCGTACGGACGGCAAAATTGTTATTCGATTTTTGGATTCTACGTACCTTGAAACGTGAACCAACAAATTTAAACAATGTTTTTTCTTGGTCGATTCCAAAGGTTCATTATTGAACTTAATAAACCAAAATGGCTGAAAATTGGTAAGAATAGGTATTTCTTCGAAAATTCGCAGTCACTTATGGACTTTTTTAAAATTACCATTCTAGTTCAATTAGAAGTGCATTAATTCGTAAACGAGTATTATTCAAACGTATAATTGGCCATGAGCCTTTTGAAAGACTGAGATTTCTGTAATATTGAAAATGGTCCTATGCCTTATTATTGACAATGAAGGTTAAATTTAATTTTGGGAACGGTATTTCTTCAAGGAGAATATTGACAAAAACTTTTGTTTTGTCCCTAACTACAATTTAATTGGACGTGATCTCGTCAAGTGAAGTACAGTTCACAGTCAGTAATAATCTAAATCATGTTTCCGAGTTTTGGATTTTATTACACCATTGTTTAAGACGCCTCTAAACATTCGAAAAAAAATTGGAACTGCTAATTGGGACAGCCTACTTCTACATAATAGATATTTAGGGTGAAAAGGAAAAATGAGACGTTTCTTGAATGCCTTGAAGTCTCCTTCAGCCATTGAGGCGTAGCCCTCCCTTCTTCATCGAGATTCATGTGGGAACCCTCCACCTCAGCGCCACCAACGGAGTATTCCGCAACCAGAATCAAGGGGTGTGACATTGCCAAGTTATCAAAGGCCTAAGAACTTTTGCTTTGCTGTCTTTCCATGGAATAAGCGGCCAGATTGCCAAGGAACTGCATCGCATTTTGGAGATTTCAAGATGTCTTCTGCTGTAATTCGAAGAGAATGATAGCAGTGTTTGTTGATGAGGGCACGAAGGTTACGAAACAACGCCGGGTAAATGGTGATAATAAACAAAAGTACGAGCCGGACTTGTAAATAACGGGTTGTTTACAAACTCGTGAGGTTGTTGGGGCTAAGGGGGTCCAAACGAGAGATAGTGTTATGGAAACGACCTGTTGCTTCGATTGGATGTTGAAAACAATATAGTTACTGGGCGTATTGAAAATGTTTAAGAGCTTACCGGACCGGAGTTGTGGTGACTCCCAAAGCTGACTTTGACGATCAGATGGTTGAAGGAAGGCACAATCACAAACGGAATACAAAGACAATGAAATCACCGAACTACTCAAGCGGGTCTTCACACCGACACTGGCGACCAGGTTGTTTCCCATTCCCTACCTTTCCCCGTGTTCTGCAGGGGCCATCCGGGTCCATCCCCTCCACTTCTTCAGGAGAGGTCCTCATCCTCAGTCCGCCAGACCCGTTCATCGGCATCTCCCCTACCCCCGACGTCCTGCCAATGGCCTTCCCATCATCCTGACGAGTTCTTCTTTTGGGTTCCTTGGGATAACTTTTGCTCTCGTTTTCAATCAAGCTCATATATGAGCTTACTACATAGGCAGGAGATACCTATCCGAATAAACTTCATTGTGAAGTAGGTAGGTAGTACCTATGGCGGTGACAATGGTAAATGAGTTCTTTGCAGACGATTGATCTACCTACATAGAAAAATAATAAACCTTTGTGTAATAATTTGCAGCGTTTGTAATTGCTCTTGTAATATTTGAGCTTTGTAATCACGCAGCTGACTAAAATGTGGGTCCTCCAAAATCAAATGATTTATTCTAATTTTTCGTTTTGGAGCTTTTTGAACAAGGTTCCGTGTGTCTGACGGCCTAGGCAAAACCTGGCTGTAAATTTATTGTGAAGAAGAAGAAGAAGAAATCATTTTATTTGTCGAGAAACACAAGGTCAAATGACAATTGTCAAATTTATGTACATTTCTTCAAATTATACAGTGGAGAACTCTGCTATGTCTGGTGTTTTTGTATCGCCTATCCTGACTTTTATTAGATACAACGAATTAAAACCTTAATTTAAAGCAAGCACGAGTACTAGGACAAATATTCCTCGGCTGCAGTTAAAATTTTATTAAAGATAATTACTTACGTTACTAACTCGAAAAACATGAGGTCAAAATTTTTCATCCTTAATTGCATTAAAGAATTCGTCGAAAGTGTACGGTGCAAGTTTGCATAGGAATCTAGAAATGCTTCGTTTAAAAACTGTTCTGTTGAGGTTACGTACGTTCTCAGGTAATGCATTGAAGAATTTAATCCCCCACCAGTTAGAAACATTGCGGGTAACATTCAATCTACTGAAAGGAACCACCAAATTATTGACAGTACGTGTAGGATATTGGTGATTTGCGACTTTAAAATCATCCCGATGGTTATGTATAAACACTACACACTCGAGAATAAATATAGCAGGAATGGTTAGAATCTTAAGCTTTATGAAATAGTCTTTACAATTCTCTCTGTAGCCCAAACCTGATATTGCTCTGACCGCACGTCTTTGGCAACTGAAAATCAGGGATGCTGAAGAGGAATGGCCCCAACAGACTATAGCATAGGTTGCCCGGCTAAGAAACGTTGCATGAAAAGCAGTGAGCACAGCGTTCGGGGACAATTTATCTGCAAGCCTGCGAAGAAGAAATATTACACTGTTTAGCGATTTGGTTAGGTCCTCACAATGTGCATTCCAATTTAGTTTAGGATCCACCAGCACTCCGAGGAACTTGACTTTCTCAGGGTTTGACTCGAAAGTCGATAGACTTCTAAGCCCGAATACCATAGTTTGCGTTTTTGAGTTATTCACTGACAAACCATTCAGATTAAACCAGTTTGTAACGCTCAGTTCCGATGCGGTGCTGCTCTTAGACACATTTTCGAGGGCTTTTTCGCTGGACAAAATAGTAGTGTCATCTGCAAACAGTATTGTGAGTCTTGACATGGACTGAGGCAGATCATTGATAAAAATGATGAAAAGAATGGGCCCGAGGACCGAACCTTGCGGAACACCATGAGCTGAAGCATGAAAGTTTGACAGCTCATTTTTGTGCCGAACAGCCTGGATCCTCTCATTTAAGTATGACTCAATTAGTTTCACAGCATTTGCTGAAAATCCATATTTCCACAGTTTTTTCGTGAGGAGGTTATGTGGGAGACAGTCAAATGCTTTCGCCACGTCGACGAGAACCGCTGATGAATAATCGCCATTCTCGAAGGCACTAAGCACAAAGTTGGAGAAGTTGAGGATAGCATCTTTCGTCGATCTAGAATTCCTAAATCCATACTGGTTATCCGTAAAGAGATCGTTTTCTTCAAAAAAGCAGGTTATTTGCTGCTTCATAGCCCTCTCAATAACTTTAGAAAAAATGGGCAGTTTCGAAATCGGACGATGGCTCTCAATTTCAGAGCGGCTTCCCTTTTTGAAGAGCGGGATAACCTCAGCCACTTTAAGAGATGCTGGAAAAATTCCATATTCAAGCGACTCATTTATTAGATGAGTCAGCGGAAAAACGATGGCTAGAGATACACATTTAATCATTTTTGTCGATAAGCCATATACATCAAACCTATTCTAGTGTATTCTTTAGATCGTGAATACACTTCAAGATATTAGCTGGGGTTACGCTGCAGAACTCAAAAGGAGCTTCAACATTCTTGACGTAGAAGTTTAGAGGGTCGCCATCTGGTATTTCTGTATCATCGACAATTTTTTTCGCAATAGTGGAGAAACACTTGATGAAATCATCGGCTGTGAACTCCAATGAGGCACCTTTCATAGCGTTTGGTTTATTTTCATTTATTAAATTCCACATTGTTTTAGTTGGGTTCGGAGAGTTGAAGATACGTTTTTCATTAGAATTACATTTTGCGTCCTTTATAACAGTTTTGTATTTATTTCGCTTAGATAAATAATCGTATTCAGTTTCCTCGTCATCCTTACTTCTTGACCTTTTGCAATGCTCAAGATCACATCGCAATCTTTCCAGATCGTCGCCAAACCAATCATTTTTAGAAGCCGCATGACTTGGTTTCTTATTGGGGTCAATAAGCTTACTAGGAAAATATTGATCACTCAAGGAGGAGATCAATTTTATGAAAAGATCCCACCTAACACAGATCTCGAACTCGACGTCATAAACAAAATCCCAATCCATGTTAAAAAGATGGTACTCGAAACTCTGAAGTTTAGTGGCCGTTACTGGTCTTATCTCAATCAAATTCTTCTCATTTAAAGCTGATTTGGCCAACGGGCTATGTACAATAACCGCCCTATGGTCCGAGAAAAACACATCCTGAACAATCACTTTACTTTCCACAGGTTATGAACAGTGGTCGCCGCATATTTCGGTCAAATCAGGACGTACCTGCTTGCTTCGACCGGAATAACCAAAATCCGACATTACATTATGTTTTGAATTGAGAATTTGAATTGAGAATTGGTATACCAAAATGGAGCCCGTTCTCTGAATAATCTCAATCAAACAACTATACATAGTTGTTTCCCGAAAGTTTTTTGCCCCAGAGTCCATCGGTATCTTCACATTTCAAGGATAACAAAAATCAGCCAAGTGGGTATAAGTTTCCTCGTATGACCCGTTTGTATAGATGATGCGATGCATTTTAGCTAATCCCAAAACATCAATCTGTAACTTGCAATACCCTATTAACCATCACTGGACTACATTAGGGAACCATCTACACGGCTCCTGAAATTTTCATAGAATAAGGATGGAAAATGTGGAAATTATGGCTGTTACATAGATTTTACGTTTGCGCATGCGGAGAGGCTACATTTTTAGGGGGGGGGGGGCTATGATTTGTGCTGGGGACCATCTGCACCCCAATCCAATCACAATCGGAATCGGATGGAACATGTAGCAGAAGTTGGCTGTAGTAAGGAATTCACGATTGCGCTTGGAGTGCGAACCATCAGCCCCAGGGAGGAGATTTTCACAGATGAATCCCTTGTAACAGCCATAACTTCAGTGATTATGCGGATCGGAATGTAGATAGTTCCCTATGAAAAACATCACCCTCGGACTTATAGTAGCCACTGCGAATTGCGCGAACGTGAACTTCCTTGTAACAGTCATAACGTCAATATTTTCTACCCGAATTCGATGAAATTTTCAAAGATTGTTGACATTGAGATGTAGATGGTTCCCCTAAGAAAACACCCACTTGATAGACGTTTATTCAAATGTAATTGAGTGCAGAAAGCTCAGCATGAATTCTCCTCATTAAAATATTAATTTCTATACATCTCTTTATAGAAGTTAAATACTAATTTCTACCTTGGTAGGCAGCTGTGATCGCGATGATCATCCTCCATCCTACGTAAAGCATTCGAAGCTGACCGTATCCGCTTGTTTCCGATACACTGTTCTATTCAGTCACTGACACAAAACTCACGAATCGTAGGCGAAATGACCATAATCCGAACTGCCAGATCGTTTTTGGCCCGAAATAAGGGTGGTAATTACGGCACTTCATTCGGAATGTGACTAGCTACTCTGAAATCTATCGACAAAAATCACTCAAGATGAAAGCAAAACCCTAAACTCTCGGGCGTAAACAATCACGGAAAACTGGTACTTGAATCTGGTAGAGTAAACCTACAGGAATATACAGGATAATGACTCAATACCTAATTTCATTGTAGGTAGGTACAACCATGGCACGACGCGCGCAAGGGAATGAAATACGAAAATCGTAAGTGACAAAATAAGTTTCTTCGGTTTACATTGAGAAGAGATTCAAAGAGTGCAAGATTTAAGTAAGTGATAAGTGCTGATACGCCTGTCCGGAAAAAGAACAAAAACCACTTAAAATACCCGACCTATTAATTTATTAAGATTTCCTAGTAACTGTCATAACTCACGAGATAAAAATATTTTACTGAAAAAATATTTTACTATAAAAGGGGTAGTAAACTCGGATGGAACCCATGGACTCGGATGGTATCCCATGGACCGGATGCTATAAAAAAAATTATAGGTCCATGGATGGAAAAATTATTGGTCCATGGATGGAACAGTGCAATCGCGAAGGTCTTCAACAGCAAAAAACAGGTGCGCCAACATACAACATGTCACAACGCCTACGCTAGCAAGTGCCATGGAGGAATCTTTCATCATGTCCTTGATAATAGCCCTCATAAGAGCCCCTTGTTTTCATTAGATTTCCTACAAGGGACTCCCCCCTCTCGTTATTGCCTATCACGAATTTCCTTGGCAACCTAATTAGAGCAACTAGACGTTATTGGGAGACTTGCCTGGCTTCGGCTTTCGACGAACAAGGCCGAACATTGCCGAAGGCCCCCCTTGTTGTTCTCCTGTTATCAAGGCGCTAACGCGGCGAGGCTGGCGCGTAAATTGTTCTTTTTCAACGCGGCAACGTCGTTGACACATTTTACGTAGACTTCTAGTAGTTTTCTGCGTTGCTGATTTTCCGCAAGTGTTTTGCCTGATTTCGCGAATCCCCCAGTGCGATGATATGTATCTGGACGACGGGTACTCCGCATATACTTAACCTCGCTGTGACGAAGTGCTTGCTCTCAACAGAAGTCGTATATTGGTCCTATCCCTCCAAGTAGAACAGAAACTGGAAACTAGAACAGTTCCACAATCCCATAACTGTGCATACGGTGAGTGCAACAGGACTCGAAAGTGGAAAGACCAAGAAAAGATCCGTCCCCCAAATTCTAACGATTTCCTTAGTCCTGTTTAGGTACACATACAATCTTGCAAGAAATCCACTATTTGCTGAATACTCGTATGGTCTCAAAAGGTACCAAATATTGGTATTATAATATAATCTTGCATATTATGCAAAGATATCACCGTCTGCTCCAATCACTTTGAAGAAACCCCAGTTAAGCTTGACTACAAAATACCTACATACATACCGGCAAATGTAAGTAAATTTTTATTTACCTTTCTATGTTTATTCAATAGAATAGTTTTACCTCAAATAATAATAGTTCTGGTGATACATCAGGATAGTAGCAACGGCTTTACCTGAATGCTGATCTGACCCCACTGGTACCAAACACACTATTTCTCTTTACAGGCTCCATTTCTAGGAAGGATTATATACCGAAACATGGGAGGGACTTGAAGGGACTCTACCTCTAGCAAACTACCAAGTGGTAAGTATAGTATACCTACGTGATAGCATAATTTACTAGACTGTTCTTGCGTAAACTGTCAACTATATTAAAACTAATTTAAGGGGGTCTCAGTCGGTCGACGTTTATCCTCGTTGCGGGTCAGTATTTGGCCAAATCGAAGGGGCAAAAACTTGAAAAGTTGTACTTACATTAGACATTTTAAAGGATTTTAAAAATGCATTAGTGCACGGCCCTAGGGAATCGAATAACTGAAATATTGCCGTTGTAATCATAAGAATCGAACAATAATTGCCAGAGAAAAATGGGATTACCGTTAAATTAGTCATGTAGACTTGAAATTTTCAAGGATTTAAAAAATTAAATAGTGCATGAGCCTTGGGAATTGAAAAACTGCCGCTGGAATCATCAAAATCGGACAATAATTGCCAGAGAAATATGGAAAAACCGTTTATTCAGTAGTTTTCCCCATTTTTCTTTGGCAATTATTGTTCGATTTTGATGATTCCGGCGGCAATATTGTAATTAGCTGAAAATCTCTACTCTTCACACAAACTTCTTCCATGCGCCTTCCATACAGCAACCGCCAACAGCTGTCCGCCACCACCGATGAGGACACGCGAGTGCGCCACCATCGCGGCCCTTCCAGCAACCAGCCGCAAGATGGCCGAGGGGATATAGGGGCCTGCCCCCTCCCTCGACCCTCAGTCTGAAGTCACGCGTCTCGCAAGTTGTCGAACCCAGCTCCAGTACTCAATCCCCTCTAATCGTAGTGTCGCGGAACGAACTGAGAATCCGTAGTGAAGTGCAACCCACGGGACATTTCCAAATAGCCGTTCCAAGAATCCCGCCAGTCTTCGTTCTTGAGACATCCGCAAGCTAAGGCCCGGACTCAAGACGTTGCCGCCAACTCTCCATTTTCGCCGACCCGAACTGGTACGCCGTTCGAACCCCGGAACGAGGCAAGTTTGCCCCGGTCCCAGGCATCCCCCTTCAGCACTGCAGGAAGAAGAGGCCCTGAAGCAACATACCGCCACGGAGATCGACACTGATCCAAGCTAGGCCAAGGGTGAGCAACATTCCCTCATAACTTCTGTAAGCGCTTACAAATTACTCAAAATCTGGCAAAACCTCCCCCTCATAATTTAACGTCCTGTAAAAGAAATAGGAAAGTAAAGAGAAACGCATATTGTAAAGATAGTTCAGTTGTAACGAGAAACCGTAACCTAAGAAGTTTTTGTGGTGAAGAACCATTGTATTTTCAGTAGTAAAGTCAGAAGACTAAGTCATATTTTGTATAAGTAGAATCAAGTTCCTACATAAATATTATTTTCTTATAAGCATAATATTGCAAGTAACAACAAAGTACATTTATTTTAGAAGCATACTTATTGCGAATTTCGTGCATAATTTCTTAAAGCCAAGTGTGATTTCATTGATCGTTATCAAATACAATTGCAATCATATTGATATATTTTCAAGTATCTTTTCGAATATATTACTGATTATTCTTGTCGACGGTTCCATCAGAACCCTCGTAAATCCGCTTCACGGTAATCAACTTATAATTTTCTGAATAAAAACCCTACGTGTTTTTAACCTTTGCAGTACTTATTTCAGAGTTTTGACCCTTTCCAATTCCGTTGGACTCAGGTATTTTGCACTTAAATAATTTGGGTTTTTCCTGAGGTCAATAATCGACCCAGGTGGTGGCAGCAACCCTAGGAACTTCTCAGGTAGAATCTTTTATCCTCTGGGCTCTAGTTCAAGATACCTTTCTACCTAGGATTTCCTAGCCTCACTTAGTTGGGATTTTTGTACCAGCTTTTAAAGGATTAGGATCAGTTCATAAAGTAACTCTTCACTTTGAAGTCAGTATTTAATTTAGCATCACAAAGTTTTCAAGTAAACCTTTCGCCTTTTTGCTTTGGTCATCACGCACTACCATAATAGTAAAGCCAGTTTCACCCTCGGAGATCTCGAAGCAGTCGTAGACTCAGGTAAGCAGAATCACCTAATCCCTTGTTGTACAAATATAAATGTTTACTGGGGTAAGATAATTCAAGTTTTAAGAATCAAAATCATAAACCCTTTTAAATTCATAAATCCCAAATCATTAGATTGATAATTTCTCATAACCCTAACTCCAAGTTAGATACCCAAATTCTAAAGATTACAATATTTCAGTCTTTCAATTCCCTTGGGCCGTGCACTAATAAATTTCTAAAATCCTTTAAAATTTCAAATTCAGGAACAACTTTTTAAGTTTTTGCGCCTTCAATTTCAGTAAATACTAAAAACGAACGTCGACCAACTGCGAACCCCTTAATTACTCAGTTGTTTTAACATGGAACATGTTTTAGCAGTGGGCTAACTAGCCAAAATTGTCACGAAAATGTGTTTCGAAAAAGCAAACCTCCTATTTCGCAATGATTTCCACTTACATCCAAGTCGTTGCTACGTAACTTCATCTTCTTCATTCGTGTTCGTAGAAAAATCGTTCACCATTCGTTGGAAAGCCCTAAATTTATGCAAAAATTATATACAGCCGAAACCGCTTTACTTAATTATGGATGAAACTGAGGTGTACCCCTGAGTTAAAAGAACTGTCAACAACATTCGCGGTAGGAGTTTGTTACACGTCAACAAACAATATATTAAGAAGAGAAAGCATAATATATTATTATAGGTACCTAGGTAGCGAAGTATTTTTTAAATACATTTTATATGTGTTGCTTGGGATAATATAACTTTTGTATTATACCTGTGGTGATTATGAAAATCCTTGTAATCATATGTATCGTTGTTGTGTGTCCACGCGAGAATTCCCAGAGGCGTCTGGATCTCCAGCGGCTCGTCCTCGACACAAGCGCTCACAGCGGCCTTCCTGCTAACTCTCTTATCTCATTCCACAGTGTACTGGAGACAAGTCTCATTTTCATGCTCAATTTGAGTTTGTGTCCTACGAGGGAGGAGGCTATGGTTGAGCATAAAATGTTGCCAATGAGGGAAAATCAGGCATACTCGGGAAACTTAGCGAGTGGATTAACACTTCCCATGTTATTTTTTAGGCTGAAACCATTGGAAACAGTCCCGGATCATCACCTAGCAAGCTGTAGGTACTTTAATGGGGGAAACGGCACTTAGCGTTCAAAAACCTCAATCTTCTGAACGGCCCACTGCTCCAGGTTTGTTTTCGTTGATTGATAAACCCATTCAACCCTAATTGGCAGCGTTTTCTCGACCGTGATGATGATGATAATAATAGGTAGGCAGGTACCTAATAATAATAATAATAATAGGCGGTGCATGATGAACTTCGGTGAGGTCTCATCAATGGTTGGAGATAGGTAGTCCAGGTCAATACAAAAACCTTTTTCTTAACCAAGTACCTACCTAAAAAAATAGGTAATTGTTTTTACATGACAAGCTTCATTCTTCGGTAACCGAAGGCACTTGTAGCGAATTTTCCAAAAAAAAATGAAGCTATTGCAATCGTCTAAAAAAACCTGGGTGAAGTTAGCAATAGATTCTAGCAACAGAAAAAATCGATGGGGAACCTAGCAATAGATTCTCGCAATAACGATTATCAGGTTTCCGGGAAAAGTGGCAAAAATGGGTCTCTCACTTTGCACCTATTTTTCCTAGATTCCTGGATCAAATCCCCCCCATCCCCTGACGGCTGCCCGACCGAATCTGGCTTTGCTATCCCCCAGCGAAACTATCCAGGAATCTAGGAAAAATAGTTGCAAAGTGAGAGACCCCTCTTTGACCCATTTTTGCCACTTTTCCCGGAAACCTGATAATCGTGAAACACATTTCCCCCTCCCCTCCGCCCCTGAATTAGGGCATTTTGAATTCCCGGCATTGAATTAGGGCATTTTGAATTCCCGGCCGCCTAGGGAATTCTGACATTAGGAATCCATTCCTCTCTACATACCTAACATCCTCACCAAGTTTCAAGGGGAGAGAGCTAGTGGTTCAGGAGATGGTTCAGGAAAACGCCGTTCGCCCAAACTAAACTCGGAGGGTGGTGAAGTTAGCAATAACTTTTTTTGAAAAATCCCCCCCGCCCCCTGATGGTCGCCCGACCAAATCCCCATAGAAATTATCCAGAAATCTAGGAAAAATAGTTGCAAAGTGAGAGACCCCCTCCTTGACCCATTTTGCCACTTTTTCCGGAACCCTGATAATCGCTAAACACATTTCCCTGTCCCTGACGGCCGCCCGGAGAAATTGGAATCCATTCCTCTCTACTTACCCAACATCCTCACCAAGTTCTTAAGGAGATAGAGCAAGTGGTCCAGGAGATATAAAATTAAAACTTCGATTGCTGAACTAAACTCGAAGGACGTTGGGACGTTTTCGGGAAAAAAATATTCTCGACTTTTCTGTCTTTGCAATTCAATTTTAGGTCGGGAATGATACATATTGTTGTCAAAAACAATGTTTTTCATAGAAGCAATCCATCCGAAAAAAAAGTTACCTAATGCTAAACCAGGTGGAAGTGGAGTTGAGGAAAAAGTGAGAAACAGACATTGAGTTCTCTAGTAGGATACTCTAGTAGAATACTAGTCCTTGGAAACAGAGGAGATAAGAGTTAGCAGGAAGGCCGCTGGGAGTGCTTCGGTCGAGGACGAGCCGCTGGAGATCCAGACGCCTCTGAATTCCCTCGTTACTTACCTACTTTTCTCATTGTGCAAATTCTCTCGTGCCGATTTCTGTACGTAATATTTTTCGTTTATTAAAACCTTGTATTAAGGTATGAACTGTCGTTATATTTCAATACCTACCTACGACTAAACGTTCTCCACTAAATGCGTCTACAACATGTTCCAGGTTCCATTTACGCCGTGGGCACGTAGATCAAACCAAGTTTTGTTAACAATTTTTGTTGGTTCAGAGTACCTACTTTTTTCTTATTTTGTGTTTATTCATTTTTTCTCGGTCATGATGGTACCTGCAGATGAGATGGTGACGGTTGGAGATGACTGCAATGAAGATAACGGGCTTCTGAAACCTCTTGAACAGAAATGGGCTTCTGAAACCTCTTGAACAGAAATGGGCTTCTGATACCTCCTGAATCCAAAATTAAATTTTGGAGCTTAAAAATTTTGTAAGCTATGTAGAATTGATACCTAATTGGGTTAGTCATTTTATTGATTTATTTTGTCACTCCACCTCAAGTTATTTACCTAATTGTTTTGCAATGTATCTATACTCAAGTGTTTGTTAATTCATGATTCTCGGTTGAGAACAACGTGAAACGAACTTCAATGACCGATCTGAAGTTCCCTACTTCATGTATATAGAAATGTTTCTGTAATAAATTTCTTTTCATTTTAAATGGTTTCTTGTGAGTTTAATACCATAATTATTCTGGAAATATTAGGGTTGGGAGAAAATTGTGGGCTGATACCTAATAAACTAACTAGCAAACCTTTCCGGCTCGGATGTGTTCAGATTTTAGTTTTAGGCCCTAACATTGTTAGTGAAAAGTGTAGAGTTTGCTATAAGTTCACTGTTCAAGTCCAATGCAACTCATTTTGAATTAGAATGAAAGTACTTTCATAATTTAAAAAGTGTGGAAGTAAAATTCTTGGTTGTAAAAAAATAGTCTATAAACTACTTTTTGAAAATAAGAGGAGAAATTGAAATTATTGGAGATGTTAGGTATAGTGAAATACTGTCAAGTAATTGTTACAGGGGTACCTATTTCATACATTTCGAAACAAGTTCTAGGTTAAATACAAAATTGAGGGGGAAAGTAAAACCAAAACAGAACACTGACAATCTCACTATATTGACAAGTAGAACAAAATTCCAGAGTTTCAAATTATCAATCGCCAGAGGATCATAAAGTTCCGATATTTTAGTCCGATATCGATATCCCATCCCAAGACGAAATTGATAACAGGAGACCGTCATGATAGTGGAAAAAGCGCGAAGGACTGAGCCGCGACCCGAACGCGTATCCGCCTCGTTGCACAACCGCGTTGACCGCGCTCGTGTGAACCCAGCTCGACTCGGCAATGTTCGGCCTTGTTCGTCAAAAGCCGAAGCCAGGCAAGTCTCCCAATAACGTCTAGTATTAGAGCATCCATCCATCCATCCAATGCGCACGTGCGCCTGTTATCAGTGAGTCTCCTGCACTGTGGACATACAGTTTCGGATCACCGTCTCAGCGGTTGGCGTCTTTGTTTTCACTTTTGTTGTCTGTAGAAGACTCAGCTTCAGCTTCTGTTCAGATTTTTGTCGGTTCTGTAATGTCTGGGGCAAATTTTTTCGGGGACTGTACTTCGGGTAGGCGTACTTCTAGTCGACCGGGAAGACGGAGGTGATCCTCCAAAATTACTTTTTTCCCGTTCCTAAAGACTTGTCTGAACTTCGAAAGTCCAGCATTTCGAAATATTGCAATCATCTCCGAGTTGTCTCCAATCTTTCTACTCACTCCTCACTCTTGCATCTAAAACCGTGATTCCTCTAGAAATGTTGGACCTGTGAGAAGTTGGTGTGAAATGCAGGAAGAGGTACCTATGTCTCAATCGCAGTCAATAGTAAGTACAAACCTCTATCCATTGTTCCCAAAAATATAATACTTATCTATGAATTCGTGGAGACGAGTAGGGTCAGTTGGGGTATCTGGGCCACCTTCTTTTGAGAAAAACGAGAAAATCAGACTTCAGGCGTAGATATAAATTATAAGAATTTGAAGAGAAAAAAAAGAAACGTGTTGCACACATTCAGTATGTGATGCCCTTCAACACTGCAGCATCAAAAAATAAAATTTCTCGTATTTAACACTTTCCGTGCGGACCTAAAAAACTGGTTTTCGCCTGTGGCGGGAGACCTTTTTGTCAGGAATTCGGTAGTGCAAACCCGCAAATCTTAAAGATAACAGAATCCCCAGAAGTGAAAACTGCGCACTCTGGTGGCTACAGGAGGACCTACTAAGCACGAAAAAAATACGAAAGAGGTTCTTAAGTCATCCACTAGGTAGCAGAACGATGAACAGCTCGGAGATATGCTTAGAGCTGTGATGGTATAAACCATCATACGCCACTCGCGAAACTCGGCATGATGGTTATTACCATCATCCGCACGGAAAGTGTTAATATATTTTGTTGTCACATATTTTTTTTATAGGCGTGATGGCCCAGTTACCGCAGTTGAATGGGGCAACTGGACCGCGCTATCTGTTTCCCACGCTGCGCACCCGTATTCAGAAGTGGGGTATTTTGGCCAACTCACGTACTTATGCAGATGTTGAAACTGTATGGAATATTTTTTTTCTATTCAAAGGCTTCCGAAAACGGGTGTTGTAACTACTGTAGTACAAAAGTGTGTGGAGCCGGTGGGTGAAGAAATGTACAAAAAATATTTTAAAATCCTCCTTTATTTCATATTTATAGTGTTGTTTACTTTTAGCAACTTTTGGTAGGCTTTCAACAGTAGTTTAACTCAATCACCTTCAAGAACACCAACTGGTAGAATTGCTAGGAATCAAAAAATAATAGTATATCAACTAGAACACAATGTGTTACCATGTCATGGTAACAGTCTCGTTTTTTTTGTGCCTAATAATTGCACTTTCAATTCTAATTATATTACAACCTCTAAATTACCCTGACTCTGAGGGATGAATCACAGCAAAAATTGAACTCTGAATACCTAACTGAACTAAATCTCGTTGAATAAACAACGCATAGGTACCTACCCAGGTAATTACGAACCTAATAGGACCTACTGTATCAGTCTTAGAAAAAGAATCACAGGAAAAAGAAAAGACATGACATGTGTGGTTTTATAAAGCAAAAAAAAAAAAAAAAAAAATTAACAGAATCTCGTTCAACATACCTAGGTACCTACGGCCCAGTTACCCTAGACATATGGTCCAGATACCCCCCCAAGACCTTCTTTTGGGGGTAACTGGACCACCCCACCCCTTACTTAGTAGAACAGAATCATTTGAGTTTCACGAGCTATTTTACTTCAATGAGGTCCCTAAAGCTACAGCAAATAGTAAGCAAATGAAAAATAATATGATTTGAAGGTTTTGAGTTGAACTAAGAAGCATGGTTCAACACATTGTACTCACCGTGATATTGACGAGCGAGAAACAGCCCTCCACGACAGACTTACTGCAACTGAGCTTCAAAATGGTCGTTGTTCTAGACACTTCCCATTGTCTGCCAGTGGTACCAACATTGAAAACTTTAAAAATTCAAACTTGAGGGCGCCAAAACGACCCATGGTCCAAATACCCCATGGCCCAGATACCCCAACTTACCCTACAACATGGTTATTGTACTATCAACGTTTTCAAAACATACCCTGTGGTCCAGTAAGTATGTTGGTCTAAATTCCTACTGAGAATCGAAAAATGAAACAACAAAATATGTGGGTACTTACTCCGAGTTCGGGGTGCCTAGAAGAGTAGGTATTTTATTTGTTGGAGTTTTTTAAATTTTTTATGCAAGGGGTTGATAGTATAATTTTAACAAACCGTGCTGTGCCACACCCACAAGACTTACTATTCTCTCATAATTAGCTAATATTTCAATTTTCTTTACAGTTGCTGTAAAGATTTCTCTGAAATTTCGCTCATTAACTCATACTTCATGAAAGAACTCTTTTGAACACTCTGACACAGGCAGCCCGTTCTAACAACACCAAGGGCGATATTGGTAAGGCAGATGGGGGTTTCTAGGATTTTCAGGAAAAAATGATCACTTGTGAACTTCCATGATTTCTATTAAGTTAAGCAGAATTGAATTAGTAGGTACCTGCATGGTTCCCTGACTGGTAGAAATTCCAGTGGAAAGGCAATGGGAACTAAGGAAAATTGCGGTTTAGATGACTTTAATTACAGCATTTGAGGTAGAGAAATTTATTTGATCGAACATCGGGTAATGGGAGAAGTGCCCATGACACGCTATTTACGTTCAAATGAACGGAAAAGTATGCTCCTACTTCCGACATTTGCAACTTGTTTTAACTTTAAATAATATACTTGGAGTAAGAAAATCAGGGTATTAATGCTCGTAAACGACCAGACATGCGAGGCGAGAATGTATCACAAAGGGTTTGACAAGTGGGTTGGTCCGAAGATTGACAATAATTGTCAACGTCTGATATCAACGATATCAATCGTTGATAAGGGCGGCGCATGCTCAAAGCGTGCCGAGTTTGCTTCAGAGTTTACCGAGGTAGCGGAAGCAAACCTTCCTTTTCAAGGTTACAAAGAAAAGGTCTCCAAAATCAAAATTTCCGCTCGCGTTTTACGTTTTAGGCACTCCTGAGCCCTTCTTGAATTGGTTCCGTGTCTGTCTGTCTGTGTGTCTGTCATGGAATCCTTGTAATAGGCATAACGATACTGTCCGATTTTCATTAAATATTCGAGGGTTGGGACATCTGATAGAATATACCTTGTACTAATCTCGGTTTTGTAAAAAAAAAAAAAAAAAAATCGAATGATTGAATCACAAAAAATTAATTATGGTAAGTACCTATGTAATTTATTTAAAAAAAGAATAGAAACCGAACAATTTATCAGAATGTAAGTCAGTCCACTGTAGCTGAAAAAAAACTAGGAAAGTTAATAAGCTTCTGTATTTCGTTTTCCTAAACCACAACTCTCTCGCACATGCTTCCCTCAGCCTGATTTAACAACTTTTAATAGTGATTAGGTACCTTATCGTCTATCAAAACAGAAAATCTTTGTTTTATTGCAGTTTTTTTAATAGAAAAATCAGTTTCATAATTATAAAAGATTCCACTTCTAACACAAAGTTCTCTGTCAAAACTGCTCTAAAATAAAAGTTTAATGGTCCGATGTAAAGCTGATAAAACGAAGATTTTTTGTACAGTGGTGATCATCCATATTTCAATAGGTGGCAAAAGATCTTCGAAAATTGCTAAAGAAGTAGGAGTAAGTAAATTCAAGCTCAACCTAAAGGAAGCATGTTGTTTAGAGAACAAAATGAATGGAATTTAACGCTCTTTCCAACGGTATCCTCATCCTCATATTTTAATTTTCTTGTAAATTACAGGAGTAATAACCATTTTAGTGACATAGGGTAAAAACGCTGCAAATTATTACACAATGGTTTATTATTTTTAATTTTTCTATATAGATCACTCGTCTGCAAAACCACCCTACATGAAGAAAAACATCGATCGCATTTCGGTCAGCTTTAATTTGAACGGAGATCAGGCCTCTTTTGCGATTCACACTCGTGTTTCTGATTTATCGTACGTTCAAAGATCAAAATTTGATCGAGAATTTAATTCTCGTAGTGAGCGAACGGTTTGTCCTACAGAGCTCCAGGTGGTCTCAAAAAAATCTAAAAATTCTACAGAATCTTAAATTGAAGGAAAAACAACACCTTTATATCAAAATTTAGGGTGTTTTCAAAATTTCAAAATTGATTTTGGAACCCTTAGAAGTGACCTACCTCGACCAAGATCTTCGGGACACAACTAGACCCCAGAAGGAGCCTACATACCAAATTTCATCAAAATCGGTCAATGCTAAGTGGCAAAAGTGCCGCGGACGGCGGACGGACGGCCAAAGTTTTATTCGTTTTTTGGATTCTACGTACCTTGAAACGTAAACCATCAAATTTTGAGGGGGTGTTAAAATTTTTTTTTTCTTGGTCGATTCCAAAGGTTCATTATTGAAATTAATAAACCAAAAACACGAGAAAAAAACTTCAAGTATAAGTAAAAACATCGGATTTGTTATGGAGTTGAAAAAGTCTGCCAAGTGGGTGTGGCACATAGCTTCCTCGTATCCATAACACGATTGGATAGATGATCCGATGCATAATAGTTAATCTCAAAACATCAATCGTACCTTCCATTACCCTCATGGGGACCATCTACAGCAAATCTGAACGATTTTGGAGAACTTTTTTTCAACCTTGAAAAGTGAAAACAAAGCTCTTGGTAGACTCGGAAGCAAAATTTAGGACTTAATTAGTTGCATAGCGATCCCGAACGTTTCGTCGTTCTTATTTCGAACACACAATAATTGTGCTATTCAGTGCGTTGTGCATATAATCGAAACTCTCTCAATCGCCAGGGTCTAACTGGGTTAAATAAAGTTATGTTGGTATAGGTAAAGGATAACAAACACTCCCCACTTCTCCCCTCGTCCTCCACACTCATTGACCCGCGTCTGCGCAATCCCCCTTCCTCCCTTAACAGTCGAAAAAAATTGCGTCGGCCCAGACGTCTGCCAGTCGGTCGCGAGCCAACCGGGGTCCACCCTCCCGATAAATTTATACGCCGTTTGCCGGTTAATTTTTCGTTTCTCAAAATATTTCTCATTTCTTGTTTTTATCGCGAGGCTACCTGAAGTTTTCCAGTCATCTTCTCATTCATTTTATTTGTTATATTTGTCAAAACCCAATAGTGAACCGGAATTGTCGAACTAATCGGGATGCACAACGTCAAAGTCGATCCGGAGATCAAGTTGGATTTTCAGGATGTCCTCATCCGACCAAGGAGAAGCAAGCTCAAGTCACGGGCTGAGGTAGGTGCTTGTGATAATTATGTTGATAACTAGGACACGCAAGAACAAATATTATAGTACTTACAATAGCGGTGAATTCTATCTGTTCGAGGCAAAATTGTAAGCAAATAATGTACGATAGTAAAGGAATTTCAGGCAATTTGCTAATAGGTCCCTAGATAGTTTCATTGCTGCTGGAGATGGAAGGAATTCATCTACAGTTTCTCATAGCTCTATTTCCGATAGTCCGAAAACGCTCAAATTAGTGTAGCTTTACGGTTATGGCTCCAAGACTATGAATTGAAGAACACAGGGGAAGAACGCACCAAGTCGATTTTTTGCGAAAAATAGGTTATGACGGTTTCTTATAGATTTTCTCACGGCGGACTCGATGGTGACAACCAAAATGGGCAAAAACGATCCAATATCAGAGAAAAATGCGAGAAACGAAACACCGTACAGGGGAAGAACGCACCAAGCCGAGCGCAACCGGGGAAGAACGTGCCAACTTTCTTTTCCTGGGTTTCACAGTATTATTTTCGATTGTTAGCGGCGATCATTATTATTTTCTTCATACCAATAAGTTTATTTGAGGAAGATACTAGTGTTTGTTTTCTTGAAAACGGTGAAAATGTTTTTGTTTTTGTTAGCGAAAACTGTTTTGTTTTCGTGGAAGTGAATATGAAACAGGAAAGCGAGGAAGATGGGATTAATCTTGTTACCACCAAGAAGAGAAAATCTACTGGAAGGATGCGAGATGTGGCTCAGTCCTATTTCAAGAAGTTGAAGATCAAAAAATGAAAATACGTGTCTTGAGTTTTTTGGTAATTTTTTCAGAACAAAGGGTTTTCCTTGATTTTAAAAATACAAACATCAGTTTCCTCAAATTTCATTAAACGAACAACTTTTTCAAAATCAATGTTAATGTCCTTAATTTGTTTTGTAATACCTACTCCTTTTTTGCAAGAACAAAAATGAATTTCCTGGATTTTATTCTATTAAAATATTTTGCAAAAATATTCTGCTTCTTCGTGAGTGAACTTTTGAAAATACCAAATCATTATACATATTATTAAAATGTCACGAAACCGTTATGCCCTGATAAAGAGAGAAATGTTATGGTAGGATACTATGAATAAAACCAGCAATACACGTTCATGGTGCGTTCTTCCTCTGTTCAGATGGACCTTTGCAACTTTGGATAGCAATATGGAGTTTTAAAATACTTTTTGCAGTAGTTTTGATTATACCACCGCATTCTGCAGTACGCTGAGATACAAATTCCATTTTTTTTTAAATTGTATCGACCAAATTCGAACTAATATTGGGTTTTTGCCGGAAAAAATGATCTCCTGAAAAGTTTACAAAATGGGACATGGTGCGTTCTTCCCCTGTAGTCTTCAATTCTATTGGATTCGGAGCTGTAGAAGCCAAGGCGTTTAGAAAAACAGAAAAATTAACCGATTTTGATGGTTAATTGAGGCGTTACTTGAACAAGTCTCTAGGTGGTCCCATATAAATTGCATCCCCGCCGCATCAGAATCCGTCAGCACACGTAAACATAACAACTTGCTTTTCCTAAAGAATCGATTTCTGTGGCCGATTTGTTGTGCTTGAAACATTTGCTGGAAAACTGCCATAGAGTTGTTGTTGAACTTGGAGAAATTGCTCCAATTGTTAGGAATCCATTTTAGAATCTATGCCAAGACTAGAGAGAGAGAGAGAGATTTGGTTTATTATATTCAATAATGAACCTTAGGAATCGACCAACAAGAGAAAATGTAGCCCCTCTCAAAATTTGTTGATTTACGTTTCAAGGTACGTAGAATGAGAAAATCGAATAAAAATATTGCCGTCCGTGTGCCGTACGCAGCACTTTCCTTAGTTCCCATGAACCGATTTTGATGAAATTTGGTATATGGGCTTCATTTGGGGTCTAGTTGTTGTGGGTCTTTTGGTTGATGCCAGTCACTTCTAAAGGTTAAAAAATAAGGGTTGAAATTTTGAAAACGCCAGTGCTCTAAAAATTCAGATAATATATCAAAATGATATTGTTTTTTCATCAATTTAAAATAGTATTGAATTTTTAGAATCGAATGAGACCACCCAGAGCTCTGTAGGTCCAACCGTTCGGTCCTTATGAGAACTTCAGAGTTGGACCTAAGATAAATGAGAAACGCGAGCGTGAATCGCAAAAGAGGCCTAATCTCGAATTTTAGCTGACCAAAAATGCGATCGTTGTTCATTTCTTCGAGTTGTACTCAGTTTTGCATCCTTATCAACCAGTAATCAAATTTCCTAATGAAGGCGTCCACAACTGTTTATTTCTTCAAAATGAGTGTGCTGGTATGTAGTAGGTAGGTAGTACCTACGGTTGGTAGATGGTGACAATGGCAAAGCCGTGTTCTTTGCAGACGAGTGATCTATGTATAAATAAGAAACGTTTGTGTAATAATTTGCAGCTTTTTTAACTTTTAGCATTAAAATGGAAGTTTACTCACCATGTCGAATTATCAGCTGATGAAACGTATTCTGCCCAGGCCTTAGTTCTCAAACGATTTTCGTGGTTCTTTTTTCGTTTGACGCGGAATACTATCTAGTTGTGCACTACGGCGCTGGAATTTTGGATTTTGCTTTTTAAGAGGGGGAAAGGGGGGGTTAATGCTTAAAAACCGTGTTTTTGCGTGCATAATCTTGTAAACTCTGCCCAGGCCTCAATTTCCAACCGATTTGCGTGTTTCTTTTTTTGTTTGACTCAAATAACTTCCGAGTTGTACATGATTTTACCAGAGTACCAAAATTCGCAAGGGGAGGGGGTGAGTGGGGGGATAATATTCACAAAATATCCGATTTTTCAATATTTCGGTTCCTTTACTGCTTACTAATTGTACCCAAGCTTTGAAATTGAGGAAAAATTCTCATTATACCTCCGGATTTTCATGAATTATTCAATGTACCACCATGGAACTAATAGTGGTGCCACCATGGTGCCATGATGCCATAAACCGCTTATTTCGTGTTTTTTTTTTTTTTTTTTTTTTTTTTGTGTTTCACCTTGAATACGGATGTGAACTTCGACGGACTGCCTACCAAAACTAACAGATGAAAGTTCAATGTTACGACGTATTTCCGCTTTGGTGCCAGACTGGCACCATTGGTGGTGGGGGGGGGGGGGGGGGGGGGGTGAACTCGAATTCGCATGTTGGGTATCGTAGATCATGAATTTTAAAATGCTCTTCAGATTCGAGGCTCCCATGCCGCTAGAAATGTTGAGGTGGATAATGGTGGGGGGGGGGGGTCAGTATTTCTTGCCTAAAGTAATAAATAAATTACATCGAGTGAAACAATTTTATCACTTAACAACTGGTTAAACTGATCTAATGCTTATCCAATGGGACGTCCCCTGGAATGCATGCATTACTAAACAATATGTTTTGTACTTTCCGTCCAATTTAACCTCAAATTACATGAAAATGTTATTTTCTTTACATTTGCCTGTATTAGGCTTTATACTAGGGGCATTGTGTCACTGGTGTCGCCATGCTAAGTTGAGGGTTTTTGAAGTATTTATGCTTAGAAGAATATCCTCAGGTTTTATAATTACCTATTTCTTATTTCTAAATTACTTTGCGTGAAACATTTTTAGAAAACCCAAAACTGAAATGAATTATTTTCAACGTCTGAATTAGGAAATCAATAACACATAACAACAAATTTTAAAATGATCAATGGAGTTGCCACCTCAGGGATTAAGAGGGTACGTAGTGTGGAAATAAAATTACTGCATGAAACTAGATGAGAATAATATCCTGAAGATGTCTGAAGATAGCTCCGAGCACTCTAGTGCTTTGAACAAATGGTCAAGATTCCTTGTCATCAATCCATTTCCTAGTTCGAATAGGTCAAAATGTGGCTTTTTTTTTAACTTGTCGAGTAACTGAAATGGGTATGTAACGGATCTACCCATTTGAAATGGAATCCCTAGATCACCCATGAATAGGAGGAAGCTACGAGCCACACCCCGTCCAGAAACAAGGTGTTTTCATTGATCAGCACATGATTGGAATTTAAGGTCGTTTTCGTCATACTATGATACCGAGAGACAGTAGGATTACCTAGATACTATTTATATACATGTGAATAATCTGTAAGACCCATTCACTGAAAAGGAGAACCATGCAGGAAATGAATGTTCGACACGATAACTTTGAACTGATCAATCGATATGGATCGAAAGTGGTTGAAGTGCTCTCTCGAGGTGGTTGAAGTGGGATGAAACTGGAGATGACCGCCCTCCCAAGTGGCAAATTTCCGAGTCGATAGATTCTATCGAGGCCAGTTCTTGCTTCACTGTCTTTCTTGATGTTTTGGTACTTGTTAAATTATACATGGCATCAGCTCCCCCACACCAGGATCGTAAAACATGACTTATTTATCACAATAGGTACTACCTGAATAGTCAAAAAACGATTGATTCCTATTGACATTGTGATCTCGGAAATATAAGAACGAATGAATGGGAAAAAAGTCTGCCAAGTGGGTGTGGCACATAGTTTTATTATTTTCAATAATGAACCTTTGGAATTGACCAAGAGAAAATCTGTTCGCTCCCTACGAGAATTTAAGGGTTGGACGTACGATAAATCAGAAACACAAGACTTGTGTTTCTGATTTATCGTACGTCCAACACTTAGTGTGAATCGCAAAAGAGGCCTAATCTCCGTTCAAATTTTAGCTGACCGAAATGCGATCGATGTTTTTCTTCATGTTGGTTGGTGGTAACAATGCCAAAGCCGTGTTCTTTGCAGACGAGTGATCTATGTATAAATAAGAAACGTTTGTGTAATAATTTGCAGCTTTTTAAACTTTTAGCATTAAAATGGAAGTTTACTCACCATGTCGAATTATCAGCTGATGAAACGTACCTACTTCCTTCCACCGTCGTCAAAACTGTTGTGACTTGTATAATAACCAATGTTATACAATATATTATTATTATTGTATTTCATAAAGAATCACATTACAAAAATACACTACAAAAAAATACTCACTACAAAAATAATTAAATAAGAATACCTACATTGAAAAAACGCTGCAAATTATACACAAAGGTTTATTATTTTTATATATAGATCACTCGTCTGCAAAGAACACGGCTTTGGCATTGTTACCACCAACCAACATGAAGAGAAACATCGATCGCATTTCGGTCAGCTAAAATTTGAACGGAGATTAGGCCTCTTTTGCGATTCACACTAAGTGTTGGACGTACGATAAATCAGAAACACAAGTCTTGTGTTTCTGATTGATCGTACGTCCAACCCTTAAATTCTCGTAGGGAGCGAACAGATTTTCTCTTGGTCAATTCCAAAGGTTCATTATTGAAAATAATAAAACTATGTGCCACACCCACTTGGCAGACTTTTTTCCCATTCATTCGTTCTTATATTTCCGAGATCACAATGTCAATAGGAATCAATCGTTTTTTGACTATTCAGGTAGTACCTATTGTGATAAATAAGTCATGTTTTACGATCCTGATGTGGGGGAGCTGATGCCATGTATAATTTAACAAGTACCAAAACATCAAGAAAGACAGTGAAGCAAGAACTGGCCTCAATAGAATCTATCGACTCGGAAATTTGCCACTTGGGAGGGCGGTCATCTCCAGTTTCATCCCACTTCAACCACCTCGAGAGAGCACTTCAACCACTTTCGATCCATATCGATTGATCAGTTCAAAGTTATCGTGTCGAACATTCATTTCCTGCGTGGTTCTCCTTTTCAGTGAATGGGTCTTACAGATTAGTCACATGTATATAAATAGTATCTAGGTAATCCTACTGTCTCTCGGTATCATAGTATGACGAAAACGACCTTAAATTCCAATCATGTGCTGATCAATGAAAACACCTTGTTTCTGGACGGGGTGTGGCTCGTAGCTTCCTCCTATTCATGGGTGATCTAGGGATTCCATTTCAAATGGGTAGATCCGTTACATACCCATTTCAGTTACTCGACAAGTTGAAAAAAAGCCACATTTTGACCTATTCGAACTAGGAAATGGATTGATGACAAGGAATCTTGACCATTTGTTCAAAGCACTAGAGTGCTCGGAGCTATCTTCAGACCTCTTCAGGATATTATTCTCATCTAGTTTCATGCAGTAATTTTATTTCCACACTACGTACCCTCTTAACCCCTGAGGTGGCAACTCCATTGATCATTTTAATATTTGTTGTTATGTGTTATTGATTACCTAATTCAGGCGTTGAAAATAATTCATTTCACTTTTGGGTTTTCTAAAAAAGTTGCACGCAAAGTAATTTAGAAATAAGAAATAGGTAATTATAAAACCTAAGGATATTCTTCTAAGCATAAATACTTCATAAACCCTCAACTTAGCATGGCGACACCAGTGACACAATGCCCCTAGTATAAAGCCTAATACAGGCAAATGTTAAGAAAATAACAATTTCATGTAATTTGAGGTTAAATTGGACGGAAAGTACAAAAAAGTTGTGTTTTCGTAGTACTTACATCACGTTTTCCCCACGGGTGATGTGCTTGAGTGGTGCTGAATCGCAGATGCAGCAATGTACAGTTCAACTTCTTTCTGAGTTCTCTTTCATCCGTATCCCCTTGATTTGGAAAGATCTCAAGTAACGTGCAAACACCTAGAGTCAAATAAAACGCACAGTTCAGTAAAATCAGGTTTACTAGTTCTTGGTCACATCTATACACCCTTACCAAATTTTTACATACAAAGCTTTCATTACATCAAAATCGGACTATGATTTTGTATAGTTTATCGGTGTACTTACAGGTGTCGCTCTCAAACTTAAATACCGACAGATAGAACCAAAATATTTTTTGGAAATGCGAAATTCGTGAGTGAATTTTGGTTCTGGAGGATACACTTTCACGACTTGATGTTAACGATAGCCAGAAGTTTTTTTTTCGTTTAAATACCAACTTATTTTATTTTAATCAATTCGATTTGTTTCCAGGTGGACCTCTTTTGCGAATACAACTTTAAAAACTCCAAAAAGACTGTCAAATGCATCCCACTAGTTGCTTCCAACATGGACACGATCGGTACTTTCGAAATGGCTGCTGCCCTCAGTAAGGTAAAACTTACATTACAGCTGTTTTGTTTAGGTACATGTACCAACTCAATACTCAAATCGATAGGATGTACCGACTCTGTAATCTCTTGGTTCAAATCATATTTATCCTACAGAATGCAATGTATCCGCACTATTACAGGCTCAACATCGTCCTGGTCAACGATCAGTAGAGGTACCCCACAGGGTACCACATTGTTGAGTTTAATTTTTGCCTTATACTTAAATCGTATCTGTGATGCCACTTCAGTATGCAAAAGAAACCTGTACGCTGACGATTTGAATTTATACGTCTCAACCAGTGTAGATCAAATAGAATCAAAAGTAGAGCTTGTGAATCTCGAACTAGCAAATATAACCGAATGGTTCAAAAGACATGGATTAGTTGTAAACCCACGAAAGAGCGCTAGCATGATAATTGGTCACAGTAGATTGCTTGCCAATATATCAGTCTCTGAAATACCAAAATTTATAGTTAATGATGTTAGTCTAGAATACTGTGATCACATCAAATGTCTTGGTGTTGTCTTGCAGAGCAATCTTTCGTAGGAAAAACAAACGCGTGCAATATGTGGTAAAACTAGAGCCTTACTATATAGTTTCAGCAAACTTTTAACATATAAATCCAGAAATTTAAAAATTAGCCTCCATAATTCTATGATTCTGCCCCAATTAACTTATTGTCTTCCCGCTATGTGCGATATTGACTATGAATGTAGACAAAAACTCCACCGAATTCTCAATTCATCCATTAGATTTATCCTCAACCTAAAATTCGATGACCGGATCCACGACAAATTTAAAAAACTAAAAATCCTGAAATTTGACGATTTGCTTCAACATATAATACTTCAATAAAATATACTAAATTGAATTGAAATTGAAATGAAATACTTCAACATATAATTTTAACCACAGTCCACCGTACTATCTCGTCCAAAAAGCCGCCTTACCTCTCAACTAAATACAACACTTTCGCAGAAATCCACAATCTCAACACCCGATTTAAAGATCATAACTATAGACTCCCTTTGTGCCGAACAACTGCCTACCAAAACTCATTCATCTTCAAAAGTATTCAATATTTTAATGACCTGCCAAAAGAGATAAAGGAAACACAAAACTATAGTACCTTTAAGAAAAAAGTCAAGGAACATTTATTTTTAAAATATTAGCACCAGCGCACATTAATTCTGTAAATTAATTACATATATTTTGTCATTTAATTACTCCTATATTATTTTGTTTTATTACGCAGATGTATAACTATTTTATTCTTTACTAATTTGTATCTGGTTAGGTGGAAGAATGGTCGACAATACGACCAAATCTTGCCAGATTTTGAAAATAAATCGATATCAATCAATCAATCAATCAACTAAGAACGTAAGTAGGGGCTTGCCAACTAAATTTACTCATGGTACCAGGTCATTTGAATAGGAAAGTAGAGTAATGCTTTGTTGTTGCGTTAGGAGAGAGACCTACTCTCTAAGTCCTTAACTTTTACCGTGTAATAAGTTTAGGATAGCTAAAACGGATTTTGGTGGGGAAAAAATCAAAAAAAGCTCAAGCTGAAATTTTCGAGTTGATTGCAATTGCTTCATTATGTTTGAAAATTCGCAGGAGGAAATCGGTTCCTGGGTTGGTACGACCAAAAGTGGCAGGTTAGGTACCCCAAGAAGAACGAGAAATCGCTAAAAACGAAACCGACAAGGTGTTAACAGAATGGAGAGCTGGTGATTCACGTCAAAGCGGGCTACTAACACACACTTAACTTTCCAAGTTGATTCTTGGCTGGCAGCCGTCTTGGACGGAACATTGCCCTATATTTTTAAAAAACTCTCGATCTTCGTTACTGTTTTACACCAAAACGGATCGATCCATACGATTAAGGAATTGTGTACTCACCTAATCGCGTTCATTGTTAACCGACTCCTTACAGCGAGTGAACATTATTATATAGCACTTTTGTGCTGAAACATTTTTCCAACCCGACTTTTAGCGAATTTTTGAAGAAAATTATGTATCTAAACTGTATACATAATTATCTATTCATTGTTTCAATATAATACAGCCTTTAAAGTAAAATACAAGATTTTCCAAACCAATTTTGCACAAAGAAGACATTGAAATCGTTAGAAGCAGATCAATACATCGATAGTCTTCAATCGTCAGGCACTTGGAAGAGATGCGCGTAAAGAAGAAATAGACATACAGAAGGAATTCTTGGATTCTTTCATCACAAAACATAATAAAGACAGGTAGGTACTGAGCTAGGTAGAGGTAGGTACTGAGGAGTTCGGATCACGGGGGTAAAAATGTCACAATAATTATTCATTAAACGTTGGTTGGTCGTCTGTGTGGTTTCATTCGATTCTAAAAATTGTACACTATTTAAAATTTATGAAAGAAAGTAATCGAACATTCATTAACTAAGTTATAATTATTTATCCTCGTTAGCAAATGGATAAGAAATTGCCGCGTACGACGGCCAAATTTTTATTCGATTTGATTTATTATTTTCAATTTTTAACCTTTGGAATCGACCAAGAAAAAAGAATTTTTAACCCCCCTCAAAATTTGTTGGTTTACGTTTCAAGATACGTAGAATCCAAAAATCAAAAAAAGAAAAAAAAATTTGGCCGTCCGTCCGACGTCCGCGGCACTTTCCCCACTTAGCATTGACCGATTTTGATGAAATTTGGTATATAGGCTCCATTTGGGGTCTAGCTGTGCCCGAACCTTTTGGTTGATGTAGGTCACTTCTAAGGGTTGAAAATAAGGTTCGAAATTTTGAAAACGCCCTAACTCAAACATTTTGATATAAAGGTATTGTTCTTCCATCAATTTAAGATAGTATTGAATTTTTAGAGACCACGCGGAGCCCTGTAGGACAAACCGTTCGCTCCCTACGAGAACTTAAGGGTTAGACTTACGATAAATCAGAAACACGAGTGTGAATCGCAAAAGAGGCCTAATATCCGTTCAAATTTTAGCTGACCGAAATGCGATCGATGTTTTTCTTCATGTTGGTTGGTAGTAACAATGGCAAAGCCGTATTCTTTGCAGACGAGTGATCTATTTAGAAAAATAATAAAACTCATCGTAGGTAATACTCGAATTCCCGTTGTTGACTTGACGTTAAAGAAATCATTCTAAAGAAAAATGAAAACAGATCTATGCAGCTAGAGGAGGTCTATTGGGATTGTGCCAAGTGTGGAAGGGGGGCAAGGACGAGGGAGATTTTAGCGCTGCCTTCATCTTCTCTTCATCTTTGACTCATCAGCTGAGTTCACGGGCAAAACATCTATTCCGAGGTATGAGTTGATGACGCGAAGCCACAACAACCCATTCCACATTCATTTGCTCAGTAAATTTTTCATAAACTTGATCTTTGAACAAAAGAATTATACCTATAGCTATGCTATCAATCACAGACAAGTATTAGCAAGTTAAAAAGTCTGCCAAGTTGAATGGGCAATAAAGGTAGGTACCTCACGTTGAAAAACATTGTGAAGGATTCATTGGTGTATCGCTGATTAATAGTATACTATATATTTATACTATATTATTATTATTATATTATATTATTTATACTATATAGTATTAATAGTATATTGTAGAGCACTGATAAATTCCAAAATGTGAACCACGATTATGTAGCGGGACAAACAGGGTAAGTGCAATTTTGGTTTATTATTTTCAACTAGCTGAAAAGCCTACTAAAAGCAGGCAAAGACTATTCCTCCGACTCTCCTCCCGCCCCCAACCCCTCCGACTCCTCTCGCCCCCGACCACTCCCGCCCCCAACCCCTCCGACTCCTCTCGCCTCCGACTCCTCCCGCCCCCAACCCCTCCAGCCTTCAACTCTCCCTCTGCCTCGACCCCTCCGTGCATACGTACGTACGTACGGTTGGCGTTTTATATAATTAGATAATGACCTACGGAATTGAGTTAGAAAAAAATTGTAACCCCCTCCCATCCATTAATTTGATGGTTTACGGTTTAAGGTACCAATGTAAAATCCAGAATACTGATGAAAAACATTTTCTGTTCGTCAGAAATACGATGCACTTTGCTTTCACAACCAAGTTGACCGATTTTGATGACATTTGGTATATCCGGGACAAGTGGTTCTCCGAAGGTTTTGGTTCTGTCACGTCCAACGGATAAAAACTGGAGGAAAACATTTTCAAAACGCCTTAGCTCAAATACTTTTGATATTCAGGCGTTTTTTGTTTCATTAATAAAAAATGTTCTCCGAGATGAGTAGAAAACGTCTGCCAAGTTGGGTGGGCAGTATAGCTTCCTCACTCATTGTAACATGGACGTATAGAATCAGTTGGCGAAAAAATCAATGGAGTGTAAATTCGCATTGTAAAATCCTAGTTCGGCGCATTCAAAAAACGCGAAGTGCCAATTTTCATCTCAAAACTGACCTGTGGACCACTAACTCGATGACAGAAAGAAAGATGCAAAAGAGACTGTGATGAGGGGTCAATTTGGTTTCAACATTAATTGACCTGCAGACCACAACATTTGATCACACAATAAAAGAAGCAATTTACACGGGAACCTGGAAGTAAGTGTGGGCACGAGTAGTATGATATTTGTATTTTCAACGTAGAATTTTATTTAGCAGTCCACCGTCTAGGACCTAACCCACACAATCCCTGAAAATGTCATCGAAATTGGTTGAATAGTTGCTGAGTTTTGGTTGTAACAATAAATTTTAAGTTCGCGCATGCGCAGCGGCTATTGCTTGACCAATTTGATTGAAACTTATAGGGTGTCTCTTAGAAGTTAGTCCCTAACTAACCTCCAAATTTGAGCAAAATTGGTTGATTAGAAACCGAGAAACCGAGGTTCCAGGAATTTCACGTTTGCGCATGCGCACTCGCTCCTATTGGTCCGAAGGTGCTGAAATTGATAGGGGACCGTCTAGGACCTAACCCGCACAATCCCTGAAAATTTCATCAAAATCGGACCACAGGTTAGTATAGTTTTGCCCGGGACAAGGATTGACCACAGACAGACACGGAACCAAAATTGTTCGGGAAGCTCTAAAACGCCAAAAACAAGTGGAAATTTTGATTTTGGAGGACATTTTTTTTCACTTCTTTTACGAATACAAAGCTTCCCTACCTTCGGTAGTGAGGAAGCAAAATGGATCTCTGTCACTGAAACCCCTTCATCTGTAAATGGCGGTTAGAAATTTGTCAAAGTTGCGGAAATGCTGACCGATGTAGTTGATGGCTTGTTATCAATTCACTTACAAAAACTAATTATTTATTCACATCTTATCTCCATCAGGGGGAAAAAGTTTTTAAAATTTCGAATTTCAGCTATATCTTTTCTTTATATTTTTCCCCCGTTCGACAAGTGCCGAGGTCGAAAACACTAGGGTCATTTCAAAATTTGGGGTTATTTCTTGTCACGCAGCTTTTGTGAACACTCTATTTGTCTTGGAAATTCAGAATTTTTTCAGGGAGATACAGCAGGTTGGTGTCTACAAAGATCACATAGAATGAATTTCACTAATCAATTAACTCAGATAATTAAAAATCATTAATGATCCCAATTCTCTCTCCCTACACCTGTCACAGAGGGTAGGTTGGGAACTTTGAAAATTTTTGGAGAACTCTATATTCATATTTTAATTTAAGTAAAAAACGTTATTGGTCCAGGATACTCTCCTCTTCAGGAATAAATTAGAAACGAACAAAAATTCCATGAATTGGAAGGGTTTTTGCTATGTTTTGATGCTGTCACAAGGTTTTATTCTCTCTCCCTACAATTTTTTTGAAATGCCTGCCCACTCCTGGAAAACGATTATTTTGTGTCATGAAAAACAAAAGTGAACACTGCTGCAAGATGGCTTCCGAAGCTACTGAAGTTTGTTGAATTTCCAAGCTCCCAGTTGTGTGGGTTATGTTGTGAAGTGTTGAAGCTTTGAGAGTAGGTAAATACTTTCTCTCTCTCCCTACAACCACCTCACTCATCAGGGTAAGTGTTCAACTAAGTTTAATTAAACTCAAATTACAATTATGAATGCCATAGTGTTATGTATTTTTTCTAACGTTCAGAATCAATAATGGTTAGGCCAGTAGAGAGTGATAACCTCACAAACCTCTCTCCCTACAACCTCTCCACCTACAACTTCTGGGAAGAGGCTGGTTTGTAGGAAGAGAGATGGAATTGCAGGGAGAGAAGTTTTTTTTTTCAAAGCCGTTTACATTTTTAAGAGTTACCTGAACTATTTACACCGCTGGGTCATATAATTCGGACTTTTCATTAACCCACATTTTACGAAACATTAGACTGATTGAAAGACTTGAAGAATCTGATAATTCTGATGTACCTACCTAGATTATAGCTTCGGACTGTGATTGCGATAAGTAAAAGAGACTCCTAAACTAAGATTCTCGTATTTTGAAGGAATAAAAAGGTTTCATGAGTTCAACTCACACTTGGTTTTCTCTATCCCTACAAAGTCGAAATTATGGAAAAAAATTCAAAATTCTATAAATTTGAAACTACTTGATAAAGTGTGCGCCCACTTCAGGATCTGCCTCAGTGGCCAAAACAAAGGACGTTTACGGGAGAAAAAACATAAAAACTTCAACGATAATTTATGGAAAAGTTCGGGGACAAAATAACCCCAAATTTTGAAATGACCCACTACCCAGCCAATTCTTAATCAAATGTCCACGGTGAGTAGGAAAATGGATCTCCGCCATTCCAAAATCCCGTCATTTAAAAATAGTATGTAATCGTTTAAAATTTTTCAAATCGGCGAAAATAATGTCCTTCACGGTGAGTGGGAAAATGAATATCACCCAATTCAAAACGGTGCCCGTCTTTTTAAAACGGCGACAAGAAATCTAATTTGTATCGATCTAAACCTGCCCAAATAGCTAACCAGAGTTTTCAAGAATTTTAAACGTTTTCCATGCCGCACATACAGCTAAATTCGCGTTTCCGACTACAGTACATCGCCATAAACCAAACGATGCTCTTTGAGAACCACCGTCCTGCCTTGTTGAATGTCGTTACCTAGATCTCTCACTGTAGACCCGCCACAATGATCAAGATCGCTAAAATTACCCGAGAAAAGAGGAAGAAAAAAAAACTCCTGGTACTTGGAAAGTGACAGGATACAAGCTTGTCAAGTAAAGCTTTCTAGATCTGAGGATTGCTGTACGGCTTGATTCAAGTTCAAAGGCAACGCGAAGAAAGTCGAGATCAGGTTTGCTCTCTCTGGATGTCACCGCTCGACATTCGCTCTCCTTCGTTATTACCTGGAGGTTTTTTATCATAGACAATCATTGCTGGATGTTCCTGTTGTTGAAATTTCGTAAACAGATTGCAGCATCTTTGTAGTGAATTCGGATCTGTGTCCCAATATAGGAACCGACTTTCATTCTGAATTTTTGTTTATTATTTTTTCAACAATAAACCTTTGAAATCCATCATGGACGAGTAATCCCCCCCCCCCATCCTCCACACACAATTTGATGCCTTAGGTTTCAAGGTTCTTTGAGTCCGAAAATTTATGAATTTGGGTTGACGGCTCCGTTCGGGCTCTAATTGTCCCCCGAAGGTTTTGGTTATTGTCAGTCACTTCTAAGAGGTAAATATAATATGTTTACCTCTTAGAAGTACTAAACAATATTATTGTTTAGTAATGCATGCATTCCAGGGGACGTCCCATTGGATGAGCATTAGATCAGTTTAACCAGTTGGTAAGCGATAAAACTGTTCCACTCGATGAAATTTATTTATTACTTTAGGCAAGAAATAGTGACCTCCCCCCCTCCCTTCACCATTATCTACCATAACATTTCTAGCGGCATGGGAGCCTCGAATCTGAAGAGCATTTTAAAATCTATGATCTACGATAATATCGTAGATATTATCCAACATGCGAATTCGAGTTCACCCCCCCCCCCCCCTCCTCCCCACCACCGCCAATGGTGCCAGTCTGCCACCAAAGCGGAAATACGTAGTAACATCGAACTTTCATCTATTAGTTTTAGTAGTCACTCCGTCGAGGTTCACATCCGTATTCAAGGTGAAAAAAAAAAAAAAAAAAAAAAAACACACGAAATGTGCGGTTTATGGTGTCTTGGCACCACTATTAGTTCCAAAATAAAACTCCCTAGCTTTGAAAATTTTCATTGTGCATCTATTGTTTTTTTCTTAAAATAGAGACGTTTTCAAATTCCTTCAAATAGAATTTCATGACGGGTAAGATTGAAGACATGTGATCTTAAAGACAGGTGAGATAATAAACCGTTGTGTAATAGTTTGCAGTGTTTTTTTCTGAAGTGAAATCCTGTTGCTTTTGCTCAGGTTATGGTTTGGTTCATCCATCCGTTTACTGATGCAAAATAAGTAGTCAAATACCGACATTTCTATAGGTACTACACGAATACCTATCAACTGGCGAGGCAAACTCGTTTAATACGAAAGCGCTGTAGGTACCCTCCCTGTGGGATCTAGGTTTAGAAACAAAGGTTCCATGCATTATTATACTCGTAGTAACCCACCACCTACACTTCTCATAGACACCACTATGATGTCAAAAAACGACAACAATCGAAACCCCAATGGAAAAGTGAAACTAATGAGACCCTTTTGAAGTCGTAGAATACCTTTTCTGTGGAGAAATCGGAACGAGACGGCTCACTTTACCTTGTCGAGTTGTTATGAATGCCTGATGACTCGTCGATGCCACTCCTTTAAAAATGCCGTGCATACCTTCTCGATGCACTTCTTTCTGTGTAATTTACACCTCTTTCTAGATAAGTAAGTGTATTTCAAAAAGATTTCTTGAATCTCGAATCTCAACTACGCAAGTGTTATTACTAGAGCTCGGCAATATATGCGAAATAAAACGTCAAAATATGCATGTAGATTCCCAATATATGCATTTGTACATATGCGCGAAAAAATCCGAAAATATGCCTTCAAAATATGCGCAAGATAGTTGAACAATTGAATAATAAGTGGGAAACAAAGTCTTTTCAGTTCATAGTTACTTGTATTTATTCAATTTTTTTGTATGTACATTTTTATACAAAATCATTTTATACAATTTTTACAATAGTTTTACTCAGTTATTGGACAAAACATTTAATTGTTAAAATATTTTTTTGTACTACCAGCTTGTAGTACAACTAAAGCTTGTACTACCAAGTGCTTTTCCAAATTTTCAGTTATAAAAGATTTTCTCAAATCGTGCAATAATAGTTTCAAACGGGAGAATGACTGCTCCACCCACATCTGCTGAGACAATTGGTAGATATTTGAAAGACGCCACTTCTTGATGACCAATTGCTGGTGTTGGGTGAGTCGCCTTCCAACACTTTCGCCAACACAACGACAGTTTTCCAGCCAGGATTTCGTTTGAGTACACACTCTAATTTTTCTCGAACGGTTTCACCTGTTTTTCCGGGCCATGATAACGCCTCCTCATTAGAGGAAATAGCTGACAAAACTGGAAAATATGGCTTTTGTCAAGAAATGCCCATTATATGCACTTATACCAAAAACTGCGAATACAGGGTGTCACCCTTACGGGCGCACCACCGGGCAGGGTTCGATTCTACAACTAATTTGCAACAAAAAATGTCTCTTAGCAATTTGTTTTTAGAGGCTTCGTTTTCGACTTATTTCACATTTAAGATTTTTTTCGTGTTTTCGACCTTACATCATTAAAATGGCTATAACTCCCTTAATTGATAGAGTAAATTCAAATTTGATTATATCATTGGAAAGCCCGTCAAATTTCCTATCTCTCTGATGGAGTTTTAGACAATTTCAAATCAAACGAACGGGTGTAAAATAAACCAAAAGTAAAAAATTGGTAAAGTTTCGAAAATTTTCACTTTTTTCAAAGTTTGTTTCTCGGAACGTCGTGAACGGAAATTTCCATGCTGTAAGCCTAAAATTGCATGTGAATCCCAGCTTTCTAACGGTGTAGTCATTCTTTTAAAAACACCACTTATTCAGTTAGAAAATGACGTTTTTAGGGCAGAAAACCATCATTTTAGGGTGTAAATCGCCGTTTTTCACCAGAAATGCTTTCCAACTTAATAAATCATTTGACATGAAATTTAACGTAATTTTTGACGCTGAATCGAATGGTAACACTTTCCGATCTCCTCCACAAACAAATCGTACTTTTCAAGACCTTTCTCGGTTGAACCGGGTACAACAACTGAGTCCTCGACTCCCAACTTATTGTCTATCGAAATCATAAAGCTTTCCGCAAATGATCGGGACGATATTTTCAAGACAGAGGGCAAAAATGAGGTAAGTCAACAAAGTGGAAGGAGTGCGGGTCATTAATCCCAACCCCAGACCTCCCTTAATGACAATTTTGGATAAAACGAACAACGAGATTGAGCCCTTCGCCCAACGGAAAGGGCTTGAAAAGTACTATTTGTTAGTCGACGTGATCGGAAAGTGATTCAGCGTCAAAAATTACGTTAAATTTCATGTCAAATGATTTATTAAGTTGGAAAGCATTTCTGGTGAAAAACGCCGACTTACACCCTAAAATGATGGTTTTCTGCCCTAAAAACGTCATTTTCTAACTGAATAAGTGGTGTTTTTAAAAGAATGACTACACCGTTAGAAAGCTGGGATTCACATGCAACTTTTAGGCTTACAGCATGGAAATTTCCGTTCACGACGTTCCGAGAAACAAACTTTGAAAAAAGTGAAAATTTTCGAAACTTTACCAATTTTTTACTTTTGGTTTATTTTACACCCGTTCGTTTGATTTGAAATTGTCTAAAACTCCATCAGAGAGATAGGAAATTTGACGGGCTTTCCAATGATATAATCAAATTTGAATTTACTCCATCAATTAAGGGAGTTATAGCCATTTTAATGATGTAAGGTCGAAAACACGAAAAAAATCTTAAATGTGAAATAAGTCGAAAACGAAGCCTCTAAAAACAAATTGCTAAGAGACATTTTTTGTTGCAAATTAGTTGTAGAATCGAACCCTGCCCGGTGGTGCGCCCGTAAGGGTGACACCCTGTATATGCAAATATATGCACGATAAATTTAAATTTGGAGCGACAAAATGGCTTGAATATGGTATATTTGGGCTCCTTACAGCTTGGGCATGTCGCAAAAAAAATATGCAAATATGCAAAATGCCGAGCCCTAGTTATTACCTACTACTTACCCCGAATTCTTTAGGCTCTCATATTTATTAGACATTGTTGTACTATTGGCAGTCTCCGAAGGGTAGGTACTCTTATTGACTGACATGACATGTAATGACAGGTTTACAAGTTGGGTTGAGATAATGCGCAGATCGAATTTGGTTAGCTGAAATTTGGCGCACTTCCTTCAACGAACGTTCATGTGCGATTCACACTCGTGTTTCTGACTCATCGTTCGTCCAACCCACAGAGTAACCATGATAATATCATGGTGAAAATCAAACATGCGAGAGAAGGTCACAATAAACCTTATGATGATAGTTCTCATTAAACGCGTTACCTACCTATCAACAATTCATTGTTGATCCTGGTGGTATTATTCGATTCTAAAAATAGGGTGTGCGCCTGGGTAGGAAAAACTGTTTATTGTTATTTTTAATCTAAGGTAGATCTCATTCTGAGAATTTTGGTACCAACCGCGACCTTCTAGCGTGTGTAAATCTTTTCCTATGAATTTTTAAAGTTTCGACCGTTTATGACGTCACAGTGGGCTGGGGGGTCCCGCCCAGGCGAGAGGGGCGCGTGACGTCATAAACGGTCGAAACTTTGAAAAATCATAGAAACAGATCTACTCACGCTAGAAGGTCGCGGTTGGTGCCAAAATTCTCAGGATGTAGTCTACTTTCGATTAAAAATCTTAAAAAAATCAAGGCGCACCCCCCATTGCCCACCATCTTAAATTTATTGAAAAACGTTATTGAACATTCATTAATTATTAGGTAATTAATTATCCATATTAAGCGAACAATTGGTTCCACGGAGCTCTGGGTGGTATAAAAAAAAATTCTTTAAAATCGTCACTATTAATGAGAAACAATACCTGTGTATCACAAGTTTTCGAGCAAGAGCGGTTTGAAAATGTGTCACCCAATTTTAGGCGTATCACCAGACCATAATAACTAGACCATAACTATAACCAGAACCTGTACCCCTACCCCTACCTATACCAGAACCTATGCTTGTATCTACAGGGTGTCCAAGTAACTACGCTCCCCCCTCTTATTTTCTCTAATAGTGCAAGAAAAAAATCGGATTAACGCTATTCTTCATAATTTTTTGCGTAGAATTCAAAAATGTCAAAATTGCGCAGTGCGCAATCGCGCAATCATGATCAACTTTTTTTTCTAAAGAGAACCCCCATTTTTTATTGCAGATTCGAATTCTACGTCAAATTTCATGAACATTTTATTTCGACAACTTTTTTTTTTTTTTGGACGCGCGCAGCCCGCTCAGCGAGCGCTCAAAGATGCGCAACCCAGGGATTGCGCCATAGTTGAGATGAAGGTAAACCTCAAGTGCGGCACATCACTTAGCTCTGTTTTTCTACGCTGAATCGCGTGGTGATGTCCCTTTCTTGGTTTGATTTCATTTTACCGTATCTACAGCCGAAAAAGTCACTTTTTGAGGAGGAAATCATCGACTTTCCGTGGAATTTTTTCGGAGTATTGTTTTCTTCTCGAATTATTACTCCTATGTGCAGGTAGACAATACAGTTAACATTACGAGTAATTATTTATTAAGAGTTCTTAATTTATTAAGAGTTTATCGTTTCAATCATTGTTCATCCAATCATGTTCTTAGAAGACTGAAAATTATTTTGCAAAATTTTGTGATAATTATCTAGAAGTTTCCCGTTATTTTACAATTTTAAACATTTAATTTTATTACATTTTATTAGGATGATTTATTGCCCTTCATAAGAAAGTCGATGATTTCCTCCTCAAAAAGTGACTTTTTCGGCTGTAGATACGGTAAAATGAAATCAAACCAAGCAACAGTGCTAAGTGATGTGCCGCACTTGAGGTTTACCTTCATCTCAACTATGGCGCAATCCCTGGGTTGCGCATCTTTGAGCGCTCGCTGAGCGGGCTGCGCGCGTCCAAAAAAAAAAAAGTTGTCGAAATAAAATGTTCATGAAATTTGACGTAGAATTCGAATCTGCAATAAAAAAATGGGGGTTCTCTTTAGAAAAAAAAGTTGATCATGATTGCGCGATTGCGCACTGCGCAATTTTGTCATTTTTGAATTCTACGCAAAAAATTATGAAGAATAGCGTTAATCCGATTTTTTTCTTGCACTATTAGAGAAAATAAGAGGGGGGAGCGTAGTTACTTGGACACCCTGTAGATACAAGCATAGGTTCTGGTATAGGTAGGGGTAGGGGTACAGGTTCTGGTTATAGTTATGGTCTAGTTATTATGGTCTGGTGATACGCCTAAAATTGGGTGACAAATTTTCAAACCGCTCTTGCTCGAAACTTTTGATACACAGGTATTGTTTCTCATTAATAGTGACGATTTAAAGAATTTTTTTTATACCACCCAGAGCTCCGTGGGACCAATCGTTCCTTAATATGGATAACTAATTACTTAATAATTAATGAATGTTCAATAGCGTTTTTCAATAAATTTAAGATGGTGGGCAATTTTTAGAATCGAATAATACCACCAGGATCAACAATAAATTGTTGATAGGTAGGTAACGCGTTTAATGAGACCTATCATCATAAGGTTTATTGTGACCTTCTCTCGCATGGTTGATTTTCGCCATATCATGGTTACTCTGTGGGTTGGACGAACGATGAGTCAGAAACACTAGTATACCATACTGTATACCATACTGTAACAAGAACCTCATTCAGGGTCGAAAGAGACCAACTACAGTTCTTTGATGAAAAAGATGAGGTATCTTTTTGGATGTCCGATTTTCAAGCTTTCTGCGACACTGTTTACCCACTGTTAATTAAAAGCAGATCTTTTGGTGGCCACAAATATCCTAGTTTTATTTCAATAATCAACTTCTAACAGTATAGAAAATGGAATGTGAGATGATGAAAGGTAAACATTTGTTTTTCTTTTGTAGCAAGGATTGATGACTGCCGTGCACAAATATTATAGCGTGGAAGAGTGGAAGTCCTTCGCCCAAGCGTACCCTGAAGCCCTCAATTCGGTCACCATCTCGTCTGGGACTTCCGACGAAGATATTAAAAGATTGTCCTCCATTCTTCAGGAAGTAAGCTCGACGACCAGGCCTTTCCCGTACCACAACTTTCATGAAGTGTTCACAAGATTCCTTATAATGTAAATATACAGGGTGTCCCATGTTAAGCACCGAAAAACTTCGGGAGTCGATTCTAAAACTAATTTCAGTAAGAAAGTGTCTCGTAACAATTTTTCGTTAGGCGCTTAATTTCCAAGTTATTTCAATTTTAAGATTTTTTTCGTGTTTCCGACCTTAAGCCATAAAAATGACCATAACTCGTTAAATTTACAAGCAATTCAAAATCTAACTACACCGTTGGATAGGGCGTTAAATTTACCATCTTTCTAGTGGTTATACAAATATTTTTGTAAGGTCGTGATGGGTGAAAAATCAACTCGTAAAGTCATTTTTGTAAAATTGTCAAAATTTCCTACTTTTTCTTTTCGCTGTAAAGGTTTTACTTCCACGTGATTTTTCACGTACCTCTACGTCAAAAACTGCGCAAAGATCTCAGCTTTCTAATGGTATAATTAGTTTTAATGTTACTCCGCTAATTAGGGGTGAAAAATACGTTTGAATGGTAAAAAACGTGGTTGCGCTCATGGAAATCAAGGTTTCTGGTTCGTTGGGCCTCTGGCAGGTTCGACGAATTAGGGGTGGAATTCTACATTATTTTCAACGCTATTAGACTGATTCCATCACCGTTGGCATGTGAAAGCTCAGTATTGAATTTTGGTAGGTCCGAATCTTTTTTTAATTTTTTAATTTACTTGGTATTTATGCACGAATTGAATGTTCAATTCTCGAACTTTCTCGATTGCATGAAAAAAGAGATATCTCATAAAGAATAGCGTGTAGATGTGGAATAAAAAATAAAAATAAATAATGATATCTTAGAGAAAGAAAAAATGATATTTATGAACAAAAATAATTTTATGTTCTTCCAAGTACGTTATTGATTAAACGTAAATGAGATAATAAATTATCCTCTACTCCGTCTTTGACTTCGTTTGTCATTCGTCCGGATACCTGTAAACACAAAGCAAAGTTTTCAACAGCCAAGTAGGAAATAATTGAGGAATGTCAAAATTTGAAGCAGTGGTCATCATATTGGCAATTTAGAGTAAGTGCTCAATGTGACCTCCTCCTTCTTCAGTACATATGTGCATCGTCTCCTGACAGCTCATTCCTCAATTATTTTCTACTTGGCTGTAAAAAACTTTGCTTTGTGTTTACAGGTATCCGGACGAATGACAAACGAAGTCAAAGACGGAGTAGAGGATAATTTATTATCTCATTTACGTTTAATCAATAACGTACTTGGAAGAACATAAAATTATTTTTGTTCATAAATATCATTTTTTCTTTCTCTAAGATATCATTATTTATTTTTATTTTTTATTCCACATCTACACGCTATTCTTTATGAGATATCTCTTTTTTCATGCAATCGAGAAAGTTCGAGAATTGAACATTCAATTCGTGCATAAATACCAAGTAAATTAAAAAATTAAAAAAAGATTCGGACCTACCAAAATTCAATACTGAGCTTTCACATGCCAACGGTGATGGAATCAGTCTAATAGCGTTGAAAATAATGTAGAATTCCACCCCTAATTCGTCGAACCTGCCAGAGGCCCAACGAACCAGAAACCTTGATTTCCATGAGCGCAACCACGTTTTTTACCATTCAAACGTATTTTTCACCCCTAATTAGCGGAGTAACATTAAAACTAATTATACCATTAGAAAGCTGAGATCTTTGCGCAGTTTTTGACGTAGAGGTACGTGAAAAATCACGTGGAAGTAAAACCTTTACAGCGAAAAGAAAAAGTAGGAAATTTTGACAATTTTACAAAAATGACTTTACGAGTTGATTTTTCACCCATCACGACCTTACAAAAATATTTGTATAACCACTAGAAACATAGTAAATTTAACACCCTATCCAACGGTGTAGTTAGATTTTGAATTGCTTGTCAATTGAACGAGTTATGGTCATTTTTATGGCTTAAGGTCGAAAACACGAAAAAAATCTCAAAATTGAAATAACTCGGAAATTAAGCGTCTAACGAAAAATTGTTAGGAGACACTTTCTTACTGAAATTAGTTGTAGAATCGACTCCCGAAGTTTTTCGGTGCTTAACATGGGACACCCTGTACATATTGCAGGGGAAAATCACTATTTTGGATTCGAACTTGCTCTCTATAAATCATAGGTGCTGGAGAGAGCTAATTCATATATTTCGAAGAAATTAATGTGGGCAAATTAACTATAAAACAAAAAATACGAGAAACAATTATTCTATAAATCTACAAATTCAACAAATTTTCTGACGATAAAGGAAAACTTAATACATTTTATTTCCTAGAGTTTGTGTGGGTACCTAATTGAACTTTCAGATATTGAAGTTGGGACCCTGTTGATGATGTGAAATGTGGGTGTGGAGTAAAATGTGAGGTGTTGGTAGAATGTAGCCCTTGCCAGATAGTGGCGGACAACCGGCTGGTTTCTGGTACCTACCTAACCAAGGTTCTGACCCCAAGATCCGTCCAGAGCCTTGGTGCCCTCAGTTTATGGATTTCTGTGGTGATTAGCAGAGGACTGAACGTCCTTGTCCAGTGGAATTTAACATAATGCTGTTTACAATTGCTCATAATTAGTAATTACAAAGATCACTAGCACGAAGAATATGTAAACATTGAACCGACTTCTCCCGAGTGTTATCTTATATTACATTATGTACAAATGTTTCAGGTCCCTGGAATCTCTGGAATTACTTTGGACATCGCAAATGGCTACCAAGACTCCTTCCCTGACACAATATCCAGAGTTAGGGATGACTTCCCAAATCATACGATCGTTGTGAGTAAAGTCCAATTTCAATTTTGAAAAAATGGCCTCAATGTTTTCTTACCCACAAAGAAGTATCTCTACTAGCACTGTCTAGATTCTGAGTTGTCCCTTCAACTCCGTCATTTTTCTGTTTCTTCGAAATCCCCCCTTTGCCCTAAACTTATTAATAGCTCATGAATCGAGTAGGATATAGAAAAACATTGATAAATCTATCTCTGCCCAACAGGCTGGCAATGTCGTGACGGGGGAAGTCGTTGAAGACCTGATTCGCGCTGGCGCGGACATCGTCAAAGTCGGCTTGGGTCCAGGCTCAGTTTGTATAACCAGGATAAAGACCGGGGTAACTAGCACATTTCATTACTAAATTGATTAATTAATATGTATAAATACATTTGGATGTGTGCAAGGAGGTAGTTATAACTTTGCAATCCTGGAAGTAGTAGTAGTAGTGGGAATGGCATGGAATGAAATAGAGCAGAGATGTCAAGTGTCAAGGAGTTGCTTCAGTACTGACAACTGTTCTGGGAACCTCCAGGCAGGAGGTCTCGCAGGAGAACACTGAAAGGCACAACTAGCGCTCCCAGCTTATTTTGGTACTTATCAGCTGATTGCCGTACGCAGCACTTTCATCAGTTCTCATGGACTGAATTGATGAAATTTGTACCTTTTTTTAATTTAATTTTATCCCCTCGATTTAGAGTGACATACCAAAGTTGTACTCAGCCTGAAACTGCTTTCATGGCAATAATATACATTTATTCCTGAGCAACAACTATCTTTTACAAGTTTTTCTACTTTCAGTTTTTTGCTCTACAAAATACTGATGGCATGGAAGCAAAAAGCGTACTGCCGTTGATGCTTGACATCAGTGTTTGCGAGAAAGAGCTGCAAAAAAAGAAACATACAACATGTAGGTACCACACAAAAGACTTCTTCAAACGCTAATCTCTATTCATTCTCTGATGTTGCCTTTAAACCCATTTTGAGATGGTCCCCTAACGCCTACATTAAATATTGAATCCATTTCGATGTCTACCTCATCATTTTTTCCAGATTCATCAAACAGCAACAAATTGAAGCATAGGGGGAAGCTTAACTTCAGAAAGATGATGTAGGGAGCGCTAGTTGTGCCTTTTGGTGTTCTCCATCTTCAGGACACTCCTGGGGAACTCCCCCACCAGGCAACCACAGGGATGGTGGAGGGACGGTTGACCCCCTCTAGGTTTAGAGGCCCTACATCATGGAACAAGTATTAGGAAGAGTCACTCCATAGGGGGATCTGTGCTGCTTACTACACTAGTGCTACCTCTGGAAGCGTAAATTAACTTTACCTTATGTGGCCTGACTATGGGAGGGGTAGACTGCAGATGCGAAAGTGACCAGAAGAAGCGATTTCACTCACTATTTTTTACAATACAATTCTACCTGTTAGTTTATCATGCATTATTAGTCTTCATCTTCTCTTATTTGTTTCTATATTAGACAGTTTTGTATTGCTTCCGAGTCTACCAAGGTAGCGGAAGCTTTGTTTTCACTTTTCAAGGACGAAAAAAAAAGTTCTCCAAAATCAAAATTTTCACTCGCGTTTTGCGTTTTAGACCTTTCTGAACAATTTTGGTTCCGTGTCTGTCTGTCTGTCATGAATTCCTTGTAACGCGCATAACTATACGAAGTTATTGTCCGATTTCTATGAAATTTTCAGGGATTGTGCGAGTTGGTGTGTAGACGGTCCCCTATGAAAATCATCATCCTCGGACTGATAGAAGCGACTGCGCATGCGCAAACGTGAATTCCTTGTAACGGCCATAACTTCTACATTTTCCGTCTGATTTCAATGAAATTTTCAGGGATGTCACAGATTAGTATTTAGATGGTCCCCTATGAAAATCATCACCTTCCAACTGATAGTAGCCACTGCGCATGCGCAAACGTGAATTTCCTCGTAACGGCCATAACTTCCACATTTCCTACCTGATTTCAATGAAATTTTCAGGGATCATGCAGATTGGGTTGTAGATGGTCCCCTATAAAAATCATCTCCCCCGGACTGATAGTAGCCGCTGCGCATGCGCAAAAGTGAATTCCTTGTAACAGCCATAACTTCCACATTTTCTACCCGATTTCGTTGACATTTTTAGGGATTACGCGGATTAGGTTGTAGATGGTCCCTAATGAAAATCAAGGCCTTAAAATTTACAGAAGCCTCTGCGCATGCGCATACGTAAAATCCTTGTACCAGCCATAACATTTACATTTTTCATCCGAATTTGATGAAATTTTCTAGGATTGACCAGATTAGCGTGTAGATGGTCCCCTGTGAGGGTGGTGAAAGGTATTTCAAGATTGGTGTTTTGAGATTAGCTACTATGCGTCAGATCATCTATATAATCGGGTTATGGATACGAGGAAGCTATGTGCCACACCCACTTGGCAGACGTTTTTTTGCTTACATCTTCGTTTAGTTTCTGTATGTTAGTTTTGCTATTTTTTTTTTCACATTTCATCAAGGCATACATGTCGAATAGTTTGATCATGTCCAAAACGTGTAGTTTGAAGTGGCGTGTGAAAACTCATTTAAATGTTATTATACGTTGAAAACCGCAATGTTTTTCCTGTGTGCTCCTCCTTCCAATTTCATAATCATTCATAATGAACAATAATTGGGTTCTTTGTCACTAAGATATGATCGCTTGGTTCAGGTTACCTACATTCTTAATTTTTACATGAAAAAACCCGCGTTTTCAACAAAGTAGGTGACTACCTGTTCAAGATCCTGTTTAGTACCCAACATTTCATAACAAGCGAACTGAAAAACAAAACACGCTCAACTATAATTTCTTTTGGCCAGTTAAAATAGTTACCCAAGTATTTTTTTTTTTTAACAATTTGTGATGAGATATTGTATCATAGAAGATTTTGAATTGATTCCTTCTAGTACCGAGTATTAATTATTTACTCGTAAATCACGATTTTTGTAGAATTATCGGTAAAACCGACTGAGAACAACTTGATGAATACTATTGTTACAGAGGTATTCTAGAAAATGAGGGCGTCGTTACTTTGAGCATAGGGAGGAGTTCCTGAGTTCAAACTGCTGCATTTGCGTTACTTATATTTTTTCGAAGGTCGTATGCCATTTCCAGCATTATTTTGAAATTTCGGCCATAAGGGTGCCTGCAACTCTACCTGTCGAAGTTCCCTGATACTATTTGTGAGATACTTCTTTTACGCTTCGCCAGATCACAGCAGTAGTAGAGGATTTTTCCAGCACACTTTTTAACCTCGAGTGACTGTTCCTAATACTTATTCCAAGCCCTACAGCACCCATCACTCCTCAGTTGCACGGAGTTTGGGCCTGGGCAATGTGGTTGCATGGAGAATGTTGCAGGGTGCAGCATGCACTGGTGGGTCTTCTTCCTTCTCTCACTGATTTCCCATGACAGGGAACAGGGCTGTGAACCCTAGCTCACACTAATGTGTCACACAATCATAATGGGACAGAAATGTACTGTACATATTTACTAATTCCACTGATTGTAAATTTTCTTGAAGGTTGGCTACCCTCAGCTGTCTGTAGTTTTGGAATGCAGTGAAGTTGCTCATGAACTTGGTGGTCATCTTATGGCAGTGAGTATGGAGTAATGTAATTTCGAAACCTAAGTTGGAATAAAAATTAGAAAGTAGGGAAAAGGTGCCTTATTTGAGACACCTACTTTGAAAATTCAAATATCTTGCAGTGCTATAAATTCCATGTTTTGTTGTTTCTAAGGACAATTTATTTTGGTAAATATTTCAGAGGGAGTAGGCAAGAAATACTGGTTTAAAAAAACGCTGCAAATTATTACACAATGGTTTATTATTTTTCTATATAAGTAGATCACTCGTCTGCAAAGCCACCAACCATCCAACATGAAGAAAAACATCGATCGCATTTCGGTCAGCTTTAATTTGAACGGAGATTAGGCCTCTTTTGCGATTCACACTCGTGTTTCTGATTTATCGTACGTCCAAACTTTAAATTCTCGTAGTGAGCGAACGGTTTGTCCTACCGAGCTCCGGGTGGTCTCAAAAAATTCTATAGAATCTTAAATTAAAGAAAAAACAATACCTTTATATCAAAATTTTTTGAGTTAGAGCGTTTTCAAAATTGATTTTGGAACCCTTAGAAGTGACCTACATCAACCAAAATCTTCGGGGCACAACTAGACCCCAAATGGAGCCTACATACCAAATTTCACCAAAATCGGTCAATGTTAAGTGGCAAAAGTGCCGCGTACGGCGTACGGACGGCCAGTTTTATTCGTTTTTTTGGATTCTACGTACCTTGAAACGTAAACCATCAAATTTTGAGGGGGTGTTAAAAAAAAAATTTTCTTGGTTGATTCCAAAGGTTCATTATTGAAAATAATAAACCAAAATGGACAACAATTTTGAAATAGGAAGAATAGTGATATCTTCATTGATTATGTCGATTTAGAGGAATAAGATTAAAGTTTTCCAATGTGTTTTACCTAGTTCTGTGCTAATATAACACATTAACTGTCAGTAACATGTCGTGATTGATGGTCTCAGTAGGAAGAAATAACTACTTGAGCAGCCGAATTTACAGGAATGTAAAAACATGATTCAATTACTTTTGTCACTGTAGCTGCCTAAGAAGCTAACTGTATCTGCTGCTTGTACTAATACAAATGTTTGGTAGGATGGGGGATGCACCTGTCCAGGAGACATAGCCAAGGCGATTGGAGGAGGCGCTGACTTTGTGATGATGGGGGGAATGCTGGCTGGCCATGACCAATCAGGTTGGTGATTATGAAGTCTTTTTCATCTAATATTATAATATAATATTGAAGAAGTGTAAAAAGTTGGTTTTGTAGTACAGTATAAAAAATGTAGGTAAAATCCTATAATATAGGATGTCCGGTATAAGAACGACGAAACTTTTACCTACATTTTTTATAATGTACTACAAAACCAACTTTTTTACACTTGAAGTTTTTTTTGTGTTCTGACCTTATGTTACTAAAATGGTCTTATATTCCTCAATTTGCAAGACAAACTCAAATATGAGGACATTGTTGGAAAGAGCATTCAATTTCCTTTCATTTTTGCTACATCAAGTTTTCACCAAAGTCAAGTCAAACATGCGTTTTGTTGGCCTGATACCAAACAACATTATAATATCTAGGTTCTAAACTCCACTACCATAAAGACTTTTGGGCTTTGCGTTCCAAGGACTAGAAGGTCTTGTGAGAGAGCTTTGGGTCAGCATCAAGGATGGCTAGGCAGGGATAGAATATCATTTCCGGGTTACAGGGGGGGGGGCTCCTCATGGTTGCTGACTGGGTGGAGGGGGAAGCCAGAGCAGGGCTGCCACCTAACAACTGTGGCGCTGCAGCATCCATTCATGGACTTACTGGGTGGTGGTTTTGGGGAGTTGTTATTCCATTCAGGATGCTACAGGCTTACTGCTGCCTCTTCGGTGGTGTTTCCTCACTTAGCCCTGATTAAGGGGATTAGGTTTACACTAAACCACAAATTATTAATTACACTATGCAACTGTTGATTTATCAAAATTATTCACTTAGGAGGAGAACTGCGAACAAAAGAAGATGGAACAAAAGTGAAGACCTTTTATGGAATGTCCAGTGAAACTGCGATGTCCAAACATGTTGGACAGGTGGCTTCTTATAGGTGAGTACCACCTTTTCAAATCAATCAATTCAATTTGAAAGGGTTACCCACAGAGTGGTCTTTTTATGAACCATCCACGCTATTTGGAGAGGTTTGATGAGATCCATGTGTTACGTCATCAGGAAAGATCAAACATAAGAATTCAGTATTTCCTTTTAGAACGGTAACAATGTGAAAAGAAGGGGGTCTTAATCTGGTATTTACACGTCCTATTTTCTGTAACTCAACAGAGGGGCATACAACGAGCATCCTAAGAGGAGCCACAACGAAATTTCGCCGTCCTTCTGTTGGATGTCAGGGACTTGACCTCCTATCATGACGTGCATCTTTGTCCTCTCCTTGTGTATCCCTGAGGATTCCAGTCCAAAACCATTGCGAAGTGTTTGTGCTACCCACATCTATTTCACTACTTAATCTCTGATGAGATCGACTTTTGATTTTAGGACTGCAGAGGGAAAGTCCGTAGAAGTGCCATACAGAGGAGATGTAAACGAGACGCTGCAGGACATCCTGGGAGGTCTGAGGTCGACCTGCACCTACACTGGAGCCCCTGTCCTCTCACAGCTCGCCTCCAGGACCACCTTCATCCGAGTACAGCATCAGGCTAACTTCTTCTACGGAACTAAACACTGAATCCTAGCTTCGAAAGTGAGTATTTTCAAGGTTCTATCGGTTTACTGGTGGGCCTCTGTTTGAAACCGAAGATTCATCATATAGGGTGTAAGCCAAACAGGTCTGCCATACTGCAGGAGTCGATTCTACATCTAATTTGCAACCAAAAATGTCTTCTAGCAGTTTTTTAAACCCGTTTTTCAAAGTTTTTTTTCAGTTTTAATTTTTTTTGGTGATTTTGACCTTACGTTACTAAATTGGTCATAACTCTCTTTATTTGCCGTGTAAATTCAAATTCGAGGATACTGTTGAAAAGATTATTAAATTTCCTATCGGTTAGATGCCTTACCTTTTCTTTGTGTCAAGGTTTGAGGCATGAAAAAGCCGTTTGAAAAGGAAATTTTACCTTATTTGGGAAATATCGAGATTTTCCAATCGGAAATTTAACAATGACATCCGACATTTTTTTAAGATGCAAGAACGGTAAAAACTGCGTACAAATCTAAGCTTTCCACCGGTATTATTTTATATTATTATTTACAAGCTGAAAAGCCTGCTAAAAGCAGGCAAAAAAATTGTACATATGTAAAACTCGGCGCTGCGCGCCTCGGCGGGGGCTTCGCCCCCTGCACCCCCAGGTGATTTCCGCTTAGAGCCTAATGGCTAAAATGTGACATAAGTACCTTGAAAAGGTTTTTGCTCCCTCTCCCTCTTTATCTTTCTTCCACTGTAATATTTAAGCTCACTCAGCTGATCAGTGACCACTCAGGCACCTTCAGCATTCTCCATTGACCCGCCATCTCAAATTTCAGCTTCCTGCTTTCAACAGGAGAGAAAATGGCCTTGGAGCTCACTCAGCTGATCAGTGATCACTAAGGCGCCTTCAGCATTCTCCATTGACCCGCCCTCTCAAATTTCAGGTTCCTGCGTTCAACAGGAGAGGAAATGGCCTTGGAGCTCACTCAGCTGATCAGTGACCACTCAGGCACCTTCAGCATTCTCCATTGACCCTGCCTCTCTAATTTCAGCTTCCTGCGTTCAACAGGAGAGAAAATGGCCTTGGAGCTCACTCAGCTGATCAGTGATCACTCAGGCGCCTTCAGCATTCTCCATTGACCCGCCCTCTCAAATTTCAGGTTCCTGCGTTCAACAGGAGAGAAAATGGCCTTCGAGCTCACTCAGCTGATCAGTGATCACTCAGGCACCTTCAGCATTCTCCATTGACCCGCCATCTCAAATTTCAGCTTCCTGCTTTCAACAGGAGAGAAAATGGCCTTGGAGCTCACTCAGCTGATCAGTGATCACTAAGGCGCCTTCAGCATTCTCCATTGACCCGCCCTCTCAAATTTCAGGTTCCTGCGTTCAACAGGAGAGGAAATGGCCTTGGAGCTCACTCAGCTGATCAGTGACCACTCAGGCACCTTCAGCATTCTCCATTGACCCTGCCTCTCTAATTTCAGCTTCCTGCGTTCAACAGGAGAGAAAATGGCCTTGGAGCTCACTCAGCTGATCAGTGACCACTCAGGCGCCTTCAGCATTCTCCATTGACCCGCCCTCTCTAATTTCAGCTTCCTGCGTTCAACAGGAGAGAAAATGGCCTTGGAGCTCACTCAGCTGATCAGTGACCACTCAGGCGCCTTCAGCATTCTCCATTGACCCTGCCTCTCTAATTTCAGCTTCCTGCGTTCAACAGGAGAGAAAATGGCCTTGGAGCTCACTCAGCTGATCAGTGATCACTCAGGCGCCTTCAGCATTCTCCATTGACCCGCCCTCTCAAATTTCAGCTTCCTGCGTTCAACAGGAGAGGATGTCAAGCATATTTGTCGTCAAGCATATGATAAATCATAGCGCTACTTTCCTGTCGCTTTTTACTGTCGCTTTTTACTGTCGATTTTTCCTGTCGTTTTTCGGCGGGGGGTCCCATCGCTAAAACCTTTTCAAGGTTAAAAAAACGTCTGCCAAGTTGGGTGGGCAGTATAGCTTCCTCACTCATTGTAACATGGACGTATAGAATCAGTTGGCGAAAAACAGGAGAGGAAATGGCCTTGGAGCTCACTCAGCTGATCAGTGACCACTCAGGCACCTTCAGCATTCTCCATTGACCCTGCCTCTCAAATTTCAGCTTCCTGCGTTCAACAGGAGAGAAAATGGCCTTGGAGCTCACTCAGCTGATCCGAAGGTGCTGAAATTTATAGGGGACCGTCTAGGACCTAACCCGCACAATCCCTGAAAATTTCATCAAAATCGGACCACAGGTTAGTATAGTTTTGCCCGGGACAAGGATTGACCACAGACAGACAGACAGACCGACAGACAGACAGACAGACAGACACGGAACCAAAATTGTTCGGGAAGCTCTAAAACGCAAAAAGCAAGTGGAAATTTTGATTTTGGAGGACATTTTTTTTTTCACTTCTTTCACGAATACAAAGCTTCCCTACCTTCGGTAGTGAGGAAGCAAAATTGATATCGCGGCCTGGAATCGAACCCGGGACCCCCACGTTCGGGCGACATACGTACGTTCGTACGTACGTACGGTTGGCGTTTTATATTATTAGATTTATTATCATTTAGATATTATTTTCAATAATGAACTATGGAATCGTTTTTTCGTAACATAATTTCGTGTCGGATTTTAACTGGTTGGTGATCACACTGATCACAAAACATTTTCTGGGTTAAAAACCTAGATAATGCAGGGGTTTCAGGTGAAAAGCAAAATTGATTCTTGTAACATTTAAAAATTTGTGACCCGCAGTATTCCTCACACCCGCCCAGCCAGATAAGTATGTGCATCTTCAAGGCTGCTTCTATTGGAGATCGATAGAACCCAGCCTCTGTGCTGGTAGCTGACTGGCAGCAGTCAAGGTGACTGTCATAATAACGCTGCTTTATTTAGGATTTTAAGAGACAGAATTCAAACCAGATAGCTGGGAGATCCGATGTCCACACTGGTATCCCACAGTCACCTTAGAAGTTTCAGCACCAATTTTCAGGGCCATGGAGCTTGCATCCTCCTGCCAAACACCCTTAACAACTTCTTTGCTTTTCCTTATAAGTCGGAAATCGATGTTGAAAATTTGCTGAAAAAGAGTACTTTTCAAAAATAGTTTGTCCGTAATTGTTGTTTCAGATTTTCGTTCTTCCTTCACTATTCGTCGAAATATTATCAAGATTGCAAAGAAGATCCCAATATAATGATCAGAGCACGATTATTTGCAAGGTGAGATTTAAACTCGTCAGAAGATTTGAGTCCCATTTGTGCATTATGAGCTAATTTTACGAGGTATGTCGAGAAAGTAAGTGTACTCGATTTTCGTAGGCTTCACAAAAATGTAAGAGTATTAAAACAAGAAAAAAACTTGATGACTATATTATAATAATGCAAGTATTTTCAGAGATCGTCACTTTTCTCCATGTAGGAGATCAGAGTCTGCCTGTTTTTTATGTCTGCCTAGTATAATCTGTCGCCACCCCTTTCGTCCACTTGACGACCTCCCCTTCACCTCATTAGAGTATTTTTGTACTTGGCGTTTCGTTTCACACGTATCTACTCCCACACGCGAAAAGTTCCTTGACGCCAAAAGCCAACTTTAGGCGTTTGAAAAAATCCGCTGTCTACGCGAGGGTGCGCTACGTGAGGATAACCTCTGAGTAGATGGAGTTGTTTTTCTTCTTCCATGGAATACCCAAAGCAGAAAACAGCAAGTTTAAGGTTGAACAGAAAATACTATTTGCTTGTACCTACCACTATCTATCCACTTAGTCATTAATATTGAAGTTATTTTAAATCAATTCTCATTATTGTTTCATTTACTATGGGTTCCAATTTTTCTCCAATAGGTTTTACTATCATTTGTTAGGTAGGTACCTACTATCATACTTCTTTATTCATTTTACTGGTATTTATATATGTTACAACCGGGTAAAGACAAAATAAACACGACAACTCTTCTCAAATTCGCACAAAATAATATTTCACTTGAACCGAAATTTGAGAGCCAAAACAATGAAACCGGGAAAGTAACAGCAAATCGTCCTTATTCAGGTCTACCAAAACCAGGACTGCAACATGCCCTAAAATCGATAAATTACCGTCAAAACCCACAACAATATATATGCGGTTGATTATTGATAACTATTAAATAATATCAATAATAAAAAACCCTGTGTTGTTGCCTGTAAAGTCGGTATACGGGCGAAAGTTTTACGTGACAACGACTTTGAGTGGTAAAATAATTTTAATGTTAATATTCATTCGTATAGTAGGAAGAAGGATAAAATAAAATTTGTCAAGTTGCACAGAGTAGGTATTTCCCGTAGGTAGTAGGTATTTCCCATGGGTGGGGGGGGGGGAGTGAGTGCCAGGGAAGGGGGGCGGGGCGCTCCCGCTTTTGCGAGCGGGGGGGAAGGGGAGGGGCCGCCCGCCTTTAGGGAGCGCCGAGCTGCACCCCCTCCGTGAACGGAGCGTAACGCAGTTTCTTGAAGTGTCCCGGTAAACCAATTTATAAGACGTTATCACGTCAAAAAATCAATAATAATAAAAAAAAACCCTGTGTTGTTGCCTGTAAAGTCGGTATACGGGCGAAAGTTTTACGTGACGACTTTGAGTGGTAAAATAATTTTAATGTTAATATTCATTCGTATAGTAGGAAGAAGGATAAAATAAAATTCTTTGTCAAGTTGCACAGAGTAGGTATTTCCCGTAGGTAGTAGGTATTTCCCATGGGCGGGGGGGAGGGGGAGTGAGTGCCAGGGAAGGGGGGCGGGGCGCTCCCGCTTTTGTGAGCGCAGGGGAAGGGGAGGACGCGGGGGGGGTGTTCGCGCGGGGGGGGGGGGGGCGCTTTAGGGAGCGCCGAGCTGCACCCCCTCCGTGAGCGGAGCGTAACGCAGTTTCTTGAGGTGTCTCCCGGTAAACCAATTTATAAGACGTTATCACGTCAAAAATAATTAGGTAATAAAAAATTAGGTAATACATTTAAAAACATAAATAATATCCATAACATAGTAGGAATTTCTTATAACATTTATATGAAATCGAAAAATATAAATAATAATAAAATAATAAAACCATAAAATAATAAAACCGCAAAATTTGGTCTGTAAGGGAGTACTAGATTGTTTAAGTGGTTATGTTGAATCCTCAAGTCAGATTTGGTACATCCTGGGGTTTGACAATGACTTCCTCTTCTACCATGGAAATTTCTGAAATGGGGTGCTTTTTCACTAGCAGAAACCTTAAATAATCATCGAATACTTGATCAGTTCCTTCTCAGTGGAGGAACTCTGCCAGATGAACTCACCCCATGGACTCCATCCATTCTTCCATAACTTTTATCATGATACTTGGAACATGAAAAAGAAAAAATTAATATCCTATCTGAAAGGGGAACTAAATTTGAAATAGACAAGGAGTAAACACCCAACAAGTAACAAGTAACCTTGCCAACCTTATAAGTATCACGTTAACGTCACTACAGGAGTTCACTTTTCACGATTTCGCGGAGGGGATCTGAAAAAAATGACGTGGAAAGTTAGCATCTACGAGTGCTCGCGCTAGCTGCTCTTTTTCGCGTTTTGTCAACACGGGAAGTACAAAAATACTCTATTGTCAGCTGTCAGTTTTTCCCATCCACGCGCTTCCTAGGAGCAGTGAATAGCAGAGTGTCTCTCTCAGCATGAAGAGATCTTCATTGGGCCGCCAGCACCTGCTAACCCTCCAAGGGTCGAGCTGGGAGGTCGCTCGAGCTGCTGCTGATCAGGTAGCGGTCAGCATGGTGCGACTGAGCAACTCCAACTGCTTCAAAACCCAGTTCGTCTGCAGAGTTTGCTGCTGCGCTGCATGAGTCAGTAGATGTTCAAGAACTCTGACAGAGCTCCAAAAACCTGCCACTCAATTCAATTTGTTGTTGTTTTTTTTCTGTTTTTTGCACAAGTTTGTTTTTGAACTCTCTGCACCACTTGTACACACACGTTCTTTACCATAAAAGAATTTAATCTCATTAAAAATCGCAAGCGGAATTGTCTCCTTAAGGCCGGTCTACACGGTGAGAGCTAGAGCGACACTAATTGCTTAGAGCAGTGTCAGCTGAGTCTACACTATGAGCCCTGAGAGCCTAGAGACGAGTGTCTGAGACCGCTCTCGCTGTTGATCTCGCGAGAGCAGTCTCAGGTTTGCCTACACGGTCTCGCTTTGTTGCACTTGCGCGAGATTCCTCCAGTCTCATTCCGACCGACACAATGGTGTAAACAAAATATCGCTCGCGCGGCACTCGCCGCACACAATTTTTTGATAACATACCTACCTTTTAAATTGTTTCTGTGAATTGATATAATTATAGTAATTTGAATTCAATGTTGTGAATGAATCAAGTACCTTAGATTTACTTATCAAATTTCATGTTGTTGAATCTTCTATTCGGTTAGAAGGGACCATGAATTTCAGGGCGTCAAAAAACTGCCATCCACTTGAATATACGTTGTCAGCCCCACTTCCACTCTTCCTCTTCTTAATTTTTCTCAACTCGGAATTTATTTGGGTCCTCATGTTATGGAGTTTTCTCGTAACCTCCTTGATGTCGGTGGCAAATTCATTTGCAAGGGCTGTGAGGGAAACAGTTCTTTTGTTCCTGTCTTTGTAATTTTCGCATGACGCATCCCACAGCTCTGGCATAGCTTCTAGGCGGCTTATGAAGCTCTCAGTTTCTTCTTTTGTCAATTGACGGCCGGAATTCGCCATCCTGCTCTAGGCACTAGTTGCACGTTGTTGAAACTCACTGAGACTAGTTGCCGAGAGTGGTTGCGCAGGTGTCTCCACGTCGAGAGTGGAGAGGGAATGCGAGAGTACTAGACCACTCTACGAGAGCATGCGCAACTGCTCTAGGAGGTGTCCACACTGCTCTCGAGTGCTCTCTGCTCTCGCTCTATGGCAATAAGTGTCCCCGTGTAGACCGACCTTTAGCGGCAAGGTAATGAATCAGGGCATAGATTTTCCACTTGGCGGCAGACTATCGACATTTTTCACTTAAAAAATTGCCAAGAACACTGTTCTTAACGTTCTGAGCTCGTTCCAGTCTCGTTTCTAGGAGTAGGAGTCAAGCATCACGGCAGTGTGGCCAACATGGGAAAAATATCCTACAGCAGTAGGAGTCTCAGTACACTTGCTTTCTGGACATGCTGCATACCTATACCCCAAGTTTTACTGTAGGGCGCTTGAAAAGGCCACACCTGTTGAATAAGGACCTTGGCACGTAATGTGTAGGTTTCTAACTAGGAAAAACAAATTTCTCCATGTGCATTCAAGTTCTTTGAAAATTTGCCGAAAAAGCCTTCTTGATAGTAGAAATGACGCTTATTTTCAAACAGTCCCCGTTTTGACATTTTCATGTCTTTCATATGGCACATAAAAAAAAAATCGTCACGAAATTTGATGCAACGATATTTGATGCAACGATATTTGTTGCAACGATATTTGTTGCAACGATATTTGTCCCAAGTCGCCACAATGATGATTATGACCATCAGAAGTGAAGTTGTTAGGTAGGTAGGTACTTTACAGTTTGATATTACCAGGGGGGCATGAAAATGTTTCAATGTGTTGCAGACTCGTATGCAAGCGTTTTAACTTTAAATTTCAATTTGAACAACGAGCCTTTTCCAAGACCAATAGCGACAACCTCACCACTTGGTTGGAATTCCCAAAAATCTCTGCCAGCAAACATTCTCATCCCCTTATCTAAAGCCGAACCTGTTGAGAACAAATTTACCGCAAGCCCGGGAACATACAAAGCCCCGGCTAAATGCCTCTCCGTCCACTTGCCATTCCCAAATGCTTCAATGTTTATGAACCCCTTTCCCTCTGCATAGATGAGCTGGCCACTTCCCAATACAACAGGAATTTTGTCTGCTAGTTGTTCATACCCTCCGAACCATTCTCTTCTGGAACTCATATGATGGAGTCCACTTTTGTTTCAGCTGCTACGCTGACTAGAATGTTTATAGCTGAACATTAGCTGAAAATGGCCCAATTCCCGCTACGTGAGGCAGTTTTGCGTAGAAACGCACAATATCTCCTACCTGCGTACCTACATCAGTTACCAGTCATTTAGTGATTCTATTTGATACTAGGCTTTAATTTTTGGAGGGTTACCGTTATTGTTGAATTTGTAAATATGAAATATATCTACTTAAATGTTGAAAAATAAAAGGCTTAATTTAAAGAATACTTGTGTTTTTTCTTTGACCAACTCATTTTCATAAGTTAAGATTCTTCAATCCGAGTTCTACTTGTAACTCTGAGAGAGGTTACCGCAAATAAGGTGTAACTGAGTTCTCGACGTTTTCTGAGTTGTGCTAAAGGGGGTATCAGTCGGTCGCCGTTCGTTCCATGTTACAGGTTAGTATTTACCTCAATTAACGGCGCTCAAACTTTAAAAGTTGTACCTAAATTTGAATATTTTAAGTATTTTCGAAATTCATTAGTGCGTCTGTCTAGCGAATTGACAAACTAAAAGATTGTCGCTGGAATCATCAAAATCGAACAGCAATCAATTTTGATGATTCCAGCGGCAATCTTTTAGTTTTGACATTTTCATGTCTTTCATATGGCACATAAAAAAAAATCGTCACGAAATTTGTTGCGACGAAAATTGCTAACAAAATTTGTCCCAAGTCGCCACAATGATGATTATGACCATCAGAAGTGAAGTTGTTAGGTACTTTACAGTTAGGTAGGTACTTTACAGTAGAGGTGTGTCGGTACAGCTGTACCGGGACTGTGGAACCGAGTATCAGGTTGGAACGGTTCCACGCAGTGACAAAAACTCGACCCTTACCGGTCCAGTTCCACGGACTGATACGATATCTTGAAATGGCTCTGGACCGGGAAGATAATCTTTTCCATCGGTCCAGTTCCATCCTCACCAATCACAATGATCTGATCAATCATCTCATGAATCTGATCATTCTGATTGGTGAGGATGGAACTGGACCGGTAAGGATGGAACCGGACCGATAAGATATCATAGAGAATGGTTCAATGGCTCTGGACCGGTAAGCATGGATCTTGTTCTCAGTTCCGTTCCATGTTGTACCTGGAAGCGCCCTTACTACTTCCATGGACTGAGAATGGTTCATGGAATGGCTCTTGAGCGGGAAGTTATTTTCTGGACTGGTTAGCATGCAAGTTGTCTCCAGTGTTATTAATTTATTATTGTCATGTTAAGTTCTTAAACTGCAACGTCATTATTCTTTCCTTGAATTGTTTGGTAACTATTATCTATAATAAATTGCCTCTTTTGTAACACTTGTTCAAATTCCTTCCTTTTAGCGAATTATCAAGGAAAATGATGCTATTGTATTGCAAGTTGAGATCATAAGCATGGAAGAAGGACGATAGGGATTTGACTGTCTGCTTCATCCATGCCGTGTGATTGGGATTTGATCGCCTGTACCGGTAATGGAACTGTACCGGTAATTTGGAATGGTTACATCTTTGTCACCGTAACCGTTGGAACCGTTCCAGGGAAATACCTGGACCGACACACCCCTACTTTACAGTTTGATATTACCAGATCAGCTGAGTCGAAAATTGAGCTCCCAGATCAGCTGAGCCAAAAATCGAGCTCCCAGATCAGCTGAGTCGAAAATCGAGCTCCCAGATCAGCTGAGTCGAAAATCGAGCTCCCAGATCAGCTGAGGCGAAAATCGAGCTCCCAGATCAGCTGAGGCGAAAATCGAGCTCCCAGATCAGCTGAGTCCTAATCTCCGTTCAAATTAGAGCTGACCAAAATGCAATCGATGGTTGGTGATTTTGATTTTTTTTATTTTTTTTTTTATTTTTATTTTTTTCTTCATATTGGATGGTTGGTGATTTTGTAGACGAGTGATCTATATAAAAATAATAAACCATTGTGTAATAATTTGCAGCGTTTTTTTGTTTTAGAGGCTTCGTTTTTCCTGTCGGTTTTTCCTGTCGTTTTTCGACGGGGGGTCCCATCGCTAAAACCTTTTCAAGGTTAAAAATTTAACAACCTCAAAATTTTTTCAATTCCCTTGGCAGATGCACTGACAAATTTCAAAAATCCTTTAAAATGTTGGCATTTTTTTCAAATTTTTAAAAAAGTTTTTTGTTTTGCTTATAGCTGGATAATTCTACGGGAAATTTCACTCGTACCAAGGTTGATCAGCATAAATCCTTCTTCGAATGGTGTATTCAAAAGTCAAAATCGGTTCAGCCGTTCAAGCACAATCGAGCGTCAAAGCTTGACGATTTTCCCCAGAAAGTGCACAATCAAGTTGATTCAGATCATACAAATGTTCTGGAGAAATTAACAACGAAAACGATCAACGTAATCGATATATTATTCATTTCTGCATTGAAAAACATAATTATGTACATTTCCAACAATGGGGTGTTCGCATGGGTCGGAAAAACTGTTTATTGTTATTATTAATCTAAACTAGACCTCGTTCTGAGAATTTTGACACCAACCGCGATCTTCTAGCGTGAGAAGACCTTTTTCTATAATTTTTCAAAGACGACCACCCTCAAAGTTTGTAGGTACTTACTGTGTTATTGACGATAACATGAATAAAGCTCCTTTCCTTTTGATCATTCTTAATTATTCAATAAACCTCTCGAAAAACACAAAACAAATTTTCGACCTTTGATTGACTGAAATAATAAATGATTCAGGATAATAATAATTACTTTTTCCGTTTGGATTCCCACGATTCACGAATGTTCTTCAACCTGTCCTTGTTCCACCGCGTATCGTCATAATTTGCCGCAGTCTCGTGGTCTTCACAAGTGTCTTCTACTATCTTCGCTACTTCTTCTTCTTCTAGTTTCTTCATGTCGTTCCGAAGCGGGTGGTCTTTCGATTCATTTTCAACACCCTCTTCGTCGCTCTCTTCTTCCAGCTTCCGTTTAGCCGCCCGTTTGTTCTCCCAAACTTGTCTCGCTGTTTTCAACCGCTCCTCATCCCAATCGTGCTTTCGATCATCTTTCGTCTGATAAGCCTCTAACTCCGAAATATCCAAAACATTTGGTGGAGCAGATACAACTTGTTTCAGATGGGCTGCGTTAATATCACTATCATTCCTTTTCTGTTGACTCGATTGCCACAGTTCCTGGGCTATTCGTTGTCTCTCGGACTCCCAATCATCGCTTGCTGTCGGAATATGTTGCGGAGCACTTCGAAATCCTTCATCAGAATCGGAGTAACTATCAGAATCTGACGAAGAACTTACATTTTCAGGGTCATAAGGCACGGACATATCTTTTGGAAGTTCAACATCCTCTGGGTTTACATCATGGTCTTCCCTACTCCTTATATCGTCAACTTTGATTTCTTTGGAATCTACAAGAAGTTCAGTATTGAATTGAGCATCACTTTCGTTATCGTTTTTACGATCAGGAACATCACCCGACAGTTCTTGAGGCGGCATTGTGGGAGCAGGCTCTCTCAGAATTTCCAATTCTTCAGGAGTAACGTGTATTCTAAGTTCCTTCTCGGTGAGAAGATCCTGCACGTCCGCCAGAAGTTTGGGTAGCTGGTTGGCAGCTTCGTAAAACAACATCTGCAACACGAAAAGAATCAATCTCGTAACAATAAACAAAATATCTTAATTAAGACAAGAACACACCGGTTACTGTTTGGTTCGTAAGAGCATTATCACGTCTGACGTAATAAGGTATCTGGGTGTCATGCTGGATGTGAAACTGAGCTTCTGGGCGCACATATGTAAGGCAGCTGATAGGGCGGCTGCAGTGGTGGGGAGGCTGGGCCGTCTTATGGCTAACATAGGCGGCCCATCCCCCTCCAAACGCAGGCTGCTCATGAGAACAACCGATGCCATCTTGTTGTACGGTGCTGAAGTATGGGCAGACGCTCTGAAGTTTCAAAAATACATTACGCGTATTGAATCGGTGCAGCGACGTGGTGCACTAAGGATATGCAGCGGCTACAGGACGGTTTCAGCCCCTGCAGTGCAGGTTGTTGCCGGGGTCACACCAATTGACCTACTGGAAGACGAGTGCAGGAGGATCCACCTGAGGAAAGCGGAGAATGCGCCGACGGTGGTTAAGAAGGAAGAACGAGAAGAGACCATGAGGAGGTGGCAAAATAGGTGGAGGTCTGAGAGTCGAGGACGATGGACTGCAAGGCTGATTCATGGCGTCAAGGAATGGACAGAGAGAGTGCACGGGGAAGTGAATTATTATCTTACACAATTCCTTACCGGGCACGGTTATTTTCGGTCCTTCCTGAAAAAGATTGGGCGGACCACGGATTCGCGGTGTCTTTACTGCCAGCAGCAGCGTGACCGCATCACAGACGACGAGCAACAGGATCAAGATGGAGTCGCAGAAGGCCTGGAGATCGAGGAAGACGATGTGTACCACACATTCTTCCAGTGTCCTAGATGGGAGAGAATGCGGAGTAGCCTGATTGACGAAGTCGGTGAACTTCAGCCAGAGACCATCGTTAATAAGATGATGGAGACAAAGGAGAACTGGGATGCCATCAATACCTACGTCATCGCAGTTCTCAAAGAGAAGGAAAGAAATAGGGATTGGGAAGGCTTAACATCATAAACGCCCCATCCCCTATCGAAGCCAAGGAGGAGCCTAAAGACATTAGGCCTCACGAAGAGGAAGCCCAGCAACAGCCGGGCTGAAAAAGGGGCTGTCCCGAAGTAATGCATCAACTGTAGTCCCGGGGCAGTCCAGACGAACAGAGGAGGTTTTAGTGGGTAACCAGTTGCTTATAGCGGCCAGACCCCCACATAAAGGGCGGTGAGACAAACATCCCTCCCCCGCTGTCAACCAATAAACGGTTTCCTCCTCTATAAAAAAAAAAAAAAAAAAAAAAGAAACTGTTTGGTTCGTGACGAAAATTGAAAATACCGACTTGCTGAAATTCCTCATTGGTCTATCCTCTTCAGACGACCTCCTTGATAGCCATTATTTCTTGGCTTTCAGTCAACTCAATCATATTTCAGTCGGCAAGACAAATCAGGGGCTTCCTGTCGACACGTCCATCCCAGTTTACTACTCGCGACGAGATGTGAGGGGTTTGGTGCTCATGCTGGGAGGAATCTTTGAAACAAATTAAAATCAGCCAATCTCTCTTAAAGCACATCACCATTTCCACACCACAAGATGGTGCCAACTGGAAATTGCAGCCTGCAAAACACTCTTCGGGGCCAGTGGAGGCACTGACTTTCTCTGTGAAGTCGGCAATCTCTTATCGTCTTGCTCAATATGTATCGACTGGAGACTACTCAATGTGTATCTGTAGACTACTACAGAGAAACAAGAACATCATCTATACACATTGAGCAAGACGATAAGAGATTGCCGAGTTCACAGAGGAGGTATTTCCATCTCGTTATTACGTGAAAGACACACTCAGAAGAGATTATCAACAGAGTATGAACGGTCTTCTAGCCCATATTCTCCCCAACTGGTCAACTCGTTTAAGTTACTGTTTACATGCTTTTGAAACTCGTAAGAGAAAGTGTTTAATTCATTTTTTAAATTGTTTATTTCATTGTCTAAAGTGTTCAACTCAATCTGAAAAAGCGATATCAAGTTGAGTGGCGCAGTGGAACAACTATTTGCAGTGGGAAAATGGAAAACCCACGAGGTATGATTTCCAATGAAAAGAAAGGACAAGTTTTGGGATTGAGAGGGGCAGTTTTTGATTTGGCTTTAGTTTCTTGTTTGAGGGGTAGTCTTACTTTGTTAGTAGGGAAGAATTTGAGAGGTAATAGTTGAGTCTCAAATAAACAAGGCGTGAAATTAATGAATGGACCATTGGGATAAAACTGTCCATGAATTCAGTGGCCAACTAGACCAAACAGGTGGTCGGAGCCAGGGAGACCGCCTCTGTAGGAATCCTTCCTTTAGTGAGATATTTCATTGAAACCATCCATCACATCTGTGGAATCTTTCCACGTTTGGAAGCCCTTCGTAACTCAGCCCACAGCCGTCTCTGATCGGTTTTGACAAAAGGGTTGGGAGGTCCACGAGGAGATTCATTGCGAGGTATCGGTTGAGGACAGCCGTCAAAACAGGAGGGCCGATATTGCCACCATTGATCGTCTTCAGGGTTGAGCTCTCATCCTGGATCCCACTCTTTATTGGGACACTAACGATGTCAACCAGGACAAGGTCAATCTACTAATTAGCGAATTTTCATGAAAAACGAAGCTACTGCGGTGGCTTCAAAATGTTTAGTGTTAGATTTGTATTATGGAGGCAATCCCTCATTTACCTATCTGCCGGTAGAGTCGCTAGAGGCGACCACCTGTTTTACTAGTCCGCTTAATAGTTCCTAGTCGTTCATATGTGCTCCCCAATAAAATCAAATCTTTACTGAAGTCTCGTGTTGTTTGTGCGCCTATCTAACCATCTAAAAGGTTTTGGGCTCCAGTGATTCGGAAAACGCGAAGAGTGGAATTTTGCTCGGAAAAATTCGCGGAAATTTCGGTCGGAAGTTCCGGTCGCGAAGTGGTTAGAAAGACATTATGGCGTCGAGTACGGTCACTGTAGGTACGGCAATGAAACCCTTTGATGGGCAGGGATTTTCTCGATGGGCCTATCGAATCCGTCTAATACTCGAACAAAATAGTTGTTTGGAAGCCCTAACTATGATCCCTAGTGCAGAAAAAGCGGCAATCGATCTGAAGGCAAGGGAAATAATCGTGAGATACCTTGATGATCGTGTCCTTGATATCGTGTCGGAAAAATCAACCGCCAAAGAGATGTTCTCGGTATTGGAAGCGACCTACGTGCCCAAGGGACTTCAGGCTCAAGTTACCCTTCGAAATGAACTCGCTGGAATGAAATTCGGAAAAGGATTACTGCAGAATTTCATCGAAGATTTTGAAAGTAAACTCCTTCAGCTCAAGTCAAGTGGAGCGAATATTTCGGAATATGAAACGGTCTCCATCTTGCTCGGAGCAATGCCACCTCGATTCCAGAGTCTCCTCACTGCCATCGAATGGACTTTTTCGAGAAAAAAATGTCACGTGAAATATGGATTCCTTACATCTTCAAACCTACCCCGTGCAAACAGTATGTTGGTATGGTATACTGAAAATAACCAACAATAGCCGTGTGGGTACTCTATGAGCTCTTGGAGACTTGTAGAACATGAATATGGACTCATTTCATCTTCTGAACATAGCCCGTGCAATGTTAGCATACAGCCTTATTAGCGAATTTAAAGAAAAAATTGAAGCTATTGCGATAGCCTCAAAATTTTTAGAATGGACTTTTTCGAAAAATTTCCTCACTGAAATCCGTATTTGAACATTCTGAAACGATCCCTGAAGTGTAAAAAACAATTATTTTAAAATTTGCTCTTTAATTCATGCTCATGCTGCATGAATGGACTTTTTTATTGTAAATAAAGTGGTTGTTCCCTCTCAGTATTATTATCCATTTTTGTACACTGTGCTTGTGGATAATTAAGTATGGATAATAATATGAAACATGGCGGCCAAGTGGCCAACCTCCCAAAGCCTTGTTGCTAAATCATCCGCATCCTCAGGGTGACACTGAACCTGAGAGGGATGAACTCAGTGACCAACCTTCAGATCATCAAACAGCCTCGAGAGGAGGCTGTTCTGCATTACCGAGGGATAATCTACAACAGCCCTCGGCATCGACTCCAGCGGCAGCTACATCAAGCTTTACCACTGGGCTGAAAGCTAAAGCTGGGAGCCCTAGAAGCGTTCTGATTGGTGGAGCTCCAGGATGTAGTTATAGCGGACTGCAACAGATCCCGTTCTCTCAACATCATCGCAACAAGTCACCTTGTTTAACACCTATTTTTCTCCTTGGTGCGTTACCGGCCGCATCTAAGTAATTAATTTGATAACAATTAGTTATATTCTCGATATGTATGAAAAAATCGAGCGATGTTCAATAACATGCTGGGTTTCAAAAGTTTCTATGGGTGCCAGTTGTCAATTGAATATTTGAACTACTGGCAATAGGGAAAACAACAATAAGGAATTTCACCATGTCGGAATTTCCTATTTTTGACCCCAAAATCGGATTCAGCACCTCGAAAAACCCCCTAAGGCAAACTTTCAGCCCGAACTTCCTAATTTACGAATAAACAAAACAGTGTAGAAAATACGAATGTTTAAAAAAACCGGGAAAATGACGTCATGCTGGAATAGTTCATTTATGGCCGCTTGAAGCGCTGAGATCGAGAAATCCATAGTCCCCAGATGCAAAATTTCATGAAACAGTAAAGTTCGAAATCGAAAAACTGAAGAAAAAAATAGAAAAAGCGAGATGGGGAAAATTAGGTTTCCTCTGTTTTTGTTTGATAACTTTTCTCTTAGAAAACACGATTTCGTCTTCCCAATGGGCAACACTGGGAGGAGACGGCGATCCGAACAGCCCAATCAGCGAGCGTTCCCGCTTCACGTCCGTTTTCCCGGTTAGTTTTGAAATTAAAAATTTTGACTGTCTCCCAAAAATAACAGGAGACTTATTTTCCGAAATCAGCCCGATTTTCATCTATCCCACACCATTAACTATTCAGGAAAAATGCAAACAGAAATCGGTGAAATTCCTCATTGTATGAGCAATTTGGAAATTACCTGTCGTCATGATTGGGATTTTCCAAGTAATTCTTGCAAATCTAAATGATGATGAAAAGAAAACATCAATATCTGGTCATTCGAAAGGATTTGAAAAGAAGCGGCATGAAGAGCGTGGCCTCCCCCCACCACTTCAGTTTCCATAGTAGTTTCTTAGCTGAAAGTAGATTGTGCAACTGAGGCAGCCTAATAAGAGCTTGCACGCCATTTTAACATTAGCTTTCTCCTCTGTTAACTTGTCTCCAGAACTCTGTGAGCTTTACTGACTGGTAGCAACTGACATACAGAGTTATGTCTAGAGGGCCACGCGAGTGTAAAAATTGTAATAATTTCGTTGCTTACATGGACTCAAAGTAAAACAGCAATGCAGCCTTAATCAACCTCGGGACAGTTCTGCCGTGAGAAGGAAAAACAGCTTAAATAATAAAATCGCGAAATTGAAAAATTTGGTCAGAAAAGCTCAACTAGAAATTCTGTAGTTTAATGTGGAGGAAAAACAGCTTGCCTTTGATCGTTCGGAGGAAAAAGGGCTTATCTTTGACGGTTAGCACGCCTTGGCCTGGTCTTTCGTAATTTAATGTGGAGGAAAAACCACTCAACTATACATAAGCTGTTTTTCCTCCAAATCGTTCGACTAGATCTTTCATACTGAGCCATTTTCCACTTCAGCCAAGTGGTTTTTCCTCCTAATCCCCTCACTCCATTGGTAACATCAGATGTTTTCCCTGAATTTGAGAAGTCTCACTGTTGACAAAAATGCACCCGAAGAACTTCCTACCATTGATTGTCGCGAGTGTGAAGACTGGAAAAAACACATAGCTCGAGCCAAAGAAGCTAGGATAGCATACAAAACTCACGCTGAATCTCAAGACTGGAGCTCCGAAAAAATTTGTTTCTCAGCAGATCTTCAGAAAGTGATTATGCTTCCTAGAATGGAAAGTTTCAAAGAAGTTCTATTCACAAGACGTATAATCGCATTTAATGAAAGTTTTGTCCCAGTTGGTGGCAAAAAACAACATGCTATGAAACCTTTTGCAGTAATTTGGCATGAGGCATGCTCTGGACGGAAGAAAGAAGATCTGGTCAGTGCCTTTCATGCGTTTTTCATGTCACAACGTGACGCTGAGGAAATAACATTATGGCTCGACAATTGCGGAGCTCAGAACAAATATTGGACGTTGTTCAGCTACTTAGTTTTTATTGTGAATTCTACGTTAATTGCAGCAAAAACAATTTACATTAATTTCTTTGAACCTGGCCATACTTTTATGTCAGCAGATAGTTTCCACCATCAAATTGAAGTCCAGCTAAAAGCTGCTGGCAAAGTCTATGACTTCAACGATTTCAAAACCTGCGTGAAAAAATCCTGTAACGGTCACGTAAACGTGAAGGAAATGAATGTAGATGATTTTAGCAAATGGGAGGATGGAAGTAGCAAGTACAAACTCAAATGGAAAACCGCCCTTATTTAGCGGAATTAGTGAGACTTAAAGCAGAGAGAAGCAAATATTTCCTCTACTTTGCAAAACAGCACAACACTTCTGACTTCGAGGAACTTCATTTTCTGAAGAAAAGTATGGTAAAGGGGATCCAACCTCCTGAAACGAACACCACTGCTCGCGGAGTGCCTCCTGAAAAGAAAGCCGACACAATCGCCAAACTGGGAAGACTCATCCCTCCTAACAGACTTCCGTTTTGGGAAAATCTGCCAACGGACAAAAATTCCGCGGATTTGATCACAACTCAAGAAAATTAACACGCAGATATTGATTATAATATGGTAACCTACCTAATAAATTTAATATGTAATCATAAATTTGTGAAATCTTCATTTTTTTAGTCACTTATGTGTAGAAGAATAACCACTTGAGCTGGTTTTCCCTGACATTATAAGTGGTTTTCTCAAATATAATGTTCGTTTGATTTGTATAAGATGTAGATGAAAAACAGCTCAAGTGGTTTTTCCTCCAAATCGCTGCCACAGTTTTGGTTATTAACTGGGAGAAAGAGCTTAACTATGAATAATCGAAGTAAAATCGATGTTTCTTGTATTTAATCGATATCAGCACGATCGATAGGATGTAACCTAACACACGATCGAAAATGTGGACTTATAACTATAAACTGGAGACGAATAATGGAGTGGTAAGCTCAAAATCCTTGAGCCATTTTTCGGGCGCCCAGAATTTCATAGATAAGCTGTTTTTCCTTCTCACGGCAGAGTTGAAAACCTCTTTTATTCGGAGAAATAACCCAATTACCTTGACCCAAGGACATTTCTCCACAGCCTTATGGTATTCCTTTTCCACTACGTTCTCATCGAGCGTGCAAGAAACATACTGCAGAATCAGCCTTCTCAGCATGGGACACCGCTCCAACTCCTTGTATTTTGTACACATCGTCAGGATAGAGAACATCTTATTGATCGCCCCAGCTGAAAGTATGCGGAAAAAATTGATTAAGAGCCATCAGAATTAATAATAATAGAAGAAAGTACAACACACAAAGAACTCTGAATGCATAATGGTATTAATGCCAAAGGGAAATTCGCCTCACAATTTTTCAATTCTTTTTGTCCAAAGAGGGTTCACTAATATGGAAGAAAACCATAGTGTGCTGCTCAAAAACGCATTCAAAAAATTTAGAGAATTTAAGGAAGATGGAAATTTTAAATGTAGTGGGAGTATTATGACGTGATGAGTTTCCCCTTATGACAGCAATGCTACCTCTGAAAGCACACATGAAACCATTGGCTTATGTGATCAAACACAAAGTGCCCCATGAACTGGCAGAAAGAACCCAGACACGAAAATGACCAGAAGAAGCAATTAAAATTAAAATTGCTCACTCTTTTTTACAACACGATTCAACCCATTCGTTTATCAAGCATACTAGCGTCTCCATGCACCGCCTCGAGGGATTCCGAATGCACTCTGACGGCAGTTTTGTGAATCAGGACTTAGATAACAGTGATAAATGTTTGATTATTAATTTTTGTTGTGTCGTCCGTTTGCGATTTGTGCTGTCCCGTTTCAAATAATTCCGTCATCTCATTGCTTTATTCATCCGGCTCGTTCTCTGATTTCTTTCTGGCTCGCTGTTCTGTGCAAGTGAAATAAGGGTCACTTATTGCTCGGCATGAGTTGTAGAATCTCAACTTCAGTCGTAGAATCCCAGTGTCAGTTACGTGAGTTTAACACCCCGTATAGAAAATAGTGAATCGTTGTGCGATAATTTTCACCCTTCTTACATCATGAATCTACAGTCGAAATTTACTGAATTGATTGCATTTTTAATCATCTAGTTTAAATGTTGTGATATTATACTTTGGAGGTCTACCTAGTCAAATCACTAAAAATAAAGACACTTTTTTTAATATTGCTTGTGTATTTGTATTATTCGTTTTCGTATTCCTACATTCTTCTAACTGTCGCTTTGCAATAATGTTATTGATGCGCGGGAGCAAATAAGGTTTGGTTTAGGTATTTATATTATCTTGTTTCCTATAATACAAGACAGTGGATTGGATATTTTTGTCTTTAATAATTAAGTCCCTTCTAGCAGTAGCTCATTTAGGAAGAGCTCTCTGAATACATTCTATTGATCTGAATCGGTAATATGAAGTGATAACTAGGCTGTTACACCTATATTAGAACGAGGGAAATAAAGAGACGTTGGGGTTACAGAGAAGAAATTTAGACAAACTTGGAGACATTTCGAAACATTTTGAAAAGAAGGAAATTAATATTTATGTTGCCTCAAAACAGTACTCCTTTATTGCCGTTACTTTCCACCTACTTTCTTTTTGACATCTATTTGAGCCAGAATGAATCTTAGTGATTGAATATTAGGACAGGTAGTTGAGACCTTGAGTTGGGCTTTTTTTCTCTACCATTGATAAAATAATGATTGTACGTGGAAATATTCCAGTCTTTCGGTGCCTCACGGGAAAAATCAATAAATTCAAAATCAATAAATGTCGATTTCACCACAAAGAAAATGCTTTATCTGTTTGTTATAGAATGCAAATTGTCGTTCTGACCATTGTCCCATTCATAATCCTCAAACATTGACTTACACCCTACTTCTCATCCTCGTTCCTTTACTCACACGTAGTAATTCCCGCAAATCACATGCCTATGATTTATTTTTCTATCTCATTGATCAGTAAATAATAATACAAAAATGACCAACGCTCGCAACATCATCTACGGTCATCATCATCCACGACTTCACCATCATAATCACTAAATGTTTGGCATAGCTCCGGTCAAGACATTAGGAGAAGAGTTGAAGTCGAGAATTAGGAGAGTTTGAGTTGAGGTGAACTTTCTCGCAGCTCCGCAAGAGCGCATTCGGAATCCCTCAGGGCGGTGCACGGAGACGCAAGTTATCAAGCATTATTAGTCTTCACCGTTGTGCCGTGAAGCTTGAATTGGTTGATGTCAGTCACTTCTAAGGGGTGAAAAATGAGGATGAAATTTTCAAGAGTGCCTTAGCTCGAAAACTCTCGAAATAAAGGTATTACTTTTTAAGAAATTTGAAATAATACATTGCATTTTTAGAGACCACCCGGAGCTCTGTAGTACAAACCGTTTGCTCCCAACGAGAACTTAAGGGTCGGACTTACGATAAATCAGAAACACGTGTGAATCGCGAAAGAAGGCCTAATCTCCGTTCAAATTTTAGCTTACCAAAATAGGGATGTCCCAAAGGTATCGATACAAATCGATACTTTTTTCCTGATATATATCGTAGTATCGATACTTTTTTTCCAGTATCGGAGACGATACTTTTTTACCTCTCACACTAGATCAAAATGCTATCTATTTTTTATTTCTCACATTAGATGAAAGTCTCGAATTTTAGTAGGTACATCTTTCTCTACGAAGATTGTTGGGAGACCAACCACTTCAACAAACTAAACAAAGATGATGTACCACCACCTCCTCCAGCTCTCTTCCTAGATGATGGAGGACAGCAGGTTATCATAATATGATTATGAGGACAGCAGGTTATCATGATTATGGTCTGTTCGGAGAGGCAGTCAGGAACCAAACTGGAACTGGGAAAAGGGGAGGGGATGGAGGTGAATGGGTTCCTCCAAACTCCTTCGGGCTCCTCCAAGCCCCTCCGAACCGTTCAGGACTGCCTCTCTGAACAGACCATAATCATATTATGATAACCTGCTGTCCTCAAAATCATCTGAAAGGACCACCAAAATGTTAACCCAACCAAGTGCAATACGAAAACAAGTGCCTAAACAAAAAAATGAGTGATTTATTGTTTTGTTCATTCTATACCTATTAATTATCCTCGCGATGGAGAGATCTCACACTGATGGAGAGAAACATAAAAGGCATTTTCACACATTTTTGTAAAAGTATCGATACTTCAAAATATCGATATTTTTTGAAAGTATCGTATCGATACTTTTTGATACTTTCTAGATGTATCGATACGATATTATATCGATACTTTTAAAGTATCGGACATCCCTATACCAAAATGCGATCGCTGTTCGTTTCTTCGAGTTGTACTCAGTTTTGTTTCCTTGGTTACCTACTCCCTATTTCTTCGCATTGAGCGTGAAGCGTTTATTTCTTCAAAATAAACATGATTGTGAAGGTAAAATATGGTTGGTAGGTAGTGACAATGGCATGGCTGTGTTCTTTGCAGACGAGTTTTGATCTTTACAGAAAAATAATAGGTAAATCTATGTGTAATAATTTGCAGCGTTTTTCCAAGAGTAAACAATGACTTGAAGATTATTCAACGCATTAGCTAGTGAGTAAACAGCGTCTTTTGAGTTCTTTCAAGGATTCAAGCACACTCTTGTCCTTAGGCCCACTTTCACCAAACATTCAAATCGAGTTTAAACCAAAAGAGGCGAGAGATAAACGACGTTCAGTAAAAATCGTCTTTCACCAGAGCGATTTACGAGTTTAAACACCATCTTGGGGGGTTCGAGTTTAAACGGTCGAAAATCAGCCGAATAAACTAGGAAACCTCGTTTAACTACCAATTCAATATGGCCGCGCATTGATTTGTGATTGTTTTCGAAATGAAATTGCGAATTATTTATGCATTTCGAATTATTTTTGACTCGTCTGACGATGACGACGACGACCAAGTCGAATCCTGGATCGGATTCCACATTCCGAGATTACGTACGTTACTGAATTTCCGCCATTCCAAGACCCGAGTCGTCCAAGTGCTCGACTAGATTGACACTCGCCTCGAGTTCCCGTCATACAAATAAGTTCAACACGTATTTTAAAATGAATAATGGTTTTTTCAATAACATAATAGTGCAACCTACATTCCTTGGTTGTTTCTATTCGGACCAATTATACAAATTGACCATCATAAAAGACCAGTTCGACCAAAATACATTTCTATTGAGGTGAAATCGGGGACCCTCATCTTCGAGTTTACATCCATCGGTAATCATTCAAATTATCGAAGTAAATTCCTACCGTTCAGAACAAGGCGGTGGTCGCTGTGTTTCACTAGGAAGAAGAAGAAGAAGAAGAAAACATGTTTATTCAACATAATCTCATGTTTACCAATTAGTGTAATTATAAATTAGGCTAGTATAAATAATGATTGCACCCATTTTTTCCCCCATTATATAGTAACAAATATCATTATAGGTACAAAACCATTGTTAAATTAGTATTATGTATAAACGAAATGTGTGATAACAGAACTACACCAACAAATAAAAACAACACTAACAAAAAATTACAAAAAACATGATACGGCATGGATTTTTCATCCGTCTGCAAGGGTAACTTGAGCCGTCTTTCGTTAAATTATTTACTTTCATTTTTATTTTTATATTTTGAGAATACATGCAAAAGAAGATGTGAGCGTTCAGGAGAGTCCGCCTTTTTTTTTTTTTTTTTTTTTAAACTCAGATTACTAATTGAATTCTGCAACAAGGGAACCTCGGTATCTCCACGCCGAAAGGCTAAATTGGCCAACTCCTGGCCAATGCTCCCTATGGTTCAGCAAGAGGACCATTCTTTCCATGCTGAGAGTACCCTCCCCAAAGTAGCGCAGCCTGAATTCTCCCAGCACGGGGCAGCTTCCAAAAAAGTGGAGGATGTCTTCATTTGGATCCCGATTGCACAGAGAGCAAGTCCTCCTTGGGCTTTCGGACCTCAGGTAGACCCCGTCATTCAGTGGAAGTAGTGCTCCTCTCAGTTTGAGGACCCATCGTATCACCCATAAGGCATGGTCTCCGTCCACCAGTAGATTCCCAGGTCTCGCGTCCAAATCAAGCAAAGGGTATAGAGGATTCCTGGAACCCATCGCAGCTGTCCGCATGTCATCCATCCAACTCCGTGAAACTGCCTCCACCAATGCCTCCAGCTGTTCTGGCCACTCATTTATCAATTCCAAGTTCCCATGAAAAGTGCAACCTTGTCTTAGTGCTAGCTCTGTAACAGCTCGAAACCACGATATCCTTGACCTGACAACCTCTCGTGCCACTATACCAGGATATCTGTCCTGGGACATCTTTAAGGCCCTAATCACATATTGGCAGGCGAGAGACAACGTGTATGCGTAGATTGGCTGGACACCAGTTTCCAAGTACGTGAAGTAATTTGGCGTATTTCTAGGAAGGCTGAAGATTAGCTTAATGAAGAACCTCAACACCTGCTCAAGTGAGCTTGACTGGATGTATCCCGTGACTTGGGCCCCATAACACATGACTGCCCTTGAGACAGCCATGAAGACTTTAAACTTGACCCCGACAGGGATGGATGGGCGGCTGAAGAGGCTTCTGTAAACACTATTGATTCCCAGCTTTGCAGCTGCTGCCCTTTCGGCAAAGTGCTGCGCAAACGAGAGCCTTGTAGTGAGGGTGACACCCAAATACCTGTAAGAGGCCACAACATCAATCGGACTTCCATTATACACAAATCAAGTCTACACACCAAGTCTACCTCCACGACAAAAAACCATAATTTTCGATTTGGCCAGGTTGACAGTTAGCCCCCATCTAGCAGTGTACTCCTCCAGTCCAAAAATGTTTCTACGTAATTCATGAGAGGATTCTGCCAGGATTACGATGTCGTCAGCATACATAAGTGCCCTGATGATGGTGTCACCAACCCTGACTCCACAAGGGAGAGCGCTAATCAAGTCATTGATGTACAATGCAAACAGTTGCGGGCTGAGTAAGCAGCCTTGCCTCACTCCACATTCAATGGGAAATGGCTGGGAGATGCCGTCCTTACCCCACACTGCCCCACTGCCACCTGCATACATTGATCTCACAGCAGCTATGAAACGCTGTCCAACACCCGCCATCCCAAGTTTCCAGAAAAGCAGGTCATGGCGAACTCCATCAAAGGCAGACCTGAAGTCCACGAAAAAAGCATATTCCACGAAAAAAGCATACTAGATTGACACTCGCCTCGAGTTCCCGTCATACAAATAAGTTCAACACGTTAATTTAAAATGAATAATGGTTTTTTCAATAACATAATAGTGCAACCTACATTCCTTGGTTGTTTCTATTCGGACCAATTATACAAATTGACCATCATAAAAGACCAGTTCGACCAAAATACATTTCTATTGAGGTGAAATCGGGGGCCCTCATCTTCGAGTTTACATCCATCGGTAATCATTCAAATTATCGAAGTAAATTCCTACCGTTCAGAACAAGGCGGTGGTCGCTGTGTTTCACTAGGATACATCAAGGAAGGTAGGTGGTGAGTCTGGAGAAATACTGGAGTTAATGCGCTCGTTGTGGCTCAAAGTGATGATGTGTAATAACTCAACAGGTAGGTGATGAAAATATTCAGCAAAATAAAACGAAGGGAACCGGAAAACCCGAAACAAACCGCAGGAATCAGCAAATAATAAAAACAAGGAATTCGAAAAACTGACACTGATAAAGATAAACAAGGCGGCAATCTGCTGATAGCAAGTGCGGTTGTGGTTGTTGTTCAATGTTTCTATTGCCCAAATACGTCATAATGTCCAACTTTCATTCGTTTCGCTCAACATTTCAAGTTTAGACAAACTCGATTGTCTTAAACAACGTTTAACGATGATTTGGGTTGGTGAAAGACGCTCGCCATCTTGCCGGGTTTATTCCTTCAGATTAACTATTAACGCGTTTAGCTAAGCAAGTTTAGAACAACTTTTGGTGAAAGTGGGCCTTAGACAGAGATCTTTTCAATGTGGGTTTAAACGGTTCATCAAACCATTCAGCAAATACGGAATTATTCATCCACCCTTTGCCAGTCTAAAGTCCAATCCAGTGATGCGATCCTTATCGTAAACAAACCGCTCCCGTTCGAGAAAAAAGGTCGGATTACTGAGGGACTACAGTATTTTGTTTGATCGTATTTTCCAACCTGATTATAATATATCAAGTGGTGGGAAGCCAATCATTCCCAAAATGGCGCATACTCAGATTAGACCAGTTTCTCAGGTCTCGGACCGGTTTCTTAGGTCTTTCTCAGGTCTTGTGTATTCCAAATAAAACTGGCCCTTGATGAAAGACATAAGAATGAATTTGTTAGATCAGTTTCTCGCCAGCTTTCGACCAAACACTCGAAGAACCGAGTTGAGAAATTGATAAAAAATGACCTGTCTTTTCACGGAAGGTTGGGAGGAGTTTCCGGAAGACCTTACTTCCAAGATTTTCCCAACTAGTGGAGAGAGGCACTGCGAGAAACATATCAAATTTCCGCCGCAGTACCCTCAGCGTTTGGGTAGAAAAATCTACTCCATTTTTGGACAGTTAGGGACAAATATTTAAGGGCAACCAGGTACTAACTACTTCGAAAATTAATTATAAATATTCTTACTGTTCTTTGCATCTCCCGTGAAAAGCCGGATTTTGGAAAGCAGCGTTAGGAACATAATGGCGATCTGCGACCCTGACAGAACGAGGTAGGAAGAAATCTTACTCCATTTAAACCCATGGCACTGAAAAACACAACGATAGTTATGCAATACGAGAAATATTTACTTGAGAATCATAATTTCAAAAATGTACAGGTGAAGCCAACTGAACTGTCACAAGAGCCCTCAGCTAATGGGACTTTATTCATTATTATCAACTAGTTTTCATGAATTATGTCTCTTTTGTAAGCAACGTTTCAAAGTTTTTCAAGTTCACAACTCTTGTTGGAGAATTTATGTAATTCTGAGAACCTACATCAAAATAAACTTACCTTCACGGTGGACAGCATATGCAGAATTGACGTATTATTCGGGAACCTCGAACAAGCGGAGGTTATAAAATCGACGAAGTCGCCGTGGTCGAAGGAAGATCTATCCATATCTCTCTTTCTCCCAAGAATATCGATTCTCAGTTGCATCAGCCCTTCAGAGAATATCGGACTTCTGAAAACCATTCAACGCTATTAGAATAGAATATAATAAAAAATAGGTTTATTCGACAGCGAAAATTCAATTATAATTACCGCAGAAAACATTTAGGGCACGGACAATCATTTCGACAATTGTTACAAAACTACTTCTCACCTATTTATAATTATTTAACAATTAATTTTTTATAAATTATTATCATTTTATTTTTTGTTTTACTGCAATATTTCTCAATTGAAAAATATTGCAAAAACATCGAGATCCGACCATTAGGTAGGTAATAATTACACTAGATTACAAAATTTAGGGGTGGTGTGGCTGCCTCGTTCTTTCACCACTTTTCTTATGGTATTTGGTGCGCTGAATCCGAATCTGACGTAAGTTTTTTTTGTTTACGTCGGATTTTCAAGATATAGCTAGTTTTACGATTTTTCTAGTTCTCACTTTTCTTCATTTTTTAGTGAGCACTCATCATGGTCAAATCTCGTCAAAAAGTACTCAGACTTATTGGAAATTTCATGACGAATCCGAATATGTACTTAGTTTTTAAGTAAAGTTGTGTTAAACCCCCTATTTTCCACAAAACGTATCAAAAAACACCGGTTCTCAACGTTTTTTCTTCGGGTTTTCCCTTACATTTTGCCACTTGAAAAAAAAATTAAGGCTAAAAAAAATTTTCTCGGGCCTTTACTTTGTAGGGGGGACACCCCAGAGGAGAATGAGACCAATCGCAGCCTCCTAAACCCATTAATATCGAAGGAATGAGCTTTTTCATGGCACTGAGATGAAAATTCACAAAAACCGTTAGTTAATTTTTCGAGATAAGTATGTGCGTTCCTAAATCTGTTTTCCTCAAATGGATTTTCCTTTCTTCTATATTTTTTATGCTTGTCACCTATTAAGAGTAAGATCGAAAATAGGTACTCAAAGGGGGAGTAAATCACAATTGGGAAACACTTGTTTTGTTAAGTGATTTTAATTCAGTTCTACATACGAAACACAATAAACTGCAGAAAAGTTAACGGTGTAAATCTGTTTCATGGAGGCTCAGATGAATCAAATTTGGTAAAATGGTTGGTTATTCCACCAAGATATGAAAACCATGGAAGAACGGTACAAAGGGTTCTCATGATGACTGACTATTGTTGGACCTTAAAAAGAGATTTACCTCAGGCGGCGAAGTTTTCTCTACATAGATGCCGGCGATGAAACCTCTGAGGTGGAGGAATAACCAAACATTTTACCAAATTTGATTCATCTGAGCCTCCATGAAACAGATTTACACCGTCAACTTTTCTGCAGTTTATTGTGTTTCGTTTGTAAAACTGAATTAAAATCACTTAACAAAACAAGAGATTCCCAATTATGATTTACTCCCCCTTTGAGTACCTATTTTCGATCTTACTCTTAATAGGTGACAAGCATAAAAAATGTAGAAGAAAGGAAAATCTATTTGAGGAAAACAGATTTAGGAACGCACATACTTATCTCGAAAAACTAATTAACTGTTTTTGTGAATTTTCATCTCAGTGCCATGAAAAAGCTCATTCCTTCGATATTAATGGGTTTAGGAGGCTGCGATTGGTCTCATTCTCCTCTGGGGTGTTCCCCCTACAAAGTAAAAGCCCGAGAAAATTTTTTTTAGCCTTAATTTTTTTTTCAAGTGGCAAAATGTAAGGGAAAACCCGAAGAAAAAACGTTGAGAACCGGTGTTTTTTGATACGTTTTGTGAAAATAGGGGGTTTAACACAGTTTTACTTAAAAACTAAGTACATATTCGGATTCTACATGAAATTTCCTATAAGTCTGAGTACTTTTTGAGGAGATTTGAGCAAGATGAGTTTTCACTAAAAAATGAAGAAAAGTGAGAACTAGAAAAATCTTAAAACTAGCTATATCTTGAAAATCCGACGTAAACAAAAAAAACTGACGTCAGATTCGGATTCAGCGCACCAAATACCATAAGAAAAGTGCTGAAAGAACGAGGCAGCCAGACCACCCCTAAATTTTGTAATCTAGTGTTATTATTACCTACCTAATGGTCAGATCTCAATGTTTTTGAAAAGGATGAACTGAGTAGTCTAATGTCTATTTGTATGGATCAGAACTATTTTCTCTTTGAAGGTAAATATTATACTCAGCCAGGGGTAGCCATGGGTTCACTACTGTCTCCTTTGCTTGCGGATATTTAAATGGATCATCTTGAAAAACAAATCTTTGAAAAATGTAAATCAAACAACTTTTTATATTGGTATAGGTACGTTGATGATATAATAATTCTATGGACAAGAACTGAAAGGCAACTAAATTCTTTACAATGAATCAGAAACACGACTGTGAATAGCAAAACAGGTCTAATCTTCGTTCAAATTTTAGTAAACGAAAATGCGATTGCTGTTCGTTCCTTTGACTTGTACTCAGTTTTGCGCCCTTAGCAACCAGTAACCAAATTCCCTAATGAACAAATCCCTACCTATTTCTTCGAATCGAGTGTGAAGCGTTTATTTCTTCAAAATAAACTTGATTGAGAAGCGAAAATATGGTCGGTAAGTAGTGACAATGGCAAAGGCGAGTGATCGACACAGAAAAATAATAAACCTTTGTGTAATAAAATGCAGCGTTTTCAACGTACTGGATAAACGTGGATTTGGTCGTTTGAATGTCCATATAGGTAGGACCACTTTGGGCAGCCTACGAGGCAGTTTCGTTTCAAGCTGCATTTTGAAAAGATAGATAGATATCTGTGTTACAGATATTTTTTACGACTCTTTGACTCTTTCCGAGATTCCGGTTGGGTGTTCACAGGCGTCTGGTTTTCGGCAGGACGTCATGGCGGGAAAACCAACCCCACCTCCCTCCTCCCACCACTCACTTTTACCACCCTCTCTCCGACTCTTTCCGACCAATTACCTAATTTTTCGGATTTAGACATCCCCTCCCAGAAGTGTCTCTCCGACAAGATCACCCCTCCCCCCTCTCTGACTCTTTCTGGCCAATCAGCAGGCAGAAAAGCGAGTTGGAATCGCAGAGTCAGACTCTTGTGAACCCTGCTTCAGTTCTCTAGCCAATGGCCCACCCAAAGCCACTTCAGTAGTGGAGTGTTTTGTGGGAAAACTTTCCAGGAACTTGGCAACTGCCCTCCCGGCAAACTGGCCTCCTACCTCTTTAGGTCAGTTTAAAACCCCGGGTTGAAACTGCCCTCCTAGGCCATCTCGAGCAATTGCCCTCCCGGTAAACTGCTCTCCTGTTTTAGGTCAGTTTCGAACCCCGGTTTTAAACTGCCCTCCTAGACCACCTCGAGAAACTACCCTCCAAACTTCCTGCTTCCAACTTTTGAGGGCCAGTCTCGAACCCCGGTTTTAAACTGCCCTCCTAGCAGTGGCGGCTCCTGCCCTGAACTCAGGGGGTGCACGGAGATCAGGAGAGGCTATGGAGAAGGGACAGAATAGGTGCTTTTCTCTGCCAAATAGAAATTTCAACGATATGTAAATGAGATAAATCTTGGTAACTTTTTCATCTTAAAATTGCAAACGGTACTAAATACGTAGGTGCAATATACACGAAAAAAATGTTCTCTAGTGGTTAACAGAAATTCTGAAATACTTCATCATCAAAGGTCTAAACCCAAGAAATTCATCCATCCTATTGCAAAGCTGAAATGTGTATTTGCCCGTAACGGTTCAAAACATCGTCCAACTCGGAAGAAAAATTAACGATGATTCGAGAGAGAATGTACCTATTTTTGTTAACCGTTTTGGTTTTTTGCATCAGATTAAGATGACATGCACTGTCGAGTTGTTGCATTATATTTTGACGACCCAATATACGCAAATCTACCAGAGCGTTTTTATGGGAGACAGCCAATGCGTTTTTTTTTTTTTTTTTTTTTGGCTAAATGGGAGATCACTTATGCCGATATCACTCAAGCCTCATTTCGGTTGATACAACCAGGTAGGCAAACAAAGCAAAATAATTTGTTAGTCACTTCAAACCTGCAAAGCCAATCTACCTTCTTATAATATTCGACGTTAAACTTACGATACGAATCTGCACGATTTTTTAATTTCAACGTCTGTTGGAGTCCAGGTAGAGACGGCAAGGGGCGGCCAGTTTCTCGAATCTCGCACTTTTCCACGACCGACAAACGCAAATAGTTTACTTTAATGTAATGAACCGAATTATCCATCTTACCTACAACACTCCTAGATAATCAAAATACTTAGAACAAATAGTTGGAACAAAACGGTGGACTGAAAACGAAAAACCCTTATCAGTTTTGTTTACTTCTAATTCCAACACGATAAGGAAACCCGGATTCCTGAGCTATCAAGGGGAGAGGGGGGTGCGCATTTTTTCCATGCTGCGCCCCAAGGTCACATTTCGTGCTCTCTGGTTGGCCAATCTTACGTGCCCACCTCCCCTGCCCACACGTCACCCCCCTGGCAAACAGAGCAGCCGGATGATGTTGCTCAAACCGCCGCTGATTGGTCGAGTTCCCCCCGCCTCGGTTTTCGCGCGTAGATTCAACTAGCACAGTACCTATGATCGAGTCTTCTGTCACTAGCCAAGTTACTTTTCAAACAAAGAGGAACGAACTTTGAATTTTTTTTTTCAAATTGGCTGGGGGTGGACATGCACCTATGCTCCTATCAGTAGCCGCCCCTGCCTCCTATACTACCTCGAGCAACTGCCCTCCTGGTAAACTGCCCTCCTGCTTGGAACAGATCTCCTCTACCTGTGCGACTTCTCATTTCTGGGACATGGGTCTCTCAAAAGTATAATGCGCTGCCAATGATAATGGATCTTCAGTCACGATCATCAGTATACATTAGGAATAAAATAATTAGAATATCAATTTCATGGAGAAATCGAGTTTTTACGCGAAAATCGGAGTTTTTTTTTTTCATTAAATCGGCATGAGACTTGAGGGTTGGATGGTGGGCAGATGGCTGGAAGGGGGTGGGCTGTTGCTTCCGAGACGGTGATTTCGCTGAAATCGACAAGGAATCGCAAAGTTGAACATACTATTAGAAAGTTGATTAAATTTGCAAGTTTTCCTGAGATTAGACAGTTTTCAGCAAGTTTTTATTGGAAATGTAGTTAACGTACGCTAACGTACGTAACGCTACGTACAAGTTATTTTAGGAACTTTTTAGAAAATTTTCAATGTTTAAACTGCAATTGCGATCCGTTCTTGATTATCTGGGAGGAGTGTTTTGAGCCCAAAGTTAAACTTTTTCGATTTCTACATTTCTTCAAAAATTTCAATGGCACTTTAAACCACCATTTTCGTTTTCCCAGCCGTTCTTCTCGACGGAAAAAACATCTACGTTTTCTCAGCTTTCCAATGATACAGTCATTTTTGTTTGTTGAGAAGGACATTTTTTGAAAAAATTGAATTTTTATGCGAAAAAACGATGATATTTTGACGTGATAACGTCTTATAGATTGGTTTACCGGGAGACACTTCAAGAAACTGCGTTACGCTCCGCTCACGGAGGGGGTGCAGCTCGGCGCTCCCTAAAGGCGGGCGGCCCCTCCCCTTCCCCGGCGCTCACAAAAGCGGGAGCGCCCCGCCCCCCTTCCCTGGCACTCACTCCCCCCCCCCACCCATGGGAAATACCTACTACCTACGGGAAATACCTACTCTGTGCAACTTGACAAAGAATTTTATTTTATCCTTCTTCCTACTATACGAATGAATATTAACATTAAAATTATTTTACCACTCAAAGTCGTTGTCACGTAAAACTTTCGCCCGTATACCGACTTTACAGGCAACAACACAGGGTTTTTTCAAAGAAATTGGTGTCTCGGAGCGCGCCCGCTGACGGGGTTGGACTGCGGGAGGAGGGCTAAAAGGGGGCGGGCGGGCGCGCTCCAAGACACCAATTTCTTTGAAAAATATCACCGTTTTTTCGCATAAAAATTCAATTTTCTCAAAAAATGTCCTTCTAAACAAACAAAAATGACTAGGAATACCATTAGAAAGCTGAGAAAACGTAGATGTTTTTTTCTGTCGAGAAGAACGGCTGGAGAAACGAAAATGGTGGTTTAAAATGCCATTGAAATTTTTGAAGAACTGTAGAAATCGAAAAAGTTCAACTTTGGGTTCAAAACACTCCTCTCAGAAGCCACTTTTAAAAATCGGTCTGATATAATTCTTATAGGAAATTTAACGCTCTTTCCAAAAGTACCCTTATTTTTAATATTTGAGTGTAATTCAAGGGAGTTATGGCCGTTTTAATGGTGTAAGGTCGAAAACACGAAAAAACCTTAAAAGTCAAAAAAGGCGGATTTTAAGGGGGTTAAAAGAAAATCTACATTTTTTGTTGCAAATTAGTAGAATCGATCCTTGAAGTATTAGCATAAAAAACTTGGACACCCAGAAATGCCCGTGTAATCTACATTAGCTTGTTGTAATGCCAACATTATGTTTCGTGTTCTGCAGGTATAATATCTAGTCGGGCTTGTAAGGGCTAGGAGGCCAGTTTACTGGGAGGGAACTTGCCACGGAGGTCCATTTGTAAGGACCGATTCGATGAGAGGGCCCTTCTAATATGTGGTGTGAGCAGGAGGGGAGTTTCTCCTGACGCACAGTAAAAACTGGCCTCCTCGGAGGGCAGTTTGCCGGGAGGGCAGTTGCCACGGGGCGCACATTTGTGTTTCGGGTTGAAACTATCCTCCCGCAGGAGGGCAGTTTGCCGGGAGGGCAGTTGCCACAGGGCGCACATTTGTGTTTTGGGTTGAAACTATCCTCCCGCAGGAGGGCAGTTTACCGGGAGGGCAGTTGCCACGGGGCGCACATTTGTGTTTCGGGTTGAAACTATCCTCCCGCAGGAGGGCAGTTTACCGGGAGGGCAGTTGCCACGGGGCGCACATTTGTGTTTCGGGTTGAAACTATCCTCCCGCAGGAGGGCAGTTTGCCGGGAGGGCAGTTGCCACAGGGCGCACATTTGTGTTTCGGGTTGAAACTATCCTCCCGCAGGAGGGCAGTTTGCCGGGAGGGCAGTTGCCACGGGGCGCACATTTGTGTTTCGGGTTGAAACTATCCTCCCGCAGGAGGGCAGTTTACCGGGAGGGCAGTTGCCACGGGGCGCACATTTGTGTTTCGGGTTGAAACTATCCTCCCGCAGGAGGGCAGTTTACCGGGAGGGCAGTTGCCACAGGGCGCACATTTGTGTTTCGGGTTGAAACTATCCTCCCGCAGGAGGGCAGTTTACCGGGAGGGCAGTTGCCACAGGGCGCACATTTGTGTTTCGGGTTGAAACTATCCTCCCGCAGGAGGGCAGTTTGCCGGGAGGGCAGTTGCCACGGGGCGCACATTTGTGTTTCGGGTTGAAACTATCCTCCCGCAGGAGGGCAGTTTACCGGGAGGGCAGTTGCCACAGGGCGCACATTTGTGTTTCGGGTTGAAACTATCCTCCCGCAGGAGGGCAGTTTGCCGGGAGGGCAGTTGCCACGGGGCGCACATTTGTGTTTTGGGTTGAAACTATCCTCCCGCAGGAGGGCAGTTTACCGGGAGGGCAGTTGCCACGGGGCGCACATTTGTGTTTCGGGTTGAAACTATCCTCCCGCAGGAGGGCAGTTTGCCGGGAAGGCAGTTACCACGGGGCGCACATTTGTGTTTCGGGTTGAAACTATCCTCCCGCAGGAGGGCAGTTGCCACGGGGCGCACATTTGTGTTTCGGGTTGAAACTATCCTCCCGCAGGAGGGCAGTTTGCCGGGAAGGCAGTTACCACGGGGCGCACATTTGTGTTTCGGGTTGAAACTATCCTCCCGCAGGAGGGCAGTTTGCCGGGAGGGCAGTTGCCACGGGGCGCACATTTGTGTTTTGGGTTGAAACTATCCTCCTGCAGGAGGGCAGTTTGCCGGGAGGGCAGTTGCCACAGGGCGCACATTTGTGTTTCGGGTTGAAACTATCCTCCCGCAGGAGGGCAGTTTGCCGGGAGGGCAGTTGCCACGGGGCGCACATTTGTGTTTCGGGTTGAAACTATCCTCCCGCAGGAGGGCAGTTTGCCGGGAGTGCAGTTGCCACAGGGCGCACATTTGTGTTTTGGGTTGAAACTATCCTCCCGCAGGAGGGCAGTTTGCCGGGAGGGCAGTTGCCACGGGGCGCACATTAGTGTTTTGGGTTGAAACTATCCTCCCGCAGGAGGGCAGTTTGCCGGGAGGGCAGTTGCCACGGGGCGCACATTTGTGTTTCGGGTTGAAACTATCCTCCCGCAGGAGGGCAGTTTGCCGGGAGGGCAGTTGCCACGGGGCGCACATTTGTGTTTCGGGTTGAAACTATCCTCCCGCAGGAGGGCAGTTTGCCGGGAGGGCAGTTGCCATAGGGCGCACATTTGTGTTTCGGGTTGAAACTATCCTCCCGCAGGAGGGCAGTTTGCCGGGAGGGCAGTTGCCACGGGGCGCACATTTGTGTTTCGGGTTGAAACTATCCTCCCGCAGGAGGGCAGTTTGCCGGGAGGGCAGTTGCCACGGGGCGCACATTTGTGTTTCGGGTTGAAACTATCCTCCCGCAGGAGGGCAGTTTGCCGGGAGGGCAGTTGCCACAGGGCGCACATTTGTGTTTTGGGTTGAAACTATCCTCCCGCAGGAGGGCAGTTTGCCGGGAGGGAAGTTGCCACGGGGCGCACATTAGTGTTTTGGGTTGAAACTATCCTCCCGCAGGAGGGCAGTTTGCCGGGAGGGCAGTTGCCACGGGGCGCACATTTGTGTTTCGGGTTGAAACTATCCTCCCGCAGGAGGGCAGTTTGCCGGGAGGGCAGTTGCCACGGGGCGCACATTTGTGTTTCGGGTTGAAACTATCCTCCCGCAGGAGGGCAGTTTGCCGGGAGGGCAGTTGCCATAGGGCGCACATTTGTGTTTCGGGTTGAAACTATCCTCCCGCAGGAGGGCAGTTTGCCGGGAGGGCAGTTGCCACGGGGCGCACATTTGTGTTTCGGGTTGAAACTATCCTCCCGCAGGAGGGCAGTTTACCGGGAGGGCAGTTGCCACGGGGCGCACATTTGTGTTTTGGGTTGAAACTATCCTCCCGCAGGAGGGCAGTTTGCCGGGAGGGCAGTTGCCACGGGGCGCACATTTGTGTTTCGGGTTGAAACTATCCTCCCGCAGGAGGGCAGTTTGCCGGGAGGGCAGTTGCCACAGGGCGCACATTTGTGTTTCGGGTTGAAACTATCCTCCCGCAGGAGGGCAGTTTGCCGGGAGGGCAGTTGCCACGGGGCGCACATTAGTGTTTCGGGTTGAAACTATCCTCCCGCAGGAGGGCAGTTTGCCGGGAGGGCAGTTGCCACAGGGCGCACATTTGTGTTTTGGGTTGAAACTATCCTCCCGCAGGAGGGCAGTTTGCCGGGAGGGCAGTTGCCACGGGGCGCACATTTGTGTTTCGGGTTGAAACTATCCTCCCGCAGGAGGGCAGTTTGCCTGGAGGGCAGTTGCCACGGGGCGCACATTTGTGTTTCGGGTTGAAACTATCCTCCCGCAGGAGGGCAGTTGCCACGGGGCGCACATTTGTGTTTCGGGTTGAAACTATCCTCCCGCAGGAGGGCAGTTTGCCGGGAGGGCAGTTGCCACGGGGCGCACATTTGTGTTTTGGGTTGAAACTATCCTCCCGCAGGAGGGCAGTTTGCCGGGAGGGCAGTTGCCACGGGGCGCACATTTGTGTTTCGGGTTGAAACTATCCTCCCGCAGGAGGGCAGTTTGCCTGGAGGGCAGTTGCCACGGGGCGCACATTTGTGTTTCGGGTTGAAACTATCCTCCCGCAGGAGGGCAGTTGCCACGGGGCGCACATTTGTGTTTCGGGTTGAAACTATCCTCCCGCAGGAGGGCAGTTTGCCGGGAGGGCAGTTGCCACAGGGCGCACATTTGTGTTTCGGGTTGAAACTATCCTCCCGCAGGAGGGCAGTTTGCCGGGAGGGCAGTTGCCACAGGGCGCACATTTGTGTTTTGGGTTGAAACTATCCTCCCGCAGGAGGGCAGTTTGCCGGGAGGGCAGTTGCCACGGGGCGCACATTTGTGTTTCGGGTTGAAACTATCCTCCCGCAGGAGGGCAGTTTGCCTGGAGGGCAGTTGCCACGGGGCGCACATTTGTGTTTCGGGTTGAAACTATCCTCCCGCAGGAGGGCAGTTGCCACGGGGCGCACATTTGTGTTTCGGGTTGAAACTATCCTCCCGCAGGAGGGCAGTTTGCCGGGAGGGCAGTTGCCACGGGGCGCACATTTGTGTTTCGGGTTGAAACTATCCTCCCGCAGGAGGGCAGTTTGCCGGGAGGGCAGTTGCCACAGGGCGCACATTTGTGTTTCGGGTTGAAACTATCCTCCCGCAGGAGGGCAGTTTGCCGGGAGGGCAGTTGCCACGGGGCGCACATTTGTGTTTCGGGTTGAAACTATCCTCCCGCAGGAGGGCAGTTGCCACGGGGCGCACATTTGTGTTTCGGGTTGAAACTATCCTCCCGCAGGAGGGCAGTTTGCCAGGAGGGCAGTTGCCACGGGGCGCACATTTGTGTTTTGGGTTGAAACTATCCTCCCGCAGGAGGGCAGTTTGCCGGGAGGGCAGTTGCCTTGGGGCGCACATTTGTGTTTCAGGTTGAAACTATCCTCCCGCAGGAGGGCAGTTCGCCGGGAGGGCAGTTGCCACAGGGCGCACATTTGTGTTTTGGGTTGAAACTATCCTCCCGCAGGAGGGCAGTTTGCCGGGAGGGCAGTTGCCACGGGGCGCACATTAGTGTTTCGGGTTGAAACTATCCTCCCGCAGGAGGGCAGTTTACCGGGAGGGCAGTTGCCACGGGGCGCACATTTGTGTTTCGGGTTGAAACTATCCTCCCGCAGGAGGGCAGTTTGCCGGGAGGGCAGTTGCCATGGGGGGGGCACCTGCCCTAGGTCCAACTTTCCCTCGTACTGTTGACAGACATACATAAAGTTAGTTGAGAACATAACACGGGTTCTACACCACCATACAGTAGCCACCGACATCCACCCTGTTTTTCCCCCAACCTCCAGAGAGATAGAAACTCCAAGTGCTGAGAGTCCTCCCAAAATCCCTTTGTGACCCATGCGGGAGTGTTCAGTTCACACCTAGCTTTGTCATTGGCCAATTCTAGGTGTCTAACTAGTATGTTTAACTTACTTATCAAAACAACTGAACCACGGTCGACTGGATCATTTAAACACAACCATTTTCCATTTAGTTGTATATTAACGTGAAACTTCTAAACATATGTGTAAACGAGCTACCTTGCCAAAAGCCAGTCCTTCGGGCATTTAGCACTTCATCTCAGAAACGCCTCAAAACTGACGTAGTTATTGACACATTACCTTCATAGCCCTAAGAAAGTTGCTTACCACGTTACAAAACTAAAACCTACACCTACATAGATCATTTTGTTGGTCCATTAGGTGTTTGAATACAGGAGTGTTTCTGTGCCCTACCATTATCCTATAAGTTACGGTAATGTAATAAATAGGAGAACATTCATTGGTTCTATTAGCAGACAGGTAGGTACTCACCTTGTGCTGATGAAGTCAGGTTCCAAAAACTTTGGAAGGCACCCTTGCAGGATGAAACTGAACCAGGAGTGACAGGTAAGCCAGTGAAGATCAGTTTGTCCTAAGATGATATCTTCAAAGCTCGGATCTTCTTCCACATCACAATGGGCGGTCAATTCCGAACTAATATGTTCGAACCTGTTTTAGGATTAGATGGTTACAGGTAGGCTAATCATAAGATATACAGGGTGTCCCCGAAAACGTCCCCCCCCCCCCCCCTGCTAAAATCGTCCAGGTAGTGGTAAAAAAAAATGTTGTTTTTTGAATCTTCGTGATTTTTCCCAAGGATCTCAAATATGACCACGGTGCGCATTGCACACGTGCGCAATCGTGCGCAACGCACACCAACTTCGTTTTTTCAAATGAGACCCCCATTTTTTATTGCAGATTCGGATTCTACGTGAAATTTCATGAACATTTCACCCCTCAACCGATTTTTTTTGTAGCGCGCAACCCGCTCAGTGCGCGCTCAGAGATGCGCAACCGCAAGGTTGTGTCAAAATGTGTATGTACAAAGTACCTAAGTGTGACACATGATATTTTAGTATTTTTTACGCTGAATCACGAGGTGATGTTAGTTTCTTGATTTTACTGCATTTTTATCGAAGTATCGACGAAAAATGAACTTTTAAAAAAGGAAAATTGCATTTTTACTCATTACGCATTTTCTGTGCCCATCCGTTAACTTCATCCTTGTTAATAAATTAAAATTTATGTTTTGACATTTAAAAAAAACCGATATGTAGCTATGATTTTGTTTACTGGTTGCAGCGTTGCATTTTTTGTGATGAAAAAAAAGGGCCGCGAAAAATTCCTTGACCCCCAGCCAAAAGACCTATCTATGTCAAAACTATTGTTTATCACACTGGACTCTTCACTAGTAATTTCACGAGGACTCTCTATTTGTAATTTCTCGTGAAAAACCCGTCCTGTCTACTTGAAAATCTTTTTTCGATTATCTTGGAAAAAAGTTTTTTAAGTAGACAGGGTGGTTTTGCCCTTAAAAATGCAATTTTCCTTTTTTAAAAGTTCATTTTTCGTCGATAATTTGATAAAAATGCAGTAAAATCAAGAAACTAACATCACCACGTGATTCAGCGTAAAAAAAATACTAAAATATCATGTATCACACTTAGGTACTTCGTACATGCACATTTTGACACAACCTTGAGGTTGCGCATCTTTGAGCGCGCACTGAGCGGGTTGCGCGCTACAAAAAAAGTCGGTTGAGGGGTGAAATATTCATGAAATTTCACGTAGAATCTGAATCTGCAATAATAAATGGGGGGTCTCATTTGAAAAACGAAGTTGGTGTGCGTTGCGCACGATTGCGCACGTGCGCAATGCGCACCATGGTCATATTTGAGATCCTTGGGAAAAATGATGAAGGTTCAAAAAAAATTTTTGTTTTTACCACTTCCTGGACGATTTTAGCAGGGGGGGAACGTTTTCGGGGACACCCTGTATACATGGGAAAAGCTATGGCCAAAGGTAGTGGGGACATGCAATGAGGGATTCTGGTTAGCTGGAATTTTGAATTCAAATCTTATTTATAAAATCAATGACAACCCTCTCTTTCAACGAGTCTCAACTCGATTTTAGATAACATACGACAGGAAACTAAAATTGAAAAGTACCTACACGGAAAAATCACAGATTTATCTTCAATATCTGAGAAGGGCCTCATACTGCAGTATTCATGCGCATATGCACATGGATGTTACAAATTGTGGTTTTCTAACCAAAATTATGCATATCTTTGTTGGGATGGCTAGTATAACCGATTTTGTGGCCAAAATAAAATACAATCTGTCTACAAACAGAAAAAAAGGAGTGGAAAACTCTATTTTCTAATCAAAAAATATAAATTAAAGACTACATTGCGACTTCATTAACCCAATAATAATTATTGGGTAATAATTATTATTACCAGTAATTATTATTATCAGTATAATAATTTTATATCAGTATAATAATTTTATATCAGTATAATAATTTTATATCAGTATAATAATTATTATTATCGGGATAATAATTATTATTATCAGTAGTACGATCAGCCAGGATAGATTTACTTGGAAAGCGTAGGGAACTCCCAGGCAAGTCGAGACTTGTTCAGCCTTAACCCTCCATCCCAGTCTAGTGTCAGAGGGATACAAATTTCAGCTAGATAAGGTTAGTAGAGTATTTTGTACTTCCCGTGTTGCCAAAACACGAAACGTGAAAAAGAGCAGCTAGCGCGAGCACCCATAGATGCTAACTTTCCACGTCATTTTTTTCACACCTCCTCCGTGAAATCGTGGAAAATGAACTCCTGTGGTGACGTTAACGTGACGCTTATTTATTAAGTTTGCAAGGTTACTTTGTTGGGTGTTTACTCCTTGTCTATTTCAAATTTTTTTTCCCCTTTTAGATAGGATATTTTTTGTTTTTGATATTCCTAGTATCATGATGGAAGTTGTGGATGAGCTGAGTGTTGTGATGGAGCTTATGGCAGAGTGCATTGTACTGAGTATTGAGTACTGAGGAGGAACTTGAGCACGTATTCAATGTTTATTTTAGGTCTCTGCTAGACAAAAAGCACCCCATTTCAGAAATTCTACGTTCGGGCGTTTTCAACTGAGGACCATGGCAAAAAAGGAAGTTTCAACTTGCGTTTCAAACACCAGGATATACCAAAACTGACTTGAGGATTTAACATAACCACTTGGACAATCTAGCACTCCCTTACAGATAAAATTTCCGAAGTTTTCATCATTCAATTCAATTAACATTTTTTGATTTCTTATAAATATCATAGGAAATCCATAATACAATGTTTAAAATCCATAAATCCACAATACAATAAATGTTTAAAAAAGAAAAATAATATTTATAATATTATTATAAATATTATTTTTCTTTTTTAAACATTTATTATTTATTTTTATTATTAGTCACATTAAATTATAGATATTTATCAATAATCAACTGCATATCAGTAATACCAGTAAAATATAGATATGTACCAGTAAAGTAAAGGAGTATAGTACTTAGTACCTACAAACTGATGTAAAAACTATAGGAGAAAAATTGGAATTCACAGTAAATGAAACAATAATGAGAATTGAATTGAAATAATTTCAAAATTAATGACGAAGTGGGTAAGGTAGTTCTACAAACAAATCTTTTCAGTTCAATCTTCAATATTACGTTGTGATATGATTGCTGTTTTCTGCCTTGAGTAGTCCATGGAAGAAGAAAAACAACTCCATCTACTCTGAGGTTATCCTCACGTAGCGCACCCTCGCGTAGACAACCGATTTTTTCAAACGCCAAAAGTTGGCTTTTGGCGTCAAGGAACTTTTCGCGTGTGGGAGTAGAAACGTGTGAAACGAAACGGCAAGTACAAAAATACTCTATTGATAGGGCAGCCAGTACATCTAGAAACTGATTGTTTCAGGTACCTGTGCCTCGAGTTTTCTCTATTCGCTGTGCTAGGTAGCGCTGCAGTAAGACACCACTTTAGCTAAATATATACTACTATACTAACTTTTCATGTGCCTTTCGAATTATAACGGTTTGAGCGTTTTTGACTTTGTCCAATTTCTCTCCATAGGCCATAGCAACCATCAGATTGAAGAATCTCTCCCTGCGAACCAAAAATACGATATCTGATTTTAAACAATTATAATATGCGATATTCTAAGTTGTGTTGTGATGTTAATAAGATGTAGAAAATATAATTTTAAAGATGTCAGAATGATAAAATAATATAAACGAATGGACAACAACCCGACAGCCAAAGTGGCTTCAGAACAAGTCGTGGTAGTATGGACGCTCTTGCATCAGGTGTTCAAATCACACTAACAACGAATACCTACGGACAGTGAGTGTGAATGTCTCAGACGCATTTTCCCGCGTGGAATTTAATATTTTGAAGGAACAGATGAATCTATTATTATCTATCCATCTACAGATGTATCTATTTTTAAATTGATCTATCTATTATTAATTTATCTCTAACGATTCATAGCCTTGCATCAACCCACAGTTAAACTGCCAAATATTGACACAATTCCAACACATGATCTCAAATCAAAGAAAAACTCCTTTAGGTCTCACAGTGGGACCTGTCCTTAGTCCTGTACTTTTCTCCTTATAAACACGTTCTTTAGGTCCACTATTTGGCCCAATATAAAAACCTTACAATATGCTGACGATTTTACCTTACACCCAGCGGCAACTAATGACGAAGAGGCAATTGCACAAAACGGAAACGCAATGAGCAACCCGTTGTTTATTCGCCATAGGAACGTCATAAGGCCAAATGAATTGGTACTGGGGGACTATCATATCCAAATGTTGAAAGTATAAAACTTTTAGGAGCGTATTTGGACGACATGAACTGGAGATCCCTTATTGAACACGTGGAATCGTCTTCTCAGATAATTTTTAATATTCTACATGATATATATATACACAAACATATGATTTTTGGAAAAACTTCAGGGATCGTTTCAGAATGTTCCAAAACGGATTTCAGTGAACAATTTTTTTCGAAACAGTCCATTCTAAAAATTTTGAGGCCATTGCAATAGCTTCATTTTGCTTGAAAATTCGCTAGTGTATGGCTAAATACAAACCTATCTATTACCAAATACTCGCAAAATAAACGCAAAGAAATAGTAAAATAATAATAATAAAAACAACCCGTTTTGCAATGTCACTGAACAAAAATAACATAAAGTAGTAGAAACATTCTCACTTGTAGTCCACTGGCTGGTTTCGTAGAAGAACTTCTGCGTAAGTCCGGTAAGAACCATAGATTTGTCGCTTCTCTCGTTTGCCAGCGAGGAGACCTGGTTCTTGCAAATTGATCGCTGTCTCCAAAACCTGGAAAACGTACATACAATGGAAAACAATTTATGATTAATAATGTAATATTTTAGTCAAGTTTATCAGAGTTAACGTTTACAGTATTTATGAACCAAAACAAGCTTACATTACTGTACCTTTAATGCCGCCTCGATATTGCCGATAGATTCTTCTAGGAGGGCGTACTCAGTATAAATTGGCAGTGCAGTTCGCTCTCTCTTGAGAATTGCTTTGGCTTTACTCAAAAACGGTTTAGCTTTCAGTCCAGATAGAGATTTGGTTTTCACGCAATATCTCCACCATCTAGGAAATGATACTGTTTTATTTAGTACTAAAATGAGACATATTGATGCAAGAGCCAAAAGGTACTTTCTGGCAATATCCAACAAATATTTCTGTCTACCTATTTCGATTGGCAATGGGGTAGTTGCATGGGTCGGAATTTCGTGTTTTTGACTTCAGATTCGAATTTAGCGCACTTAAAAACGATTATGGACCAGTTTTCAGTTCGAAATTCCATTTAGTTTAGCCGTATTTCAATAAAGAAGTACCGTGCTTTTTAGTGTTGGCGGGCCACACCTCTTACGTCATCCCTAAACAAGAATCTCACGATAGAGTGCGTTGAGATCACTGCAATCGAGGACAATTCGAGTCAGAAACATTGAAATGTACTTGCAAAATGATGGTGATGATTAAAAAAACTTTGAAATATATTTTTCAGGTTTTTTATGTTTGAATTAATCGTTTAAATTGAAAATTTTGAAGCATAATTTTGGCTGTTTTGCCGATGCCCGGGGGGGCACATCGGCGCGGGGTTTTCGGGTGGCCCTTTCTCGTAGTGCGGTCCGAGTTGTTACAGTTGTTAGTTGTTATAGTTTACACCAGTATTTACCATAATGTATTAGTTGATTGGTTTGGAAAAGATAATGTTCACTGTAAAGTTTCAAGAAGCTTTTAATAAACGCTTGCATACGAGTCTGCAACACTCACTTCACTTTTTCCCGCTACCTACCCAATCTGGTTTTGAATGTTGTTGATAGTTCTTTTAACTCAGGGGTAGGTATATCTCTTCTGTAAGTACAACGGTTTTGGCAGTATATCATTTATGCGTAAATGTAGGGCTTTCCAACGAATGGTGAACGATTTTTCTACGAACGCGAATGACGAAGATAAAGTTCGATAGGAACAACTTGGCTGTAAGTAGAAATCATCAGAAAAACAACCGTAACTTTTTTTTCGTTTATGTGCCAAAGTATTGACATAAAATGTCAATATGCCAAAAAGGAGAGCCATCGACTAGAGTTTCGAGGTAGCTTCCCTGGAAAATATTCCGTACATAAATATTGGCATGTTGTACGATTTTTACGTCAATAACAACTAGTTCGTCAGCGCCGAAATAAAAGGAGCCAATAATAAGGGTATTCACGGTCGGGCCGTTCTCGATGTGTTAACGTGTTATACGTTGAACAAATCGGTCGTAAACATGTTATCAAAGTGTGTTATCAGTCGTCGTAAGTTAACACACCCGAATGGTCTGTTAAAGTGTGTGCTAAACGTGTTATCCTTCGCAACATCAGAAAGAAAATGGCCGATAACTTGCCAGCTGTTTTTCAGTCAGTTTACTTGTGAGTTAATTAGTTTCGTCTTAGTTTTTTTTGAGTTAGAGTTCGTTTGTTTGTCTCGGTTATTTTGTGAGTTATTTGAGTTGGAGTTGAAGGTATGGAGGTCTCTTGGAGGTATGGAGGGAAGAGAAAGGTAGTTGGGAGGAACAAATAAATGCAATGAAAGTGAAGGAAAGATGCGAAAAACTGTTTTCTTGACCACTTCATCATCAACAAGTTCTTGTTTATAACTTTTCTTCGACATGACTGCAGTGAGTAATCCTTAAATTTTCAGTGTAAAAAGTAAAAAATCTGTAAACAATATAGGTGGTATAAAAGTTATCTCCTGTGGTAAAAAACTTTGCTTGTTTCTTTGCGATGGAACAAACAATGATGGACGTTGTAGATTTTTTTCTCCTCATTTTTACCGAATTTATGGCTTTTTCCCCTTCTCGTTCACACTTCCTCCACCGAATCATGCCACACAATAACCATACGACCCTAATGGCTGCGATCTAGCCAGGTAATCGAAGAAGAAGGAGTGATGAGACTTCAACAACTTTAGCACGTTTAACACGAGTCGACTGGGGTTGTTCACGGTTTTTTTGTTTAACAAGTTTACCACTTAACACGTTCAACACGATAAGCTCAACCGTGAATACCCCTAATGTGAGGTAAGTTGACACTTTTATAGTAAAAGGTCAGTTGTAATTGTGATTTCTTGTGTGTAGTACTTCTTCATCCAAATGGTTGCTCATTTATTGGAAGTTTCAATGTAGTGTCATTATCCTGTACAACGTAGTACCAATGAGTGTTTGTAAATTGTTAAATAAAACGATGTTGGTTATGTCCAACTTAGAAGAATCTAGCAAATTTGCGAGGTTGTGGCTCGAGTAACACCAGAACACCGCATTTCTTCACAACCATATGAGGTTTAAGTTACAGTGGAGGGAATCCCAGTAGGAAACAAAATCTTTGATGCAACATGTTTCGATTGCACAGCTAGCAAAATTCAGTATGAAAGCACCACAAAGTGTGAGTGATTCTCCAATTTTATTGCCACAAACGAACGTAAACAAACCTAACAGAGGGTTGCTATCAAAGGACCCCCCCGGGCAAAGGAAGGGGTCTCTTGGCCCCCTTCACACCCGTGACGTGGCCCCCACCCCGCAGTGTCCAAGCCGTGTGTAGGTTTTCCCGCCTGAATCCGAAATCCCGTTTTTCGAAAAAATCTCTAAATTTTTTGGAAGCGTTTCCGGGAGTTTTATTTGCAGATTCGTACTTCAACAGAGATTCTCTACACAGAAAAAATACAAAAAAATATCATGCAACTACCCCATTGTAAAAAACCAACAATTTGTACATTTCGTTTAAATAAAATCATCTAGGTATATGGGAAAGACTAAATGGTTCTTAATACAACCCCTAAATATCCCAAACAGGTAGGTATCATCCATTCTCCATGTTCTAGAGTAGGCAAATATCGTCCAAGAATTGTTCTCAGAAGCCCAAGGGAAGAGAGTATGGAAAGGAGTTTTCCCCTCAAATGCAAACGAGAAAGAGAGTAACAACTTCAAAACAACGATCAGACTATTTCGTTACCAACGTTATTTATTTTGTTTACGTTGTTATTCAACTACCTACCTAAATTACCTCTTTACCTACTCTACATTAAAACACATGAACAATTAAAATTGAAAAATATAAAATTGTATAAGTAAATGGATAAGAACAAACCTGATTTGCCATACTAGAAAGTTAATCCTATCTTGTTGACAGTGTTCGGTTATCAAGTTGAACATTTTTTCCACGGCCTCCAAGAATACGTCAGAGCCCATATTGTCTTCGATGTACTGCGGCGGCACCAAAAGTTCCTTCAGTTCGTTCAAATAACTGCAATCACCTGTTGAATGAGAAGGACTAAATAATTGAATTAAGAAACAAAGAGAGAAAACGTTCACGAAGATAAGACATGTCGAGATATAGATAGGGTAGTAGGAACCTTATCACAAAGTTCCAGAATGGGGAATTTGTCTCAATTTTAGATTTAGAAATTTCAAGTCAAATCCTATAATAGGGCCCTATACAGGGTGTCCCAGAAGTTATGGTCCACCCTTTTTATCTTCGTTGTTTTGAGGGTTAGACAAAAACTTCAAGCCATAACCCCCCTTAATTTTTTACGAGGAATTCAACTATCACACTTTCGCGCATTGCGCACCTGCGCAATTGTGCGCAACGCACACCAACTTTGTTATTTCAAATGGGAATATCCATTTTGACGTGACAACGTCTTATAAATTGGTTTGCCGGGTGACACTTCAAGAAACTGCGTTACGCTCCGCTCTTGTATGCGCTCACAATGAGAGCGAGTGAGAGGCACGCGTCCCTTCCACTTCTCTCGCTCTTTCTCTCTTCCGCCTAAGAGCGAGAGAGACAGAGCGAGAGAGATAGGCATACACACCGGTTCATGTCTTGCGCTTCTATTTAGGCGCCTGCATACAATTTTACACGTTGCCAGTTAATTGTAAAACGATTGTGTAGTGATAATGTGAAGGTAGTTTCGTCCATCGCAACAATTCAAACAGCAAAGGTAAATAATTTCAGACTGATAATATAACATGATGAAATAAATGACGTTTATTTCGTTTCTCAACCAATAATAATTTGTTTAAATTTTGAATTTCTCTCTTCGAGCTCAAATAAAATTTTGTTAATATGAAATTCAGTGCGAGATTATTTGTATAAATTCATGTTTTAAATATAATTCTTTGTATAAATAAATGTTTTAAATTGTTACTATTATTTTATCCTTCTTCCTACTATACGAATGAATATTAACATTAAAATTATTTTACCACTCAAAGTCGTTGTCACGTAATAAAACCTTCGCCCGTATACCGACTTTACAGGCAACCAATAATTTTTTTTATTGCAGATTTGGATTCTACGCAAAATTTCATGAATTTTAGACCCCTCAACCGAGTTTTTTGGTTGCGCACAACCCGTCCAGTGAGCGAGCAAACATGTGCAACCCCTGGATTGCGCCAAAATTGAGATGGAGTTGACCCCAAGTTTGATACATGTTTTTTTATTAATTTTCGACGCTGAATCACGTGGTAGTATCCATTTTCGGATTTTACTCAAATTTTTCGAAACGGCGGCCGAAAAATGAGTAGTTTTTAATACAGGGTGTCCGCAAATTCGTGCACAACGCACACCAACTTTGTTATTTCAAGTGGGAACCACATTTTTTATTGCATATTTGAATTCTGAGTCAAATGTCATAAACAATTCACCCCTTGAACGAATTTTTTCATTGCGCGCAACATAGTTCAGCGCTATTTTTCAACCCCGAAAACATGATGTCCGTTTTATTATTCAACTTGATTTTACGGCGACTATTGCCGGAATAATCAATTTTTCTAATCAAAACTCATCATTTATCGGTCATTTAACTCTCAATGTGGATCGAGTAATAACTTAAAAATAATTAGTACATAATGTAATTGAAAATGGTTACTCAAAGAAATCGCGACTTGAATCATTTGAGAGCAAGCAGGCATTCAGGGGTTTATTCCTTGATCTCTTGTTTACATTGTTTACTTTGGAATAAGTGGATAGTTGCCTAATACCAATGAGATACTTTGAAGCTTGTATCGACTTGTCATCCCTCCGCCAGTCAGATTCTGACGACAAAACAGGCTCAACTACCTACTTTTCAGCCGCCGTTTCGAAACATTTGAGTAAAATCCGAAAATGGATACCACCACGTGATTCAGCGTCGAAAATTAATGAAAAAACATGTATCACACTTAGGGTCTACCTCCATCTCAATTTTGGCGCAATCCAGGGGTTGCGCAAGTTTGCGCGCTCACTGGACGGGTTGTGCGCAACCAAAAAACTCGGTTGAGGGGTCTAAAATTCATGAAATTTTGCATAGAATCCAAATCTGCAATAAAAAATAGGGGTTCCTATTTGAAATAACAAAGTTGGTGTGCGTTGTGCACAATTGCGCAGGTGCGCAATGCGCGAAAGTGTGATAGTTGAATTCCTCGTAAGAAATTAAGGGGGGTTATCGCTTGAAGTTTTTGTCTAACCCTCAAAACAACGGAGATAAAAAGGGTGGACCATAACTTCTGGGACACCCTATGTGGAGGGTGAGCACGTCACACCCCGTGTTTCTACCTCAAAACGACACTGCTGTGCTCTGGCGAAGCTTAAAAGAAGTCTCAGCAAAAAATAGTATCAAAGAATGTCAACAGGTAGTGTCGTAGGCGCCCTTGTGACCACACGAAACGATCCACACAAATAATGTGACCTAAATAACGAAACTGACTAATATAGAAACTAAATAAGAGAAAATGAAGACTAACAATGCTTGATAAATTTATGGGTAGAATCTTATTGGGAAAAAGAGTGAGTAATAATGCTTCTTTTGGTCACTTTTGCGTCTGGGTTTTTTCTCTTCTCTAGTCGCACACTCCTGTGTTGACCTTTAACACTTTCTGTGCGGACTCAGTAAACTTGTTTTGGCCTGTGGCGGGAGACCTTTTTGTCAGGAATTCGGTAGTGCAAACCCGCAAATCTTAAAGATAACAGAATCCCCAGAAGTGAAAACGGCGCACTCTGGTGGCGACAGGAGGACCTACTAAGCACGAAAAAAATCCGAAAGAGGTTCTTAAATCATCCACTAGGTAGCAGAACGATGAACAGCTCGGAGATATGCCTAGAGCTGTGATGGTATAAACCATCATACGCCACTCGCGAAACTCGGCATGATGGTTATTACCATCATCCGCACAGAAAGTGTTAAGCTACAGTTGCATATACGCTTCCAGAGGTAGCACTATTTTTTTTATTTATTTTTTTTTTTTTAATTTTTTTTATAGAACTCCCCTCAAAGACAAAATGTCTTTTTTGACGGAGGGGGCACGCCATAAAAATAAAATAAATAAATAAATAAAATAATGGGGAGGACGCCCAGGACTCACCCGACGCCGGCCCTAGGGATGAGGGAAGATGAGGAAGGTGGTGGTGGGAGAGAGGGATGAAGGGAAGGGACACGGGGCGTATGGGGGAATATACCCCCCTGAGAAGTCAGATTGGTTAGAAGACTGGTTACGTTGCAACATGGCATTTCCATCTTCCTTAAATTATCTAAATTTTTTGGATGCTTTTTCGAGCAGCACACTATGGTTTTCTTCCATATCAGTGAATTCTCTTTCGAAAAAAAAAAATTAAAAATGAGGCAAATTACCCATTGTTTTAATAACACTACACTAAAACTGTTTAAAATTATTCGAAAATATCACCTTCAAAGTACTCCCATTTTTAGGGTGGGGTGGTGGTATGCTAAGGGTAGATGGGAAGGAGTAACTATCATGACAACCGTGGGCAGTATACTCTTAACCTTCCGGTACCCGCGCCATTTCGCTTTTCAATTCACACCGCGTGGCGGCATCCATGCCGCCCATGAAAATGAAGTTTTAACTGCCCAAAATCATTATTGTAAAGGTTGTTATCAGCTGTGTCAATATGCTAGGTAAACCACCTGAATAAAACTTACTATAATTTTATAGTTTGTATGCTCATAAACCAAATAAATAGGAACCTACCTAAAATCATAAACAGCCAACTTTTTCCAATGAAATCGACATGATTGTTTCCTCAACCAAATTATCGTTATCGCAGTACAGGTGGGTTCTATATTCATTAGCGCTCCCAGGGAGGGAGGAGGGAGCGTGTAAAAAAAGCCAATCAATTTTTTTATTCAAGAACTTTTATTGGACTAGCCAGATTGCAACTGATGACGCTGGCGCGACGTTTGACTCGGCAAGGTGAAACCAGCGTGATTTCTGGATAAATATGGTAACTAACAAATAGCAGTAGATCCCGCCATCCGGGAATCAAGAATGCGCGCGTAAATACGAAAACTAAGGTCGAGGCGGCACGGGTGCCGGAAGGTTAATTTAACCGGAAGGTTAATTTCAACTAGTAACATTTTGAAGAGGGAGGGGGTTACTCCAAGGAGTGTGAGTGAAAAAGAAAGATTTAATAGCAATTTATTGTGAGAGAGTGAAAGAGTTAAAAGTTAAGAGAGAGGGAAGATTGATGGTACAAGAGGGAGAGAGAGTTGCCATGGAGGTTACAACAGAATTATGGATGCAAAGAGAAAGAGAGGATGGAGTGTAGTTGTCGGCTAGTGAGATGGAAATGTGTAATTAGAGAGAGGGAAGGTTGAGGTTGAGAGGGAGTTGCCATGGAGGTTACCAAAGAATTATCATGAAGTGAGAGGGATTTTGGCGTCTACGTTGGCGTGTGTGAGGGAACTGCGGCTCCACAAAGCAACACTGCCAAGATGCCTAATAACTGCGCCAGAACCGCTATTTATAATCTAATGATCTGTCCAGTTCTTTCACCAACTCTTCAAATGAAAATTTTCTATCGAATATTAGAGTAATGTTGACTACATTTTAATCAAAAGTGCTAACTTTGAGTCACTCCAGCAGAAACTACAGGAGTTAGGAGAATCTCAGAGCTTTCCAGGTGCCACGGAATGTTCTTCAAGCCCAAATATGTTACAAATGCTTCAGAGCACGGCAGAGGAGGAACCTAGAAGTAACAGTTTTAGGTTATAATTTACACCATGATAATCAAGTTCAAGTACATTATTAATAAATAATACGACAATGGAAATTATAGAACTCTGCATCTCTTCAGCGCATTCTTCTGGAGGAGGTAGAACTATTTATCATCATGCAATTCACCGTGCATACAATATTTTATCGGAAATTTCTCCTCTCACAAGTGAAATAATTTTCCTTCTATTCCAGCTTGAAATTCGTGCATTTCCGATCTATTTTGTTTTCAGTGCAGCCATCTTAAAAACATACAATTTTTGCACGAGTCCAATTTCCCTGTGAATGCTTCAGCATTGAAGATAGACTCAATCGTTAGGTAGTTCGCGGATTTGTCACCTAGGAGGTGCCAGATGGATGCAGAGTGGCAGATAGGCAAAGCACGGGACACCATATGCGACTTTTTGCTAAAACTACTGTTTCCAAAACTAATAAGGAAAGATAAGACCGACTGGGATACAATATGGTGTAAACGGGCTTACATTAAGTATAACATTCTCCATCTTCTTCATGTCATTTCAGTGAGACATAACATAGTTTCGAAGACAGGTCTTGTTCTAATAGTCCGAAATGGTACCCTACATAAAAAGAAATTTTGAAGTAAGCTCCAAGACGATTGTCGAAAAAATGCATCTCATTCGAAACTAGAAGGCAAGGACCGAAAAATCTCCCAATTCCTCGTCTCGGACTAAACAAGTAATGGTTAGATTTGGATGACATTTCACTATGGCAGGACCTAGATGGATTCCAATGATTCAGCACCAATATAATGACCTGATTTTGAAACGATTGCTCAGAATTTTATCTGGATCCAAACAGCAGGAGCCGCACTACAAATTCTTTCTTTCGTCCAAAAACAGACCTACTGGTGCAAAAAAAAAAATGTCTTCGTTTTTCTCACCTATAGACCTCTACTAATGATGTTTATGGAGATAAAATTCAAATTTTTCAAATTTTTTAGATTTTGGGGGAACGGGTACTGAGGTTCCCCTCGGCTGGTTCGCTGAAAAGTTGCTCGCATTACAAAAGGGAACTGAGGTTCCCCTCAGCCGGCTTGCGGGAACCATGATCAGTTTATGAAAGGGAACCCTTTGGCCGAACTTACATGATTTTGAACAATTGAGGAATGCTTGAGATATCCACACATTTTTGACGACTAAAAATTTAAGCACCTAAATAGTTGGGGAACCAAATTAATTTCAAGCCAAGGGTAGAAATAACTGAATAATGAGGAGAGGAGGATGAACTGTTTTACAGAATGGTGGCCAAAATAAAGCATCATTTGCTCCCCAATCGAGAAAAAAAATACTCGATATTTTCCAGGAATGGCAGTCGGTCGAAAATCCAACCTGAAATCGTTGTTTACTTTACTTTTACTTACTCGATATTTTATGAATTTTACTTTTTAATGAGATTTGAGAGGCCTCAGTTTTCCAAATTGATATGATTTATCCAGTTCATTGTTTTGGTGGAATGTAAAAGTCTATTTATGGACCGGAATATGTTTCAACTCATGGCCCAGAAAGCTCACTCGTCCAGAATCGAATTTGAGCCACCATACTCATGCCTTCGCCCAAGAGGACTCCTTTTCAAAAAATTTTCAAAATTGCATTGAGCTCCCGATCATCAGAGAAAACTTTTTCTGAAAAGTTCAGGAACAGCATGATAGAAAAAAATTCTCCTGCCAAGATTCACCACTATTTTCAATATTAAAAAAAATCAAGAATATGAATGCAAAAACGCATCAGTGGCCGGAAATGGGTTAATAGAATCAATAGTTGGAGCTCAACTAGATCAATCAAATTTTTATTGTACAAGTTTAGGAACAAATTTCAAACTTGTATTAGAACATAATGGTAACTATATAGTTGTTTGTAGAGGAAACTAATCTCCATGCATTATATTGTCCTCTTCTTCAACATCGGAGTCTTCATACGGTTTCGGGACCATAGCTAATATTTTTTGACCTCATGATTGAAACTGAAAAGAATAATAACGCCAGCGTAAGAAAACCAGAATAAAAGTCAAAATATTATTTATTATTCAAAGAAAAACACTTATTAGTACATTACCAAGGTTTAATATTAGAAATACTACACCAAAAAGGCATCAAGACCTCAATGAATGGAATAACCAGAACACCCTGTTCTGGCCAAGGGGAACTGGGGTTCCCTTCCTAGTTTTATCCGTATATTGGAAGCAGGACGTGTATTCCGAATTTCCTGGCATGAAAATCGAAGTTTATCATTCAATGCACCTCTAAAAAAAGTTTGAAGTAAGAACTTGAAGTAAATTGTAGAAAATAGATCAAGAACTTACCAATTGCGGCTTCCGTGACGTGTTGGCACAACGACTGGGCCGGCACATCTATGATTCGGGTTAACCGGTAAATTTTTGGCTGCATCATTCGGCATTCGGCCATAATCCATCGAGAAGGTTTAGACAGTGGTGTAGACACAACAAAAATGTTACTGCATTCCATAAGAGTGGTGGAATAATGAACTAAAGTTAAGGGGAACTGAGGCTCCCCGTGGACGAAAGAGGGTTAAGACGACATAAATTGAATAGTCAATCGTGTTGATGTTTCTGAACTCACAGACTATCAACTTGATTGGAAGATCAATATTTCTATTAATCAACATTTTTGTTTACCTAAGATCATGTTTCGCTTTATCAATATTCAATATTGAATAATTTTATTCAATTGATACCAAGAAATTGTATGCACCCATGCTAATCCATGTAAGAAGCTACACTCCCTCACTACTAAGGAACCGTGTTTCCGTTTCAATTGTCGTTTGTACCATGCAATAGATTTCGAATGGTCCCCCTTGCCCTGTATTCCTGTGACCCTTACTGTGCTGGCCATGGCGGCCTTTCGGGCCTGATGAAGTAAGCCGCTACAAACATAAACTCCCTTCGCTATCAAAATACTGGCCTAAAGATGATGTCAAACAACAACTGGATTAAGCTGATGCCAAGGCAGATGAAATGGGGAATTTGCCTCAATTTTAGATTCTGGAATTTCAAGTCAAATCCTATAATAGGGCCCTAGAATAACGTTTAACACTAGGAATAACCAAGGGGAAAAAATTAACGTAGGAGAAAATGACTAAACAAGTGAACCTCTGTTACAAAACACCGCGAAAATCGAGGAATATTGTTGTTGTTTTGTCATACGAAAAAAAAAAACGACGTGAAAACAACTCCGACAACAGACAGAGTTCTAGCACCGCCACACAAAACGATCCAGTGAAATGGCTACTCGAATAATGTGATTCAAATCTTGAAACTAAATAAGAGAAGATGAAGAATAATAATGCTTGATAAACTAGTAGATAGATTCGTATTGTAAAAAAGTGAGTAATATTGTTTCTTTTGGTCACTTTTGTGTCTGGGTTCTTCCTGCCAGTTCGCGGCGCACTCTTGTGCGCACTACTCGGAAGCTAAAAGTTCGTGTATGTTCCGCTTCTGTGGTAAGCGCCACAGAACCTCCTTTGAAGTCAGATTGGTAGAATATCCGTCACGTTTCAAACATGGCTGCCTCTTACACATTGCCACCACATTTAAAATTTCCATCTTCCTTAAATTCTCTAAATTTTTTGGATGCGTTTTCGAGCAGCTCACTATGGTTTTATTCCATAAAAATAAACCCTCATTCGAAAAAAAAAATGTGAGGCAAATTCCCCATTGTCCAAGTTGTCAATGGCAGCTCGGACATGGAGCAGGCCTGGCGAGCTAAGACAAGAAAGAATGATATAAACAAATATCGGCAAGAGGTGCCAGAGCTAAAAGGAGTGAAACCCAACAACATCGGACTGATGGCTGCAACCTTGTCTTGGCGCGAGGTGTGGTGCGGGAAAAGTGCCACGGACTTTCGCGAGTTGGAAATCTCAGTAGGTGTACTCTGTGGTGTCACCAGTCGCGTCCTTCGCGGCTAATACTTGAACTGGTGGTCTTTTTATAAGGCACTTTCCTTCATCCCCCCCCCCCATAAACATTTCTCATCATCCCTCATCTCTAGACCCAGTGGCACCGGGTAAGTCTTGGGTGTCCTCCCCTTTAACATTTGATTTCTTTTTTTTAATTTTGATTAACGTCGTGCCCCCACCGTCACATCAAGACCATCAGTCTTTCATGAGAGATCGATTGAAAATAAAAATAAAAGTGCGTAAAGCTTACTTTCAGAAGAGTCAAAGCAACTCCTGCAAGTCGAGTGGAAAGATCCGATGTGATGGGGTACATGAGGGGCGCCACGTCTTCAGGCAACACCAACCTCTGATGGTCGCCCGATTCAGCCGTGGTCGGGAGAAAGTGCACGCAGGATCTGAGGTGTTCTGTTCGAATCCAGAGAGCGTGAAGAGGAAGACCAGATGTCATTATGCCGTCCTCAATCTTCTCTAGAAAACGAGGAGTCCTTAATAGAGAGTTCCTAAAGATGATTTTGGCATAACGGCAAAGCTAACAGCACCCATAGATCACAAATATGGCGATCAAATAACGTCCGAACAAATAACGGCGAACGTTCTGGCCGCTAACGTACGGCCATCTTGCTAACGTCCATGTGACTAACGGGCTGCCGTTAGAGCAGAGAGAACCTGACATGCCGGTAACAGTTTTGCAACTGCCAACATCAATTTCAAAACAAAGCAAATAAATTTAAGTAAATTTTAGATGTTTTTTTCAGATAATTTTAGATATTTTTTGTACTCTGTTACCAGAATCTGATGATGCATGTCAGTGGGGAGTTAGGTGTGAAATTAAACGTACCTTGGTAGCTTGCAAGAAGATAACATCTTGTGGTGTGAAACCCGTCCTGCGGTTTTCATCAAATACCTGCCTATCCACATTAGTGTTCACCCCCCCCCCCCCCCTCCTATGACCCATGACGTCTTCAAATCGTTATCATCATCATGCACCCCTGTGAGTGCATGGAGTAAACACGACCTACGGAATGCTGCTGTAGGTTTCCGGCAGATTGGCCTTTCGATTTGAAATTTATACTGATGTGTTCCTCAAGGAATGAAAAACGTCCCCACAAAGTTTCTTCAAATGCCCTAGCTGAGAGGCTCTGTGATCACAATTATCACAGGCATGGGGTTTCATCCCGGTGTGTGTCATGTGGCTCTTCGAATGCCCTAACTAAGAGGCTCTGTGATCACACTTATCACTGGCATAGGGTTTCTCCCTGGTGTGAGTCCTCATGTGACTCTTCAAATGCCCTAGCTGAGAGGCTCTGTAATCACACTTGTCACAGGCAGTAAGAACAGCCGAGTAAGAACAACTGACCACGGAATCGGTTTAGTTTGGCAGCAGCGAGCTTAGGAAACTACAAAATCTGTGTTTGGGCTGCTGGCCAAGTGGGTGTGGTACATAGCTTCCTCGTATCCATCACACGGAAGTCCGAAATTTTGTCCAGCGAGAAACGCCAATACTCCGAGAGCCGCCGTCTTCGTGGAACGTTTTCGACGTACGTCTCCAGCACGGTGATCATATCTTCAGCGGAAAGTTGACCCGCAACGTTCAAATTCATAAAATGATCCATCTTGAACAAACACCTTGACAAGATGTACTTGAAATAGTGAACAACGAACTTGAAAAACGAAGGCAGTCAACAATAGAGAACTGAGGATCCAACGGGGAAGCCAGAAATTCATGTCACGTTTGTCATTGCCGTAAAATTGTTCAACATTGCCGATATTTTCGCTAACGTTCATCTAGGATTAGCATCCGATTTGACTCGCCCTAGAGAGATTCATAACGGCGATGCCTGTAACGTTCGCCGTTAAGCAAGATGCAGTTTAGGAACTCTCTAATGTGATGATCACTAAAATTATAAGCATGTGAGTAACTCATCATACACCTACAACTGAAGAAGAATATTCTGCAGATTGCAGGATTTCAGTTAATTTCGATAAATGCTATGCTACAACAGCTCGATGAGCAATGAGGACACTGCATAGGGGAAAGATTTGCTCGTTGTATTAAGAATAGCGATGGGAATTTGTAATATTCTGAACGAAAAAGAATTACCCTAAAGAGGGCTTTATTTTACATGAAATACAAAGAAGAATGAATAAATGCGGGAAGTTTGGTTCCCACAACCAGCTAGTCACCATAATTATATCATAGAACTGAAAACAGTCCCGGTAAAATAGGAATGTACCGGGAATATTACCATACTTTAAACTTGAGAATGGGTAATTTATTTCTTACCGATTTCTTGTTCTGGCAGTTCAACGTGTATTTTAAATGCTCCCGAACCAATGACGGTGAAACATATTTCCAAGTACTGCTCCAGCAAAGTCCACATCAGCTCCCATAAGCCAGCTTGCCTCAAGAAAAGACCAACTTCGAGCAGAACATCTGTATAAAACATTGAATCAAAATAAGTTAGATTATGAATTTTGATTTTTTTAAACTACTTTTTTCATGCCTTTAAAACTAATTTTCAGTAGTGGTGCTTGGTAATACGCCAAGAAGAAAAAAATCAACTTTAAATGACGAGGACATCCATGACTCACCCGGAGCTGGCCCTAGGGTTATGAGAAGATAAGGATGAAGGGGATGCGGGAGAGGGATGAAAAGAAGAGCCTCTACAAAACCATCAACAGTTTAGACATGAGCTGAGCAGGACTGGGTGGTGATACCACGGAATACCCCTGCGGAGATGCACAACTCCACACCATGACCCTGATGTTGCTAGGTGTTATTCCTCTTAGATCCGACATCGCTTGCCGCAGTTCATCTTTATCATACTTTCTTATCTTAGCTCACCAGGTCAGCTCTATGTTCAAACAACCATTAACAACCTGGACATCCAGGATTGTGGATCCAAGGATCCTTCTCTTGGATCCTCAGTGGTCATGTTAGGCTTGATGGCAACGATGTTGGGCTATAAAAAGACCACCCCAGCTTCCTTATCATCCCTTACCTCAGTGCTAGATAAGTCCTGGGCATCTTCCTCATAGATCCATTAGCAACAACCCTCTTCAACTCTGTACCTCAGAGGTCGATTATCGTAAGTGACATTTTGGCGATTTTGCAGCAGAGCCAAAAGAAGTTGTGGGCACACCTATTTTGATCCCTATGGCCCATTCTGATGACTTTATCATGCTCAAATTAATTCTGTAGAATCTGTTTATGCCTACCAATACAATAGAATACAAAATACAATAGAAAGAATGCACATACAAAACAAAAATCTCGAAAACGAGAATTTTGGACATACGATAGTTGACCTCTGAGGTACAGAACTTTACTATGGAAAGCATTCTGAGAAATATACGTACAAACCCAGGAGGCACTATCTACTCCCGCTTAACACAGCATCTGGCATATGCGGATGATGTCGACATCATGGCAAGGACTGTCCCTGCCCTATCTGGGGCAGTTGAAGAATCTGAAAACGCGGCTTTGGTGCGAGGGCTGAGAATGAACGAAGGAAAAACAGTTTACATGAAGACATCAAGAAATCCGCCCCCACCCCAGTCATCCTTCTGTATCGGACAGCACAGTTTTCCTGTCTGCAATCAATTCAAGTACTTGGGTGCTTTAGTAACAAACAACAACGATGTTGCGACTGAAATCAGGGCACGAATTGATGCAGGCAGTCGATGCTACTGGGCTGTCCAAAAGGCTCTTAAATTCAGAGGACTGTCACGGAGAGCAAAGCTGGTCATCTATAAGACAGTTATCCGCCCAGTTGTCACATATGGTAGTGAGTCCTGCAGGTCGATTCTGTAACTCGCTATTTGGTTGACGTTATCGCGTCGGATTCGGTATCCCTCCCGTGCAACGACAGGTCGATAACGACATTGGAATTCTCTAATCGGGCATAGCGAAGTTTGGTCGTTGCATTTCAAAATAACGACGTCGCTATGTGATCCGACAATATTTCGGTCTAGAGCGAGCGAAAGGTAGCAACGCGTGATTTTTAGCCAATGGGAAGACGTATTGATAATAGTTTCCAATTGTTATCACGGGTAGAAGATCACTGCAGTTTGCAAAATGTCGGATTCATATTTTTTGCCGTGATGAATATACAAAGGAATGACGCGTAAAAACGGAGTTTTTCTCGTGATTCGTGCTTTCGTATCATGGAATAATGATAAATGGAAAGAATTACTTTTCATAAATCGGATTCATCAGTCACATTGATATGAATTTCGTCCGTCCACGATGCTTCGAATAATCAACTGCCTGTCCATCTTACTACAAGGTAAGAATCGTCTTGTTATTTATCGTTTATTCATACTCACACATTCATACTTATTGGTACCTTCAACTTCTTTGAGTGAGAAGTCCATAGCTAACTGCCTAATTGTGTGCGGTATACATTATTGTTACAGATTCCGGGAAACAAGTACCTAACCCCTACTCACGAAAATTTCGGAGTTCTCGATGTCTTTTCAGAACAATATAGATGTATTTCACTAGATATGTATTTCACTCTCAAGGGTAAAAAAACCTAATATCACTTCAAAATTTATGAATCGCTGTTTTACTCATGTAAAGTTTCATGTATGTTATAAGACTGAATGAACATAATATTATTGTATTCAATAAAACGTTAGATTCATGACGTAATTTATTTATCTACCTCCACATTCATATTTCTTTGATTCAATTTTATGTTACAATTTTCATCTACCACGTCATATTCTCTCCTACCGTCGATGTCGATTACGGATATAAACAATCGTAAATTCGAGGTAAATATTTTCTCAGGTAATAGCAGGTAAGTTGGTATAAAAAAAGAGCATTATCATCACAATTATTTTAGCAAAAAATTATCAATTTTAGGGGTTTTCTTCATTTTAGGAAGTTTTTATGCGGACACACATTTAATAAAATAGTTAAAAATTCAAATAGAATCTACCTATTTTATAAGCTAACTATTTTAATTTTATGTAATTACCTACCAATTTCCGAAAATGACAGTATAATTATTTTTATCATCATTAAATGTTGATAATATCAACATTTATATTATAAAAAATGCTGTTGATAGTTTGTCAAAAACTCAATTCCATTGAAAATACTCCCTTTACTATGATCAACAGAGTGCATGAATTTCTATACGAATTAACAGCTTGAAATAATATAAATACTACGATTTTTGTTTAATACAATTGTAGAAAAAAATCAAGTAAGACACAAATTAAAACGGCGAATAAACTGCTCATTATGAGGGTCGGATATTATTTTTTAAATATTCACCAGAAATTATGTACGAATGTATAAATTTTATTCTCAAAATGATTTGATTAACAAAACTAATAACCCACAATACGGAAATGAACAGAGCAACTCGGAAACTGAAATATGACTTTGAATAGGTTAGGAATTCAAGAGCGTTTTAAGCTACTTTTTCATAAAGACGGTTGTCGTAATCCATACCGGGGGGTTTCGAGCCGTCGAGATGGTAACGACACTTTTCGGCCGAAATAGCGACGACTGAGCGACAGTTGTCGCTATTTCGCGTCTGCAGAATCGCGATCGTCGCTATTAATCGTTATTGTTATCATAACGACACTTCGTTGTCGCTATTATCCCATAACGAGTTAGAGAATCGACCTACTGGGTCCTTACCACTGCCAGTGAGCGCCTACTGAATTGCTGGGAGCGAAAGATTCTCCGCAAGATTTTTGGTCCAGTCTGTGAAGATGGGAGATGGAGGGTCCGCAACAATGAGGAGCTCAGGCGCCTGTACATGCAGCCAGACATTGTGGCTTTCATTAGGCGAGGGCGGCTGAGATGGCTGGGACACGTGCAACGAATGCCAGAAGGAAGAATCCTTCACAAATTGCTGTACAGTACGCCTGGAGGGAGAAGGTTGAGGGGGAGACCTCGGAAGCGTTGGTTGGATGACGTGGAGGAGGACCTCTCAGTGCTTGGAGTCCGAAGGTGGCGGAGCTTGGCTCTTGATCGGAAAGAGTGGAAGTCTGTGGTTGAGAGGGCCCTGGTCCTACAAGGACCGTAGCGCCGTTATAATAATAAATAATCTTCCTCATAATTAGATAATTTTGACGTGATAACGTCTTATAAATTGGTTTACCGGGAGACACTTCAAGAAACTGCGTTACACTCCGCTCACGGAGGGGGTGCAGCTCGGCGCTCACAAAAGCGGGAGCGCCCCGCCCCCCTTCCCTGGCACTCACTCCCCCCCTTCCCTGGCACTCACTCCCCCCCCCCCCACCCATGGGAAATACCTACTACCTACGGGAAATACCTACTCTGTGCAACTTGACAAAGAATTTTATTTTATCCTTCTTCCTACTATACGAATGAATATTAACATTAAAATTATTTTACCACTCAAAGTCGTTGTCACGTAAAACTTTCGCTCGTATACCGACTTTACAGGCAACAACACAGGGTTTTTTTAAATGGTTTCCCATACCCTTGGGCCAACAATCGAGAAAAAAGAGCTCGGGGAGAAATTACAAACTTTGGGGGCTTCGAGTTTCAACTCCATCACATTTGGGAAGACTTGAAGCCACACAACTTGTTAGTTGTGACTAAAGTTTAAAGGCATGCTCTCAGCAGGCTGGTTCCTGCATGGATACTTTAGACCAAAAGTTGAGCATCCTGCCTGCCCCCTCTTTGCATACGCTGGTTTGTGACGAAATGACCTCCTGGACCTTTTCCATTAAGTTGATTATTTTCAAAACTCACCTAGTATGAATTTAGGTTGTCCTCCTCTTTTAGTGGAGTCTTCCAACATGGCTCCAAAATGATTGATGAGACCGGGAACTGTGAGTCGGTTCAAGTTGAACTGCGTTGAGGAGATCAACCAACGCCAACCAACTTTAGACGACACATGCTTTGACGCAAGCATTTTTGCCTCTGAGACCACCTATAATTAGGATAAATACGTTCATATGATACTGGTGAAAGAGCAATGCGTTTTATAGAGCAAAGACACAACCAGGGCCTGAAACAGATATCAACCAAGATGAAGTAAGTACACATTTTACAGAAGAAACTAGCTTACTACTACCTTATCGTATGGTAGTGATTCTTCCATCAATGATAACTTCAATGTCAGAAGAACATCCGATGACGAATTATCCACAAGGGCTTTGTCCAAAATAGCCAACTTTTTTGAAGCAATTCCATTTTTAGATCCTTCGCCTTTGTCCTGGAAAGGAACATATTTATAGTACGGGACTATTATAGTATAATGTCAAACGGGAAGGGAAATTGGGAAAGGAGGTCAAAAAACAACCGTAGAAGTCATCATAATGGAACAGGAGTAATTATAATGAACTAGATATGTCCAATAAATATGGACAACGTTTCGGTCAACGGTTGTTTCTCTATGGTTTTTGAAATTATTTCATTGAAAAATATCTTTGAGATCTTCTTAAGACCAACCACAATTATATCAAATAAGTACCGTGAACTGGGGTGATACTAATATGCCGGGGTGATACTGATCAACACGCCTTTTTTCATATGCATGCGATTGCAGCGCTCCACACAGTCCTAAATTGGAAAGTTAGGTCGTGTTATGTGTTCGTCTTCTCTGAGGGGATATCGTTCCCGCCCGATAGTCTAGGTTACCATGGTAGCTGATAAGGAAATAAACAAATCTCAAAATCGGGCCCAGCTGACATTGTGATTGTAACTTCTGTTGTGCCGGTGTCGGGTGTTGTGTGGTGAAGTTCCAGCGAAAAGATTTTGTTTCTACTAGAGTTAAGCATGAAATATCTGCAATTAGTTTGTTTTTTCCGTGTTACTACAGTTGGTTATCTGTTAAAAACAAAAACAAATCATTTTCAGGGGGTGATAGTGATCACGGCCGAAATGCCCTGAAACTATCAAAACGTGATTGGACCATCATTATTTTTGTTGTTCTGTACTCCTGCTGTAGTCATTTTCTTGGTTGTTTTGGAGAGGAAGCAGAGGACGTCAATATACTCTTTTCATCATTTATTTGGCTAGCGCTTTCGGGGCAAACTATGGCCCCTTTCTCAAGCCTACAAGAAAAGACAAATAATTGAAGACTACAAAATTAACCTCTAACATGAAATCACAGTTAGTATAACCAACCAGTCAAAACATTTTTTGTCAAAAAACATTATTACTTAATAATTAATTTTCATTAAAACCATTAAAAAATATGAGCCACCAAGATTAAACCTATTCTTCATCATCTAAAAAACTAATAAGAATATAAGCACCCAAGAACCGAACAATACACACACTAACACACAGACAAACAGAGGTTAATCTATTTTTAGCTTTAGGTTGTTGGAGGTTAATTTTGTAGTCTTCAATTATTTGTCTTTTCTTGTAGACTTGAGAAAGGGGCCATAGTTTGAACCGAAAGCGCTAGCCAAATAAATGTTGAAAAGAGTATATTGACGTCCTCTGCTTCCTTCTCCACAACAACCAAGAAAATCATTATTTTTGGTAACAAGTGCTTTAAAATTAGTTGTTTCTTGTCAGTTACCAATCATGTGCCACGAATGGTCTTATTATAATAATAAATACTGAAGAGGATATTACGAGTCTTGAATTTTGGCTTGATTCTGATTCTGATAAGTAAAGAGTTGGTTTTCATTAGTTTTTCAATAAAAATTGTTCTGAAATGAGTTGTTAGTGGGTTTTTTTTTTACCTCAGGATACTAAAAAACAATTTTTAATTGTTTAAGTTCGATTTTTAATTGTTTTTAATATGTTTTAGTTCGATTTTAAATTAGTGATCACTATCACCCCCTATGTGGGGGGTGATACTGATCAATTTAATTTTTTTTTTAATGAGCTTAATTCAACAAAATTTTAAAGTTTGATATAGGATACTGTTCGTAAGATGTGGGAGAATATAAACTTTTTTTTCAGATTTTTTGAATTATTACACTGGTAGTTTTCAAGGAAAAACTGTAGAAATTGATCACTATCACCCCAGTCTACGGTATTTCGGAAGGAATACAGCTTATTAAAGCAAGTAACCTTCACGGATGTAACTAGGCTCACCGCCATCTTCCAGCTCCAACTGTTATTCCAAATATTTCCTCGCCCAGCACCTATTCATTCAAGTATCGTATGAATATAATTATTTAAAAAAATATTATTCATCCTCACACGAACGTGTTCACTGTTTTTAGAGGTTTCGCACAATTCAAATTGCTCAATGAACTTATAGTTCAACTTCAACAAAATTTTCAGGGATTATTTTTGATTGAAATGGAGATGGTTCCTAATGAAAATCATCACCTCCGAACTGATAGTAGCCACTGCACATTCACGAACGTGATATATCCGATTTCGATGGAATTTTTCAGATATTATGCGAATTGGAGTGTAGATGGTCCCCTATGAAAATCCCCCCCTCGCCACCACCCACCAAATACTAATTTCTAACTTGGTAGGAACATACCCAACCTCATGATATTTGTGAATGATCGATGACCCAGCTGGTATTAACCTTCACCCTAAGTTAAGTGCTCAGAGCTGACCGTATCCGCTTGTTTCCAATGCACTGTTTACCTACTCATAAAACTTACGAATTCACTGTTTAACACAAAACTCATGATAAGCGAAATGACCAGTGTTGTGTTCGGCGTGTCGGCGAGTGAAGGAGCTGACCTTCTCGCTGCGGCGTTTTGTCTTTGCTTTAACCCCTACTCAACCTAAGAGAGACTTTCCCTAGCCTAGTATTCAGTACTGTCGCATCGGCGGGTCAGACCCATACCGGCATGCGGAGTACTGGGAGAATCGGGCTAGCCCGGCGATCCCCGGCGTTTCAGAGAAACCTACCGGCGGGAAGGCGGGATATTTACTTGGTTGAGCCTACAACTTCGAGGAGATACCTTGATGAAGGAGAAGTTGGAGAGCGAAATGAACAAGACGAGAACTTGACTAGATTGGCATAAGGGAGCATCCCTGAGTGAGCTTATATACTCATGTGGATAGTTCGGGAGAGAGAGAGGTGGAAGGGTGACGTCATGTTGGCGTATCCCCCGTACCTCGTCTCCCCTGGCGGGTGCTGACTCACTCTGGGATCCTCCCGGTAGCTTCTTTATTTAAGAACTAATTGTTGATTATATGTGGGTCATAACAACCAGATCGTTTTAGGCTCCTAAATTGGGATAAGTATTATTGGGGTGGTAAGTGCGGCACTTCATTCGGAATGTATTAAAAAAATATATAGCTACTTTGAAATCTATAGAAACCAACCATAGGTACCTACCTACTACATAATTACCTTCACACCTTCACATTCAAGTTTATTTGGAAATGAAAATTTACTGAAAATTGATCAGAAAGTAATTATAAATGCTTGCATACGAGTCTGCAACACATTGGGACATTTTCATGTCAACCACTACACAACAAGGTAGTGAAGTAAGGTTGTTAGTTCATGTACCCAAGCATCAAAATAAGAAAACAGTTGATTGTTCTCTACGCAACACAGTGAGTCTATTTTATTTATTGGTCGCGTGAGCAAGTTTTCGTGACGATTTTTCAGTTTATGTGCCAAAGCTAAGACATGAAAATGTCAAAAACACTCGCGATAAAAGCAAAACCCTGAACTCGGGCAAAAACAATTACAGAAAACTTGTACTTACATTACACCTAATTACAAAGTATGATCATAACGCGACGCTCGAGGGAATGAAATATGAAAGTAATAAGAGAAAAAACAGTTACTTCGGTTTACATTGAGAAGAGATTCAAAGATAGTAGATCTCAACCAACCTAAGGATGGCAAAAAACAATCGATTCTTTAAAAAAAATGATTTAAAAAACTAAAGATATCTTATATATATAGATTACTTTTCCCCCTTGAGTTTTTCCGGTTTACATTGAGAAGAGTTTCAAAGAGTGTGCATCTTCTACAGGAACCAAACCTGCAAGATGTAGTGATAAGCTAATAACGGCCGTCCGGGAACTATCTCTTATGACCCAGCGTTTGAATAAAGTTTTTTTTGTATTTCATATGATAATATCAAAGTATTTTACCTTTTAGTTAAACCTTTTTCATTTTGAATTGATCTTTTTTGCTTCCGAGGCAGCGGAAGCATTCATTGTTTTTACTTCAAGGTTGGAAAAAAAAGGTCTCCGAAATCAAAATTGTCACTCTTGTTTTACACTTAGTCCGTCCTGAACAATTTTGGTTTCGTATCAACTTGTAACGTAATCCGTGTAACGGGCAAAACTATAAGAAGTTATTGTCCGATTTCGATGAAATTTGTGCAAGTTGGATTGTGCCTAAATTAATGTTCATTTTCAGTAAATTACCTATGCACCCTTAAAATAAGACTTAATTACCAAGATGAACATTTTGAGCCTTTTAAAAAATAAATTCGGATGCTTTATTTTTCTGCCCTGTTCCCACTGTTTTGTGGGAATTTTTGTATAGGTACACACAAGCTGCCCTAGTGCTTCATGTGCAGATTTTTAAAAACTCATTTAAACTGTGTTTAAAACAGTTTTAAACATTCTAAAAAAAAAACCTTGGTCTCACAGAGGAATAAAGGTTTTCAACTGTTTTGGACAGAAATTCTGTATTTTGTAATTCGAAAAACTCTGTTTTCTTTCCTACCCAGAAATTGGATAATAGGTAACTTCGTATATAGGATTTCCAAGTCCAATTCGGAATTTTCCAGGCCGATTTCGGAAATTTCCAAACCATATTCAGAATTTTCCAAACTATATTCAGAATTTTCTAATCCAGTTTCAGAACTTTCCAATTCAATTTCAGAACTTTCCAAGTCAAATACAAAAAATTGTCCAAGTCAAATTCAGATTTTTCCAAAACAATTTCAAAATTTTCAATTTCAATTTCAGAATGTGATCAATCTTTCAGTGTGGTGATATATAACATTTCTTTAAAATTGTGAATCTATTCTATAATTTTATTAGTTGATATTATAATAATCCTTTAAATTGAACATAAATCACCACAACTAGGTACAGAAGTAGTTACCTGGAGATGTATATACTTGCACCAAGAATCCACATCTTTAGGATTCTCACGGAGGTGTACGTTGAATTCCTTGGTCATTTTTAAAAACTCGTCCAAGTTCATTTTTTCACAATCGGTCGAACCGAGCAAATTTTCTGAGAAATATCGGTCTTTTTGTTTCAACTTTTTACGTTTTTTTTTCTTCTCCGATTTTTGTGTAGTACTGGATCTGGAAACCGAATGACAACATCTAACTAGGGAGACTCATAGAATAATCCAAAACGCTAAAAAGAACGAGTTGTAGCAAGAACAAAAAAACTCAACACGGTACATTCCATGGAGGAAAAGCTTACGTGGATGGTTCTACAGGTCTCGAGAGCTTTACTTGTGGCATTGGAGTGACATCTATCCGGTAAGTTTCCTTATCAGAGTGTAGATCCCGAGGTTCACTCTGCCTGGAATATCGGAAGTCATTATTGTGGGCATTTAGGTTAACAAGACCAGACAGTCACAAGTTTGAACCGAAATAAACTTTTTTTTCAATGATATTTGTATTAAATACAAATATCATTGAAAAAAAAGACTGTCTGGTCTTTGATAAATTTTATCAAATACCGTAAAACCGTCAAACTTTACCCCAAGATTTACTCCAAAACATTTCCAAATACAATTTCTCCCACCCGAAATGGGTTAAATTGATTTTTTTAAATAAGCGAATTGATCTTCAGGGCTTCCTGAACATTTTGAGTGGTCGAGCTCATTGATCAGATAATTGTAACCCCCCTATTTAATTGTTTAAATGTTGGAGAGCAGTTACCTACGAGTGCGTCTATCTTTACTCCACTCTGAAAAACTCACAGTTATCGCTACAGAAACGGGCAGTGGTGCAATGTTACTAGTCGGGATTGAATTCATTACCCCAGAAATACTTGATAATATCAAGTATTTATAATATTATTATAAAATGTATTCTGAAAAATTGAACTTTTTAGCTTGAAAAATAAAGTTATACCTAAGAAAAATATAAATTCCAATGATCATTTATTTCAACGAATTTGCTTGAAATGCAATATTTCTGATTAAGAGATCACAATTTCAGTCTTCCAGTATAGACAGACTTATGTAGGTAATCGAGCAAAACTTTCTACAAGTAAAGAAATATTAACGGACAATAAACGATAAACGAATGACATAACAAAATCACAGAAAAAGTCTGTTTCACATTCGATAACTTTCAAATGAATTGCAATGGTAAATTTCAAAGTTAACCCACGAGTAAATAATATTGTAAATCACAACTTATGAGACCAAAACACGTTTATGTTCATATCATAATGCAGGTGTTCAGTTGTGAAGTTTCGGTAGGGGCGCGTACCAAGCTTTTTCTCATTTCTTCTCCCCATCTCTTACTTCTGACATGAGATACACTAGAAACCTTACATTCAACACTGCTAAAATTATAAAACTCAAATATTTGTCGATATTAAATAAGAAAAATATGAGTGAGGCTACCTTTATCCCAACCAAAATAGTGGAGTAAAGATACCCGGTTTTTGGAGTAGTTACCATCAAATTTTTGGTAAACAAAAGCATTACTAAGAAAACACTTTTTTGAGAGTTTTATTAGTGTATTTTGTTCAAAATAAGATATTGAAAGTGATATGATGGGGGCTTGCCTGGTAAATCCACTCCAAACACCTGATATGGAAGAAATTTTGGAGCACGAGAAACAAGACAAAAACAGCTGAACAGGAAACTATGACTGATAAACAGCTGATAACATGGATAAAGGCGCCATCGCAAGCCACATCGATTCTCTGGGATGTGGAGAATAACAAAAACACATTAGCTAACTTTTATCTAAGTTCTACCACGCTTACGTCACAATTGAAGATTCTCACTTTTTGGGGTAAAGTTACCCCTAGTGGGGTAAAGTTTGACGGTTTTAGGGTAACATAACAACTGAGCCTGTAAGAAGCCCATCTAGTTTATTTGCTTTCAAAATTTAATTATTAAACAGTTTGTAGAGTCGACAGGCTGTGCTTTCAAGTGGAGGTAACACAACACTGTGTCTCAATTTATCACTAGGGCCAAGGGTTTGGTTTTGGTCCTATCAAGCCGCTTAACGACATCGGAGTTCTCTAGAAGACGGAGGACTTCGGGATTTATACAGGGTGTCCCATGGACCGGAAAACTTCGGGAGTTGATTCTACAAACTATCCCAAAAGCAACGGAATGGCCGAGAAATATGTGTCAAGTGCCAAAAATATGCTCAAAAAATTTGAAGCTGATGGATCTGATATCTACGAGGCCCTTCTTTTCGATAGAAATACCCAAAGACCTGATTTGGGGAGTACAGCTCAGCAGAGTTTTGAAGACACCAATTCCGACAATAGAGAGTTACAGCAACATTTGGAACCGTTTATACGTGAGAAGCTGCTAGGGCGAGCATCGAGTGGAAGCTAACTTTCCAACGTGAGTCTCACGTTAATCCTGTGAGACTCACTTCATTGACGTAGCTTTAGATTTTTCAACACCCCATAGGTAATGTCAACTCAATCCGCGGTTTTTTGTTTTCGTTGAACCGATAAAGGAAAACAGGAAGGAAATTATAAGGAAATCAATGAAGTACGCTCGTTTATTACCCAAAATAATCGTAAAAGTATAAATAAATTAACGCAAAATGAATGTGAGCACCTAATCGTGCATTTCAGTCCATCCCCTTGTCTGAGGAGTAGATGACAGACAACCGAATTCAACGAGATTGGTACCTAGTTTATGATCGACCTCGGACTAATTAATCTTTTCGTATTATATTAGCTTTTCGAAGTAACATAAATACGAAGTCGGTCAAAAAGGTAGAGAAAACTTGCCTTCAACGGGAAATAAATTGAGATCGATCGTCCAACTGATCTCATCAAGATTGAACATCCGCCATCCACACTTCAGACGCCGCAACAGACCGAAATGTATAAGGGAGCAATATTCACTTCAAGCATTCTGTACAAGGGACCAATTCTTCAATCTTCAATTCACTTTACCGCAACCCCTAAGATAATAGGGGTATTCATGGTCCGGGAGATTCGACGTCGAATCTTCGAATTTGGAGATTCGACGGGAGTCAATGCGCATGCGCACCGGCAAATACGACGATTCGATTTACGACGGGCTGAAGGCGTCGAATTACGAGATTCGACGTCGAATTACAAACCCTAGCGCTAGCGGCCGTTGTGCGAAGCAACTATCATAACATCAACAAACAGATCTTCTCGTCCTTTCATTTTGAGTTTTTCTTTTAACACCTTTTTAAATTTTTATTCCGTTTTTCCGTTCGTTTATTTCTTTTTTATTTTGTTCGAAGTGGGTTTTTTCTCGATTAAATGAGTGGAGCTGAGCCACCCAAGCGGCTAAGGAAAAACGCGACCATCTGATGGTCTGTTGGAGAAGTGGAAAAATGTTGCTTGCTGGCATTAAAGCGAGCTTAGCACATTCTCCTTTCTAGCATCGAACATGTTTCAGCCATGAGATATGTACCAAAATGCATTCAAAATTGTGTGACGGAAGTAGCAAGGGTTTTTCTTTGAGACAAGACTCCTCATTGGTAGGTAGGTACCTATTCAGAAGTCTGAAGCATGATCCTTTCTTAATTCTAGCCGTAGATTTTTTCGTTCGGGTACTAGGAACTTTGTTAAAGGATTTTATTAGGAACCTCTGGGGTATTCTCATATTTTAACTAAAAGGAAATTAATGAACATGCAGTTCTTTTGACACTGACTTGGTTATCGTCTGAAGCCGCAAGGCTTCGCAAGGCTACGCACAATTCGATTTTTGAAGATTTGACGGGAGAAAATGTGGGAGCCTCATGAGACCCTCGAGTTTACGACGATTCGATATACGAAGATTTGACAATCGAATCAGACCATGAATACCCCTAAAGAACTCGCAAAAGATTCACCGAAACTTTTCAAAACAAAATAAAAAGACTGATCAGCTGATTGACGGTGGCCATTAGCTCAGCCACAGAAACAAGGAGTTGAGTAGTAGGGATGTCCGATACTTCAAAAGTATCGATACATCTAGAAAGTATCAAAAAGTATCGATACGATACTTTCAAAAAGTATCAAAAAGTATCGATACGATACTTTCAAAAAGTATCGATATTTTGAAGTATCGATACTTTTCGATACTTTCACAAAAATGAGTGAAATTGTCGTATACGTTTCTCTTCATCAGTGTGACATCTCTCTATCACGAGGATAATAATTACCTAATATAGAATGAACAAAACAATAAATCACTCATTTTGTTATTTGAAACTTGTTTTTGTTTAGGCACTTATTTTCGTATTGCACTTGTTTGGGTTAACATTTTGGTAGTCCTTCCTCGATTATGGAGGACAGCAGGTTATCATAATGAGCTGGAGGTGGTGGTACATCATCTTTGTTTAATTTTCTGAAGTTTGTTAGTCTCCCTACAATCTACGTAGAGATAGAGGTACTGTCAAGTAGGTACCGACGTGTCGTAGGTGTTGAAAAAGATTAAATGTGAGATACAAAAAAGTATCGCCCCCGATACTGGATAAAAAGTATCGATACTACGATATATATTAGGAAAAAAAAGTATCGATATGTAACGATACTTTTTTAAAGAAATATCGATACTTTTAAGTATCGATACTTTTGGGACATCCCTATTGAGTAGTAGGTTATCTCACGGGATTTACGCGACTCTCACGTAATTTACGCGAGAGGGCCGAGTCAACCGTGTTCCGTGAGCCTCATGTCATACACGAGGCTCGCGTTTTCGACGTGAGTCTCGCGTTTTTTTTATGTATCTTGGCCCGCTGTAACTCTCTATTATGCAACTCTCTCATCCCAGTGGTCAGGACGTCAGTACCTATGAATTTATCAGGTCAGCAACAGCCGCAAGCTTCTTACTCTGATCGAACAGCTCGTCCAAGCGCTGAATCATACAAACCTGATGATAAGGTACAATGTTGGGTTTCTCCTCGCGTTAGGAAGCCTGCAACCCTAGTACGATTGTCTAGCTAGCCTCGGTCGTACATCATTGCTCCTCAGAACTCAACCCATGAACTACGACGCAACACCAAACATCTCCGAAGTTGCTTTGTATAAAGAATTACAACCGCGGACACTTTAGTCTCCAGCCTCATGATCAGCCGTTCAATATTATTATTCTCGGCTGTTCTTATTATCATATGCCTCATCGCCATGTTGGCCCATTCTAATACAATAAGTACATTAGGAATGGGTATCGTTATAAAAGTATCGATATTTTGTATCGATACTGTATCGTATCCGAGTATCGATATCCCAAGTATCGTTGGGCATGAGTATCGATATTTTAAAATATCGAGTATCGATACTTTAATGTCACAAACTATCAATATTATCCAATATTCTCGAGAAAAATAATTTTAACCTTGAAAAGGTTTTAGCGATGGGACCCCCCGTCGAAAAATGACAGGAAAAATCGACAGTAAAAAGCGCTACGATTTATCATATGCTTGACGACAAATATGCTTGACAACCTGATGTTATTATGAATAAGGAGGTATCTTAAATATTACAGTGGAAGAAAGATAAAGAGGGAGAGGGAGCAAAAACCTTTTCAAGGTATGTCACATTTTAGCCATTAGGCTCTAAGCGGAAATCATCCGGGGGTGCAGGGGGAGAAGCCCCCGCCGAGGCGCGCAGCGCCGAGTTTTCAACAATTTTTATTCATTTTTCACTATCACGAGTCCAAGCACGGTGATTTTCTCCATGAAAACAACGTTATTTGTGCAATCAAAGAGTAATGACCCGAAAGCCTCTCTACTTTCTTCATTTTTTAGCCATTATGTTGAATTTTCCGCGAGAACTGTATCGATATTCGATATTTTGAAATATCGGATCCAAAGTATCGATATCCAAAAATATCGGATAGTGAAGTATCGATACTTAAATATCGAGTATCGGTACAAAAGTATCGATATTTTGAAATATCGAGTATCGATACCCATCCCTACAATACATCATCCATCATGAACCGCTCGTGTCTTTCTTATTGATATATTATGTTATATCCATACTACAATAACTATCTTAATTTACCGTGAAAATGTAAAAATAAGGTCACCGTTGGAAAGGGAGTCAAATTTCCAATCTTCCTTGTGCCTACACAAAACTATTAGTGGGTAACTTACTATGATGGAATGATATACTTACTAAGTATATGATGAAATGTAAAAATCTGAGTTCGTTGTTCTATTGCTTGACTAAAAAGAGAATTACAACTCGGGCCTCGCCTTACTGTTTAGAGCCTTTGGTTAAAATTGAAGAAACATGGAACATGCTTTAGCCGCGCTTTTTGACGGACGAGTGAAGAATAACCTCCGCGTGACATTCTCCCGTCACCCTCCCGCTTGACACTTTTCAGGTAATTAGTCCAAGGCTAAAGCATGTTTCCTGCTGAAATGGTCCCTATAGGCCTATCTAATACGGAGATATATGGAAGAAATGGATAGGATCTGCCCCTTAAGGCCTCTCACTTTCATCGCAGACCCTCGCATTCCTAGCGAGCTAGCATTCCGCTAGCGCTCTTGCGGATAGTTTCTTCCTGATAGCCTTTTCTTCCCACGATCGTCAGCGCATTCTCTTGGTTGGCGCTGATCTGAGCCTTGAGTCCCGCGCCCCCTTAACCCTTTAGCGGGCAAAACTCGGGCGTCATGGGAAAATTTTTTTTTCCGATCTAGTCGGGTCTTTATGGATCTATCAACAATATTTCAGCCTTTTTTGCGAAAAAAAAATGGTTCACGCGCCATAAAATAGCATGGTACAGCATGTGTACCAAGGACCACCAGGTGCACTTTTCAGTCATGATGTTCCTTGGTACAACATTTGTACCAGTAAAAGGTAATCAGGGAATGACCATAATTTGAGTTTATTCTGGATGATCTTGCTTTCAATCAATATAAAACAGATGACAAATTCGACAGCAAACAACATTTCAATAGGACTTGTTGCGTTGGCATGCGACGCGTCCAATCTCCAGGGAGAAATCATGGGGTGCACTTTTCGGCCATGATGTTCCTTGGTACAACATTTGTACCAGTAAAAGGTGATCAGGGAATGACCATAATTTGAGTTTATTCTGGATGATCTTGCTTTCAATCAATATAAAACAGATGACAAATTCGACAGCAAACAACATTTCAATAGGACTTGTTGCGTTGGCATGCGACGCGTCCAATCTCCAGGGAGAAATCATGGGGTGCACTTTTCGGCCATGATGTTCCTTGGTACAACATTTGTACCAGTAAAAGGTGATCAGGGAATGACCATAATTTGAGTTTATTCTGGATGATCTTGCTTTCAATCAATATAAAACAGATGACAAATTCGACAGCAAACAACATTTCAATAGGACTTGTTGCGTTGGCATGCGACGCGTCCAATCTCCAGGGAGAAATCATGGGGTGCACTTTTCGGCCATGATGTTCCTTGGTACAACATTTGTACCAGTAAAAGGTGATCAGGGAATGATCATAATTTGAGTTTATTCTGGATGATCTTGCTTTCAATCAATATAAAACTGATGACAAATTCGACAGCAAACAACATTTCAATAGGACTTGTTGCGTTGGCATGCGACGCGTCCAATCTCCAGGGAGAAATCATGGGGTGCACTTTTCGGCCATGATGTTCCTTGGTACAACATTTGTACCAGTAAAAGGTGATCAGGGAATGACCATAATTTGAGTTTATTCTGGATGATCTTGCTTTCAATCAATATAAAACAGATGACAAATTCGACAGCAAACAACATTTCAATAGGACTTGTTGCGTTGGCATGCGACGCGTCCAATCTCCAGGGAGAAATCATGGGGTGCACTTTTCGGCCATGATGTTCCTTGGTACAACATTTGTACCAGTAAAAGGTGATCAGGGAATGACCATAATTTGAGTTTATTCTGGATGATCTTGCTTTCAATCAATATAAAACAGATGACAAATTCGACAGCAAACAACATTTCAATAGGACTTGTTGCGTTGGCATGCGACGCGTCCAATCTCCAGGGAAAAATCATGGGGTGCACTTTTCGGCCATGATGTTCCTTGGTACAACATTTGTACCAGTAAAAGGTAATCAGGGAATGACCATAATTTGAGTTTATTCTGAATGATCTTGCTTTCAATCAATATAAAACTGATGACAATTCGACAGCAAACAACATTTCAATAGGACTTGTTGCGTTGGTATGCGACGCGTCCAATCTCCAGTGAGAAATCATGGGGCGCCCGCCCCGAAAAACTTCAATAACATCGTTGCGAGTACACGATTCCAGTGTTATGCTTTCATTATGGATACTTGAATAGCTATAGAAAAATTACGTTCCTCGAATAGAAGACGAAATTCATCCGTGTGGACATCACCGCGTAATGTTTTGGTTTGAATAAAAAACAGCAGCAAAAAAAACTTCGTCGTTAGCGTTCCTTGGTACAACAGTAGTACCACAAAACACCCACTTTTGCAATATCTCGACATATAGGCGGAGCTAAGAGATGCTACCATTTTTCCCATGATGCTGCACCCTATTGAGAAGGAAAGGAACGAAAAACACGCCAGAATTCAAACTGCTTCTACCTTGGTACAACAGTTGTACCAAGGAACGCTAAAGGGTTAATAAGAGCAAAACTTGAATTTTTGTTCTACTCTTCCTACCACTTCTGGGCTTGGCTCATTCCATGTGAAGCACTCCTTCACTAAATTAATTAATTCTCACCATACGATACGTCAAAGCTATGAGTATAAAATTACTCACTTGTTCTTGAGACGATTTTTCTTTTTCTTCTTCTTAGTACGTTTGAAATGAGATTCGACTCGATCATCAACCGGAACAAAACTTGAACATTGCAGCCAGTCAAAATCTAAATAAAATCAAAACTGTCAGATGAGATGAAAATGATGTTACCAGCAATATAGTTGAATATTTTTCCTAAGACCTAATGAATTGGTACTTCCTTAGAACGGTTTATTAACAAACTATCATATCAATAGATTTGATTTGTGATATTATTTGTGTTACTAAACAAACTGTATTATTATTATTTTTTTTTTAACAACCATTTCAGGTTTTTAATTTTCGTCCGACTGCCATTCTTGGCGTCGCGGACGTCATCAGCTGTCTCCCTAAGGGGAGATCAGAATTTGTTCTGAAGATTTCGCTCATGGCTTCCCAAACATCACCGCCCTGGGTTGAAACGAGAGATTGCCGATCGTCTAAGTCTAATAGACAGAAAACTTTCTGCTAACGACCAGACTCGAACTCGCATCCCCGCAAGACGGTTCTTATCTTATCACTGCAGTCGGGTACACTGTCCACCAGACCACCGACGCCCTCAACAGACTGTATTACCTAAGTTTGTTAAGTATACTAACAAACAACAGGTACATCGAAAATTAACGCAATTTACATACTATTGGACTCTTCAGGCTTCTCAATTTGCGCAGTTTGTGCAGAATAAGCTGGGAACGCTGCCATGTCTCAAAAATCCAGATGCAAATCCAATGCAAATTGATTCATCAGAAAAAAAAAGGAAAACTGCCTACAAGAATCTTGTACAGTAAAATTACGTGATCTTTCACGTTAGTTCACCGATGGTACACAAATTACTTGAGACGAGACGAAAACATACAACTTCTTCTTCTTTTTTCTTATGTTTTGATGACACAGAGAAAAAACCAGAAAACATACAACGAGACATACAACAACCATGGAAGAAGGAAGAACTTCCATACAGACAGACCCACAAAACACAAACAACCGCCCCCGTAGACAAACTTACCAACATGATGGCACCAAATTCTTCCATTAGTTAGAAGCTAGATTATACAGATACATAGATTCACAAAACCATTTTTATTTTATTATTAAACTTGCACAAAACTTGATATTTAAGTAGGTAAGTTTTTTACGTAGCGTACGATAATTTTTCGAGAATTTCTCCCCTCAGAAGTGACATGAATCATGAATTTCCACTTCGTGGGAATTTTTCCCTTTTGTGGGAAATTCCGGGGGTCCGAGGGAAAAAAAGGGAAACTTTTTTCTGTGGGAAAAAATTCCCACAGTCAATATTTTTGACCGATTCTTTCATTTTATCACGCTTTTTTGTACAATGATATAATCTAGGGTCGTACTAATACCTCACGTATCCTACATATTTTTTTTTACTACCTACATGTTTTTGACCAACAAACTACAATACAAAGCTGACGCATGATCACGCTTGGTCAAGGCAGAAGTAAAGATGAACAACAACAACGTGCTTACCAGACTTGCGTCTCCGTGCACCGCCCTGAGGGATTCCGAATGCACTCTGACGGCAGTTTTGTGAATCGGGACTTAGATAACAGTGATAAATGTTTGATTATTAATTTTTTTTGTGTCGTCCATTTGCGATTTGTGCTGTCCCGTTTCAAATAATTCCGTCTTCTCATTGCTTTATTCATCCGGCTCGTTCTCTGATCTTTCTGGCTCGCTGTTCTGTGCAAGTGAAATAAGGGTCACTTATTGCTCGACATGTCAGAGACACTTTTTGCTCGGCATGAGTCGTAGAATCTCAACTTCAGTCGTAGAATCCCAGTGTCAGTTACGGAGTTTAGCACCCCGTATAGAAAATAGTAAATCGTTGTGCGATAATTTTCACCCTTCTTACATCATGAATCTACAGTCAAAATTTACTAAATTGATTGAATTTTTAATCAACTAGTTTAAATGTTGTGATATTATACTTTGGAGGTCTACCTAGTCAAATCTATAAAAATAAAGACACTTTTATTTATATTGCTTGTGTATTTGTATTATTCGTTTTCGTATTCCTACATTCTTCTAACTGTCGCTTTGCAATAATGCTATTGATGCGCGGGAGCAAATAAGGTTTGGTGTAGGTCTTGTATCCTACAAGACAGTGGATTGGATATTTTTGTCTTCAATAATTAAGTCCCTTCTAGCAGTAGCTCATTTAGGAAGAGCTCTCTGAATACATTCTATTGATATGAATCGGTAATATGAAGTGATAACTAGGCTGTTACACCTATATTAGAACGAGGGAAATAAAGAGACGTTGGGGTTACAGAGAAGAAATTTAGACAAACTTGGAGACATTTCGAAACATTTTGAAAAGAAGGAAATTAATATTTATGTTGCCTCAAAACAGTACTCCTTTATTGCCGTTACTTTCCACCTACTTTCTTTTTGACTCTATTTGAGCCAGAATAAATCTTCGTGATTAAGTATTAGGACAGGTAGTTGAGACGTTGAGTTGGGCTTTTTTTCTCTATCATTGATAAAATAATGATTGTACGTGGAAATATTCCAGTCTTCCGGTGCCTCATGGGAAAAATCGATAAATTTCGATTTCACCACAAAGAAAATGCTTCATCTGTTTGTTATAGAATGCAAATTGTCGTTCTGACCATTGTCCCATTCATAATCCCTTAAACATTAACTTACACCCTACTTCTCATCCTCGTTCCTTTACTCACACCTAGTAATTCCCGCAAATCACATGCCTATGATTTATTTTTCTATCTCATTGATCAGTAAATAATAATACAAAAATGATCAACTCTCGCAACATCATCTCCGGTCATCATCATCCACGACTTCACCATCATAATCACTGAATGTTTTGCATATCTCCGGTCAAGACATTAAAATTAGGAGAGTTTGAGTTGAGGTGAACTTTCTCGCAGCTCCGCAAGAGCGCATTCGGAATCCCTCAGGGCGGTGCACCGAGACGCAAGTGCTTACCAGTAGCAAGAAGCTTCGAGTTCGAGACAAATGTCGTCTCGTCATCATGTTATTCTCGTTAGTCAATGTTATTGTAAACAGTGAGTCATATCGTGGCACCATCGGTATCGCACTGCCTTCAGTTATTCCGCGCTTCAAGCTGTAAGTAGTTACAAGTCACCAGATCACAAAAGAGTTTCACCAACGGGTTTCATCTATCAATATGTCAGGCTCGAGAGAGATTGTCCTCGATCTCCAATGCTTTGTTGATAACCACATGAGATACATTGTAAAGGAGATGTCGATATACGATCTTCAACTGCATTCAACGCAACAGTGGATTTTCAAACCACCCAAAGGACTTCGTATCAGTTATAGAAAAGCGCAATCTGTCAACATTTGGGCGACTCGACACCTCCATAGGATCCATTGGGAAGAAGGAGACGTGGAATACGCAGATGTAACGAGAATCATAAACCGAATCGCGAGAAGAGAGTTTTTGCACGCCACTAACGGGCCCGTGGAACCTTTCCACAGAGCGCGGTTTCCGCGGTGCCCGTCAAAATGACGTCATTTTCGCGGTGCCCGACACTTTGGTGACTGCCAATTCATGGGCCCCCGTCTTTACAGGTTCCCGATGCCAGAACATCCCTAACCTTCTCGAAATATAACCGTTTAATATTTCTCGATGTATTTTCCTTCCTTTCGAGTGTCTCCGTGGTTATCACAAGTCTACTTTCTGAAGAGCTTTTTCTGCTCCCGCTGATTACTATTAAAACATTCGCAGTCCATATATTTCTAAAAAAGTGAGTGCTGTAAGTACATACTATAATGCAGAAGTGTTCGAACAAGCAGTGATCGTGGATGTGTCGACGCCCAAATCCTACCATCGAACGTTAATTTCGTTGTAAATCATCTAAATAAGTAAATAGAATTTCGTTGAAACGTTTTTCCGCATTCACATACTAATTTCTCCCCTAAGTTCCTTTGTTTTTCTTGTTTTAATTTCACCGTTGGAAAGCTGAGCTTTTGAGGATGTTTTTGATGAAAACCGCATTGACTTTCCTCTACAGAAAATGGGTGAGAATTTCGTCGAAAAACTATTTTTCTACGAGGAACATTTTGTTGCAAGTTAATTGTAGAACCGACGCCTTGATATCATGAAATGGCTCACAACAATCTTGTTTTTTAATTTATTATTTTCTACAATGAACCATTGGAATCGAGCAAAAAAAAATCTAACCCTTCACCCCCTTCAAAATTGTATGGTTTAACTTACTTTTAAAAGTATGTAGAATCCGAAAATGGAAAATCTGTCCGTCCGCCGTACGCGGCCCTTTTCTTAGCAACCGTTTGGTTGAAAGTTGAAATTTGGTACAACTACGAGCTTCTTTTGGAGTCAGGTTGTGCCGCGAAGCTTTTGGTTGATGTCAGACACTTCTAAGGGATTGGGAGCTCAAAAACTTTCGAAATAAAGGTATTGTTTTTTCACCAATTTGAAATAGGTAGTATTGAATTTTTAGAATAGATTGAGACCACCCGGAGATCCATAGGACAAACCAAGAAACACCAAAGAGGTCTCCGTTGAAATGTTAGCTAACCAAAATGCGATCGCTATTCGTTTCTAAAAGTTGTATTCACTATTCAGTTTTGCATTCTTATCAACCAGCACACAGTAGGTACCGGTGCTTCTTTAGCAACCAGTAATCAAATATCCATATGAAGGAACCACAACTCCCTATTTCTTTGAAGCGTTTATTGCTTCCAAATAAACCTGATTGTGAAAGTAGTAGGTAGGCAGTAGGTACCTATGGTTGGCAGGTATAAAAAGGACAATGCAAATAAAATAATACAGAAAAATGATAAACCTTGCAGAGTTTTTAATGTGTAGAAAGCAGGTTCGCGAAAGATGAGGTTTACAGCCGACATTTCCGTGACAGTTGATGAACAGAATGTTAAACTCGTTGTCGATGGTATTATAAAGTAAACAAAGCGTGACTCTTTTTCATTTCCCGTTACTACAAACGTCAAAGGTGCGCGGGGCCCGTCATTCAACTGGGTAGCATCTTCGCTGCTATCTGGGTAGCTGCTCGCGCTATCTCCTCCAAACGGGGCCCGTCACTTTTTGGCAGCAAAAATAGAGAGTTCTTGCTTCACCAACCGTTCACCAACCGGCAGCAAAAACTCTATTTTTCACCAACCGTGCGACGTTAACATCATTCGTCTTTTCCGACACCCATTTCGTTTGAGGTATGTATCTATTCAATAGTAATTATCTGCATACTGTGAGCTCTCGCTCTCTGGGCCCAATTCCCAGTGAGGCGGGAGCTGGGCACCATTAGCCCCCTTCGGTCAGCCTCGTAGGTGACGTCATCAGCTCAGGTGGAAGCAAGCCACTCGACGCCGAACGCCACCCCGCGCGTCCCTCCCCCCTCAGCTGGGAGGGACCCAACGGTCTCTCCCCCACTCAACCAGCCGTCCCCACTACCATCTTCAGGCGGGGCGGAGGGGGGAGGACTCCACCTGAGCTCCCCGCCAACGACGATCGCCTCATACCCAGTCCAACAGCGTTCAAAGTCAGTGACAGCGAGTACGTCCCATCCTGACGAATATTCCTCCCGTACCCCCCCCTCAAACCGCCACGATCGCCACGACTCCGCGCTACGATCGCCACGGAATCTTCAAGCCGCCACACCCATTCAAGGATACCTTCGGGCCCGACAGTGAGTGTTGAAACCTTTAGCATACATATATTGGCCAATTATTTATGCAACTGTGCTAGAGTAAGGAAGTAAAAAGACATTAGTAAAGAAACGAAATTAACATTTTTAGAACATTGAGTAAATTGAGAACATTGAGTAAATTGAGAACATTTAGTAGATTGAGAAACATTGAAAACTATTACGAACTATAACAAATACTTACCTGATTTTTTGGATTGATGACCTATGCTTGGAAACTGATAAATGAGATTGAAATTTGAATGTACTTTGTCGAAACTGGAAACCATACTGTAATTTGTAAATATCTACTTGAAAGCCTTCAGCTCCTTATCGCCACACTTGTGGGGAAGTCAATTGCCGTTCCTAATTTCTAATAAATCCACCTGCTAGTTGTACTTTGTAGTTCTTCTTCTGAGTATACCTGGTTCAGTAAAAGGTTAGAGGAGAGTGCAACGACACCCCTCAATTGGTATTAGGTCCCTTCAGGACAACCGTCAGCCCCTCTGGCAAAAGGACACACTTGTGTACCTGTTTTATCTCTACTTCGCCCTTCAGGCTTTCAAGTTTTGCTGTACGACGATCGCCACGCAGTCGCCGACGTCGCCACGCTTTGTCGCCACAGGTAAATATCATTTGCTACCATTTTAAATTCTAAGTGTTTTTTCGATATTTTATTTCAGCTAAATTAACTTCAAATCAAACCCCCCGAACTCGTGTGCAAACGCTTGGTGCTCGTGTTCGTTGATTTTTATCAACCAACCCGACCCCCAAACGCCCATCACCGCTTGTTGGCTTCATTTAAATTCAGCTGCCATCAAGCGTGGGGCCCATAAGGCTTACAATACGATATTGTTTGAAGTGGCAGGGGAAGAATAGTGTCTTGGCTTCTTGTCCACTGTAAGCTGCAAGTTTACGATGAAAGCCCAAAATTTACTGTTGTGAATTTATTAAAATAAATGACTTTAAAGTTGAAATAAATTTATGGTAGCGTTCTTGCCTGATGGGCTTTTATTCACCAAACCTACAACCACAAATAACTAGTCTGAACTCACTTATATTTCAGAGGTACTCAGGGTATGATTAAACCAGTCAAGGTTATCAACAAGAAAATAGTGTATTCACAAAAATAAATGGTACAAGAATGAAAAATAAATTCAAGGTATGTAAGGTAAACGTTATATACGATTGAAAGAAAATCAAATAATAATTAGGTATGGCTCGAATACCAGGTATGAGTACCCCAACGACCCAACTGGGTATGGTTTAGAAAAGGCACTTTGCCTATACCAAAGTAACACAATTAGTAGGTAATCACACAGTGGTGATATTAAAAAGGAACAAAAGAATTCAACTCCTAGAAAGGATAGGTAACGAAATATTCCTAGGTGAAACCTAGACAGTCAACTGACTATAAATCCTTATGAGAATAAGGTAAGCAAAATTTGACGAACACAACGCAAATAAACTTGTTCGAATAGGTAATTTAGTTAAATGTTAAACATCCAGAATAAAAAGGTAAGTAAAATATGTGGTAATATTCGGCAAACAGGACTCTACACTTCGTCACGAACTTCAACAAGGTAAGTACCTACTGATCTACCAGTTAGACGTCCGAAACTACGATAAAAGGTAAGTAATTTAGCTTTAAGATGGGTAAGTATGTTATTTAGAGTGAAATAGTTGTAAGAATTTAGGCAGAAGTGATACAAAACAGGCGATACGTTTACCACGTGGACGTATGACGCCTCAAAGGTATGTGTTACGGTACACCTACGCAACCTAGGTACGGGGGTGACTGAATCGTTTTAGCTAGATTTTACGTTAAATTCGACGATAAAATTACAAGAAAATATGGCAAAAAGACTCATACAGTGTTTCAATAACGATTTTGCTTGGTACTTTACCGATGACTTCGCTGGAAACATACGCAGAAGGATGTAGTAGATGAAGACGGTCCCGGAGGTGTCTTGGAGAGAATTTACTGGATAAATACGCGTGACTTTGCGGATTTATCAAGGTTTTGACTTTAGTTAACCAAAATGTTCGTTCAATACTGGGGAAATATCCCGACAAAAAGTTCCACACAGAAGCACAAATGGCCTTTCAACACACAACTTCCCTGCCTACAATTGAGGCGATCTTGAGCTACGACGCAACGTGACTGCCGTCTCCAGGCAGAGCGGGTCGGCGCTCCCCTCTCCGAAGGTCCCCTCCCCGTCCGTCTCCTCCCCCATCTCCACTCCAACCACCTCGAAGGCAGTGGCGGGCGGTTTTCCCGCGGCTTTACGATTTGGCGGCTTACAGAATTCCTCCCTTCTTCGGAAGCCGTCGTCCTCGACGGCGGAATCTTGAGCAGCCACACTGGGTATGGGTAGACGTCGTCCGGGGTACCTCCGGGTGTACTCCAGTTCATATCGGGTACGCCGGCAGTGACTACAGGTAGGGGCCACTCCGGTATGCGGTGGGTTACAGCCATTGACTAATTGTCCTCTTTCATGTCGCTTGATCAACCTCTCCCAGAAGGCCTTACATGAGGCGCAGCGAAATCCTCTCATTACGGTCGGTGGTCTGAGGCATATCGGGCAAAGGGACTGCTTGGCCATGGCAGCGCTCTCGGTGTCTGGGTTTTTGGTCTCTTTCACGGTTGGCTTCCGGGTGTTGGTGAAACCAGGGGTGTGCTTGCCGGAACGGGTTGCAGCAGGGGTAAATGATGGGTCCTGATACTCGGGGTCCATGTCTTCCAACTCGGCATCAGATTCTTCCGCGGAGGTATCCATAACTTCACCCGGTTCAGCGGTCACTTGGTGACCCCTCTTTTCGGCTCGTCGCTGCGACGTCTTGCTGTCCACCTGATTTAGTGGTACGGCGGTACCAGCAGCTAACTGCACCACCATGGTATCGAGCTCTCGCGTCAACTCCGTAATCTTTTCCTTGGACTCCCTGACTTTGGCCTCGGCGAGTTCACATTTGGCCCTCCATCCCGCAACCTCCATCTCGTGCATGCGCCACTCCGGCAGAAGCGTTGTTAGTTTGACCAGTCCGTTCATCCCAGTATCGTAGAAGGAATCGAGCAATGCGCTGCTATCGGCTTGTTTCATAACCTCCATGGCTGCCGCCACCACCTCCACGTTCTCGATCGCTGTACGTTCGCTATCTCGCGACTGAGCCGCACCGGCAAGGGCAGTTCCGGCGAGGGCCCGCCGGCACGCCTTCTCGTAAGTCAGTCGTACCCTCTGCACCGACTGCATGGCGCATGGAAGGTGGGTATCCACCTCGGTCAACCGCACCTCGGACTCCCTCCGAGCCTCCGTCTCCTGTTGGTTAACAAACAAAATATTTCCAGGTTAGTCCAGCTGCCTCTTGTTACGTCCTCTTCCTGTACCATATCGTTCCTACCTAACACTGTATGAGTGCCATCTCCTATTAATATCCTACCTCCCTTTTCCAGGTACATCATCATCAACATTTTGTCGTGTCCTCGAGTCTACGACCTACTGGTAAGCCTATTTTATATACATCATTATATTCGTTTAAATTTACAGTTTTTTTTTTTTTTTTTTTTTTTTTTTTTTTCCAGATACGTTCAGTCACCACTTCCGCACGGCAGTACCTCATACCCGGCTCGAACCCCGGCCAGCACTCCCCTCTCATGAAACTTTTCGTAATTGCGCTGAGGGCGGGGTCGGAACTGGTACGTTCCTCCACCGGCGCTCTCACCTCTATCCTCCTCATTTGGCTCAGTCCTCGAAGGCTGCGACAAAGTGCCCTCGTCGGTTTCCGCTAACTCGCCCTTGATTTGGGGTGGGGCTTCCTCATTCCAAGCATCCCCCGATTCCCCATCCTGGTCCATTTCCTGAGGCACCTCTGGTACCCGAATTTTTGGCGTGGTCTTTAACTCCGATTCCCCCACCACAGCATCGTCCGGTACATTGTTAGTCATGGCTGGCTTCAGCCGATTGACAGGTACGACTGGTGATCGAGTCCTTAGCATGTCGTGAATTTCATAGTTCACAGGTGAGATCACTTTCTTCACCAACCGGGGCCCCGACCATGGTCCATTCTTAAAGGACCGCATCACTCCTCTCTCCAGCAGTCTACGAAGCTGGTCCTCCACCTCTCCCCGAAAAGCATGCGGGACCGGGTGCTGTCTCAGATAGACGGGATCCACCGGTCCGGGGTCAATGTGGTGTTCTACATCCCATCGGCATTCCTCCAGATCCGGCCGACTGACCACCCCCCCAAAGTCGCGAAATACCTCCTCCACTTCCCTACGCGGTTCCGCACCCCTTTGCCACAAATTGGTTTCCGCCTCCGTCCGATGATCCACTCTCTCCCCGTCCCAGCACTCTATTTTTGGATCACTATCCAACACTGCCCCGACTCGGCGAAGCTCGGGGTTCCCCGCCGGGCACAATGCCACAGGGCATCCGACATCCCCAACGGCTCCCTCCATGCACGGATCAGTCATAGGCACAGTTCCCAGAAGCTCGGCCACGGGTATGACCCCTTCAGTGCCGATCATGGGTACGATTCCCACAGGTCCGGAAATGGGTATGATCGCCTTACTTTCCGTTACAGGTATGACTACCCTAGGTTCGGTCAGAGGCACAATAGTCTCGGGCCCGGCCACGGGTATGCTCCCCACAGGTTCGGCGACAGGTATGTCCACCCCAGACCCAACCACGGGTACACTCGCTTCAAACCCCGCCATCGGTACGGTCGCTCCAGGACCGGTCACAGGTGCGACCATCTCGGGCTCGGCCATGGGTCCACTCACTTCGGGATCGCTCACGGGTGTGTCCGTCTCAGGCTCGGCGAGGTGCACCACCGCCTCAGGCTTGGTCTTAGGTGCGATTGCTCCGGGCCCGGTCATAGGTATGACAACATCAGGTCCGGTCACGGGCATGATCCCCACAGGTCCGGTTACGGGTATGACCATTTTGGGCCGATCTATGGGTAGCTCTACCCGGGCCACCCTTGCTAATACTCCGTGACTCCCGGCCCCACCGCGCGACACCAGGGTCGCCTCCCGTCTATCGGGGCGGATCAGCAACGGAACCCTTTTCATCAGGTCCATACCGAACAAATCGAGACCAGTCCCTCGCTGCGAGAACACCAAGAAGTTGTGCCTAACAATCACTCCGTCCAACTCCACGTCCAGCTCTTGTTCCCCACAAAAATTCAACTGTCCGCTGTCCGCGCCCCAAGCCATAGCACTAGTGGGTTTAAGAGGGACACCCCTCACCGGTGCGGCCAACACGGAAACCGCCGCACCCGTGTCCACGATCAAATCCCTAGGTTCCCCACTCAGGGTCACCCTCATCCGTATCGGCTTCTCGGTGCAGTAGCGCACCACCGGGACGTGTCCTACAGGGTATGTACGGGGTTCCCCCCTGTCCGTCCGGACTGCTTCCTCAATGGCCGGCACATTGGTACCTCTAGGATGAGATACCGGCGTCAACAGTTTCTTTTTGTGACAATCCGTCTCCAAGTGCTCCCTTACTCCGCAGTAATCACAATAGATAGTCTTCTGGGGGTTATTTACGCAATCCACCGGGAAATGTTCCATGCTTGCGCAAAACATACATGGGTACCGCGGTGTGGGTTTATTTTGTGGTCGCGCTCCCGCCATAGGTACTTTTCCGATACTACGCGGGCATCTCGCGGCAAAGTGTCCCGGCATCCCGCACTCGTAGCACTTTCTTTCCTCTCGCGTTGTTACCGCCGAAATTCCCCACTTGTTATCGTCCTCCGAATCCAATTCGAGCGTTTCTCTCAATTCCTCCGCCCTTCTCAATGCCGCCTCCAAAGTTTCCGGGGGATTATTTGTCAACAAGGACCCCAATTCCTTAGGTAACCCTTTTATAAAGACCTTTAAAGTTTTCCGTCTAATCCAATTTTGCCTCTGCTCGTTCGTCAAGTCCTGTCCCTCCTCTTTCACTGCCGATCTTGCTAGTCGGTGGACCCTTTCCGCGAACCGTCGGAGACCCTCACCCTGTGATAACCGAGCCGCGCACAACGATGCAGCTGCCCGTTCCGGGTTTTCTGTTTCAAACCACGCTAACATCGCTTGCCGTGCCTCATCGTACGGGTTGAGTCCCGCATGCGACTGGGCATTGTCTATCAGAAATTGCTTAGCCGTGCCTTTCGTTTTTGCTCGTAAAAGGCGCATTTTCTTGACCTGAGTTAAGGTCCCAGCCACATCGTCAAAAATTTGAAAGAATGCCGTCACCGGCAACGCTCCAGGCTCATCCGGATCCCAGTTCTCAATTTCCAAAAACATTGAGCGAGGTACATCCGTGTCGGGTACTACCTGTGCTGCATGACTCCGTCCCTTCCCCGCTAGGTCATTGTACGCCCTCATCAGCCTCTCTAGCTGACCCAGAACCCCGCTCATCTCCACCTCTCCCGCTCCTCCTGAGTGCTGACCCGGTTCGCTCATTTTACCGGTTCGCAACAACCACCTATCGACCCTTTTTACCTGAGCCTCTCCGCAAGCTTGTTCAGACCAATATATTTTTATTTTTCGGGGTTCGTGAAAGGCGAGCCTTTCATGAAATTCCACTAGCTGCCACCAATCTGTAAGCCGCAAGTTTACGATGAAAGCCCAAAATTTACTATGTTGTGAATTTATTAAAATAAATGACTTTAAAGTTGAAATAAATTTATGGTAGCGTTCTTGCCTGATGGGCTTTTATTCACCAAACCTACAACCACAAATAACTAGTCTGAACTCACTTATATTTCAGAGGTACTCAGGGTATGATTAAACCAGTCAAGGTTATCAACAAGAAAATAGTGTATTCACAAAAATAAATGGTACAAGAATGAAAAATAAATTCAAGGTATGTAAGGTAAACGTTATATACGATTGAAAGAAAATCAAATAATAATTAGGTATGGCTCGAATACCAGGTATGAGTACCCCAACGACCCAACTGGGTATGGTTTAGAAAAGGCACTTTGCCTATACCAAAGTAACACAATTAGTAGGTAATCACACAGTGGTGATATTAAAAAGGAACAAAAGAATTCAACTCCTAGAAAGGATAGGTAACGAAATATTCCTAGGTGAAACCTAGACAGTCAACTGACTATAAATCCTTATGAGAATAAGGTAAGCAAAATTTGACGAACACAACGCAAATAAACTTGTTCGAATAGGTAATTTAGTTAAATGTTAAACATCCAGAATAAAAAGGTAAGTAAAATATGTGGTAATATTCGGCAAACAGGACTCTACACTTCGTCACGAACTTCAACAAGGTAAGTACCTACTGATCTACCAGTTAGACGTCCGAAACTACGATAAAAGGTAAGTAATTTAGCTTTAAGATGGGTAAGTATGTTATTTAGAGTGAAATAGTTGTAAGAATTTAGGCAGAAGTGATACAAAACAGGCGATACGTTTACCACGTGGACGTATGACGCCTCAAAGGTATGTGTTACGGTACACCTACGCAACCTAGGTACGGGGGTGACTGAATCGTTTTAGCTAGATTTTACGTTAAATTCGACGATAAAATTACAAGAAAATATGGCAAAAAGACTCATACAGTGTTTCAATAACGATTTTGCTTGGTACTTTACCGATGACTTCGCTGGAAACATACGCAGAAGGATGTAGTAGATGAAGACGGTCCCGGAGGTGTCTTGGAGAGAATTTACTGGATAAATACGCGTGACTTTGCGGATTTATCAAGGTTTTGACTTTAGTTAACCAAAATGTTCGTTCAATACTGGGGAAATATCCCGACAAAAAGTTCCACACAGAAGCACAAATGGCCTTTCAACACACAACTTCCCTGCCTACAATTGAGGCGATCTTGAGCTACGACGCAACGTGACTGCCGTCTCCAGGCAGAGCGGGTCGGCGCTCCCCTCTCCGAAGGTCCCCTCCCCGTCCGTCTCCTCCCCCATCTCCACTCCAACCACCTCGAAGGCAGTGGCGGGCGGTTTTCCCGCGGCTTTACGATTTGGCGGCTTACACCACTCAAACTAGTTTCGAGAGAAATGACTTCCATGTTTCTTAATTCAAGACAATTCAGAAAATGGACTAGGATGGTAATTCCCGAAACCTTATAGAAGAAAAAATATATCATGGAAAATCATTTGTCCAGTGTAAAGAGTCTAAATTTACACTCTTTAGTCCAGTGAAAGGTAGGAAAAATTCATCAAGGGCTATGGGAAATTAGGAGGGAATTTTTTACTTGTCTGTGGGAAATCGTGAGAAATTTTAGGATGGGCTGTGGGAAATTTTGGTTTGGTGTGGTGGAAACCCTGGACATGATTTCCCTCCAACTGCAAATTGAAATTCGTGCATTTCGGAATCTGTTTTGAAGCCTAATTCCAGAATAATTTATAATTAGCATAATGAATAATTCGCATGGATATAGTCTATAATAAAATTCACTTTACACTAAAATTATAAATGCTTGCATACGAGTCTGCAACACATTGGGACATTTCCATGTCAACCACTACACAACAATGCAAGGTAGCCCGGGGCAAGTGCGTTTTGGGGTAAGTGCGTCTCCTGCGTATTATAGGAAGCCCATGTGATTATTGGCTTCAAAACCCCTTGAAAATTATTGTTAGGATGTCCCTCCAGCGTAAACATATGTTTTTAAGGTCTAAAAGGCTTATTTCAGTGCTGTATTGTTTGTTCGGAAGTGAGGTTATTTGGATTCCAAATTTTGGAACTTCAATATCAAACTTCAGGTAAACTCAATTTTCTTTGAATTTTAACTTCTTTATACTTTTTTTGTGTTAAAAACTATTGAATAATGTACTTGAATAGTTTCTATAAGAAACTATAGCTTCTTCTACTCGGAAAACTTAAATTTACAGTCAGGAGAAGCATAACGCACTTCCCCAGTAAAATACGAGGCTGGGGCAAGTGCGTTTTGTCGTCTGGGGTAAGTGCGTTTGAATCATAGCATGATGTTACTCGTAAAGATGCTTCCTGCATGCTACGTTTTTTCGAACAATTTTTGCTCTAGCCTGGGACTTTTTGAGCTTCAACCTTTCCTAAAAATATACGTTCCTTCTTAACTTTTTGTTTGCTATTTTATTTAAGATTTGAACTATGCTGAGTAGGTATAATTTGGGAGTCTTTGTGGCGAAACCTGTTGTTTGCATGATGCATGACGCATGTCTATTTTATATTTCTTTAAGGATGGTTCGTAACTACAAGAGGAAAACTCAAGACGCATATTCGAAGGAGTCCTTGACTGCTGCCGTAAACGCCGTCAAGAGAGGAGAAATTGATGCAAGGAAGGCGAGCTCAATATATAGTATCCCCATCACAACCATCAAGGATCATGTAAGTGGGCGTCGCGGCACCAAGAGTACCACTCTTGGAAGGCCTACTTTCATTCCTCCCAAATACGAAGAAAGATTGGCAAATTGTTTAAGAACAATGGAAAAATGGGGAATGGGGTTGACCCAAGTGGAAATTCAGGGAATCGTGATGGAGTGGGTTCAAACCAATGGGGTTCCCACTGGGTTCAAAAACGAGGCTCCTGGAGAGGACTGGCTGGTGAATTTCAGGAAGCGCCACAAGCTTTCTCTGAAAAAACCCCAAGCAGTCGAGTTGGCGAGAAAGCGAAGTCAGGACCCATTCATCATTCACCAATTTTACGATCTTCTTGAACGTGTCTTAAACGAGCACAGCTTAGGGGAAAATCCGGGGCGAATTTGGAATATTGACGAAACCAGCTTTTGCCTGGATCCCTCCAAGCTGAAAGTTGTTGGAGCGAAGGGGTTGCCGTCAACTAGAACAGTGAGTGGGTCTGGTAAAACAAACATTAGTGTTTGCCTAGGAGGGAGCGCTGCAGGGGAAAAATTACCTCCCTTAATTATTTTCAAAGGTGCGAACATGTGGGACAAATGGATGTCACCTGAAGCATTTCCAGGAGAACCTTTGCCGCTACAGTGAATGGATGGATGGAGACCCAGGTTTTCAACAATTGGTTCAGGAACTCGTTCTTGAAGAGCATTGGCGACGAACGTCCGGCAGTTTTGATATTTGACGGGCACTCCACTCATCTGTCAATCGAGCTCATCGAGCTTGCCATCCAAGAAAATGTCATACTGTTCAAACTCCCACCCCACTCAACTCACATTCTCCAGCCAATGGACCTTGCGGTTTTTAGACATGTGAAATCAGCATGGGAAGCACAATTAATCACATGGCAGAGAAAAAATTTGGGAAGCTCCCTCCCAAAGGCATTGTTTTCCAAATTGATTGGAACCATCTGGGGACAGACGAACCCGGAAATTTTAAAGTCGGTTCAGGAAAGCTGGCATTATGCCGTTCAACAGACGAGCTGTGAAAGAATCCGAATTTGACCCAGTCGCTCTCCAGAGATTCCAGGAATTCGAACGAGAACAGGCAGGCACTCACTCGTTGCCCCCATCTCAACCAGGGTCTGATTATCAGCCATCACTAATATCACAAGCGTCGTCATCCAATAGACACGAATCGAACAGCCTGCTACCAATGCCTTCCACCTCTTCTTGCCCTCTCTCTGACTGCCAGCGACTACCAACTATACCCTCTTCATGTCCAGAGCCACGACGAACATCTCCCTCCTGTTGTCCTGAGCCATTACCAACGTTGTCTTCTTCACATCCTGGGTTGAACGAGCAGCCGTCATCCCCTGCACCCCTGCCTCTTCCAGCAGAAAATAGAATACCTTCATCATCGGGTGGATTGTCCGGAGGATCTTTTGAGGAATGCCTCCTCAAAATGATGAAAAGGGATTACGAGCCAACAAAACAGAAGAGGCGGAGGGTGGGGAATGGTGCAGAGGTTCTTACAACAGATGACGTTTTGAAACGCATGCAAGATCACAGCAATGGAAAAAAAAGGAAGAAACAGGTTTCTATTGAAGAAAAAAATAAGGCAAAATCAGTTCGGGACAAGACCCAGGCGACATGTAAGACCAGTAATGAACCTTCCACTTCGAAAGCTCCTGCGAGAAGAGGGAGGCCAAGAAAAATCCCAACATCTCGGCCAGACCTCCCTCGTCGTTGTAGACAGCCAGAAAATAATGCAGAAACACCGCCAGAACTATACAGTGAAGACTCGCAGGAAAATTTTCAATCGAGCTTCTTCACCATAGGTAAAATTTTAACATCCCTTGAATGCTTTACTCACCCAAAGTTAAATGACTTCTTTTACTTTCATGCCTATTGACCTCATTGAACCATTCTGTTCCAGGAAAGCAGGGAAGACCCAAGTCTCCTCAGTCTGAAATTCCACCTGTAGTGGAAGTGGTCCAGTTTTTACCTTGCAGGCGTGACGAGAACTCACCCTGCAATTCGTCAATGTTCGACGAAGAAGATTCGAGTGGATCTGAAAGACTTCCTCGCTCATCTTGAAGATAGCGGGAGTTTACCTTATTTACTTAAAAATTAATATTATTTATTATTGAATAAATTTTTCTCAATTTGAAAACATCCTTGAACTTTCTGAATAAATTTAGATTAGTAAGAAGAACAAAAACGCACTTACCCCAGTGTCCGGGGCAAGTGCGTTTTAAACAAGGGTTCGCAAATAGCGAAATTTTCGGTGAAAAACAATGCTTTTGGGAATATAATCTTATATGGGTCGATCCTTCATGAACCAACGAACAGCATGAAACAAGAATAATTGCACTACGGTCATAGGTTCATAAAAATTGTTCATTGAGAAATCAAATTAGTAGTTTTTCCGAACGCACTTGCCCCGGGTTACCCTAGTGAAGTAAGGTTGTTAGTTCATGTACCCAAGCATCAAAATAAGAAAACAGTTGATTGTTCTCTACGCAACACAGTGGTTATTGGTCGCGTGAGCAAGTTTTTTCAGTTTATGTGCCAAAGCAAAGACATGAAAATGTCAAAAAATACTCAAGGACCCATAAAAATACTGTAGGCACCTACTCTCATTCGATTCGGAAAATGGAAAACTGTTAAGAATTGGTAAATAATGATTATAGAAGTAACTCCACTCTCGTATTATCCCAGTGCGTGTATGAAGATTTCTGCACAATTTTCTTGATGCATTAGATAAAATTCAAATTTTGTTTGAAATTGATTCTACTGTTTACTTACCTGCTACAAAAATCAAGTACGACCGGTTAGGTACCAGGAAAGAATAAGAAATAATAACAGGTTTAAACAATTGACAAAAAATCTAAGGTGTTAAAAATTAAATAAATACCACATTTTTAATTATCTACGCACAAATCCCACTCATCAGAACTAACTTGTCTCCGGTACTCTGTGCATCAGAACTATCTTCAGAGGAACTGCTGGAATCTCCACGCAATCGGATGATCATCTCACCTACTCGTTCGTCAATGATTTGATCACTTTGCATGTATTGCATTTCAGTTTCTTTTATTTTCCGCACACCTTTTGCCACTGTTGTACGGAATACTCAGCGAATAAAGTACAAAGCTTCGAATCAAAACAACCACAGAGTAAAGGAGACGCCCTTTCCTACACAGTGCAGCCACTACACGAACTTCAAATTTTTTTATAGTTTATAATATCCTATTATTACGATTTTATAATCCATATAATGAATTAGGATATAATAATCCATCCTAAATTATTATAAGCTAGCTTATTATAATAATAATAAGCTAGCATATAATAGCTTTAGCTTTTATAGCTATTAATTATAATTAGCTACTTAGATATTCATTATTTAGTTTCAAAATTATTATTCACGTAAAATAAAACTTAATTAGGTATATGAAGTTTTCATTAACAGGGATGATTTTCATAAGGGACCAACCCAACACAATCCCTGAAAACCCACACAACCCCTGAAAATTTCATCGAAATCGGACAAAACTTCATGACAGACACGGAACCAAAATTGTTCAGAAAGGTCTGAAACGTAAAAAGCGAGTGGGAATTTCGATTTTGGAGAATTTTTTTTTTTCAACCTTGAAAAGTGAAAACAAAGCTTCCGCTACCTTGGTAGACTCGGAAGCAATAGTGACATAGAAAAATAATAAGCCTTTGTGTAATAATTTGCAGTGTTTACTTTACAAAGTGAATCAAATGATAAAGAATGAATTATTGAAATTCGAGATGCATATCAGCTTTTAGTGATGCAGCCCTGCTCCCAGGCTTGTTCTTAGATAGCATCCCACTGATAATAGCCACTGTGCATACACGAACGTGAATATTCTTGTAACAACTATAGGTAGGTAGGTACCTGTATTCAATTCTACGATCCGAAATCGATGACATTTTTAGGGTGTATATACGGATTGGGGTGCAGATGGTCCCCGATAAAACCACCGCCTTTGAACTGAAAGTAGCCACTGACCATGCGCAAAGGTGAATTTCCTTGTAACAGCCATAACGTCTAAATTTTCCACCCGAATTTCATGACATTTTCAGGGATTATCCAGGTTGGGGTGTAGATGGTTCCCCTGTGTAAGTCACCCCCTGAACTGATATTAGCCACTGTGCATGTGCAAATGTGTATTTCTTGTAAGAGCCATAATTTCTACATTTTCAATCCAAATTCGATTTAATTAAGTAACGCAATATTCACAGGAAGAGAAAGAAAATACACGTTTGAAAAAATTGTATTTACAACATTTTGCAAAATAATAGTATGCACTTTCAATACTTTTTACTATGACAATAAACTATACAAGTAACAAAAGTTGTGCTTATATAAATTAATAAATCGAGTGTCTACCCCATTTTAGGAACCTGCGAGAAAATTATCTGAGGAAACTGAGTTTCCACAAATACTAACATAAATAACTGAGGAAGTAAACTCGATCTTATGTTTTCTTAAAAATACTTAATATTCATCGAAATCATTCGGGTTTATAAATAACTGTCTACATACTGCTAACATAAATAATAATAATAATCTATCACAACCTTTCAAATTTTAAAGTACCTATCAAGTAGATCAATCAAAATAGGGTCATTTCGATTTGGCTTCATGATTTAAAGGTACCTAGTTCTTGACAGTGATACCACCCCTAGAGATAGTGGGTGGACAAAAATGGACATTTCTGAGGTTGAAAGTAGAAGACCGAAGTTATTCTACTAGTGAACGGTAATCCCTTCTAGTATACAGGGTGTCACCCTTACGGGCGCACCACCGGGCAGGGTTCGATTCTACAACTAATTTGCAACAAAAAATGTCTCTAGCAATTTTTCTTTAGGGGCTTCGTTTTCAACTTATTTCACATTTAAGATTTTTTTCGTGTTTTCGACTTTACATCACTAAAATGGCTGTAACTTCCTTAATCGATAGAGTAAATTCAAATTTGATTATATCATTGGAAAGAGCGTCAAATTTCCTATTTCCCTGATGGGGTTTTAGAAAATTTCAAATAAAACGAACGGGTGTAAAACGGACCAAAAGTAAAAAATTGGTAAAGTTTCGAAAATTTTCACTTTTTTCAAAGGTTGTTTCTCGAAACGTCGTGAACGGAAATTTTCATGCTGTAAGCCTATAAGTTGCATGTGAATCCCAGCTTTCTAACGGTTTAGTCATTTTTTTTTTAAACACCACTTCTTCAGTTAGAAAACGACGTTTTTAGGGCAGAAAACGTTCATTTTCGGTTGTAAATCGGCGTTTTTCACCAGAAATGCTTTCCAACTTAATAAATCATTTGACATGAATTTTTACGCACTTTTTGACGCTGAATCGAATGGTAACACTTTCCGATCTCCTCGACAAACAAAAAGTACTTTTCAAGCCCTTTCTGGGTTAAACAGGGTACAACTGAGTCCTCGACTCCCAATTTGTTATCTATCGAAAAGATAAAGCTTTCCGCAAATGATCGGGACGATATTTTCAAGACAGAGGGCAAAAATTGGGTAAGCCAACATAGTGGAAGAGTGCGAGTCATTAATAACCCAGGTCTCCCTTAGTGACAATTTTGGATAAAATGAACAACGAGATTGAACCCTTCGCCCAACGGAAAGGGCTTGAAAAGTACTTTTTGTTTGTCGAGGAGATTGGAAAGTGTTACCATTCGATTCAGCGTCAAAAAGTGCGTAAAATTTCTTGTCAAATGATTTATTAAGTTTGAAAGCATTTCTGGTGAAAAACGCCGATTTACACCCGAAAATGAACGTTTTCTGCCCTAAAAACGTCGTTTTCTAACTGAAAAAGTGGTGTTTTAAAAAAAATTACTACGCCGTTAGAAAGCTGGGATTCACATGCAACTTTTAGGCTTACAGCATGGAAATTTCCGTCCACGACGTTTCGAGAATCAAACTTTGAAAAAAGTTAAAATTTTCGAAACTTTACCAATTTTTTACTTTTGGCTCATTTTACACCCGTTCGTTTCTTTCTTCGTAACTTTCTAAAACCCCATCAGGGAGATAGGAAATTTGACGCTCTTTCCAATGATATAATCAAATTTCAATTTACTTCATCAATTGAGGAGGTTACAGCCATTTTAGTGATGTAAAGTCGAAAACTCGAAAAAAATCTTAAAAGTGAAATAACTCGAAAACAAAGCCTCTGAGAAAAAATTGCTAGGAGACATTTTTTGTTGCAAATTAGTTGTAGAATCGAACCCTGCCCGGTGGTGCGCCCGTAAGGGTGACACCCTGTATAATCAGAAGACAATAATCGTCAATTTATCGAAACGAATGAGAAGAAAACCCATACAGAGAGGAGTCACAACCTCCAGTTCACCAAGAACATCTTCTAATTCTAGTGTCTTCAGATCGACTCAAGCTGACCTAGCACCCAACTTATATTGTAAACACGATGTTCCAGTAGATCTGGCGAAGAAACTTACATTTTTTGGCATTCAAGCCTTAACTATTGAAACACAGCTTGGCAATAGTTTATTTTTGACATAGTTTTGGTCAGGTTGACCATACTACGGGGACGAACTCAGATCAATGAAATGAATTTGACCATTGCTCGGATAGAGAAATGCTAGATGAGGCATTCAGCACCTGAATGGTTGGCAGCAACATTGGTTATGTCTTGTGCTTCTCTACTTGAGTTCCTATGTGGAGTAAGTAGATACCCGCGTATCCCAATCAACAAGCAGTGATGGACATTTCAGTAGGTACGAAGCCCGATTTCCTAGTCTGGGCTCTAAGAAGATGGTTTCTTGTCATCTTGTACTACTTGGCCACCATACAAGGCGAAAACCGACATAATCTTGGACTTCTTGGGCTCAATCGAAGCAGTTGGGATGAGCTTTGGGTAGAACACAAGAAGAACAACGATGACAATAAAAGCGAGGGTGGTGTACAGAAAAGCTGCCAATGTGCCGGGAAGGTCTCTGAAGATGAAGAGGTTCTGCTCTTCCATCTCGTCCTGCCAACAACTCCAGGTCTTGTTCCAGAGGCCAGGATCTGCAGTGACGTCACTCTGGACGTTTCGAGCCTTCAACATGGTCGACCTGAACCTGAAACCAAGCACAATTATATGCAATGTTTTATTTATTCCAACCACTTGTCGAATATATACACATTGCTGAACACTGTATCAAATCTGAGCTAGTTATCATAGTAATGGAACGACCATCTCAGTACATCAAGGCCCAATGCGTCTTTTTGATTGATTTTTGTGGTAAAACCACTCTTATCGAGATCTCTTCTCCAAATATCATTTTACAAATCTCTAATTCTGTAACCAATCACCTTCCCATGCACTCCACATGAAAACAAACCTCTCGATTACAAACAATAAACTAACAGAGGGGTGATTAGATCATAGACCCAGAAGAAAGAATACATCCACTAAAAGTCCAGGAGTACAAAAGCCGCTCAAATAAGCTCACATGCAAACAGTGGCGTCTCCTCCAGGCAAACATAGCAAACACTGTTTGCCTTACTACAAATATGCAAAATAAATAAATAAGTTTTTGTTGAGATTCTCCTAGGTATATTTCCATTTTTTGTAAGTAATATTTAGCTGATTTTGGACAACTTTTATAATATTTAGGGACTATTTCATTATTATCAAGGAATTTAGATTAAATAAGAGAATGGAATAAGAAAGTACGTATTTTGCCTTGGATACTAGCCCGCAACACACCAGAGACTTGGAGAGGTCGGTAATGTAGATGATTGCGGATGATAAGCGAACTAGCGCGGGGGCTGGTCCTCCTTGCATCGCTGGATGCAAGGCAAGCAGTTCAAAAAAATGAATTTTTCGGTACTGTTTAGAGTGAGAGGCGACGATCGGTGGGGTGGCGGGGGGTCAGCGCGGGGTCCAGTATTGCCATACCCCCACTACCTCACTGTCAGCTGTTGCAAACAGTCGCAAAACTGTTTCGTGACCTTGAATGCAGAGAGATTAGCCCACATATCCATAACATATCCACATTAACATATCCATCCACCCACATTATCTCAAAGAAGGAAAGCAGTTCGTTTTTTCGCCGCCGCAAATATCAGCTGTATGACGTTGAGTGGTGTCCCGTTCCCGATTTTACTGTATTTCACTGTACCTAATCGTTTTTCTTTTTGATAGACACAAGGAAATAATTGCAAAACATTGTAAAATGAAGGTTTCACATCTTATTGGGTCTAAATTCAGAGTCTCCCTTTTTGGTTAATTATTTTCAAGAAAAAAGTTTGACCACCCTCAAATTTGATGGTTTACGTTTGTGGTAGGTAAGTACGTGTAGATTTTGAAAATCGAATATAAAAAAAAAAATCCGTCCGTCCGCGGATCTTTCCTTAATTATCATGGACCGATTATGATGAAATTTGGTATGTGGGCTCCATTTGGGGTCTAGTTGTGCCGCAAAGCTTTTGGTTGATGTAGGTCACTTCTAAGCGGTGAAACGGAAAAGCTGAAACTTCCAAAGGCACCCTCTCTCGAAAACTCTCGATATAAAGGTATTGTTTTATCAGAAATTTAAGATTGTACCATTGAATTTTCGGAATCGAATGAGACTACCCATAGCTTTGTAGGACAAACTGTTCGCTCCCTACGAGAAGTTAGAAAAACGAGTATGAATCGCAAAAGAGGCGTGATCGCCCTTCAAATTTTAGTTAACCAAAATGCTTTCGCCGGTCGTTTCTTTGGGATGTACTCAGTTTTGCTTCCTTAGCAACCAGTGATCAAATTTCTAAACGAAGGAATTCTTTATTTCTTCCAGTGGAGTGTGGAGCGTTTAATTCTTCCAAATAAACTTGATTGTGAAGGTAAAACATGGTTGGTAGGTGGTGACAATGACAAAGCTGAGTTCTTTGCTGGCACGTGATCAATACAGAAAAAATGAACCTTTGTGTAATAATTTGCAGCCTAGCTGTTTGCCTGACGAATATTATCACGCGACGCCCCTGCATGCAAAGCACACTGCAGAGGACCATCAGGGTGTGAACAAGAAGGGAGGATGCCATAAATACGGTAAAAAAAAAATCTACAGTGTCCATCATTACTTATTCCATGGCAAAGAAACAAGCAAGGTTTTTGTTTACCACCGAATACCGGAGATAACTTTTATACCACCTAGATTGTTTACATGTTTTTTTACTTTTACAACTTTTACACCATGTTTTCACCTCGGGATACGGGAGAATGAGTACGGCAATTATCAGTATAAAGACTGTTGGGTATAAAACAATGTAAGAAGGGGGGTTTCGACAATAGGTTTGTTCCAGCGCAAAAAGTTCATGAACCCGCTGGGTGTGAGAACCCGAAAAAGTTGAAGAGTTCATGAACTTTTTAGGTTCAGGAACCTGTGCGCTGGAACGATTTTAGTAGTTAACATGAAATTCGGCAGGGAGCGCGCAACTCGGCTTTCAACAAACCTTGAATAACCTCCTCTCATCTCAATCTTTAGCGGGATTTTTTAAGTTACTTTAGATTTCTTTAGATTGAACGATTCTTCGCAATTTTTAACAAACAATGTCTCCTAGCTATTTTGTTTCAACTCCTTGTTTTTTCAAGTTTTCTCAATTTAAAGAATTTTTTCGTGTTTACTGACTTATTACATTAAAACTGTTGTAACTCCTGATATTTACCAAGTAAACTCAAGTTTGAGGATATTGTTGAAAAGAGCGTTACATTTCCAAGCTAACAAGTGCGAAACCAAAATATTTTAGCAATAAAACATGTTTGAAAAAATCAAGTCAAAAAGCAAACCACAAGTTTTTACTCTGAATCCCTGCCTATTTCGATGGGCGCTCTTCGAAAAAACATGCTCAAATTGTCAGTTTTTTTGGTATCATTAATTTCCTATGCATAGGAATTACATGTAATTTCATGCTGAATCCAATGGTGATACTTGTTGACTGCAAAATAGTGGTTACTTCGATGAAATCCTTCATTTTTCGTTAAAAAAATACGCATTATTCGTAGATAAGGTACTGAGCATAAAGTAACACCTTTCTACTCAATAGCAACATCATCTTATTTGTGTTACGTTAAAATGCAATCTTATGGGACTCAAACAACATTGTTTCAGTAGAAAAAACATTGCAGAGTTCATACCTGGAGTTCGGAGGTTCATTTCATTGATCAGCTTCCACTATTTCTTCAAAAATTCACTTTCTAGCAGTCAGAATTATTCGGAAGTATCGCCATTGAGTTCAGCGTGAAAAACTACTGAAGAAATGATACCGAAATCGTGAAGTCATATTGAGATCGACAGGTGACCGGACTCGGCGTAAAACATTCAATTTTCTTGTAAAAAGCTTCAATTTTCTCGAAAAAGCTTTCAATTCAAACGCAGCAACCCACTATTGTAGTCAACAAATCAACTTTTGCCCATGTCACATTAGTAATCAATCACCCCATTTTACGGTAAATAGTTTGCTGAAGAGAGGGATGATGAAATAAATAGACAAAGCTTACTGTAGTGATAATGGAATAATCGTGTATTTGTGAAAAAAGAAAGAGTCGATCGAAAATGGCTTCTGTTAGAACATAAGTAAATTCCAAAAATCTACACTTCATTCAAAAAACACTTCATTCCTAGAGACTACTTGTTAGAACATAAGTAATTTCCAAAAATTTACACTTCATTCCTAAAGACGACTCACTTTTCGAGAAAGAGGGGCTCAGCACAACGAATAGAAAGTTTGAGAATGTAGCCAAGTGATTAGCGTGAAAACTGGTCAACAAATGAAAAATTAGTAGGTTTCACGTGAACGGCACAGGTTACCCTTCAGTTCGAGTTCACAACCCTGCCTTCGATGAGTGCAGAAAGTTCATGAACCCAGGTGCAAAAAGTTCATGAACTGGAAGCGCTGGAACGCGGTTTATGTTTGCGAGTTCTCGAACTCGGCGCCGCCGGAACGCATCAGTTCATGAACTCAACATGCGCGCGGGTTGTGCGCAGGTTCGGTGTAAGAAAGTTCATGAACTGAGAGGCGCTGGAACAAACCTAATAGAATGTTCTGGACTGAGGAAGTTGGAAGAGTGGGGCGGAACTGGGGGTGGCAAGTGAGTTGCTCTGAATTAGTACTTTCGAGGGGCAAACTTATTCCGTGATAATCGGTTATGTTTAATGTTATTCTATTGTGCAAAATTGTACTAGTAGGTACTGGTTCATGTAATCCAGTTTACGGATTATCAGGTTTTTAATTGGGTTGAGAATGGGGTGGTGGCACTGACCTCTGTTGGGGCGCCTCAGAACTGGGCCTAGGTGGTTGATTTGAATCCACCGTTTGAAACACTATTCGCACGATTTGAAAAATACAACCCCAATTGTTTATCCCTTAGAAGTGACTGACACAAACCATAGGTAAGCTTCTCGGCACAACTAATCAACAAAACAACAAATATTAAACAAAAAATAGTTTACTGTTGGAAAGATGATGAAACGAAACATGTTTTAAGCTCTTGTGAAGAAACCCGAGCAAGAAAAAAGCAGCAAAATGTTCGATAAAATAGAAATTGACAAATTTTCAAGTTTGAGGTAGAAAGACCTACCTAGTAAACCGATTTTCTGACCTTATAAATTGCTCACTATAAGGGAAATTCAACGCTCTTTCGAACGATATAATCAGATTTGAATTTGCATGGAAAATAGGGAAGTCGTGACCATTTTAGTGCCGCAAGGTCAAAAACACGAATAACAAATTTAAAAGTGAAAAAGGTGGCATTTTGAGAGGGTTCCGAACTAGTCTGAAAACTGTTCGGACAACGAGAGTTGGAACTACAGTCCTGGACGCCTCTATCCCCTCCCCTTTTCTAGTTCTATTGGTTCTGGTTCGGGACTGCCTCTCCGAACAAACTTTTTCATACCAGCTAGATTGTTTACATGTTTTTCTACTTATACACTGAAAACTTGAGAATTACTCACATCAGTCATGCCGAAGAAAAGTTATAAACAAGAACTTGATGATGAACTAGTCAAGAAAACAGGTTTTCGCATTTTTCCTTCACTTTCATCACCATCTGGAGGAATAGCTCAGTTTCCGCCTTTGTCCCATTGCTCCTCCCAACTACTTTTCTCTTCCCTTTTGGGACCTCCATACCTCCAACTCCAACTCAAATAACTCACAAAATAACCGAGATGAACAAACGAACTCCAACTCAACAGATTCCAAATCAAAAAACTAATGACGAAATTAACTAACTAACAAGTAAACTCACAGAGAAATAGCTGGCAAGTTGTCGGCCATTTTCTTTCTGATGATGCGAAGGATAACACGTTTAGCACAGACCATTCAGGTGTGTTAACTTACGACGACTGATAGCACACTTTCATAACATGTTTACGACCGATTCGTTCGACTTTAACACATCAAGAACAGCCCGACCGTGAATACCCTTATTGTCAACATCCTAGTTTCAAACTTGTTAACAATAAAAATGTATTGAGTATTTGTAAGAAAAAGCTGTATTTGTAAGAAAGATTCTGAATTCATTAAGGCTGAAGTCAAGAAATTATTAGATGAAGGGATCATAGAGGAAAGTGTCTCTCCATGGAGAGCGCAGGTACTGGTGGTAAACAATACAAATCACAAAAAAAGAATGTGCATAGACTACTCGCAAACAATAAATAGGTTCACACAGCTAGACGCCTATACAATCCCCAACATTGAAACTATAGTGGCAAACGTCGCTAAAAATGCATTTTTCAGCACTATTGATCTGAAGTCAGCATACCACCAAGTGCCTATTTTGGAATCCGAAAAAGTGTATACTGCATTCGAGGCTGATGGCACGCTGTATCACTTCACACGGATTCCTTTTGGGGTCACTAATGGAGTGCCTGCATTCCAAAAATTTATAAATACTATTATCAAGACAGAGAATTTGACAGAAACTTACGCATACTTAGACGACGTAACTATTTGCGGGAAGACTAAGGAAGAACACGACGCAAATCTCCAATCTTTCATACGATCATCAACAAAGTACAATTTAACATTTAATGAAGAAAAATCAAAATTCTCACAGACCTCGATAAATCTTTTGGGTTATAAAATTTCACAGAATTACATTAAACCTGACGAAGACAGACTTCAGCCACTCCTGAAACTTCAGCTACCTAAAAACCAAAAAGAACTGAGACGTGCGCTCGGGATGTTCGCTCATTATTCAAGATGGATCCCTCAGTATTCTGATAAAATCAGGCCACTCGTACAGGCAGGAATTTTTCCCCTACCATTAGAACTGAACAAACTCATTGAATCATTGAAGACCGACATTGCAAAATCTGTTGTATCCGCCATTGATGACAATGAATGCTTCGTAGTTGAGACTGATGCCTCTGATTTTGCAATAGCGGCTACTCTTTCACAAGGAGGTCGTCCTGTAGCTTTCTTTTCCAGGACATTATCCGAGTCTGAACAGCATCATTCAGCCGTAGAGAAAGAAGCAGCTGCTATAGTAGAATCCCTACGTAAATGGCGTCACTACTTGATAGGAAGGCAATTTCGTCTCATCACAGATCAGCAAAGTGTTTCATTTATGTTCGACCACCGAAGACATAGCAAAATTAAAAATGAGAAGATTATGCGCTGGAGACTCGAACTATCGTGTTTCTCTTACGAAATAGTTTATCGCCCTGGGAAAAATAACATAGTTGCAGACACATTGTCAAGGATCAGTGCTTCCACTACCAGTCTGGATCTCCAAGGTCTCCATAGAACACTTTGTCATCCGGGTGTCTCATTGATTAGCTCATTGGGTGAGGAGCAAAAACCTTCCATTCTCGATCGACGAAATCAGAAGAACTACTGCTGCCTGTCAAGATTGTGCCGAGCTAAAACCAAGATTCTTTAGGAATGAAGGTGTACTTATTCACGCTACTTCACCATTTGAGAGACTTAACCTTGACTTTAAGGGTCCCTTACCAACTACGACTCGAAATTGTTATCTGTTGACAATTGTTGACGAATTTTCTCGGTTTCCCTTTGCATTTCCTTGCCCAGATATGTCCGCCTCCACAATCATCTCTCATCTCACTAATTTTTTGCAGTCTTTGGAATGCCCGCCTACATTCATTCGGACAGAGGAGCGTCTTTCATGTCTGGAGAGCTCAAGGACTTTTTGACAAAAAAAGGAGTAGCAACGAGTAGGACCATGGCTTATAATCCGAGGGGCAACGGCCAAGTAGAGCGCTACAATGGAGTGATATGGAAAACCATACAGCTTGCTCTTCGTTCCTCTCACTTGGATACTAAAGCCTGGGAGCAGGTCCTAGCTCAAGCCCTGCACTCGATCAGATCGCTACTCTGCACATCGATAAACACCACCCCTCATGAACGAATGTTTAGCCATCCCAGAAGATCATCTCATGGGACATCAATTCCCTCATGGCTATCGGCTCCTGGTCCGATATTGATGAAACGCCATGTTCGGGGAAGCAAGTATGAACCATCAGTGATTAAAGTAGATCTACTTGAAGCGAATCCTGATTATTCACACGTAAGACTTCCTGATGGACGGGAAACTACAGTTTCTAATCGCCACCTAGCGCCTATGGGCGAAGAGAGCTTTAATTCACCAGAGAGTCCGGATCATCAGTTTGAGGACGGAGTCCACGATAATCCGGTACAAGAGCAGCTAGAACCATTGATGCCTGATCTTCCTTGTCTAGAACCAACAGATGTTCAACAAACTCTGAGACGTTCTACAAGAATAAGGAATCCACCCAAATATCTTGAGGACTATAACTGGAAAGATGACGGGGGGAGAATGTGATGATATTATTATTACCGTTCATATGTAATGTCATGTTTCCATGGGCACAGTTTCAAATATTCTTTCATTTCTCGTTTCACAATTGTATCGCGATGTTTTATGCTGAATACAGCCTTGTCTAAGGTATTCTCTATCACTTCTATAACAAAAGCTACATTAAGACATACCTTCGGACTCTCTCTTCGAGGTTAAGAAGGATCATCCTGTTGAAACTGGCGAGATTAACTTTCTCACAAGGGTCTTGCCGCAGGTTGAAAAGACAAGGCGACTCCTGTGGGTTGCAGTCTGTGTTATCCGTAGCGTTAGACACACCACACTCAACCACAGCTTGGCGTCTCAGACGGAGCATCTCTTCCGTGTCAAGTAGTCTTGGTGGAGCTTCTTCCTCGTCCAACACGCTGTTGGCTTCACTCTCTGTCCGTATCTTGTGCTGAATTTGCTGCTTAATGATGTAGGCTGAGATGGCGACCCCTGCCTTGGACATCAGCACGTCCTCAGGGTGGTAGCCAATCTTGGAGTCACTGCCAGACTCACCGTACCAACCGTTATTGCGATTACCAGTGGCAGATCCTGAAAATAGTTTCCCATCGGTCAAGTTCAAAGGTTTGCACAAAGGTTTGCATTTACTGCAGATGTAGTTAGTTTAAAGTTGAAGGAAAAACATACGTTTTTTTCTTTAGTGGATAACTGTAAATATAAGTAAACTGGATACTTTCAAGGTCACTCACCACTGACGTATTTCCAATCACCTCTCCTGATGGCGGCATAGGGGTTGCCAACGTCATCAATATTGTACAGAACTTCCTTCCTTGGTGAAGGTTTGTCCTCTGAGAGGGATCGCCACATGTCCACTCCATCCACATTCAGATCCGAAGCATTGAATCCTAACAGAGAAATTTAGTAGAAGTGGTCAACTTCAGTGCCACAATTTGAGGATTTGTAGGACTGAATTTAAAATATAAGTGATGCAATCTTCACAAAAAACTCGACTGAAACCCCAAAAATTGATTTTTTTTACCTTTTTAAAAAATATGTTCAACTCAAAATTTCAGTTTGCCCACAGAAAATAAATTCATTAAGAGTAACCTGGTTATTTTTTATTTTTATTTTTTTTTAATTTGTTTTATTTTCATTAGGGTACAGAACATTTTAAATTGGTACATAAAATAAATTGGAAAACTTAATATTCCCATAAGAGCTGCATTAGCTCGTGTTGGGAAATGAGTTGCTGTAAGCTCCTGATTAGTGAATCAAAATTATCAAAATTAAGCTCCTGATTTATTGCTATAAATAAATTTCCTACTATGTCCTAATACATTTATATAATAGAAAGTAAAATAACATCCACTTCTCTATAGTTCACTAAGGTAGATATTTTCTAAAGTAATAATTTTTGTTTTCTTGGTCAACAGTAGTCTTTTCCTTTCTTCATGATTTAACTTATTAAAACATATTATACCTTTATATATATAATTCAGTTGTGCTAATGTAGTTCGGTAGAGAGGTACATTTATAACACATGACTCCTTTGATCTCGTATAAAGTTCATGATCAGGAGGTGCTAAAGCATTTTCTCGCAGCATTTGCGATATGCAACTAACGTCCATCATACAAGAGAATGGCAATATTTTCATCTTTCTGAAGAGGGGCAGAGAAGGCGCTCGGTATCCAGAATGAGACATTATACGGATAATAGTTTTTTGTGTTGAATTTATGGTCCTGTAAGCTGTGGGATATCCACCACTCCAGGTTGGAAGACAATAGAGCAATATAGATGAGACCAGTGCATCATAAATCATCCGTAGGCCGTTCGTGTCAACTATAACTCTTAATTTGGCAAAGACGGATATTAACTTTCTCAATTTATTGTTTCCTTTATTTGCCGATCCCATTTTAACTTTTCATCAATGAAAATTCCCAAATATTTCGCATGTTGCACTTTTTCAATTTTTCCGCACTGTGTACACTGATTATAGTCTTTGCACTCTGGATTGTGTAGTCTCAAAGTATTTTGGGCTGGCTGCGTTTTCGACATCAATGAAAAAGTAATAAAGTTTGTTTTTTTGATGTTTAATGTTAATTTGTTGTCTATTAACCAGGAATTAATGACTTGGAGGCTCTTTTCAGCCAGATAGAATGATTCGCTCCATGATTGCGTTGAGGTATACAAAGCGGTGTCGTCCGCAAACATAATCATAGATCCTGGAATGTCTAGTTTGGCCAAATCATTAATATATAATGTGAACAACACAGGCCCAAGAACAGTACCCTGCGGAACGCCATACTTTCCCAACCTGATCTCTTCACTTATAATATTGTTAACTTTAACACACTGTACCCTATTTAATAAATAAATAACTAAAAATATTGCTTCCGAGTCTACCAAAGGTAGAAGAAGCTTTGTTTTCACTTTTCAAGGTAAAAAAAAAAGTTCTTCAAAATCAAAATTTCCACTCGCGTTTTACGGTCTAGACCTTCCTGAACAATTTTGGTTCCATGTCTGTCTGTCTGTCATGAAATCCTTGCCACAGCCACAACTTCTACTGTGTTACGATTGAAAGAAAGCGGCTGGCTTGGTCAGGTGTCCATGTGTATTACAGTCCCAAAAACGTCGTACTTCTTCTACCTGTGACTCGCGCCAGGGAAAATTGAGACCGAGGGTGTTGACTACCGACCGATCACGAAGTGGAAGGTGTGTTTATTACAGACCGTTCGTGGTCGGCCAGGGTTTCGGGATTGACTTCCAGGCAGTGGTTCCCAATTACATAAAGAATATCTACTATTGAGATGGACCAGACTTTAAGGATCAGCACTACAACTAATTTTCAACAAAAATGCCTCAGCAATTTACATAACTCCCATATTTCTCATGCAAATTTTTATCTGATAACAACGTTGAAAATGAGCGGTAAATTTCCTAACCGTTTTTCATCAGCAATCAGCATTCAAATTTCCCAATGAAGCCTCCTTAACTCCTTATTTCTCCAAATGAACTTTTTTCGTGTTTTCGACCTTGCGGCACTAAGATGGTCATAACTCCCATATTTCTCATGCAAATTCAAATCTGATTACACCGTTGGAAGGAGCGTTATATTTCTTATCCGTTTAGTGGAAACCCCAATTTTTGGAAGCCATTTGTGAAAGTGAAAAAAAGTCAGTCGAAATTTATAATTATTTTCGAAAATCGCCATTTTATAATAATGATTTCAAGATAATGATTCCCCCGTAATAAATAGGGCTATCGAGGTGCACTCAACGGCAAAAACTACCCCAAGATCTGAGCTTGCCAATAGTATGTCAGTTTTAAGGGGTTTTTTTTTAAAAAAAGGTTTTTTAAAACGGAGGCTCGGCTCTTTCCCAGCCTGACTCATCAAGCTACCTAAGATTTTAGAACAGGTAGTCGTCTATGTTAGGAGGTATACCCTTTCGGAAATCGGGATTGAAATCTTTCAATCGTAACACAGTACATTTCTCATCCGATTACGATGAAATTTTAAGGGATTCTGCGGGTTGGTGTGTAGATGGTCCCCTATAAAAATCATTACCCTCGGACTGATAGTAGCCGCTGCACATGCGCAAAAGTGATATCCTTGCCACAGCCATAACTTCTACATTTCTCATTCGATTTCGATGAAATTTTCAGGAATTATGCGAGTTGGGGTGGAGATGGTCCCCTATGAAAATCATGGCCCCCAAATTGAAAGTGTTTTGTGCGCATGTGCAAACGTGAAATCCTTTCAACGCCATAACTTCTAAATTTTCCAACAATATTCAGAGATTGTGCTGGTTGACGTGGGGATGATCCCCTATGAGGGTAGTGGAAGATACTTAGAGATTGATGTTTTGAGATTAGCTAGGTAATATGCATCTGATCATCTATACAGGGTGTCACCCTTACGGGCGCACCACCGGGCAGGGTTCAATTCTACTACTAATTTGCAACAAAAAATGTCTCTTAGCAATTTTGTTTTAGAGGCTTTGTTTTCGACTTATTTCACATTTAAGATTTTTTTCGTGTTTTCGACCTTACATCACTAAAATGGCTATAACTCCCTTAATTGATGGAGTAAATTCAAATTTGATTATATCACTGGAAAGAGCGTCAAATTTCCTATCTCCCTGATGGGGTTTTAGAAAATTTCAAAGGAAACGAACGGGTGTAAAATAAACCAAAAGTAAAAAGTTGGTAGTTTCGAAAATTTTCACTTTTTTCAAAGTTTGTTTCTCGAAACGTCGTGAACGGAAATTTCCATGCTGTAAGCCTAAAAGTTGCATGTGAATCCCAGCTTTCTAACGGTGTAGTCATTTTTTTTAAAACACCACTTATTCAGTTAGAAAATGACGTTTTTAGGGCAGAAAACGATCATTTCAGGGTGTAAATCGGCATTTTTCACAAGAAATGCTTTCCAACTTAATAAATCATTTGACATGAAATTTTACGTACTTTTTGACGCTGAATCGAATGGTAACACTTTCCGATCTCCTCGACAAACAAATAGTAATTTTCAAGCCCTTTCTCGGTTGAACAGGGCACAACAACTGAGTCCTCGACTCCCAACTTGTTATCCATCGAAAAGATAAAGCTTTCCGCTTTAAATATCGGGACGATATCTTCAAGACAGAGGGCAAAAATTAGGTAAGTCAACAAAGTGGAAGAAGTGCGAGTCATTAATAACCCAGATCTCCCTTAATGACAATTTTGGATAAAACGAACAACGAGATTGAGCCCTTCGCCCAACGGAAAGGGCTTGAAAAGTACTATTTGTTTGTCGAGGAGATCGGAAAGTGATTCAGCGTCAAAAATTACGTAAAATCTCACGTCAAATGATTTATTAAGTTGGAGAGCATTTCTGGTGAAATACGCCGATTTACACACTAAAATGATCGTTTTCTGCCCTAAAAACGTCATTTTCTAACTGAATAAGTGGTGTTTATAAAAAAATGACTACACCGTTAGAAAGCTGGGATTCACATGCAACTTTTAGGCTTACAGCATGGAAATTTCCATTCACGACGTTTCGAGAAACAAACTTTGAAAAAAGTGAAAATTTTCAAAAATTTACCAACTTTTTACTTTTGGTTTATTTTACACCCGTTCGTTTCATTTGAAATTTTCTAAAACCCCATCAGGGAGATAGGAAATTTGACGCTCTTTCCAGTGATATAATCAAATTTGAATTTACTCCATCAATTAAGGGAGTTATAGCCATTTTAGTGATGTAAGGTCGAAAACACGAAAAAATTCTTAAATGTGAAATAAGTCGAAAACAAAGCCTCTAAAACAAAATTGCTAGGAGACATTTTTTGTTGCAAATTAGTAGTAGAATCGAACCCTGCCCGGTGGTGCGCCCGTAAGGGTGACACCCTGTACAATCGGGTTATAGATACAAGGAAGCTACGTGCCACACCCACTTGGCCGACTTTTTTATTTATCTGTTTAAAAAAATAAATATCTCCCCTCAAAGACGGAGGGGGCAAGCCATTAATAAACAAAAATAAAAAAACAAATCAAATATAATGGGGAGAACGCCCAGGACTCACCCGATGCAGGCCCTAGGGATGAGGGAAGATGAGGAAGGTGGGGGTGGGAGAGAGGGATGAAGGGAAGTGCCTCTACAAAAGACCACCAGTTCAAAGATGTGCCGAGCAGTACGCGTCTGGTGACACCACGGAGTACAACTACTGAGATGCCCAACTCGCGCAACTCCGTATGTACTTTAATTAGGTATTGGTTTCATACGAATAAAACGAATAAAATCACTCGCGATGAGATTGTGGAAAATCATTTTAATAAAAACGGAGTTGAGTAGAATGTTGTCTATTTCCACGAAAATAATGAGTTACATTGTTATTGTTTGTTACTGATGATGACCTAACCGTCGAAATCGATTTAACTTGTAACTCATTATTTTCGTGGAAATAGACAACATTCTACTCAACTCCGTTTTTAGGACGTCCCACAGTAAGACTTGGGCGTCCTTATGCGATCGATCTGGGGTGAAGGAGGACAACACTCAACAAAAACCATAGGTGTATGTCTGTGTGTGTGTGTGTGTATGTGTGTAACAAAATCTTGTGTACTCTGCACAGCCCTTAGTTCTCAACCGATTTTCCTGGTTCTTTTTTTGTTCGTCGCGGAAAACTATCTAGTTGTGCACTACGTCGCCGGAATTTCGAATTTTGCCTTTTAAGGGGGGGAAAGGGGGGGTTAATGCTCGAAAAACGTGCGTTTTTGGGCATAATTTTGTGTACTCTGCCCAGGCCTTAGTTCTCAAACGATTTTCGTGGTTCTTTTTTCGTTTGACGCGAAATACTATCTAGTTGTGCACTACGGCGCCGGAATTTTGGATTTTGCTTTTTAAGAGGGGGAAAGGGGGGGTTAATGCTTAAAAAACGTGCGTTTGCGTGCATAATCTTGTAAACTCTGCCCAGGCCTCAATTTCCAACCGATTTGCGTGTTTCTTTTTTGGTTTGACTCAAATAACTTCCGAGTTGTACATGATTTCACCAGAGTACCAAAATTCGCAAGGGGAGGGGGTGAGTGGGGGGATAACATTCACAAAATATCCGATTTTTCAATATTTTGGTTCCTTTACTGCTTACTAATTGTACCCAAGCTTTGAAATTGAGGAAAAATTCTCGTTATACCTCCGAATTTTCATGAATTATTCTCTGTACCACCATGGTGCCAGGATATGGTGCCATGATGCCATAAACCGCTTATTTCGTGTTTTTTTTTTGTGTGTACCAAAACTAACAGAAGAAAGTTCAATGTTACGACGTATTCCCGCTTTGGTGCCAGACTGACTCCATTGTTGGCGTTGGGTTGTTGGAGGTGGGGGGGTGAACTCGAATTCGCATGTTGGGTATCGTAGATCATGGATTTTAAAATGCTCTTCAGATTCGATGCTCGCATGCCGCTAGAAATGTTAAGGTGGATAATGGCGAGGGGGGGGATCACTATTTCTCGCCTAAGGTAATAAATAAATTACATCGAGTGAAACAGTTTTATCGCTTACCAACGGGTTAAACTGATCTAATGCTTATCCAATGGGACGTCCCCTGGAATGCATACATTACTAAACAATATGTTTATTATTGGTTTCATACTTGATACCAAAGCAGTTTATTCACAGACTTACCAGCTAAAGAATAGAATGTAGGGAGCCAGTCCACCATGTGCATCATCTGGTTGGCGACGCGTTTGGGCTTTTTGATCAGAGGACTCCATACTGCCGCAGCCACTCTATTTCCACCTTCCCAAGCTGAGTTTTTGATCTGTGTAACAATTCAAAATACTTTTCTATTTTTCATAGTAGTTACACTCTTTGGGATACTTGATGATTCCATTGAAGTTCTAAAAATATAGGTATCTACCTGCGAAGTGATTAACGTTGTATTCCTACCTATACTGACACTGTATACCAAGTAAGCCTTAATTAGATGTATACCTTTTTCGAGTCAAATTCAAGATTTTTCGAGTCAAATTCAAGATTTTTCGAGTCAAATTCAAGGTTTTTCGATTCAAATTCAAGGTTTTTCACATCAAATTAAAGGCTTTTCACATCAAATTAAAGGTTTTATATTTCAAATTAAAGGTTTTCATTTTCAAATTAAAGGTTTTCATTTTCAAATTAAAGGTTTTGTAGTATGCGATTTGGCTCAACATTCAGATGGCGAATATTTGTAAGGGTGGCTAGTTTGCGCAAGCAGAAGGGATTAAAAGGTTGTTACTTCATTATGTGCAGCGAATTCCTTCGTAATGTAATAATCCACACTCCGGTCGCGCGTTTGCCGTATTGCAGCCCAAAAGTTTTCTCGGATTCCGTTGTAATTTTGTTGCATCATGAATAGCGATTCTGACGAGTCATATTATAATGTCTCCCGCCAACCTAGCCACCAAAGAATTCGTATTCTAAGTTCCAGTGAAACGGACACTTCTTTAGACAACGCTGTGCCGTCTCGTGTTCGTCGACCTAGAGGTAATTATGAAAAGTATTCGAAAGACCAAAAAGTGATGTTTCTGAGGTTGTACGAGGAGGGTCGGTCCATTAAATAGGCTGCTACAATATCAGGTTTGAAGGTAAACACTGCCTACTACCTAGTTACGCAGTACAAGCGAAATGACAGCGAGCTGGTAATGCGACCCAGAGGCGGTTCACGCCTTACGTTGTTAACACCCGAGGTGCTTCAGGCAATTGAGGTTGCAACCGAAGAAAATCCAGCACGCACGTTGAAGGAAATTCAGCGCGTTCTATCTTCAAGAAATGTAAATTTGTCAATAACGACCATCAACAAAGGGTTAACTTCGTTGAAAATTACGCTGAAACAATCACATAAGGAAGTTGATCGCATGAATTGTAACGCAACGAAAGAACAAAGGAAGGAATATGCCACAAGATTCAATACGTGGGCACCAAGGGAGAGAGGGCACATGGTTTTCATTGATGAGTCCGGCTTCAACTTGCACCACCTCTTGAAAACGTTGTTCTATGTAATATTTATAGTTCAAAATCGCTTACTAAATAACCTTTAATTTGAAAATGAAAACCTTTAATTTGAAATATAAAACCTTTAATTTGATGTGAAAAGCCTTTAATTTGATGTGAAAAACCTTTATTTGATTCGAATAACCTTTAATTTGATGTGAAAACCCTTGAATTTGACTCAAAAAACCTTGAATTTGACTCGAAAAAGGTATAAATCAATAATTAATGTAAATTAATTGATTAATGTAAATCAATAATTCGATGCTCGAGTTATTTTGGTGTCTAATCAGCACTTACCCCTCTGAAAGGGAAGTTGGATCCCCTGTTGGAATGAATGCCATGGGTTGGGGCACCGTTGTCCGACATGAAAACGATCACCGAGTTTTCCAACATATGTTTTCTCCTCAAAGCTGCAACCACTTCGCCAACGGATTCGTCCAATTTGGATACCATCGCTGAAAATTAGAAGTTAACATGAAGTTACAGAAGTAGGTGTGAGCGAGTCTAGAAAGTCAAGAGAAGTAATTCGATCAATGATAAATCAAGAACGCCTTCCTGATCCGATCATCCGATAGGGACGTGATTGAATGCATTTGATGTGATTTTAGGAATGATTTGATGCCCATGAACATCTCTGAGTTAGTAAAACCATTGATAGATAGCATTTGAAATAAGTTCTTGCATTAGAAATATCTTTGTGTCGAGAGGTGCGAGGTGCATTGCCTCTTGCCAATGATTTCATTCTACTCGTAGAAAACTGTGAATGCCAGGTGTGTTCTTTTGGTCGCATCATCACCTCGTCATCAACATCTCAACCTAGTAGAAAAGTCCAGGAGCAATTTCCAACCTTTCGGTAACCGGGTTTTAAGAGACCAGGAATCACTCTATTTTGGTAAGCTGATTTTGAGAGACCAGAAGTCACCACCTTTGGGTAGAGGTGTGTCGGTACAGCTGTACCGGGATTGTGGAACCGAGTATCAGGTTGGAACGGTTCCACGCAGTGACAAAAACTCGACCCTTACCGGTCCAGTTCCACGGACTGATAAGATATCTTGAAATGGCTCTGGACCGGGAAGAGAATCTTTTCCTTTATGATGATTGATGATTGATGATTAATCATCTCATCAATCTGATCATTCTGATTGGTGAGGATGGAACTGGACTGGTAAGGATGGAAACAGACCGATAAGATATCACAGAGAATGGTTCAATGGCTCTGGACCGGTAAGCATGGATCTTGTTCTCAGTTCTGTTCCATGTTGTACCTGGAAGCGCCCTTACTACTTCCATGGACTGAGAATGGTTCATGGAATGGCTCTTGAGCGGGAAGTTATCTTCTGGACAGGTTAGCATGGAAGTTGTCTCCAGTTTTATTAATTTATTATTGTCATGTTAAGTTCTTAAACTGCAACGTCATTATTCTTTCCTTGAATTGTTTGGTAACTATTATTTATCATAAATTGCCTCTTTTGTAACACTTGTTCAAATTCCTTCCTTCCTTTTCCTTGGTCAAGGAAAATGATGCTATTGTATCGCAAGTTGAGATCATAAGCATGGAAGAAGGACGATAGGGATTTGACTGCCTGCTTCATCCATGCCATGTGAGTGGGAATTGATCGCCTGTACCGGTAATGGAACTGTACCGGTAATTTGGAACGGTTACATCTTTGTCACCGTAACTGTTGGAACCGTTCCAGGGAAATACCTGGACCGACACACCCCTACCTTTGGGCACATGGTTTTAACAAACCAGAAACCACTACCTAAAAACTTGGTAAGCCGGTTTTAACAGACCAAAGGCCAAATATCCTCTCATATCTTAGGTCAGAAACAGTTCAGAGTCAAATTCAGTACCTAAAGGTCCATTTAGACGAGCAACTTTTTCCAATTATTGCTCAAATGAGAATTGCGGCTTCAAGAAAAAATTGCCGGGCAATTTTTTCCCAGCATCGGCAATTTTTCCCTACTGGGAAATAGATCGAGTCAATGGGGTATTTCGGTGGGTTGGAAATTCAGGTTTTTGACTTCAAATTTGGATTCAGCACCCTTGAAAACCTATATACTCCAACTTTCAGCCCAATGATACTATAACATGTGGTAGAAAAATTAATTAAAGGGATCACACGTTTGAAAAAGGCGGGCCGATATAAATGCACACACACTAGGCAAGGACTACGCCACGGACAACGCTGCGCGCCTGTGTGAGTGGTGTTTTGTAGTATCCACGAGGTCTTCCAAGGGTTTCTGTGCATGGATACTTTTTTCAAAGACAGTTGGCTAGCTACGTCACGATTGGCTAGCTAGGTCACACCATTCAAATCTTCAACTTTCCTTAGCTTCTCTGATTTTTTAAAAACAGTTTCTCGACGAACAGACCCGATTACCGTCATTCCTGAGCCATACTCTTTTGAAAAAAAAAAATTTTAAAAATTGACTGAAATACCCCATTGCCTGGTGTTGCTCCATATTGTTGGGAGGCCCGTGCACTAGTAAATTCCTAAAATACTTGAAAATTTCAAATTTAGCTACAATTTTTCAAGTTTTTGCCCCTACAATTTAGGGAAATGCTAACGAGGAACGAACGTCGTCTGACTGAGACCCCTTTTCAGATGAAACTGTGAAATTTCCTAGTTATAAATCATTCTTACAATTGTTTCAACCCTTTCCTGCCCGCCAACGGCATATATCGGGCGGCTGTACTTTCCGTAGCTGCCCGCCGCCGATAATAGCCGTTCTGACACTTGAGCTCTTTTGCCGTGTAACTACGATCTTCCAGGGTGTAATGTCCATTACAAACCTCATGATATTGCATTCACAGAACAGTGTATATGTACCTTGAACAGTTTAAGTGTTTTTTTCTCTAATATTATTGTTTGTCGGCGTTTCTTGGTCGGTAGTTTATCCTTGATCCAGTAAGTAGGTAAGTTCTGATGCAGCGGCACCTCAAACAGTTGGTTCTCTTTGATCTTCGCCGATTTGGTCACTGTCTTCGTCGTTTTTTTTTTCAACCCTTCTAATGAGGAATTTCACCATGTCGGAATTTCCTATATTTGACCCCAAAATCGGATTCAGCACCTCTAAAAACCCCCTAAGGCAAACTTTCAGCCCGAACTTCCTAATTTACGAATAAACAAAACAGTGTAGAAAATACGAATGTTTAAAAAAAGCGGGAAAATGACGTCATGCTGGAATAGTTCATTTATGGCCGCTTGAAGCGCTGAGATCGAGAAATCCATTGTCCCCAGATGCAAAATTTCATGAAACAGTTAAGTTCGAAATCGAAAAACTGAAGAAAAAAATAGAAAAAGCGAGATGGGGAAAATTAGGTTTCCCCTGTTTTTGTTTGATAACTTTTCTCTTAGAAAACACGATTTCGTCGTCCCAATGGGCAACACTGGGAGGAGACGGCGATCCGAACAGCCCAATCAGCGAGCGTTCCCGCTGGACGTCTGTTTTCCCGGTTAGTTTTGAATTTAAAAATTTTGACTGTCTCCCAAAAATAACAGGAGACTTATATTCCGAAATCAGCCCGATTTTCATCTATCCCACACCATTAACTATTCAGGAAAAATGCAAACAGAAATCGGTGAAATTCCTCATTCTATTTTGTCATTTTTGGCGGTAGGCCTGTCAAAGATATTGCCGCTTTTCAGATATTTCACCGCCTATTTGAACTCTGCTCGGGAATATTCGCAAAAATGTTTTGTCCCTCTTCAAACTTTTGGTTTTCCCCACTAAGAAAAGTTATCAAATCATAGGAATTTTCCTAAACAGAATGAAAGTGGAAAACCATAAATAATATTGAAATTATAATAAATTATATTGAATGAATTTAATAGAAATTGGAGCGAGTCATGAGGTATCATAATTATTCTACATTAATTTCATTATTTCCATTATGTTTAACTGGCTAGTAAATTAATAAATAATGCACATAATCTCAATAATTCTCATGAACTCACAACAGAAAGTATCACGCGAAAATAAAAACAATAAAATAATGCAAGAAAAAAATTTCGGACGAACCACCGAGTCGCCAAAATAATGCGGTACTGAGGGGACAGAAGGGGCTGCCGGCGGGCACAGTAGGCTCTCGAGAATCCGGGCGCGAAAAGGTTAAAGGTTCAAGTCCCAACATGGTCTATTGATATCTACCTGCATAAGTCCTGCGTTCAGGGTCTCGGATGTGGGAGAATTTGGCGACGACGTCGTCCGGGGCCTGGAAAGGGTCGCGCATGTTTCCAGTGTGGGGAGCGAGGTGGGCGAGGTAGAGGAGGAGGGGGGACCTGGCGTCGTGATCTTCGACGATCTTGACGGCTTCACGGGTGAAGAGGTCCGTCGAGTACTCCCCCATCGCTGACCAGTCGACCTCCAGGTCTCGCCTCATGTCGTAGCCGTCGTAGGGTTCATACTGAAACGAGAGATACAGTCGAGATCAAGTTATGCAAGTACTCGTAGTAAAAGAGAGACAACTACTGGGGAATCAAAAAAATAAGTTGATTCAAGACTATGCAGTACAAGTCCAATTTGAACGATATTCTCCTGTAAGCGTATTTTCTAGGAAAATAAAGCTATTGCGATGGCCTCAAAATTTGTAGAATGGATTTTTCTTCGAAAAATCGACAGTGAACTTGCAAAACCATGTAAGTCCGATTTTTTTCAAAAATAAGGTTATTAGCTATTTGGATAGAATGAGACCCCCTTGATCCATCAAACGGAGCCAAACTGGCAAAAACTCGACTATCTCTTCTCTATGTGTCAAAAGCAACAAATATGAACCAACGTGTTAAGTCCACTTTGAAGCAAGTTTTTCTCGTTTCCTGTAAAATTTCTGGAAAACAACTTTAGCTATTTGGATAGAATGAGACCCCCTTGATCCATCAAACGGAGCCAAACTGGCAAAAACTCGACTATCTCTTCTCTATGCGTCAAAAGAAACAAATATGAACCAACGTGTTAAGTCCACTTTGAAGCAAGTTTTTCTCGTTTCCTGTAAAATTTCTGGAAAACGACTTACATGGTTTTGCAAGTTCACTGTCGAAATGTTTTCACTAAAATCCGTTTTGGAACATTTTGAAATGATCCCTGAAGTTTTTCCAAAAAGCATAAGATAACTTGATTAATTGTTGAGCAAAAATTGTTAGGTTTTCGCCTAAAAGTTTGTAACAACAATCAAAAAGACGAGTTCGTTAACCAGAAATTTTGGACAACCCTAAGTGGTCCAAATTTCAAAAATAGTCCAAAAAAACGGAGGTTTTCCGGTTTTTTGTGGTTATTACATTCACAATTAAAGTAATATAATATATTACCATATTATGGTATATTGGTATTCAGCACAAAATATCTGATACCGATGCACTTTCCAAAAATGAAAATTGTCCAAAAATGAAAAAAGTACATACAGGGTGGCACACGAGTCGTCGTCCCCCCCCCCCCCCTGCTAAAATCGAACAGATAGTGGTAAAAAAGTTCTTTTTTCAATCTTCATGATTTTTCCCAATGATCTCAAAGTTGCACAATTGTGCGCAACGCACACCAAACGTTGTTATCTCAAATGGGAACCCCTATATTTTTATTGCAGATTTGGATTCTACGCAAAATTTCATGAGTATTAGACCCCCCAACCGATTTTTTTGGTTGCGCACAACCCGTCCAGTGAGCACGCTTACATACCTTGGATTGTGCCAAAATTAAGATGAAGGTAAACCCCAAGTGTGATACATGTTTTTTCATTAATTTTTGGAATTTTTCGGAACGGCGGCAGAAAATTAGGTGGTTTTTAAAAGAAAATCGCTCTTTTTTCATTCTTATGAGTTATGCCGCAATTTTAACCCATTAAGTGCTCGCAACATTTTTTGGTTGGAATTTTTTCGAATGCTTCTTAGGATGACCTCAAATACACCTTTAATTTAAGGGGAAAATGTTGAAAAAGTTTGGTCTGTATCCATATGGACCCGGCGCGCATTTCAGGAACATTCGCTAGCAAACCTTGTTAAGGGTTAGAATAAATAGATAGGTGGATATAGTACTTTTTGAAAACAAACGAAGTAGACAAAGTACTTTTTGAAAAAAAAAAAAAAACGGATAAGAGACCGCCATTGTGCTGGCTATAGTACCTTTTGAATTGAATCGGAATATTCACCTCGTTTTTCAGAGAATGGATTATCTCTGGCTCCAAAACGATCGCATTTTTGTGAAGAACTACCCCCCTAAAACCCTGGGAAAGTGGACCTTTTGAAATCAAACTCCTCACATGGTCCTCCAAACCCAACATTATTACACACTAATTCAGCTGGAGCGAGGAGTTGGTTACCTGCTAAATGATGGAATGTACCACCTTCGTCCTCATCACCTCGTCTGTCAAGTCGTTGAATCCAGGTGGTTCAACATAAATCGCTTCAGGAATGGTAATTTGATCATCTGCGGTCAGTATTTCAAGCAGGGGCGGCTACCATCGAACTAAAACACCTGGAATGCTATCTAGGCGGGCGGGGATAGGGCCCCGGCAGTCGGGCCTCGCTCGGCCTATCCCCACTCCGTGGGGGGTTCTGAACCTGTCGCATGCTGTGTTTACATTGCAATGTTCACATTCATTGTTTGTGATTCGACGTACAAAGTATTTCATTGAAATTCAATACTATATAGTGAAGACCGTTTGCACCAAATACGATGACGATTATTGCGTAAGATGTTTATTCCTTACCATAAAATATAGGTTCGTTCTATCTACTATACCTATTCTAGATAAGGTTTTGTAAGTATATTGTTCATTTTTGACCGAATTTATTCATCTTGTCAGTTATACAATCATCCTGTCTTATCAACTTAATTCTCGTCATTATAAGTTAAAACGTCTCCCAAGTGGGTGTGGCACATACCTTCCTCGTATTCATAACCCGATTATATAGGTAATATATAGGTAATATAGGATGCACAGTAGTTAATCTCAAAACATCAATCTCTAAGTACCTTCCACTAGCCTCATAGGGCACAAATCCTGAGACATTTCGTCGAAATCGGATGGAAAACATAGAAGTCATGGATGTTACAGGGAATTGAGGTTTGCACATATTCAGTAGCTACCATCAGTCTGGGGACGATGATTTTCATAGGGGACCGTCTACAACTGAATTCGCATATTCTCTGAAAATTTCATCGAAATCGGAGGAAGGTCTAAAATGTAAAACGAGAGAGGAAATTTCGATTTTGGAGAACTTTTATTTTTCAACCTTGAAAAGTGAAAACAAAGCTTCCGCTACCTTGGTAGACTTGGAAGCAAAATGTTTCTAAACATTCGTAATATATAAGAGATACGCAATACTAAGAGTATCTATATGTCGGCTAGTAATTGAGCCTCGTACGTTATTCAAACTGAAGCGGGAAATTGACATTGATGTGGAACATGTTGCCGCGTTGACAGCTAGAGTCGCATGCAAGAAACAACTCCAATGGCAGCACAGAATACCCGTCTGGGCTGTCAACACTTGAAGGCGAAGAAGACGAAGGTTTCCCGCTCGCCTGACACTCTACTCGGATGTTTTGTCGGGATCGGACGTTACCTTTCTGGTTGTATGGCATGGACTCAAGTAGTAGCTTTCCTCGCGTCAATTTGTCGAATTAACATTAGTTTGGTTAATACCGTCAATGTCATATGTCGTTGTGTAGCTGTCAAGAAGTGTCATTATAAAGTGGTCCCATCTGTCTTCGGTTTTGTTCTTTATCCACGGTTCTACCACGCTCACAGAACATTCATCTAGGGTGTCTCCCTCTTTAAATTGACATATACATTTCAGCTATTGCAATAAGATGGATGCATTTCTTGGGTTTAGACCTTTGATGATTAAGTATTTCAGAATGGGGTATTTCGGTGGGTCGGAAATTCAGGTTTTTGACCTCAAATTTGGATTTGGCACCCTTGAAAACCTATATACTCCTACTTTAAGCCCAATGATACTATAACATGTGGTAGAAAAATTAATTAGAGATCACACGTTTGAAAAAAAGACTACGCCGCGCGCGTGTGTGAGTAGTATTTTGTAGTATCCAAGAGGTCCTCCAAGGGTTTCATCTCTTCTCTGTGCATGGATACTTATTCAAAGAGTTTTGGCTAGCTACGTTTGTTTTGAAAATTCGCTCATTAATTCATGCTGCATGAATGGACTTTTCTGGCCTTACAGTTAGTGTGCCAGGTAGACCCCATTTTAACTTTCATACAAAATCTTACAAAGACTTCCATCAAGGGTGGCACTTACGTAGATATTAACTTAACTAAGAATGAAATAAGGTTTCGTTCACTGCTTACCGTGGCACGAACTGAATGGTTATAGTAGTCATGGAATCCTTGCCAATACCCATAGTGGGAATCGAAGCCACGGAACGTCGGGGTGTATTCCTTTCTGTAGAAGCCCAGATGCCACTTGCCAACAGCGTGACTTCTGTAGCCAGCTTGGGAGAGCATCTCGGGCAAGAGTTTTTCCTGCAGGCCTAAGCCCCACGGCTCGGACTCGAGAATCACCAAATGCTGCATACCTGAAACACCGTTCGATCTAAAATCAACAAATAGGAAGGTACGAGTATAATTATTAAAGGGTGTCAACCATTGAGGTGGACCACCTACTTCGATCGATTCTACTAGGTAAGTACATGTACCACCTGTTTATGTGTGTTTCTTACCTAGGTAAGAAACAGTGTCCTGAAGCTTATATTTTTTATCCGTTTAAAATCTGAATTCTTGGTTTATTATTCTCAATAATGAACCTTTGGAATCGACCAAGAAAAAATTTTTAAACACTCCCTCAAAATTTGTTGGTTTACGTTTCAAGTTAATGTAGAATCCAAAAATCGAATAAAAAATTTTCCGTCCGTCTGCGGCACTTTTCTTGTTAACTACCATGGACCGATTTTGATGAAATTTGGTATATATACCATATATGGGCTCCATTTGGGGTCTAGTTGTGCCGCGAAGCTTTTGGTTAATGTAGGTCACTTCTAAGGGGTGAAAATTAAGGGTTGAAATTTTCAAGAGTGCCCTAGCTCGAAAACTCTCGAAATAAAGGTATAATTTTTCAAACTATTTGAAATAGTATTGCATTTTTAGAGTCGACTGAGACCATCCGGAGCTCTGTAGGACAAACCGTTCGCTCCCTAAGAGAACTTGAGGGTTGAACTTACGTTTTCGAGTGTGATGGTTGAAATTCTGGGCTGCACTAAGAGGGGATCGAAGGCTGCACAAAAGGATACTTCCAATACAATAATATTGTATTGGCTCTCCTCTTATTTTTTCCCCTAAGTACCCACCTACTCAAGAAGCAGAAACGCATAAATGAATCAAAGCAAATAGAAATAACATGCTATACCCAAGTGGGTACTCTGAGTTCTTAGAAACGAGTAGAACACAACACGAATTGTTAAAATCATACAATCAACCCCTTGGGTAATAATATCGAAAAAAATACCTCAAATCATCAGATACGCTTGCATACGAGTCTGCAACACATCGGGACATTTTATGTCTTTACTTTTCCCCGCTACCTACCTAGATAATAATTTATGCTATCTCAATAGGTAATTATTTTTCTAGATTATCAAAAAGTTTATTTACCGAACTTCTCAATAATTATTGTTTGTTGACGAGTAACAAACTCTTACCACGAATGTTTTCAGTTCTTTTAACTCAATGGTAGGTACCTATATCTCATTTTCTTCCCTAATTACAGCGGTTTTGGTTAGCAACGACTTGTTGTTGTTGTAAGCGGAAATCATCGGAAAAACCTACCTTTTTCCGTTTATGTGTCAGAGTGCCTAAAGACATAAAATGTCAAAATGAAAATATTGTCATCATTTTTCAGACTAATTGTTTAATCATAATAAATGAATAGCGCTATCGTCGGGCACTCAACGGGAAAATATATCCCAGGATCTTAGCTTCCCAACGGTAGGATAGCAATAGCAAGTTTTTAAAAAGTTCCAAAGTAAGTAAGACTTGGGCGTCCTTACGCGATTAATCTGGGGTGAAGGAGCACAACACCAAACGCGAATAATCCACATATAAACCACATACGAATCCAATTAAGACCATTCTGTATCCAATCCTCGAAAACCTCATAGGTCTGTGATGTGTGCTGTAATGTCGTAATTGAATACATAATTGAATAACAACAATCAATTGTATCGGAAATTAACATATAAATAAAAACTGATACTCATGTAAACAAAACCTTCTCCCCAGAACCTTCCCGGCTCTGCTATAAAGTCCATCCATTAGCATGGATGTAAACCATTCACATGGATGTAAACCATTCACATGGATGACTCCATGTCATTACATGTGTGAGACCAAATCTTGTTTACTCTTCCATGTGTTTCCAGTCGATTTGCATGGTTCTTTCGGTTTTTAATTAATGATTAATTAATAATTAGTTAGTTTTTAATCAATTAATAATCGAGGAAGATGTGTCAAACTTCGGCTCTCTTTTTTGTTATGTAATGTTGGCTACTCCGATGGGTTCTTCGTCTCCCTCCGCCCCAGATTTATTTTGGTTTATTATTTTCAATAATAAACCTTTGGAATCGACCAAGAAAAACAATTTGTTAACCCCTCAAAAATTTGTTGGTTTACGTTTCATGGTATGTAGAATCCAAAAATCGAATAAAACATTTTCCGTCCATCCGCCGTACGCGGCACTTTCCTCAGTTAGCATTGGCCAATTTTGATGAAATTTGGTATGTAGCTCCATTTCGTCGCTTAAGGGGCATCATGGCATATCTCAATTTTTGGCCTTTTTGAATTATACATCAATTTTGATTCAAAATTTCACGCCGAATGGCCTGGAGTGATCAATTTTGCGAAAAAATCGCTCAGTGCGCCACAATCGCCAGTTTTGCCATCATAGCATAGAGAGAGGAGATGTTTCTTGTTTACAGGGAAACGGTTTTCTTTGTCTCCTGAAAAGTTGGGGAAAATGAGATATGTCATGATGCCCCTTAAGCGACGATTTGGGGTTTAGTAGTGCCCCGAAGATTTTGGTTGATGTAGGTAACTTCTAAGGGTTGAAATTTTGAAAATGCCCTAACTCAAAAAATGTTTGTATTAAGTATTGTTTTTCCATCAATTTAAGATAGTATAGAATTTTTTGATGCCTCGCGTAGCCTTGTATGACAAACCGTTCGCTCCCTACGAGAATGTACCTAAGGGGGAATTTGTCCCTCCAATTCTCTCTGCAATGTGAAAACCTGAAACTATCAAATTCCATAATATGGAATTTGATTTCACATATTATGTGAGTCAGTGGTTCAGGGCTAGCGCATTAATCAATCACCCTGGCGTTCAGGTTTTGAATCGTTATTCAGGTTTGAATCGTATTCTCCCTAAGAAATTTTTTGATCCCATCACATCGACTGTTGGTTTTTAATTTTTATATCTTCTTTCGATCGATGTATTTCTTCATGTTGGTTGGTGGTAACAATGACAAAGCCGCGTTCTTTGCAGACGAGCGATCTATATAGAAAAGTGATAAACCATTGTGTAATAATTTGCAGCGTTTTATATTACGTCACTTCGATATGTTTTAAATACACGCTAGTGGCAACACCAGCTATCTCATTTTTTGGCTGTTTCGGTTTAAGAACCGTTTTTAAGGTAAAATTTTGTGGGGAATCGAATGGTGAAGTTAGTTTCTTCATCAGGGCAACAGGGAGCGCGTAAATCGCAATTAACATTTGTTAGTTAACAGTGGTTATCTCAAGTTGTTCGTCAACACATGCTATCTCAGGATGGCTACATTTCCGATGGTAAGTTTTCCTAAGTGTATTATTGAGAAAATCATGTGTTTTTTAGTTTATACACCTGTTAAGAAGTTGTAAGGGAAAAGTGAGTCCTATGAAAGAGATAAATAAGTTGTTATTCATCAATAATCAGGGACACAAAGTTAGGCGTTGAGATAGCGCCTGTTGCTTATTGAGATCCATTTCTGAGATAGCACCTGTTGTTCAAATCAGTTTTTTGGCTCCCCTGAAAAATTGGAAAAAATGAGATACCTGGTGTTGCCACTAGCGTGACGATTTTTTACTTAAGTCTTACGTGCTGTACCATTCACGTTTTGTGTTTATAGTACAGTTTTATATTAAAATATATTTCTTTCGTTCTCCGTAGATTGAATGTGATTAATCATCTCGATTCATCAACAAAAGGTAAGAGAATATAACTGGAAATCTTAATAAGACGTAATTAGTATAATATTAAATTATATCATCGGAAAAGCTATGTTATGTTATCTGTACAGTAAAATAAGAAACCGTTGTGTAATAACTTGTAGCCTTCAGTTGATTTTTCCACTCACCGGTATGAATGGGGTATTTCCCCGTGAGGAGGGCGGCTCTGGACGGCGTGCAAAGCGCTGGCGTGTAGTGCTGGTTTAGTATGAGTCCGTTGAAGGCGAGAGCGTCGATGTTCGGAGTTGGGATTTGATCCGAACCGTGGAATCCGACGTCGTTCCAGCCCTAAAATCAATCATAATAATATCCATTTATAGATGTTGAAACTAAGTAGATTAACCCTTAACTACACGCGGCCTCCGATGGAACAATTCTACATTAGTATAGTTAATTCTTGAAGCCTCCAGTGCAATTCTAGTGCGACCCAGAAAAAATCACTGGCTCTCAGATCCCGAAGGACTACGGGAAAATCAGCAGTTGATATTAAATTGAAGCATAAGAAGTACGGAAAAAAAAGATTTTAGTCGCTGACAAAGGGATCAAATGACAGAAGTGCACTGTGACTGTAACGTTATTTCTTTTCAAAATTCATATGAAAGTGCAGTTATCATTATAAATAGGGTGTGCGCCTGGGTAGGAAAAACTGTTCATTGTTATTTTTAATCTAAGGTAGATCTCATTCCGAGAATTTTGTACCAACCGCGACCTTCTAGCGAGTGTAAATCTTTTCCTATGAATTTTTAGTTTCGACCGTTTATGACGTCACAGTTGGTTGGGGGGTCCAGCCCAGGCGAGAGGGGCGCGTGACGTCATAAACGGTCGAAACTTTGAAAAATCATAGAAACAGATCTACTCACGCTAGAAGGTTGCGGTTGGTGCCAAAATTCTAAGGATGTAGTCTAATTTCGATTAAAAATCTAAAAAAAAACAAGGCGCAGATACTTGTTCCATGGAAGGATTCTCCTTAACTAGCACCATAAAGAACAACAGAAAATTCTTATTCATCCGAAATTTCCTCAAACCAGCACTATTACACAAATAAGGAATAACCCTTTTTTAGGACGTCCCACAGTAAGACTTGGGCGTCCTTATGCGATCGATCTGGGGTGAAGTTGGACAACACTCAACAGAAAAAAAAAATAACCACACAGTAATCCGTTTTAGACCATTCTGAATCCAAATCCGCGAAAAAAACCATAGGTGTATGTCTGTGTGTGTGTGTGTGTGTATGTGTGTGTGTGTGTGTATGTGTGTGTGTGTGTGTGTGTAACAAAATCTTGTGTACTCTGCCCAGGCCTTAGTTCTCAACCGATTTTCCTGGTTCTTTTTTTGTTCGACGCGGAAAACTATCTAGTTGTGCACTACGTCGCCGGAATTTCGAATTTTGCCTTTTAAGGGGGGGAAAGGGGGGGTTAATGCTCAAAAAACGTGCGTTTTTGGGCATAATCTTGTGTACTCTGCACAGCCCTTAGTTCTCAACCGATTTTTGTGGTTCTTTTTTTCATCGACGCGGAAAACTATCTAGTTGTGCACTACGGCGCCGGAATTTTGAATTTTGCTTTTTAAGGGGGGGAAAGGGGGGGTTAATGCTTAAAAAACGTGCGTTTGCGGGCGCAATCTTGTAAACTCTGCCCTGGCCTCAATTTCCAACCGATTTGCGTGTTTCTTTTTTTGTTTGACTCTAAGAACTCCCGAGTTGTACATAATTTCACCCGAGTACCAAAATTCGCAAGGGGAGGGGGCGAGTGGGGGAGATAATATTCACAAAATATCGGATTTTTCAATATTTCGGTTCCTTTACTGCTTACTAACTGTCCCCAAGCTTTGAAATTAAGGAAAAATTCTCATTATACCTCCGGATTTTCATGAATTATTCTCTGTACGACCATGGAACTAATAGTGGTGCCACCATGGTGCCAGGACACCATAAACCGCATATTTCGTGTTTTTTTTTTTTTTTTTTTTTGTGTTTCACCTTGAATACGGATGTGAACCTCGACGGACCGCCTACTAAAACTAACAGATGAAAGTTCAATGTTACGACGTATTTCCGCTTTGGTGCCAGACTGGCACCATTGTTGGCGTTGGGGTGGGGGGGGGGGGGGGGGTGAACTCGAATTCGCATGTTGGGTGTCGTAGATCACGGATTTTAAAATGCTCTTCAGATTCGAGGCTCCCATGCCGCTAGAAATGTTAAGGTGGATAATGGTTGGGGGGGGGGGGGGTCACTATTTCTTGCCTAAAGTAATAAATAAATTACATCGAGTGAAACAGTTTTATCACTTAACAACTGGTTAAACTGATCCAATGCTTATCCAATGGAACGTCCCCTGGAATGCATGCATTACTAAACAATATGTTTATCTTTACACGAAAATTCATACACGTTCTGTAGTATGTCTGAGAAATCATTTGCCTCGGAAAGTTCTCGAAGAACCCAAAAAATCCATGGGGTTGACATCGCTGTGGCCTAAAATTTTGGCATAAACCTCAACAATGAAGAAGTTGCAAAAAAAAAACCCTAAAGGTAAAGGTAATTGTAGAAGGAGAATAATCGGAACCCCATCACCCTGAGGAGGGAGAACTGTGAGTTATTCCAAAATTTGAAAGCAGTCTCGCCCTGCGTGTAGAAAAGGGTTGAAGTGATTAACATTTATTTGAAAGAAAAAATGGCTCAGGTTCAACTAATGCATGCAATTCTTCTGGGGACGTCCCTCTCGTTATTAAATAGTATACAGGGTTTCCCAAAATTTGCAATACTTTGGGTAATTCTACAACTTCTCGCTCTTGGGACATTTTTTACTCTGCTTAAAATGTCACTTTTTGACATGGATATGTCTTTGAGCGTGTGGTCAGTGAAAAAAAGTGTACCTTTTTCTCAGCACCAAAAGTGTACCGCGAGACCGATAAACTAATTCCTCTGGCTGGTTTATTATTGAAAACAATTTACTCACGTTGCACGAATGGGATGTTTTTCAAAACGATTTTTTGACATTTTATGTCTTTACTATGGCACATAAATGAAAAATCGTCACGCGGGGAGCGTTACGCGGAAATTTCTGATGATTTTCGCTTACATAAAATGTCTCTCGTGGTTGCGTAGGTAGGTACTTGTACGAAAGCTGTAGCCACCGATCGGGAGTTTCGTTTTCATTACGATTTCAAACTGTACCATGACTCATTGCAAGATATTGGGAAAACATTTCATCTTTTCGTTAATTTACATTCATGATGGATTTTCTCTAATAAGCGTCCCGTAATGTAATTCAGGCGGGAGGGCGATCTGTGAACCTCTCAGAAAATGCCTTCTCGAACGACAGAAATAGTTTCCAGTGATGTAATGGAAGACCTGGGATTTCCTGAGGTCGACGGACGCTAAAAAAACTGGTCGTTCGTGAAAGGAAAACATCGTTCCGATCATACGGTTCTGAAGCGGTAACAAGCGCCAATTTCAGTACCTAGGTACTAAAAGAAATAGGGAAAACTAGAAGGAAAATTAAATTATAAAATTACAAACTCGGGTGAGACGACCGTTTTCGGTGGGATCCATTTTCATAATCCCCCCCGAACCCGTTTCTACGCTCAACCCAGCTTGCTGCTAACTTAGGACGAACGGAAATGGCGTCATGACAACACTTACCCATGTCCTTATTCTTTTCACTATCTTACACGGCCAATTCTGACAGAAGCTTCGCTCTCGAAGCTATAGTATATAATCGACCACACAATAGAAGGTCCAAATGCCAGGCTTACCAACCCAGCCGTTGAAGCCTAATGACGTCAATAAGTCACACTACAATGAAACTAGCACACTGCTTCCTTAGATTCAACCAGTAACATATATTGAAGTTCAACCATATTATGACAAGCAAAGTTCAGCCAAAAATAATAAAGTAAACCTCGGCACAAAGTTCACCTGAAAATAAATAAAATCTGCAAAGGTCAGCCAAAATAAATAAAGTAAACCTCGGCACAAAGTTCAGCCGGAAATAAACAAAAACGGCAAAGTTCAGCCAAAAATAATTAAAGTAAACCTCGGCACAAAGTTCAGCCGGAAATAAATAAAACGGCAAAGTTCAGCCAAAAATAAATAAAGTAAAACTCGGCACAAAGTTCAGCCGGAAATAAACAAAAACGGCAAAGTTCAGCCAAAAATAAATAAAGTAAACCTCGGCACAAAGTTCAGCCGGAAATAAACAAAAACGGCAAAGTTCAGCCAAAAATAAATAGAGTAAACCTCGGCACAAAGTTCAGCCGGAAATAAATAAAACGGCAAAGTTCAGCCAAAAATAAATAAAGTAAACCTCGGCACAAAGTTCAGCCGGAAATAAACAAAAACGGCAAAGTTCAGCCAAAAATAAATAAAGTAAACCTCGGCACAAAGTTCAGCCAAAAATAAATAAAACGGCAAAGTTCAGCCAAAAATAAATAAAGTAAACCTCGGCACAAAGTTCAGCCGAAAATAAACAAAAACGGCAAAGTTCAGCCAAAAATAAATAAAGTAAACCTCGGCACAAAGTTCAGCCGGAAATAAACAAAAACGGCAAAGTTCAGCCAAAAATAAATAGAGTAAACCTCGGCACAAAGTTCAGCGGGAAAAAAAGATGAAAACGGCAAAGTTCAGCCAGAAATCATAATCAATGATTTTGATTGATTTTTAAATCAATGGTTTTTGACTAATTGTAGCCAACAATCATTGTCAAACTAAAAAGTGGCAGTGAGTTCAATTCAAACAACATCACATCACAGGGCAAAAATTAGAGAAATTCCAACTACCTTTTCATAACAACTTTATTCCTTAGAAATGAATTTTCTATCAAAGAACTGAGCAAATATCAAGTTGAGAACGGTTCATGAAATAAATTGAAAAGATTGGAAATGAAAATTGAATATAAAAATTGTTGTGGTGAAAACTACATTGAAATTTTCAAATATAAATGTAGGAGTTAACAGGAGCTTATTTTCATTCAAAACCATGGAAAAGTGGACTAGAGCAAGTCGGTAGTTCCTGTTCCTGAGCTGTGACATCTGGAGCAGTCTGATCATTAATCTCGACAGCATTGAAGCAAGGAGGTGAATTTCCTGAAGACTGTGATGTGGCAGGGCTTCCAATATCGACTTCAGGTATGGTTCTCTCTTCTCCATCCATTGAGTCTATCAGGTCTTCAATGTCACATATTAGTGACCAATCAGTGGGCCAACGACGAAGCTGTTCTTTGGCGGCCTTTGTTCTGAACCTAGTTCCCACTTTCTTCAACTCGTATCGTCCACGAGGTAAGCATGAGGTGACTTCATATGGCCCAAGTAATTTATAATTAAGTTTACTGTTATGTAAAGTCTTGTCTTTGTGCAACAATACAAAATTCCCAATTGAAAACTCCAGAGAATCCCTTCGTTTAGTGTTTATATCAGAACAGTCTTGCGCAGAATTCATCAACTGAGCTATACGGTCACGATCCAGCCTACGATTCCGCACTGTCGATAAATCACAATCCAGATTACGGAGCAGTGACTGTAGAAGTGGGGTTGCTGTATTCACACCGATCAATAATTGTAAAGGGGTTGACCCAGTAGATTTCTGTATAGTACTGTTCAAGACAAGCTGAATTTTCCACAGGTTCCTCGACCATTCTGACGAAACTGTAGTCTCTACTCTGATCAAGTTCATGACTGTTCTCATGTACCTCTCTACTTGTCCATTGCCCCTATGAACATCAGGGGTAACACAGTGATGCTCAATTTGAAGTGTCTCCAATAGCTTTGGGAAAGTGGTATTCTTGAAATTGGAACCAGCATCTGACACAAATAACTTGGGTGTTCCAAATAAGCTTATAACGTGGAGGAATTGTCTTTCAGTTTCCACAGCAGAGGTAGAACATAAAGGTAGTAAAAAACAATACTTTGTAAATGCGTCCACAACGATTAATATGTATTTGAAACCTTGGCTTGTAGTGGGAAGAGGTCCAAGACAATCTCCATGCAGTGTATGAAAGGGGGTGCTTGGCTTCTCAATAGGAAATATATACCCTTGTCTTGGACCAGTCCTCGTTTTATGGATGGCACAAATCAAACAGTGTTTAACATATTTCATAACACAAGATCTCATTCGAGGAAACCAAAAATGTGCCGCAATTGAAGCGTAGGTCTTGTCTGGTCCTATGTGACACTGCTCATCATGGAAGATGCGCATTAGGCCAAGTCGACTCTGGCGAGGAACAAACCAACGCAAGGAAATGGACCCATCAGCTCCTCGAACTTTGTAGTACAAAAGCTCATCCTTTTCAACATACTGGTTGGGATCCAGCTTACCATCTCGTAGAGCAGCTAACATCTTTTGAACCTCTGTATTTCCTTTTTGCTCAATATACAACCATGTATCATGCCTCACACGCAATACAGTTGCACTCGAGGGAGGGTTCCTGCTGAGGAAGTCCACATGCGACAGTTCACTACCTTTCCGATATACTATTTCAAAGTTGAAATCCTGCATGTACATCCACCACCTAGCTACCCGAGGGATAATATCCTTTTTGGTAGCAGTAGCTTTGACGGCATTACAATCAGTGACTAGCTTGAACTGGATTCCTAAAAGATAAACACGAAAGTGTCTGAGTGCGTTCACAATGGCAAGAGTCTCCAGCTCATATGAATGATAGTGTTCTTCGTCTTTGGTTGTGCGGCGGCTAAAATAAGCAACGACCCTGGGTTCCTTCCTATCATGCATTTGGAGTAGAATAGCACCATAGCCTAGACTGCTTGCATCAGTGTGGAGTTCCGTGGGAAGGTTATGGTCAAATACAGCAAGGAGAGGACGACTTGTAAGGCAAGTAATGACATAGTCCCTGGCAACATTATGCTCCTGAGACCACAAAAATGGATGATCTTTCCGGGTTAAATCAGTAATACAGGCTGTTCGGACGGCAAACTCAGGAATAAACTTGCGAAAGTAGTTGGCGAGACCCATGAATTGGCGGACCTGTTTAACACTAGAGGGTATTGGAGACCTCTGAAGCGCTTCAACTTTTAGTAAACCTGGTCTAATGCCTTGGGATGACACCTCCCTACCCAGGTAGTCAACAGACGGTTGCAAAAACTTACATTTCTTAATATTCAATGAAAATCCAGCAGCATTGAGAGCCTCAAGTACTTGGCGGAGATTTTCAAGCCCTTCATCAGCAGTTCTGGATGGAAGAAGGAGGTCATCCAGGTAGACCACAACTATGTTGTGCCGAAGGGAACCTAGAGCCTTGTTGACAGCACGCTGGAACGCAGCAGGCGCATTAGCTAGACCAAAAGGGACACGCAGGTATTCAAAATGGCCATCTGGAGTGACAAATGCCGTCTTAGGGATAGATTCTTCAGCCATTGGAATCTGGTAAAAGCCTGATGCCATATCCAACGAGGAAAAGAACTTATTATTGTTCCCCAATCTATCAAGCTGATCTTCTATTAAAGGGAGGGGGGTAGCGGTCCTTCACTGTGAAACGGTTCAATTCGCGGTAATCTGCACACATCCGGTAGGAGCCATCTTTCTTCCTAACTAGGGTGATGGGACTCGCGAATGGAGAGTCACTTTCTCTGATGATGCCATTATCAAGGAGGTCTGACACTATTTCCCTCACAGCACAACGTTCCTCATGTGATAGGCGATAGGGGTGTCTATTTATAACAACATCTTTTTCCAGATTGATTGACAGACTAGAGTTGTTGACACGCCTAACACGAGTACCAGAAGTTATCATGTCAGGGAAACGACCAAGTAACGACAGAACTGCCTGGCAATATTCGTCAGGAACACATAAATCTTCCACCACGAGGGTGTTGGACTTTAAGACCATGTTGACCGCGGGCAAGGGTTTGCGAATTACCTTACTCCCAGTGTGGTCAGTAATCGTCATTATACTAGGATCCGCATATATATCACGGCCTAGAAGAATATCGTAATCAAGGATAGAATCCGGCACAAAAAACAGACGTAGTTCCAAGGTAATTCCCATAATAAAGGCTTGAACTGAGCAGGACCACTCGGAAACTAGTTGACCAGGAGCTATACCACGGATTACTGCGTGACACTTTTCGACTTTGTGCTGAAATACTGGGAAAACCCGATCAGACACAAGGGAAATGTCAGCTCCCGAATCGATAAGGCAAGAGAAGGATTTCCCATCAACCATGATGGGAACAGCACTTTCAGATGGCCCTGTGGAAACCAGCCTGATTTGTCTCCTCTTTTCTATGCCAGCTTTGAGGTAGCATGATTCAACTCCATGCCCACGTTTGAGGCAGAATTCACACGGAGTGGTATTTTCAGGTTTAGACTGGGCCAAACTAGTTGGGTTAGAAAGTACCTGTGAGGTGGAATAACCTTGTGATTGTACACTGGAATGTAGATCAGGCTTGGAATTGGAAACACTTTTGGATTGTACATCTGTCTTGATCAAAACAGGACAAAACCGTCTAATGTCATCATATCACACCTATCATACCACACTGATGGCATTGCCTACCAGAGCGCTCGTCACCGTCGACCCTTCTACGTTTCATGGATTCTGGTGTTCTAGGATATACAGAAGTTGAAGGGTTAAGAGGCCCTGGTGTAGTAATAGATGTGTGACTAGGACGAAAAGTGCGATTTGGAGTAGGGAATTCCGAAAGAAATGTCAACAAATCTGGGATTGTTTGACAATTACGTAAAGTGCATGCAGAACGGACATCCTGTTCGGAAATTCCGTGAACAATGAGTTCAATGAGATCGACATCCGACCAATTTGCACGTAAACTCCTGAGGAAAGATAACTTTTCATGAACATAAGTCTCGTACGTATTGGTGCGAAGAGAGGTAAAAAACGCTGCCTCTTCAAACAATCTCCCGAGATTACGCCGAAATGGAAACGCTTCTTTGAAATCGCGGGAAAAATGAACCCAATCTCTGAACTCGGGGGTCCAATTTTCGAACCAAGTGCGCGAGCTGTTGAGAAGAAATTTGCCGACGGACGCAAGAATGACGTTGTCAGTCCACTGTAACTCAGCTCGAAGTTGATCGACTTGAGCTAACCATTTTACTGAGTCTGATTTATCAGGGTTGAAAATCGGCAATTCAATCGGATGGTGAGTAAATGAACGTTGTGTAAGTGCTTTTATCAACTCACCGACAAGCGTGTTTCCAGGTTCGCCTTCCATAGTAGGAACGTTTGAAGAACGCCCGTATTATTTGTAATTAAACACGAACGTCACGATAAAACTCGACCCGTCACTTTTACACAACTCATAACACCCGTCAATTTTCGCAGAATTTTCACTCGTAGAAGTTCAACTGCAACAACAAACTGGTCTCTCGAACGAAAATGGAAACTGGAGGATTCCGATCACAACAAACTGATTTCGGTTTCAAACAAACATCAAGATATCGGTTACAATTTCACTCGATAACACTTCTGTGGGGCCAGGGGTTTTTGAATCCCGCTTCTGATAAAAGAAATAGGGAAAACTAGAAGGAAAATTAAATTATAAAATTACAAACTCGGGTGAGACGACCGTTTTCGGTGGGATCCATTTTCATAATCCCCCCCGAACCCGTTTCTACGCTCAACCCAGCTTGCTGCTAACTTAGGACGAACGGAAATGGCGTCATGACAACACTTACCCATGTCCTTATTCTTTTCACTATCTTACAGTACCTACTCTTCTGTTATTATGAAATAGGTAGGCAACTCACGTGAAGTCCCTCACTGACACGTGGTTACGGACGAGGGCTTTGGTTGTATGATATATTTATCACAATGTTTTAGATATCGCATTTTAAAGAAGGCCAAGTTAGGTGGGGAGTATAAGGTTCCTCCCATAGAACAACATGGACAAACAAGATCAATTAAATTCCATTCGTGCAATATGAGTACCTACCTAAATAAAGTTTCCATTTTTGACATTTTCACGTCTTTCATATGGCACATAAAAAAAAAAAATCGTCACGAAATTTGATGCGACGAAATTTGTTGCAACGAAATTTGTTGCGACGAAATTTGCTAACGAAATTTGCTAACGAAATTTGTCCCAAGTCGCCACAATGATGATTATGACCATCAGAAGTGAAGTTGTTAGGTACTTTACAGGTAGGTACTTTACAGTTAGGTAGGTACTTTACAGTTTGATATTACCAGATCAGCTGAGTCGAAAATCGAGCTCCAAGATCAGCTGAGTCGAAAATCGAGCTCCCAGATCAGCTGAGTCGAAAATCGAGCTCCCAGATCAGCTGAGTCGAAAATCGAGCTCCAAGATCAGCTGAGTCGAAAATCGAGCTCCCAGATCAGCTGAGGCGAAAATCGAGCTCCCAGATCAGCTGAGTCGAAATCGAGCTCCCAGATCAGCTGAGTCGAAAATCGAGCTCCCAGATGTCTCGGGAGGGGGGGGGGGGGGGGGCATGAAAATGTTTCAATGTGTTGCAGACTCGTATGCAAGCGTTTTTCTTAACTCCTGTCCGGAACGGACACTACGAAATTTTGAAAATAGCATCACATGATTTTCTGATGCTTTTTTCTTGCTCGATTCCAAAGGCTTATTATTGAAAATAATAAACCAAAAAGCCATTTTTTTTACATTATTAAAAAAAATTACTTTATTAAAAAATCGTCACGAAATTTGATGCGACGAAATTTGTTGCAACGAAATTTGTTGCAACGAAATTTTTTTATGTCCCATATGAAAGACATGAAAATGTCAAAATACCATCAAGAGCTACAAAAATATATATTACGTAGACTCTCTATTGAAAAGGCCAACAACACAACAATTTTGTCTAACATCTATGAGTGAATCCTAATTTGCCGTTCAAAATCTGCATACCTAGTATCTAAGCAACAAATTTCGTTGCAACAAATTTCGTCGCATCAAATTTCGTGACGATTTTTTTTTTATGTGCCATATGAAAGACATGAAAATGTCAATAATAATAGGTAATAATAATAATCTTAATTATAATAATAGGTATCTTATTATTAAGATTTCTTTGAAAATTCGCTCATTAATTCATGCTGCATGAATGGAATTTTTTATTGACATTTTCATGTCTTTCATATGGCACATAAAAAAAAAAATCGTCACGAAATTTGATGCGACGAAATTTGTTGCAACGAAATTTGTTGCGACGAAATTTGCTAACGAAATTTGTCCCAAGTCGCCACAATGATGATTATGACCATCAGAAGTGAAGTTGTTAGGTAGGTAGGTACTTTACAGTTTGATATTACCAGATCAGCTGAGTCGAAAATTGAGCTCCCAGATCAGCTGAGTCGAAAATCGAGCTCCCAGATCAGCTGAGTCGAAAATCGAGCTCCCAGATCATCTGAGTCGAAAATCGAGCTCCCAGATCAGCTGAGTCAAAAATCGATCTCCCAGATCAGCTGAGACGAAAATCGAGCTCCCAGATCAGCTGAGTCGAAAATCGAGCTCCCAGATCAGCTGAGTCGAAAATCGAGCTCCCAGATCAGCATGAAAATGTTTCAATGTGTTGCAGACTCGTATGCAAGCGTTTTTTTAACTTCAAAAACACTCGAGCTGCACTAATGGGATTTGTACCCTGCGACATCTGCAATTTCCAAGATGATTAATTCATAACCTTCAGCGATCAACTGATACTGCTTGGCACTCAAAGGAAAAGCCATTTGCTAACCCTGCAATGGAAACATCCTCCCACGTCTTTCTTTGCTATGGCAGTGTACGTCCAGGTCTACAACGCCCTTACACTGGACTGTACCTGGTAATGCGACAGATCCCAAAGACTTTTGACATCCTTCTTGGTCCGAACCGTGAGACTGTTTCCAGAGCCCGCTTTTATGCTACAGGAAGACCTTCCATCGTCTGAACAGAATCAGAACTCTGGTTGGGAACAGTCCAACCAAGTCCAGCCTGACATGGAATCGGTGAGAAGTCCAGACAGTGCACGCTCATCTCCCACAACTGAACCTCAGCCAACCCCTGTAGATGTGTCACAACTCACTCAAGCTAGGCCAACCACAACTCGTTTCGGTAAACGTGTTCATTTCCCTGCAGCTTTGCGGGACTTCCATACTTCCGAAGAAGAGAGCACACCCATAGAGTATAAGCTGGGGTGAGCGTATTGCGACGTGCATACTGTAAGCTTTTTCGGTTTCAAAATATAGACTTGACTGAGCCTAAATGCAAATGCTCTGAGGGAGCCTATGGTAGCGCAATTCAAAACCGTGAAACTAACAAAATGATACTAAGAGAATCACTGATACTCCCAGTACCTTAGACACCTTGGATGATGGGAACAAGAAATGTACACAACACAGGTCACAAGTTGCTGTTCAAAAATTGTATTAACGAAATAAATGAAATTGTCTACAAATAATATGCGTATCAATAGTACCTGGTTGAGAATACTTCAAAATATAGATATATACGAGAAAATAAAACGTATCACATGGGTAAGTAGGAAATGGTACGCAACGCGTACTGACTGAAATAATATCACACAATTCAAGACTAAGTGTGGGCTATGAAATATATGCAAAAGGTAAGTTGTACCAAAACGAGTACCGAAATACGTATTATAAGTTGTATGAAAAAAGACAGGCGTACCGAAAATATGTACCCTTCGAAATGACTATCACACAAGGTATATGACGAAAGAAAAGCGTATCGTTCCGTGTATCAAAATTACTATATGAGTTATTACGATGTACCAAAGGTACCAAAATACGAATTATTACAAATGCTGATGGCGTACTGTTATTCGTACCGAAAATGTTGCACAATTACTGAATTTACAATAGGTTGCATATGTACCTAACCAAAGTTGCGTTTGTACCGATTAATAATCTTATTCAAGAACAATATATAGAATCTGGAATGTAGCGAGTTAACTGGCACGTAGCAAAACAATTGGAAGTAATATGAGCTGGGGATTACCGTACTACAGAGATTCTGGAGTCGTCTCAAGGGTGTGGCACGGGGTGTACCAATCGTGAAGGCGCCTGATCCAGTAGTAGAGGTGTCCAGGGTGAGTTCGACAAGCCCGAAGGTAGTTGTCGGCAGGATATGAAGAAAAAGGGGTGAGCGTACCACCGTGACTTTAGGTACGATCAAGATGTGAAAACTGTTACTTTCGCTACACCAGTCTTTGGCAAAAAGACGACGGCCCTGGTGAGCACTACCACTCTGGTCAAACGTAGGAAGCTGACTGACGGTGGGGGAGCTCGGTTGAGGGTGGCTGGTCGCTGCTGGGGTGGGAAAGCCGATGACGCCCGACGATCACCGAGGAGTTCCGAAGAATCAGCACCCCCCCTCGGGCTGCTCTGACGTAGAGGCCCGGCTGGCTTGACTCGCCCGTCGTGACGTCACTCGCTCCACTGCCCCATCCCCTGACTTAAAATACGTACATACATACATACGGTTGGGGTTTTATGCAATTCGATGATTTTGTTTACTGGTATCCGCGTTGCATTTTTTGTGGTAAAAAAAAGTGTCCCGAAAAATTCCTTGACCCCTCAGCCAAAAGACAATACCTACCCATGTCAAAAGGGGGTTCTCAATTGAAAATTGCTTCCTCTACAAAAACAGCTCAGTTAATTCCATTAATTTGATAAATATTTGGAAAAATTTCATTATATTATAATTAAAACGTGCTTATATTTGTTATACTTAGAAATGCAGTAGCCATATGGGTACTCTATGAGTTCGTCGAGATGAGTAGAATATGAATATGTACTCCTGACAATGTCATCCTCAAAGCATACCTACCCAGTGCATGCATTATGTTGTACTGAAAATTGAATAAACCAAGAATCGTGTAAAAAACGCTTGCATACGAGTCTGCAACACATTGAAACATTTTCATGCTGATCTGGGAGCTCGATTTTCGACTCAGCTGATCTGGGAGCTCGATTTTCGACTCAGCTGATCTGGGAGCTCGATTTTCGACTCAGCTGATCTGGGAGCTCAATTTTCGACTCAGCTGATCTGGGAGCTCGATTTTCGACTCAGCTGATCTGGGAGCTCAATTTTCGACTCAGCTGATCTGGTAATATCAAACTGTAAAGTACCTACCTACCTAACAACTTCACTTCTGATGGTCATAATCATCATTGTGGCGACTTGGGACAAATTTCGTTAGCAAATTTCGTTGCAACAAATTTCGTCGCATCAAATTTCGTGACGATTTTTTTTTATGTGCCATATGAAAGACATGAAAATGTCAATAAAAAATTCCATTCATGCAGCATGAATTAATGAGCGAATTTTCAAAGAAATCTTTTTATATTTCTCTTTCTGTAGGGTATGATTAAGAAAAGGAACAATGGAGTAGCAATTTCTTTTAGAAAGTTTTTTTTAAAACGATTCTCCGTTCTTTCGATTTTTAGTATACCATAGCATCGGGTACGCTTTGAAAATGTTAGGAGTTCATATTAATGTTCTACTCGTCTCAACAAACTCATAGAGTACCTACACGGCTATTGTTGGTTTTTTCGATTTTCAGTATACCATACCAGCATCCTGTATGCACTGGGTATGCTTTGAAGATGTTAGGAGTCCATATTCACGATCTACTCATCTCCACGAACTTATGGAGTACCCACACAGCTACTGCATTTCTGAGTACAACAAATATTTGCACGTTTTCTTAATATATATAGATATATACATCCTTTTCTTAATTTTTGGACAATTTTCATTTTTGGAAAACGTATTGTTATCAGAAATTTTGTGCTGAATCCGAATATACCGTATATTACTACGATTTTGAAGGTAATTACCACAAAACAGGGGGAACCCGTTTTTTAGGACGTCCCACAGTAAGACTTGGGCGTCCTTATGCGATCGATCTGGGGTGAAGTTGGACAACACTCAACAGAAAAAAAAAAAAACCACACAGTAATCCGTTTTAGACCATTCTGAATCCAAATCCGCGAAAAAAACCATAGGTGTATGTCTGTGTGTGTGTGTGTGTGTGTGTGTATGTGTGTGTGTGTGTGTGTGTGTGTGTGACAAAATCTTGTGTCGTCTGCACAGCCCTTAGTTCTCAACCGATTCTCCTGGTTCTTTTTTTGTTCGTCGCGGAAAACTATCTAGTTGTGCACTACGTCGCCGGAATTTCGAATTTTGCCTTTTAAGGAGGGGAAACGGGGGGTTAATGCTCAAAAAACGTGCGTTTTTGGGCATAATCTTGTGTCGTCTGCCCAGGCCTGAGTTCTCAACCGATTTTCGTGGTTCTTTTCTTCTTCGACGCGAAAAACTATCTGGTTGTGCACTACGGCGTCGGAATTTTGAATTTTGCTTTTTAAGGGGGGGAAAGGGGGGGTTAATGCTTAAAAAACGTGCGTTTGCGGGGGTAATCTTGTAAAATCTGCCCAGGCCTCAATTTCCAACCGATTTGCTTGTTTCTTTTTTTGTTTGACTCAAATAACTTCCGAGTAGTACATGATTTTACCAGAGTACCAAAATTTGCTAGGGGAGGGGATGGGTGGGGGTATAATATTCACAAAATATCAGATTTTTCAATATTTCGGTTCCTTTATTGTTTACTAATTGTACCCAACCTTTGAAACTGAGGAAAAATTCTCATTACACCTCGGGATTTTCATGAATTATTCTCTGTGCCACCATGGAACTAATAGTGGTGCCACCATGGTGCCAGGACACTATAAACCGCATATTTCGTGGTTTTTTTTTTTGTGTTTCACCTTGAATACGGACGTTAACCTCGACGGACTGCCTATTAAAACTAATAGATGAAACTTCAATGTTAAGACGTATTTCTGCTTTGGTGCCAGACTGGCACCATTGGTGAGTGGAAGGGGGGGGGGGGAGAGGTGAACTCGAATTCGCATGTTGGGTATCGTAGATCATGGATTTTAAAATGCTCTTCAGATTCGAGGCTCCCATGCCGCTAGAAATGTTATGGCGGATAAGGGTGAGGTGGGGGGGGGGGTCACTATTTCTTGTCTAAAGTAATAAGTAAATTACATCGAGTGAAACAGTTTTATCGCTTACCAACTGGTTAAACTGATCTAATACTTATCCAAAGGGACGTCCCCTGGAATGCATGCATTACTAAACAATATGTTTTTGGACTATTTTTGAAATTTGGACCACTTTGGGTTTTCCAAAATTTCTGGCTAACGAACTCGTCCTTTTGTTTGTTGTTACGAACATTTTGGCGAAAACCAAAAAATGTTTGTTAAATAATTACTAATAAAAATGTATATAATTTTTGGAATAACAAGGGATTGTTTCAGAATGTTCCAAAACGGATTTCAGTGAAAATTTTTCAGTTTAAAAGTCCATTCTAAAAAATTTGAGGGCATTGCAATAGCTTCATTTTTCCAGAAAATTAGCTAAAAGTTAGCGGAAACTCCTCGTAAAAAATTAATGGGTTACCAATTGAAGTTTTTCTTTTCCAATACCTAATGGAAATGGAAAGGGTGGATCATCAGACACACTATACAGGGTGTCTACACTTAAGATGGGCATAACTTCAGGGTTCGATTCTACAAGATATTTCCAACAAAAAATGTCCCCTAGCAATTTTCTTTTAACCCACTCAAAATTCCTTTTTTTCACTTTAAAGTTTTTTTCGTGTTTTCGACCTTACAGCACAAATATGGTCATAATTCCATTATTTCTCATGCAAATTCAAATCTAACTACACCGTTAGATAGAGCGTTAAATTTATAAGCTAGTGCAAAATCAAATCTTCTAGTGCAAAATCAAAATCTTTCAGCAGTAAAATAGTTTCAAAAACGCTGCAAATCATTGCTCAAAGGTTTATTATTTTCTGTACAGATCACCCTTCTGTATAGATCACTGGTTCTCCATCAATAGCACCTACCACCACCTTCTCCCTTGACCTTCCCTCTAAAATTTCAGCTTCCTGCGTTCAACAGGAGAGAAAATGGCCTTGGAGCTCACTCAGCTGATCAGTGACCACTCATGCGCCTTCAGCATTCTCCATTGACCCGCCCTCTCAAATTTCAGGTTCCTGCGTTTAACAGGAGAGAAAATGGCCTTGGAGCTCACTCAGCTGATCAGTGACCACTCAGGCGCCTTCAGCATTCTCCTTTGACCCTGCCTCTCAAATTTCAGGTTTCTGCGTTCAACAGGAGAGGAAATGGCCTAGGAGCTCACTCAGCTGATCAGTGACCACTCATGCGCCTTCAGCATTCTCCATTGACCCGCCCTCTCAAATTTCAGGTTCCTGCGTTCAACAGGAGAGAAAATGGCCTTGGAGCTCACTCAGCTGATCAGTGACCACTCAGGCGCCTTCAGCATTCTCCTTTGACCCTGCCTCTCAAATTTCAGGTTTCTGCGTTCAACAGGAGAGGAAATGGCCTAGGAGCTCACTCAGCTGATCAGTGACCACTCATGCGCCTTCAGCATTCTCCATTGACCCGCCCTCTCAAATTTCAGGTTCCTGCGTTCAACAGGAGAGAAAATGGCCTTGGAGCTCACTCAGCTGATCAGTGACCACTCAGGCGCCTTCAGCATTCTCCTTTGACCCTGCCTCTCAAATTTCAGGTTTCTGCGTTCAACAGGAGAGGAAATGGCCTAGGAGCTCACTCAGCTGATCAGTGACCACTCAGGCGCCTTCAGCATTCTCCCTTGACCTTCCCTCTCAAATTTCAGGTTCCTGCGTTCAACAGGAGAGGAAATGACCTAGGAGCTCACTCAGCTGATCAGTGACCACTCAGGCGCCTTCAGCATTCTCCTTTGACCAGCCCTCTCAAATTTCAGGTTCCTGGGTTCAACAGGAGAGGAAATGACCTAGGAGCTCACTCAGCTGATCAGTGACCACTCAGGCGCCTTCAGCATTCTCCCTTGACCTTCCCTCTCAAATTTCAGGTTCCTGCGTTCAACAGGAGAGAAAATGGCCTTGGAGCTCACTCAGCTGATCAGTGACCACTCAGGCGCCTTCAGCATTCTCCTTTGACCCTGCCTCTCAAATTTCAGGTTTCTGCGTTCAACAGGAGAGGAAATGGCCTAGGAGCTCACTCAGCTGATCAGTGACCACTCAGGCGCCTTCAGCATTCTCAATTGACCAGCCCTCTCAAATTTCAGGTTCCTGGGTTCAACAGGAGAGGAAATGACCTTGGAGCTCACTCAGCTGATCAGTGACCACTCAGGCGCCTTCAGCATTCTCCTTTGACCAGCCCTCTCAAATTTCAGGTTCCTGGGTTCAACAGGAGAGGAAATGACCTTGGAGCTCACTCAGCTGATCAGTGACCATTCAGGCGCCTTCAGCATTCTCAATTGACCAGCCCTCTCAAATTTCAGGTTCCATGGTTCAACAGGAGAGGAAATGGCCTTGGAGCTCACTCAGCTGATCAGTGACCACTCAGGCGCCTTCAGTATTCTCCATTGACTTTTGATTATGGAAATTTGATTACTGGTTACGCAGAAGGCAAAACTATACAAATCGAAGAAATGAACAGCGATCGCATTTTAGTCAGAAAAAATTTCAACGGAGATTAGACCTCTTTTGCGATTCACACTCATGATTCTGTTTTATCGAAGGAAAACCTTCAAGTACTCGTAGGGACCGAACGGTTTGCCCTACAAAGCTCCGGGTGGTCTCAAAAATTTTTAAAAATTCAGTACTATTTAAAATTAGTGAAAAAATGATACCTTTATTTCGAGAGTTTTCGAGCTAGGGCAGTCTTGAAAATTTCAACCCTTAATTTTCACCCCTTAGAAGTGACCTACATCAACCAAAAGCTTCGCGGCACAACTAGACCCCAAATTAAGACAAATTAGACCCCAAAAGAGCCCATATACCAAATTTCATCGAAATCGGTCCATGGTAACTAAGAAAAGTGCCGCGTACGGCGTACGGCGGACGGACGGAAATTTTTTTTATTCGATTTTCGTATTCTACGTACCTTGAAACGTAAAACATCAAATTTTGAGGGGGGGTTAAAATTTTTTTTTTCTTGCTCGATTCCAAAGGCTTATTATTGAAAATAATAAACCAAAAATTAAGTCAAAAAGTGAATTTTACAAATTTTTTGAAACTTGACTTACTTCGACCTAAGTTTTCACTCCAAATCCCTGCTCATTTCGAAGGGAGCTCTTCGAAGAAAACATGTTCAAATAGTCAGCTTTCCAACGGTCTATCAATTTTTCTTTCTAACATTCAAATTGGAAGAGTAAAATTTACTTCAAATTTCATTTAATGAAGTTTGACTGCCAAAAAACGTGTGTTTTACAGGAAAATCCAGTGTTTTAAGCGGTTTCTGGTCCCCCTCGATCTCAAGATGGCTTGACGATTTTGGTATCATTTCCTATGTCATTTTTTACGCTGAATCCAATGGTGATACTTCCGAATGATTCCGACTGCTAGAAAGTGGATTTCTCGAAGAAACCCTTCGTTTTTCGTACATAAAATACGCATTATTCGTAGATATAGTAGTGAGCATGAATTAACGCCTTTGAACTCAATAAAAACTTCAATCAGCTAGAAATTCGGTGTTTTTATTGAGTAGAAAGGTGTTACTTTACAATGCGTAATGCGGTAATGCGTCGAAAAGTGAAGAATTGAATTAATCTTACCATGTCGTCGGCGAGGATGAAGACCACGTGAGGCGGTCGACTGGCGGCGCTCCAACCCTCCAAGGAAATCGAACAGACGGCCAACCAAACACTAAATCGTATTTTAAACATTACGCTGATTTTCAAATATTTATCAATTTTATTACTACTGATAAAACGGAACAATAATTTTTTTCGAAAAAAAAACCAATGATTCCGTTCTAATGTTTCGTAAAATGGATGATATAAATTAAAAACCACTCGCACTACACGGACGATCCAGACTCCTTTGGGAGTCTCAAGGGAGAAGTAGGTGTTTATATATGGAGGTGGAGGGGTCCAGGGGACTCATGAGTCTGAGGGACTCCGCCCTCGACAGGGGAAATCCGCGAAAGGGGGAAGGCTTCGGGGACTTCCCCCGGGAGAGATGTGGACGAACGAGCCCCTCCCGAGTTCACCTGTTCAGAAGAGTCCTGAGGAGGTGTCCGTCCCCTTACGGCGCCGTGGGTTGCGTGTGTCACTCTTTCGGTGACATACGGGCACAGAGTAATGGAGACTAGTGCATACGGGTCACAGTGGATTGAGCGGAAAAAAGTCACTGTTTGCAAAGTGACCAAAAATTGTCGGTAATAATAATAATGATTTTCAACACTACCATTTCGTGATAATTTCAAAAATCCCGTTTTTGTAGCGTGAGTAAGTGAGCGAATTTTCAAAGAATAATTCTTTGAAATGAATTATTATTCAAACCTATTTTCAGCCATTTTGGTTTATTATTTTCAACAGTGTTGGGCAAACTGTAATCACAACTACTAACTACTAACTACAACTACTGTAGTTAAGATGTAGTTACAACTACTAATTACATTTGTAGTTAGTAGTTAATAATGTTTAACAACTTTTTCTAATTGCTAGTTAGTAGTTAGAAAAGTTTAACTACTAACTAGTAGTTGGAAAAATTAGTTACAATTTTTTGCAATCACTAACTACAATATAGTTAGTAGTTACTAAGTTTTTATAACTACTAACTACATTCTCCCGAATGTAGTTACAGAACACAAAATCATGTTTGGCCGTTGTGTTCGTACAAGTGGCATCTGGAAACGCGTACCTAATGATCAGCGATATTTTGAAACGAATAAAGATACCTCAACTCAATTCTAATTTGACCAACGTATTCAGCGTTGAAAACCCTTTGAAATGAGGTGTCATTAGAATTCAAAAGTGAAAAAAATTACAACTGATTTTTAAAAGTTTTTTAGGTAAAAGTTGGTATTTGGAACTACAATAACATTCCCAAAGTTTGGACAACTCATTCCGCCAAACTTTGGGAATGTTATTGTAGTTCCAAATACCAACTTTTACCTAAAAAACTTAATATTAAAAGAAATAATAATAATAAAATAATAATGATAAATAAATAAATAGGTAAATAAAACACGGAAAATCATGAAATCGGTAACAATTGAGTAGTACTAGTAGTACTCAACAACCGAGTAGTTAACTAGCTTAGTTAATTACATCACTATAACTAAATTGTAGTTAGTAGTTAATAATGTTTAACTACTTTTTCCAATTGTTAGTTAGTACTTACTCTTTTTCTAACTACTAATTAGTAATTGCAAAAAAGTAGTTACTTCTCTGTAACTACTAACTACTGGTTGTTAGTTGCACGATGTAGTTAACTACTAGTAGTTAGTAGTTAAAAATGTAGTTAACTACGACAAGTAGTTAACTACTGCCCAACACTGGTTTTCAATAATGAATTTTAACCCACCCTCAAAATTTATTGGTTTACGTTTCAAGGTGCGTAGAATCCAAAAAGGCTGCAGATTATTACACAAAGGATTATTATTTTTCTATATAGATTACTCGTCTGCAAAGAACACGACTTGTCACCAGCCATAATTACTACCTACCTACCTACCACATACCTACTTCGCAATCAAGTTTATTTGAAAGAAATAAACGCTTCACACTCATTTCGAAGAAACAGGGATTGTTAGGAATTATCACCCTAATTATTAGGAAATTATTACCCTAATTATTACTATTACCCTAATTATTAGGAAATTCGATTGCTGGTTACTAAGGATGCAGAACTGAGTTCAACTCGAAGAAACGAACAGCGATCGCATTTTGGTCAGCTAAAATTAGAACGGAGTCTAGACCTCTCAGGTGATTCACGCTCGTGTTTCTGATTCGGATGGTCAAATTCTTATTCAATTTTTGGATTCTACGTACCTTGAAACATAAACCAACAAATTTTGAGGGGGGGGGGGGGGGGTAAAAATGTTTTTTTTCTTCGTCGATTCCAAAGGTCCATTATTGAAAGTAATAAACTAAAGTTATTGAAAATAAATAAATCGAAAGTCACGTTTCTTCGCAATCAAGCGAGTCACACTTCCAGATTGTTAATTCTGTGTTCCACATCAATCATTTTCGAATTAGGAGATTCTATATGTGTCTGTGCTCAGTTCCTGGTAAGCCTACTCAGAACAATGAATAACTGTGATTGTACGTATTTTGGGTGAACCCAGGTTTGTTGTTAAAATTAGGAATTCCTAAATCGAGATGTAGAAGGGTCTTACCTGAAGGGTTCGATGTCCTTGGCTGGAACACGGGTGCAGTTGAAGACTGTTGAACTCTGGTTTGTACCTTTATACGAAATAAATTGCTTTCCCACCAACCAGGTATACCTTTTGTTGTCCCAACCTTAATCCCTTTCCAGTTGTTAAGTATCGGAAAATCCCAGGTAAGTGACACCCGAACGGAAGGTTCTTGGGGGTCAGTGGCTCTACTTCTGATTGTGTTGAAATTCCTAGGTCGCTGCCACCACTCTGAGATCAGTGAACTGACTCGGAGAAAAATACCCAAAGATAGTAAAATTTGCAAGTTACCAAGTCTGATTGACGAATTGAGAGAGAGTGGAAATACTTAAATGAGGAAACACAGAATTAAACACGTAAGGTAAATGTGCCAAAAGCGGACATGTTAAGAGGAATCAGTCAATTTTTTTCATCTCCCTGTTGATTTTCATCGCCTAAGACGTTTTCCATTAATTAATTCTGCGCTTCAGGTATCCCTGAATATTACTGGGCTTTAAAATTGTTCCAATCTTTTGAATCATGCCCAAAAAACCTCAAAATTCGGATCCCATCAAACCGTGCCTAATGCGGACACCCAAAATCATCAGTATTGATAAAGCGGACATGTTAGGCTGAAAAAAAGGACAGGCTTCGTTAGTTGAACCATAAGTATATTTGTATTAAAAAAAGTAGTTTTCTAGATTCTACATTCGAATCCATATCACAGACTGAGTATTCAGTCTTAGGAAATCATAGGAAAATATTAAATTTGGTACGAGTGCGTACTTACAGCTGCATTCGTACTCACGCAGGTACATAGTATTATCATATCAGTTAAAAATCAAGGCACTAGACCTCAAAACTACTATCACATATTAATTCCACACAGACAATTAGGTACTCAAAATTATCACGAGAGCTATCTACTTAAATCCGGGGACCGGCGATTCCTTCCCGACCTCCAAAAAGCATGGCGATTCCTTCCCCTTAAAGTGATGGCGATTCCTTCCGGTTACTCAATTCCTTCCGCCGTGCGATCGGCGATTCCTTCCCGTTACTCAATTGCTTCCCACCCAGGTTTAGGTCAGTTTCAAAGCATTTCGGACTTGACTGTTTATTGCACTAATGTATTATTATGCATGCGCTGCTCCAAATGAACCAAATTTACGAGGAGTTGCCAACACCTTCCAAATTTGATCGAATTTTATGTTTCTGACATCTTTCAGATTTTCCCCATAAAGTGAGCCTATTCTTGATGTTGGCTTCATTATTACAACGTCACATCCAGCTAATCCTAAACTTTTGACTCGACAAACGAACATAACTGCATCACCATTTTTGTTATAATGCTTAGCCACTATGAAACTTCCCTCCTTGATTAACTCCACGGTTTCTTCTTTCCTGTCTTCCAGAGCCTCCACTTCATAGTCATGGGCAGGAGGTAACTCGTGCGGTCCATCCCTCTCTCCATCTTCTTCTGAAATTCTTGTCTCCTTCATAGCTTCAATGCCCAGATGTTCTGTTGAGTCCTGGACGGACGCTTTAGGTAAAGCCTTTCTTTCATCTTCGTTGTGGGCAGCAGTGGATATTTGTTGTTCCTTTTCATAGTTTCTTCCCTGTTCTTTACAATCTGGAGTTTTCTCAGTGTTTGCTTCAAGCTCGTATTCTGAATGCTGGACCAGAGCAATGGGCCCCTCCTCTCTTTGAAGCGCTGTAAATTCTTGAGGATCAATGTCAAGACCATCGAGATCAAATGTACTATTTACAAGTAAATCATCTCCTTCCACATACTCAATTGGTTCATGAGCGAGTTGTGGGGACCGTTCTAAAGTGGATTGAGTTACAAGCACGGGTTCAGCGGGAGTGTTTACTGCTCCACAGTCCATCAATACAATTGGCGTAACCGGAGAAATATTCTCTGCAGTGGAAGTTTCAAGTTCCCTTGTAATTTCTGGGTGTTCCTCCACAATCTCGAAATCGTCATCTGAGGGCTCCCATTGTTCACTCTCAGAAGAAGATGATGAGAGAACCTTCTTCTTACTTCTAGTGGCACGTTGTGGTAGTCTTCTGGTGGAAATATTTTTCTTCTTGCCTCTCTCTTCCTTTTTTTTCTTCAGAAGCTCTTCTTTCTCAGTCTTTTTTCTTTGTCTTTCCATTGCTCTTTTCTTTTTTCTGTAGGTACTTCTAAATCCAATTTTTTCTTTGCTTTATTGGCTTTGACATTGGTGTCCTCTTTAGGTGCACGAAAAAAAAATGCTGGCTGGTAAAGAGGACATTGGTGTCCGCTTTTGCTGAACCTCCTCATGGCAGAAGCATGAAAACCGGACACTGGTGTCCTCTTTATCAACTAACAACTTTTTTCATGTGCCAAATGAGGACACCATCTATCGGGGGTTTTAATATAAAAACAGGAATTATCCCATTGAAAACTAGCATGGAAAAGGTTATTTAGACGGTAATGAGTCAAGCAAGAAAAAGAACCACTACAAATATGCAACATTATCCTTAATGCTGACCTTCTCTTCCTTCCCATCTCGCACAACGTTTCACTAAACAAATCTACAAAAACAGTGAAGGTAGTTTTTAGGTTTACCCTGTATCTTCCTTTTCACTCTCAACTTCTTCTTCTTCGTTTTGCCTGCTCCATGTTAGCCCTAGTTTACATAAAATTCTGGAGCCACAAGGATCTGAAGGCTAGTATCCTTATTCTTTACTGATTTCAGGGAAGTGTCCGCTTTTGGGTCAGTGTCCGAATTACCCCCTTTTACCTTAGGGTTTTTATTCATGAAAATACAAAATTTAAATCGTGAAGCGGAATGTTGTTAATTCTGACTTTTGCTCTGATGGAGCTGACTTTAATAAAATTGACTTTAAATTCACCACACTTAAAGATAAAGACTGAAATATTGAAATACAAAATATAATATGAATTTACTTCTTCTTAAAATTACAACGGACTTAGACAATTTTGACTTTACTTTATAACAAAAACTTCTTCTTACTTTACTCTACTTTCTCCTTACACAACTTTCTCTAACACAATTTCTCTTCTACTATTACGTTACTTTTCGTTACACTTAACTTTACTTTACTTTACTTTCACAGTTTCTCTTATTACTTATTTTTGCAGGACGTTTAGAAAAGGGGGAAGGTTTGCCAGATTTGAAGAAAAGGGGTAAGCGCTTACGAAGGAAGGTTTTGAGGGAATGGGCTCACCTATGGCCGAGCTTGAATTCTTGAGAATTTCCGTAGCAGTTGAGATTCCAAGGCCTCGTTCCTTGAAGGCTTGTTGAGGGATTGCCGGGGAGGTACGGAGCAGATTTGTTCCGGTTCGTGGTACGAACTTCGGTCCGGTACGTACTTGCGGCGGTTAAGGGAGAAGGCTGTAGTGTTCTGAGCTCGCGCCTTGGCTACTCGAACTCGCGGAATCACTAACTGGCGGGAAGAAGCTCACAGACTATTTGCACGAGAATTCTCAGTTCTGATCACTTGGTTACGATTAGAGGGGATGATCCATACACAGCTAGGTTTGATCACACACGAGACGCGTCACTGGTAGAATGAGGGGCTGGTGGTGGGGGCACCCCTATTTAAGCCCTCCGGCCATCTTGGTTTGTGATGGGGGAGGCTTCGATGGTGGCGCTCGTGTGGTGCGGGTGTGTGCTGGCGGACATCAATGTGGCAAAGAGGCGGTTGCTTTCATGGAAGTAAACTCGTATGGATGTATTGTCATTTCGGATTTCTGTCTGAGGGGCGGTGTCTAATTCTGGTCCATTACATAACTGCCATACTTACCTTAATAATGCAGCCACAGGACATGATTTGAGTTTTCCTTTTGGTAGGTATTGGAAGATAGCGAAGTAAATTCGCTCAAAATTATTCCTTTCAAACTCTTCGTATTCAGAGCATAGTTATAACACGTACCTATATTTTCGAGGATTGTGTCATCATTAAATTATACTTTTGCTAACTATTCAGAAGAATGAAAAAGTCTATTTTTAAACTTTTTTTTTTTTTTTTTTTTTTAAGATTTGGATTTTATTGGGTTGGTTAACGAACTATATATGCAATTTCAGAGCCTTAAACTCAAAGTAACGTTTGTTCTTTTGATTTTTATATCTGCTGACCAATTGTAAAGCTTGCGTTGTTTCTGAATCAAACTTTTACTGACGTCTCCCATTCAGTTTGATTCTACCAATTTGGAGAAGGATTAGAATTGGGTGGTAATCGAAAGACGAATGTCAGGATGTCTGATTACGTAGGTACCTATTCCAAACTAGCTGATATGTGCCAGCTACCATTACACGCTCATTACTTATCGGTGGTTGAGACATCTCATTGAAATGCCACAAATAGCTTCTCGATGTAAGCAGGTACTTATAGAATAAATCATAGTGGCTTTCTTCATTCGCAGTGATTATGTTGACTGGGGATAGATTTCGGCAACATCCTCGTGATTCATTTAATGTAAGTTAAGTGGTTTTCCGCTATGCTAGCATCGTCAGAACTTCTGGCTCATTTTATATTGATACCACAAAGGCGCTATGCCCAAAAATGTCTCTTTTGAGATAAATGGGTCAGTGACATCATAGGAAAATACTCTTTCATAAGGATAAATGATTGTAGAGTTTAAAACTTTGAAAATGGCTAATAAACAGAAAAATTGACAGGGTTTTATGTCTCCTCTCGAAAAATAGTTAACGGTTCGGTGCTTTGTCCAAAAGACGAATGCACAATGGTTCTATGTCCCAATAAGATAGCTATAAAATTCAATTGGGTTGTGGACACTGGAGCTTTGTCTGGACCTAGCCCCTTTGTGCACTGAGTTTATGGGACTTGGACACAGTTAGTTACCCAGAAGGTGAAAGCTTGCATGCCACCGTAGAGCATCGAAAAAAACCATTCGCTCCCTAAGAACTCAAGCGAGCCTTACAATGAATAGAAACATTGTATATTTAATGGACTTACAATAAATCAGGAAACCAAAACTGAATCCCAATAGATTGTACACTACGGGAAATAGGCCAAATTTCCGTTCAAATGTCAGCTAGTTAAATGCGAGCATTAGTCATTTCATTGAAATGAGTTTTGTGTTGTACTCAGTTATGCTTCCATTGTAACCAATGGTCAAATTAAGATTTTATTATTGATTGATTATTTATTTTTATTTGATCTGGATAACGATTTTATGGCAAGTAGGTATTCCATGCAAAAGGATAATAATTAGACCCCAAATGGACAATATCAGTCCGGGTGCGATGAGTTTCATAGGGGACCATTTAAACACCAACCCGCACAATCCCTGACTAGGATGAGAATTGTAGAAGTTATGGCTGTGGCAAGGATTTCATGACAGACAGACAGACACGGAACCAAAATTGTTCAGGAAGGTCTGAAACGTAAAATGCGAGTGGAAATTTTGATTTTGGAGAACTTTTTTTTCAATCTTGAAATGTGAAAATAAAGCCTGTAGGACAAACCGTTCGTTCCCTACGAGAATTTAAGAGTTGGACTTAGATCAATCTGAAACACGAGAGTGCATCGCAAAAGAGGCTTAATCTCCGTCCAAAATTTAATGTTAGCTGACCGAAATGCGATAGATGTTTTTCTTCAAGTTGGTTGGTAGTAACAATGGCAAAGCCGTGTTCTTTGCAGACGAGTGATCTATATAGAAAAAAATAAACCTTTGTGTAATAATTTGCAGCGTTTTTTGTTCGACGCGGAAATCTATCTAGTTGTGTACTAGGTACGTCACCTGAATTTCGAATTTCGCCTTTTAAGGGAGGGGGTGAAGGGGGGTTAATGCTTAAAAAACGTGCGTTTGCGGGCATAATCTTGTAAACTCTGCCCAGGCCTCAATTTCCAACCGATTTGCGTGTTTCTTTTTTTCGACACAGAAATCTTCCAAATTGCTCACTATTTCACCTGAGTATCAAAATTCGCAAGGGGAGGGGGGGATAATATTCACAAAATGTCCAATTTTTCAATATTTCGGTTTTTTTATAACTTAATAATTGTACCCAAGCTTTGAAATTGAGGAAAAATTCTCATTATAACTCCAGAATTTCATGAATAATTCTGGAATTATGAATAATGAATAATGAATGGAACTGATAGTGGTGCCACCATGGTGCCAGGAGACCATAAACCGCATATTTAGTGGGTTTCTTTGTGTTTCACTACGGATGTGAACTACTACGGACTGCCTGCCAAAACTTAACAGATGAAAGTTCAACGTTACGACGTATTTCCTCTTTGGTGCCAGACTGGGGGGGGGGGGGACTCGAATTCGCATGTTGGGTATCGTAGATCATGGATTTTGAAATGCTCTTCAAATTCGTGGCTCCATGCCGCTAAAAATGTTATGGTGGATAATGGTGAGGAGAGGTGGGGGGAGGACAGACCACTATTTCTTGCTTTTAAAACTAAGGTAAAAGCACCATTGGTGGAACGTTGACCAGAGAAATGGGTATAATAAGGTTTTAACGACAATTTTGAGGTTCCTTCAGCCTCCAGTATGATCAACTGTTATTACCGGTCATGTGAAAAAAGAAGAAATTATTTCTTGTCTGAATGAGCGACAGCCGGACAAGAAAAGTGACAGTCAGTCGGAACGTGGCAGCTGAAGCTCCATTTGTTAGTGAAATTGACAAGGTACGTTCCTCCGAAATTAGTGTTTATTGCTGATTGTGTTCTTTCTTTGTGGTTTCATTTGGTTTCAATATTGTTTATTATGTTAGTTCTTCATGTTCTTGAGTTTTAAACGTCTCTATCATTAGTTTTTTCAATATATCAACCATTCCACTATTGGCACATAATTTTCGTCGAGAGTACCATTGGTGGAATGGTCATTCCACTATTGGAACTCAACTATTTTTTGTAAATAAAGATTTTTGTATCTAATTGTTATTTGTAAATTCATCAAACGACTCCAACATATTCAAATATCTCGTCTCTACCCCGTAGCCAATAGTGGAATGGGGTTGATAATATCAACAATACCATATTATGGTATTCCAAGACTAGAACATCTATATTCCACCATTGGATCAATGCAGTATTTGGTTGCTCTCAAATGTTTCTGCTGTTGGTTCATGTCATCAGTGATTTTTCAAAAATTTACCAAACCTTCCAAAAGAACCTGAAAAGGATCTGCTAAAAATTACTTAGGTAGGTACTTATTAGTACCGAGGATCGTGTGTTCACTCCTCATCTTTTGAAATGTTGGTTTTTCTTCATCTTCATTTGTGTTTGCTTAATTTTGATTTCATTGTTATTTAGTTACATCTCAATATGCCGAACCCGAAGCTTTCGGAGCTACTCGATGGAACACAATGAGAAGAAACAACCATGAGCCCATCCTCCTAGATCCCACACGATTGTTCATTATTGTATTATTCGAATTGAATATTTGAAAATGTGGTCAATTTATTATTTATTGAATATACCTATAACTACTACCTACCTAATGCCCAATTCATATTGTTAATAAAAATGATTAAGTGCCTACATAAGTATTTATAACGGGGAAATTTTAATGACGAGTTGAAATTTTGGCATCGTTCCACGACTGGAGCAAAAAATTCCAACTTAGGAACACCCACAATTTTCAGCGTTCCACTAATGGTACAAAACAAGAAGCTGAGGAAAACGGATTATTATAACAAAAAACTACTTTGAAAGCAATTTTCAGACATTCTCCGTAAAGGGGAAGATTTGCTGGAGCCATTGGCGTCTTCATAAGTTTTTGATCTGAAAAATTTAGAAAAATACCACGAGAACCGAGTACAATTGAATTGCTAAGGACCTTAAGCATTCCACCATTGGTGCTTTTACCTTAAATTGCACCGAGTGAAACAGTTTTATCGCTTATCAACTGGTTTAAATTGACCTAATGTTTATCCAATGGGACGTCCCCTGGAATGCATGCATTACTAAACATTCTGTGATTCCAACATGATAATGCCAATAGGTAGGGTGAACACATCGTTTCAACTGAAAGAGAAAGTGAGTAATAGGTAGGTACCTAATAGGTTGATTTGTGAAGAACATAAACAAAAGGAAGGATTAGTTGGGGGGGTCGTATTAAGGTCCTTCCTGGAAACCGAGATTTCAGTTGCTGTTGATTCTATGGCAACGTGCCCCGCGCATGCGCAGTGCGATCTGCTCTCACCTAAGGGCTGGACAAGTCGTCAGTAAGTATTTCTTCTTGGTAGGTCGGGGTCTAAGTGATAGGTTCTGGGTTGTGGTTCCAGAATGCATCTGATAAAGTGAATTCTCATGTGCGATGTTCCTTTTGATTACGTCCGTCGATTTACTACACGGGTTGTGCATGGCCTTTTCGAAACAGCGGGTCGGAGTGGAAGTGTTGATAAGTGTGGTAAGTGACCAACACCATCCCCCAGGAATCAATTCTACGACAGTCGTACTTCTCAACAGGTATCTAGCTATTTAAGCCCAATATTGCAGGGTAACCATTTCTCCAGATCTCCCCGTACATGTAGTTACAGATTCTGAGGATATAAAGTAGAATTTTCACGATGAAGGCGGAAATGTTGGGGTTGGTGTGACTTGCAGGTCAACGCTCTTTCAGCTTCGGACTCCTAGGCAGTGTTGCCAACAAGCGGCTACCAAAACCCCCTGAGCCAACCTCGAAAACCCCCCAAAACCCCCCAAAAAAGAGAAACCCTAAAACTTAAGGATAAAATAACAATATCAATGAATACAATGCAATTTTTTTTTTTTTTAGTAGTAGATTGTAATTCATTAATGATTTGAGGGTGGAGTGGATCTTGAAGACAATGCAATTATTGTATTAGCGATATACGTTTCAGGTCATACAGGTTTTGAAAAAAACATTAAAAACATTTTTATAAATAAACTAGTTTCTTCAGGTAGGGTACTTTTTTGTACAAAAAATCAAAATGTCAAACAGTGAGGTCGCATTCGACCCCCATCTCCAAAACCTTCTCAATTTCTTCAAAACTTCAAGTTTGCTAATAGTAACGAGCGTGAACGGACGAATAAACTTCAAGAATTTATCAAAGTGTGTGCTTGCGAAAGATCAAAGATCGAAAAAAGTTCCTCCAAAACTCCAAAATTATAGTCCCATTGAGCCCACGATAGACATTGGTAAATTCGGTGAAGTTTTTCACTCCATTGAATATATATTACCTGCTGCTATTTTAATTGCTGATTCATTTTTATTCTACCCAAATCCCCCCGACTCGTCGGTAGAAACCCCCAAAAAAAAACCCAAAAGATTTCTCCCCCCAAAATCCCCCCGTCAAGAAAAAAAAACCCCAAATTTGGGGGGGAAACCCCCAACTTGGCAACACTGCTCCTAGGTCCTATTCTAGTGTAGTTTCAATGGCCGCACACACAATCTGACTTGAAAATTCATCTTCTGAAGAAACTCTCTCCATTTTGGCTTTGAACAGTACCCATATTTTTTCAGTCAGATTTCGGCGTATTGACGTTTTCGGCATTCTTTCCAATATTTGGTACCAATAGATTCTCATGAAACATCAATCTGCTATTGAAATTCAAATTACTACATTTTTGCTTCCAAGTCTATCAAGGTAGCGAAAGCTTTGTTTTCACTTTTGAAGGTTAAAAAAAAGTTCTCCAAAATCATAATTTCCACTCGCGTTTTACGTTTCAGACCTTCCTGAACAATTTTGGTTCCGTGTCTGTCATGAAATCCTTGACACAGCCATAACTTCATTCTCATCCGATTTCGATGACATTTTCGGAGATTATGCGAGTTGGCGTTTAGATAGTCCCTTATGAAAATCATCACCCCCAGACTTATAGTAGCCACTGCGCATGCGCAAAAGTATATTTCCTTGTTACAGGCATAACTTCATTTTCCAATTTTCACTTTTTTAAATAATGTTCAGAGATTGTGCCCGTTGACGTGTCCCCTATGAGGGTAGTGGAAGGTACTTAGAGATTGATATTTTGAGATCAACTACTATGCATCGGATCATCTACCGAGTCGGGTTATGGATACAAGGAAGCTATGTGCCAAACCCACTTTTTTTTTGTGTTTTTGACATTTCCGCATTTAAACGGTAATAACTTCTTTGATTTACAAGATAAACTCAGATATGATCTTACTTTTGAAAAGAGTGTAACATTTTGTATACCTAAATTTAGTAGAAAATACAATTTTTTGAAGCGATTTGTAAAAAATAAAAAAATTGGCCTAGATCAACAATTTTTTTCTCCAAAAATATCATAAAATCACCCTGTCCAGCGATTCCTCCCAAAAAAATTCCCTGAGTTTTCCAGCGTCAATATTCGTATTTTTCCAGGGTTATAAATAAACTAAAATATAAATAAAATAATGTGATAATAATTTCTCAACATTCTGAAATGAAAAAGAACTAGAAAACGTTTGGCAAGAGGGTGTGGCACAGAGCTTCTTCGTATCCTCGATTGTATGGGTTATCCGATGTATAGTAGACCTCAAATGACCATGAATCCATGAAGTAGTACCTTCCACTACCCCCTCAGGAGGCCATCTGCACTTCAACCTGCACAATCCCTGAAAACGTCTGTTACGAGTATATGGATTTTACAATTGGACATTCGCAAAGGTTAATGTCAATTCAGGAACGATGATTTTCATAGGAAACCGTCTACACTACAGTCCACACATTTCCTAAAATTTCATGAAATTCGGTTAAAAAATTTAGAAATTTAAATTTGCGCATGCGCTAAGGCAATTTTCAGGGACGATGATTTTCATGGAGGCTCATACTCTGCCCAGGCCTCAACTTCCGACCGATTTGCGTGTTTTTGGTTTATTATTTTCAATAATGAACCTTTGGAATCGACCAAGAAAAAACATTTATTTTGAGACCACCGGGAGCTCTGTAGGACAACCCGTTCGCTCTCTTCAAGAACTTACGTCGGACTTACGATAAATCAGAAACACGAGTGTGAATTACCAAAGATTTTTCTAATCTCCGTACAAATTTTAGCTGACCAAAATGCGATCGCTGTTCGTTTCTTCTAGTTGAATTCAGGTTTGCTTCCTTAGTAACCAGTAATCGAATTTCCTAATAATAAATTAGGGCAACCTCAACTCTCTGTTTCTTCGAACTGAGTGTGAAGCGTTTATTTCTTCCAAAAAAAACTTGACTATGAAGCAGTCAGGTAGTAGCTATGGTCGGTAGATGGTGACAATGGCAAAGCCGCGTTCTTTGCAGACGAGTGATCTATGTAGAAAAAATAAACCTTTGTGTAATAATTTGCAGCGTTTTTTTTGTAATTTCAGAAAAACTCAAAATCAAAAAACTATGATTGGAAGACTTTTTTGAAGATTATAGCTTATAAGAAATTAAAGAATTTAGTGGAATGACCCATTATTTTAGGAATTGTGCACCGTTGAAAATTTCTTTTGTGTTTTTCTCAAAACTTCGTTTTTAGGACGTCCCACAGTAAGACTTGGGCGTCCTTATGCGATCGATCTGGGGTAAAGTTGGACAACACTCAACAGAAAAAAAAATAACCACACATTAATCCGTTTTAGACCATTCTGAATCCAAATCCGCGAAAAAAAAAACCATAGGTGTATGTCTGTGTGTGTGTGTGTGTATGTGTGTGTGTGTGTCTGTGTGTGTGTAACAAAATCTTGTGTACTCTGCACAGGCCTTAGTTCTCAACCGATTTTCCTGGTTCTTTTTTTGTTCGTCGCGGAAAACTATCTGGTTGTGCACTACGTCGCCGGAATTTCGAATTTTGCCTTTTAAGGGGAGGAAAGGGGGGGTTAATGCTTAAAAAACGTGCGTTTTTGGGCATAATCTTGTGTACTCTGCCCAGGCCTCAATTTCCAACCGATTTGCGCGTTTATTTTTCGTTTGACGCGAAATACTATCTAGTTGTGCACTACGGCGCCGGAATTTTGGATTTTGCTTTTTAAGAGGGGGAAAGGGGGGGTTAATACTTAAAAAACGTGCGTTTGCGTGCATAATCTTGTAAACTCTGCCCAGGCCTCAATTTCCAACCGATTTGCGTGTTTCTTTTTTCGTTTGACGCGAAATACTATCTAGTTGTGCACTACGGCGCCGGAATTTTGGATTTTGCTGTTTAAGAGGGGGAAAGGGGGGGTTAATACTTAAAAAACGTGCGTTTGCGTGCATAATCTTGTAAACTCTGCCCAGGCCTCAATTTCCAACCGATTTGCGTGTTTCTTTTTTCGTTTGACGCGAAATACTATCTAGTTGTGCACTACGGCGCCGGAATTTTGGATTTTGCTGTTTAAGAGGGGGAAAGGGGGGGTTAATACTTAAAAAACGTGCGTTTGCGTGCATAATCTTGTAAACTCTGCCCAGGCCTCAATTTCCTACCGATTTGCGTGTTTCTTTTTTTGTTTGACTCAAATAACTTCCGAGTTGTACATAATTTCACCCGAGTACCAAAATTCGCAAGGGGAGGGGGTGAGTGGGGGGATAATATTCACAAAATATCCGATTTTTCAATATTTCGGTTCCTTTACTGCTTACTAATTGTACCCAAGCTTTGAAATTGAGGAAAAATTCTCATTATACCTCCGGATTGTCATGAATTATTCTCTGTACCACCATGGAACTAATAGTGGTGCCACCATGGTGCCATGATGCCATAAACCGCTTATTTCGTGTTTTTTTTTGTGTCTCACCTTGAATACGGATGTAAACTTCGACGGACCGCCTACCAAAACTAACAGATGAAAGTTCAATGTTACGACGTATTTCCGCTTTGGTGCCAGACTGGCACCATTGTTGGCGTTGGGAAGGTGGTGGAGGGGGGGGGGGGGGGGTGAACTCGAATTCGCATGTTGGGTATCGTAGATCATGGATTTTAAAATGCTCTTCAGATTCGAGTTTCTTGCCTAAAGTAATAAATAAATTACATCGAGTGAAACAGTTTTATCACTTAACAACTGGTTAAACTAATCTAATGCTTATCCAATGGGACGTCCCCTGGAATGCATGCATTACTAAACAATATGTTTGAACATAGCGCCTTTGCGCTTCAAGATCAGATCCTGGCTCTTATATTTATCTTGTATATTGGTTGGTAGGTAGGTACTTATTATTGACCTTGGTGAAATGAGAGGGGTGATAATTGATAAATTAATGCATTAATTTGTGGGTTCCAAATACCCAGGTCTTATGTTCATAAAAGCAAGACTTCCAAGCGGTAGTAAGAGGAATTTTTTCAACATCTCAAAACCACCAGTTTTTCTGACGCGTTTTTTCTTCCTATCAATTCTTGTGAAGATGAGCGAAAGATGCGCCGAAATGTCCGCTTCCCATCAGACCAGCCAACTTCATTCTTGCTGTTGAGTATAGGAGAGAATAAGAGGTCTGAATGCAAACATTTTCAAAAAAGGTTTGAAAAAATAAATGTACTCTTTGAGAAAAAGAGAGCTTTGAGTAATCCACGCGGTAATTTTCCACGAAATCGAACGGTGGAATCCTCTAATTCATGAAAATAACGAGGGAAAATTCTGCCAAATCGGTAAGGCTCTCTTAGTTTCCATCGTATCCCAAAATTTGGAGCGATTGATGAGTAGATGAGTAGTATAAGTAACTTATATAGTATAGGTTGAATTTTCGTCCAACTGGCATTCCTGGTATCGCGAACAGGTAAGTAGATGATAATTGAACATATCTGTATTCTCATCTTGCAAGCACCTTTGTTTTGTAGTTCTGCTTTTGATAAGATCTATTCCTCTACGATATCGACCTAGTACTTACCTACTGTACTCCGAGAACCTTGGCGATTAAATATTCCAGTGCAGTTCTTGCACTACTTACATCATCTGCCTGGGGGTTGCAGCATTGGTCACAATATAAAGCTCATATCATTAAAGATGCAAGTAGGTGAAGTTCCTCACGATCTACCTTTGCGGAGGGCTGACACGCTTCAGGAGCCACAAGAACCTTGCCCAGGTGTCCCTTGACCCAAAATTACGTGAAATATTGTCGTCCTTCCATTGCTCGAAAAGAAACCAATTACCAGGCAGCTATACTTAGTTACAACAATATTAAATACATAAAAATGTATTCGTGAAACAGATAGGATGGCAAGATGAAGGTCGTTTTACTCCAAGGACATTCGACTTGTGAATTATTGTCTTATTTTCACAATTTTATCAGACATTACAACCCTCGTAACTGGCAAACCTGTATGGAGTTTTTTTTTCCGATTTCGATGTAATTTTCAGGAATTGTGCGGATTGGCGTGTAGAAGGTCCCCTATGAAAATGAAAATCATCACCCCTGGACTGATAGTAGCCACTGCCCAAGCACTAACGAGTATTTCCTTGTAACATCCATAACTTCTACCAATACCATCTGAATTCGATGAAATTTCAAGGGACTGTGTGAGTTGGCATGTAGAAGGTCCCCGATAAAAATCATCCCCCCGGAGTGAATGTACCTGAAATCCATGCAACAGCCATCCGAATTCAATGAAATTTTCAGGATTGTGCAGGATATAGTCCCCTATGAAGGGATGCAAGGTACTTAGAGATTGATGTTTTGAGATTAGCTACAATGCATCGTATCATCAATACAATGGGGTTACATACGAGGAAGCTATGTGCCACACCCACTTGGCAGACTTTTTTCTCAATCATGAAAATTGAAAGCAATGCTTCCACTACCTTGGTAGACTCGGAAGCAAAGTGTTATAGCTAGGCAAAAGTTGTTCCAAAATTAATTGCTGAATCGATACCTGAAGTGTCCTCGTTCTTATTCCGTTCTCTTAGGTACCAATGTCACAATTACCCAACACCATAATGCCAATTCAACCGACAAGAATGAAACAAAAAATAGCAAACGAACAGCAAAGTTTCTGATAATTGTTTCAAAAGTAGCAAACGAATAGGAACACTGGGATAGCAGTTAAAAGTCGCTGAACTGGATTTATGGCTCTAGGTTCAGATCAGAGATGGGCGAATTCTTATTCATAAATACGATTATGAATACAAATCATATCTGCGATTTTATGATTATGAATACGAATACAGGTATGAATATGAATATGAATACGAATACAATCATATTCACACTTTGAATATGATTTTCCCCCGTATTGGTATTTTGAATACGATTTCATGATTTTTTCTATGATTTCCCTAAATATCGATTTTTTAAACGATTTTCCCTGAAAATCATAATTTTTTTATGATTAAATCATAAAAAAATCATAGAAAATTTTTCTCCCGAACTCTTGACATATTTATTGCCTAACATTGTCAAGAGTAATCAATCAAAATTCTAAACGGTCATGAGTTCTTATAGGATTTTTCACGCTGAATCGAATGAGATCAACACCAGGTCGCTACGACCAACCGTATTGAAACTAGACAAAAATCGTGTTTTATTAACGATTTGCACTGAAAATCATTAAAAAATTATGATTTTTACCGGAATTTTGGTCATATTCATTCCCTAAAATTGTCAAAATAATCAATAAAAATTCGAAACGCTCACCAATTTTTATAAGATGTTTCACGCAGAATCGAATGAGACCAACACCAGGTCGCTACGACCAACTGAATAGACGAAATACGACGAAATTTCCGGTAAAAATAATAATTTTTTGATGATTTTTAGTGCAAATCGTTAAAAAAAAAACACGATTTTTGTCGTAGTTTCAATACGGTTGGTCGTAGCGACCTGGTGATGGTCTCATTCGATTCAGCGTGAAAAATCCTATTCGGAATTTGTGAGCATTTCGAATTTTGATTGATTATTTTGTCAATGTTAGGTCATAAATATGTCCAGAGTTCGGGAGAAAATCATTTTAAAAAAGTATGATTTTCAGGGAAAAATCTTTAAAAAAATTAGATTTTCAGGGAAATCATAGAAAAATCATAAAATCGTATTCAAAATACGAATACGGGGAAAAATCGTATTCAAAGTGTGAATGCGATTGTATTCGTATTCATATTCATATTCATACCTGTATTCGTATTCATAATCATAAAATCGCAGGTATGATTTGTATTCATAATCGTATTTATGAATAAGAATTCGCCCATCTCTGGTTCAGATCATTAGAAATTAGGTTAGATAAACTATAAAAGTGTGTAATCGATAATCTAGTATTACATTATATGAGTAATTTTCATTGCAAATAATAACACTTCCTTTCCCATTTAAGGTATGTACCCCACTGTTTGTTAAAATTCTGAATTGCAATAAACTATTTTTCTATTTTATTTTCATTTTTATTGCATCTTCTAGGTAATTGATAGGTACGACACAGTCTGGTTTGAAATTTATCTTACGAGCGTTCATGCGTGGTAGGTACAAACACCAACAAAACGATGAATGGTTGGCTCACCTGTAACGAATTATTTTTAATTACCAATAATTAACGCTGCAAAATACACTCATTCCCATGCCGAGCTTTTTTTCCAGCGCTCATGTTAGAACGGAGGCTATGAAATGCTAATTTGGTCCTCCAACCATCCGTTTAAGAGCCATTCGAGACACTACATTCCCGAGCAAAGTCGAAAGAAGATGCGAAAATCGGTATTTTTTGTTGCGATTTCAAGACTTAGGCGTCGAAGTTACATAAACGGTCTTTATGGGATCTTGGAAGTAGATTTCCGTTTTAGATTGTAAAAAAAGAGAGAAAATTACTTCTGCGACCTTGACCGAGAAGACGAATGGGATAATAATATCGGAGTCGCGGGATTGTTGTCAATTCAAGAGCGAGGTTACCCGGAAGGCATTCCGTTCTCACGAGATGATTCGATTATTGTGGCGGTTTTTATGGAAATGTATCTAAATCAGATACCAACCTACAGAGTATTTTCCTTATTAGGTTGGTTTAGGCTTGGAATATCCAGTTACTAATAATTAGTATTAGTAACTGGATAATAATAATTATTATTATCAAATAATTATTAAATAATTACCTATTATTTAATAAAATTATAATTTAATTTTATTTAATAATAATAATTTTTTTTAATTTTATTTAAAAAATTATTTAATTTTATTTAAAAATTTTATTTAAAAAATTATTTAATTTTATTTAAAAAATTATTTAAAAATTTAAAAAATTATTTAATTTTATTTAAAAAATTATTTAAAAATTTAAAAAATTATTTAATTTTATTTAATAATAATACATTTTTAATTTTTTTTAATTTAATAAAATAAAATTTAATTTAATCATTATTATTTAATAAATATTATCAAATAATTATTAAAATAATTATTATTTAATGATGGGGAAGTTGGGCCAATTATGGCCCACGAGACAGTGGGCGATAATGGGGACAACCGAGAAATGTGAACCGCTATCAACCACTATGATAGGTTATAGTGGTTGTTAATCCTGGATGTCCAAGTTGTCAATGGCAGCTTGGACATGGAGCAGACTTGGCGGGCTAAGATAAGATAGTATGATAGAGTGATTTACAGCAAGCGGTGTCGGAGCTAAAAGGAGTGGCACCCAACAACATCAGGGTGATGGCTGCAACCTTGTCATGGTGAGGGGTGTGGTGCGGGAAAAGTGCCACGGAGTTGCGCGAGTTAGGCATCTCAGTAGGTGTACTCCACAGTATCACCACCCGAATCCTGCTCGGCTCACATATGAACTGGTGTTCGTTTTACAGAGGCACTTCATCCCTCTCTCCCACCCCCACCTTCCTCATCTTCCCTCATCCCTAGGGCCTGGTGAGTCCTGGGCGTCCTCCCCATTATATTTGATTTATTAAATTTTTAAAACATTTATGGCGTGCCCCCTGCCTCCTTCAGGGAAGTTAAAAAAAAGTATTACGTGGGTAGCCAGGGTCACAGTACTGCCAACAGGCTAACACAAAAACGCTACAAATTATTACACGAAGTTTAATTATTTTTCTATATATATCACTCGCCTGAAAAGAATACAGTTCTGCCATTGTCATTGCCTACCAACCACATTTTCACTTCACAATCATGTTTAATTTGATGAAATAAAGAGTTGTGAATGGCCTCATTAGTAAATTTGATTACCATTTGCTAAGGACGCAAAACTGAGTACAACTCGAAGAAAAGAACAACAATCGCATTTTGGCCAGCTAAAATTTTAACGGTATTAAACCTGTTGCGATTCACACTCGTGTTTGTGATTTATCATTAGTTCAACCCTTAAGTAGTCATGGGGAGTAAACGATTGGTCCTACAGAGCTCAGGGTGGTCTTATTCGGTTCTAAAAATGCAATACTATTTAAAATTTATGAAAAAACAATACCTTTATTTCAAAAGTTTTGGAGCTAGGGCGTTTTGGAAATTTGAACCCTTATTTTCCTTTCTTACTTTTTCTTTTAAGTGACTGACATCAACCAAAAGCTTAGCGGCACAACTAGACCCCAGATGCAGCCCATTCACCAAATTTCATCAAAATCGGTCCATGGTAACTAAGGAAAGTGCTGCAGAAGGTGGACGAACGGCAAAATTTTTATTCGATTTTTGGATTCTACTATATTTGAAAAGTAAACCAGCAAATTTTGAGGGGGTTACAAAAAGGTTTTTCTTGGTCGATTCCAAAGGTTCATTATTGAACATAATAAACCAAAATGTCAACGAAAAATTACATCAATGTTGGTAGCACTGTTTTCCGTTCAAAATTGTTCCACACGTCATAGTTATATTTTACCGAATTTTCGAGGAAATTGGCTCACTAGAATTTCAGCATGGGCATTTTTCTCTTTGACATCCGTTTTGGAACCTTCTGAAACATCCTCAGATGTGCCCCCTTAAAGGGTTAACCCTTTAAGTGTTTGTGGTCGCTAGAGTAACCACCCATCTGATCCCTGAAAGCGCAAGCCATTTTTCATTGAGAATCAGGCTGAAATGCTTTACATTCCATTCATAATAGCCCCAAGACTTGAAAAAACATGACAGTCAGTTTGTAAAAGCTTCTGTTTTGTTATAATTCAGGTTTCCTGGTGGTCAATATGGCGACCACAGAACTTTCAGGACAATGCACTGATTGTAAACAAAGTACAGCTCTCAAGGCTTAGTGGTCTCTATAATGACCACACTTTCATCGGGGGCGATACGCGGTCATGGAATAAATGCGCAGAACCTCAGAATAAGATTTTCATTCATATATTTATGTTTGACGGTATTCAGTTATAGACATCACAGCTCTGGGAATTAGTCGCACTGATCACAATGGTCATGCGCTTATTTGGAAGCGTAGACGCTTATTTCAATCACAGAAAAGATATCAGGAACTAGAAAAAATTTGCTAGTAAGGCACAAAGAACCACAAAGACTTGAAAAAACATGACAGCCAGTTTGTAAAAGCTTCTGTTTTGTTATAATTCAGGTTTCCTGGTGGTCAATATAGCCAATACAGTCAATATAACCACAGAACTTTCAGGACAATGCACTGATTGTAAACAAAGTACGGCTCTCAAGGGTTAGTGGTCTCTATAATTACCGGTACCGGTACTGGTACCTATTACCTCCTACTCACCTACAAGACAAGAATGTATGGCACAGAATCCCCAAATCCGCCACTGATTTTGGGAGACCCATAGTTGAAACGCTGAAGGCTTGGTGGTCGCTACAGCGACCACCTCTACTTGTCACATGGCATCGGGGCTGGAGCTTGGATTATCCAAGCCAAACATAATTTCGATTGGAAAAACACTCCAAAGCGCGTATTAGGTTACAGATTCATGAAACCGAATTGATTTGACCATGAGAAGAGTTTTCATTAGTGAAAAAATCGGGGAAACAGGAGTGATGTCGGGGTTATCAGCATGGGAATCAGATGAAATACCAATGTTTTCAATCTAAATGGAAGTTTTTTATGGCTGCAAATACTTGATTGAAGTAAAGTACATGAAAATCTCTTCTCACCTCAATCGGAAAACCGCTAGCAGAAAATTCAAACGCCAGAAAAATCCACAAACCGGAACCACTTTCGTAACCTTCCAGAATCAGGGGCAAGATACTACACATGTGGTAACTCTAGCGACCACTTCGATGGTTGGAATCGATCCCACTGTTCGATCGATTATTTTTGTGTTCCTATCGATTCCTTGCAGTTCAAAATATTGATATAGTGGCTCCTTCGCGCACTCTGACTTAGATATTTCTAACTAATGCAGTAAAGCAGGTGGTTAATATAGCGACCACAAATCCTTCAGGGAAAAGTAGTGTTCTGTTCCTTGAACCCTAAAGGGACCTTTTTTCACTAGAATTTCAGCACGGGCATTTTTCTCTTTGACATCCGTTTTGGAACCTTCTGAAACATCCTCAGATGTGCCCCCTTTCTTTAAGCAACTTTTCTGACTCTGATCAGGTTATGTATCTACCTATGTTTTGAAAAACAATGATAACAACAACAACATTTTTTTAAATGACGTCAAAGGGCTAGCTACAACATATTACAAGCTCATAAAATGATAACAATAATGAATAAAAGAAACACGCTCTCTCCCTTCAAAAATTCCGATATTAGTACTTGTGTTATACCATTTCAACCTTCTGTCATTCAATAGTTCCTGTTTTTTACAGTTTAGTTAAGTACCTACTTATGTTTCACCCCAAACGTAAAACGACTCTCTTCCTTCACAACATCTTGCTCTAGAATTCATAAAATTATTGTATCACCACTGTCTAATGGAAAATTCCACCAATAACGAAATATTTCTCCACCCACTTCTTGATACCTTGAGTTTGTTGTTTTAATGTAAATTTAAGTATCATCCATCCATCCATCTTATCTATGAATCCAGCCAGTAATAACATTTTGGCTCTGATTTTTCACATGATTTTTTCTTTTTGGCTTTTTGTTAAAGATCTAGTCAAGTATTTTCCCTCATTAGGCGGAATACCTGCAAGGTCAACTGCATTGATTTATCGAACGATGAATATTCAAGCGATCTCGACCATTCTAACTGCGTCGACTTCCAGGCCTAATTATTATTCTAAACCAACCAAATTCCGCGATTTTTAATATTATTATTTTCACTTTTTTGCGTTTACCCAAGCGTGGAATTTTGATGTTCTCGGAGTCAGCGGATTTTAATAATCCTTTCATTAGGGGCATACACTCCTAATGATTCGGATCAGGTAGGTACCCATCAATTATAAGTTTTCGTTTCTATTCTCTATTTTTATTTTGCTTCGTTTTTCAAGGTCTCCGCGCGAAGGTGTAATCGGTGGGAAGGATCTGGCAGACACACCCCCAGAAGGGCTCGCCAGTAAAGTTGGCACAGTCTCCCGGTTCATTACCATTATAATAATCGACATACTATGAAGACGGGTTCCTGAAGTATCTCCTGCACTTTATTCGTTTTTATAATACGTAGGTAATTTTGATAAAGAAACATACATTTTCATTATGTGAGATTTACTTAAAATATTAACGATGATGCAATCAAAGACCGTCTGCCAACTAGGCGTGGCAGGAAGATTCCTTGAGTCAAAGAAGATCATTAAAATGAAGGCAGAAATCCAATTATGATTTCGGTGAAGTCTGTTGATAATTGAATTCAAATTTCGCTGACTTTCCGAAGCACTGTTTGAGAAATGAATAAAGTCCTCCAAAATCAAAATTTCAACAAGATTTTCAAATTTGAACAATTATTTTGGTTACTTGTGTGTCCGCAATTCCTTGTTACGGTGAAGGGGAGGATGGGGGGGGGCTATTTTTGTGCACTACCCTTATAGGGGACCATCTACACATGAGCGGCACAATCTCTGAATATAGTTGAGAAATGTAGAAGTTATGGCTGTAACAAGGAATACACGTTTGCGCATGCGCAGCGGCTACTATCAGTACGGGGGTGATGATTTTCATAAGGGACCATCTACTCAACAACCCGCACAATCCCTGAAAATGTCATCAAAATCGGATGAGAATGGGGTGTGCGCCTTGATTTTTTTTAGGTTTTTAATCGAAAGTAGACTACATCTTGAGAATTTTGGCACCAACCGCGACCTTCTAGCGTGAGTAGATCTGTTTCTATGATTTTTCAAAGTTTCGACCGTTTATGACGTCACGCGCCCCTCCCGCCTGGGCGAGACCCCCCAGCCCACTGTGACGTCATAAACGGTCGAAACTTCAAAAATTCATAGGAAAAGATTTACACGCGCTAGAAGGTCGCTGATGGTACCAAAATTCTCAGAATGAGGTCTACCTTAGATTAAAAATAACAATAAAAGTTTTTCCTACCCAGGCGCACACCCTATTGTAGAAGTTGTGATCAGTTCGGGGTGATGATTTTCATACAGAACCATCTACACACCACTCCATTGAAATGAATCAAATTCACCCAAAAAACTAGGGTTTGAGAAAATAAATTAAATTTTGAATTAGTTGATTTAATTTTTAATTTTTTGACCTAGGCCACTCCCTTCTACTAAACTTATAGAAAATTTAACGCTCTTTCCAAAAGAACGATCATATTTCAGTTTATCTTGTAAATTAAAGGAGTAGTGCAAGATATTTAGAGATTGATGTTTTCATGTTTGATTCATGTTGTTTCATTGATGTTTTGTTCATCTACTATACATTGGATCATCTATACAATCGGGTTATGGATACGAGGAAGCTATGTGCCACACCCACTTGGCAGACGTTCTTGACATTTTTCAATGTCTGAAATTGTACTTTCATCAAACATTTTTTTAATGCTGATCCCGAATATACCATATAATATATGGTATGTATTATATTATATTATAATTATTATAATTATAATTATATTATAATGGTATGGTTATGTCCACAAAAATTCAGTAAGTGTCTTTTCGTTGGCTTTCAGGTTTATAAATTGTGGCCTTAAATAATCGCTCGAGTTATCGTTTGTTGTGACGTACCATAACATTATACACATGATTTTTGGAATAACGTCTGGAATCGTTTTAGAATATTCAAAAACGGATTTAATCGTTTCAAAACTGACGTCTGACAAGTGGGTGTGGCACATTGCTTCCTCGTATCCATAACCCGATTGTGTAGATATAGGAAAATGTAGAAGTTATGGTTGTCATAAGTATTTCACGTTTGCGCATGCGCACAAAATACAATTTGGAGGCCATGATTTTCATAGGGGACCATCTACACGCCAACCCGCACAATCCCTGAAAATTTCATCGAAATCGAAAGAGAATTGTGGAAGTTATGGCTGTGGCAAGGATTTCTCGTTTGCGCATGCGCAGCGGCTACTATCAGTCCGCCTCATATTTTATACAGGGTGTTTCACGAAAAGGTTACACTACACCCCCCTTCATTTCCGCAAAATACAGCGTAAAAATTCCGACCAACGCAATTCTTCATGATTTTTTGTGAGGATCTCCGGAAAAATACTTTTGCGCAAAAAAGTTGAGCGCAATCGTGCGCAATTGACACTAACTTCATTTTTTCAAATGGAACCCCCCCTTTTTTATTACAGATTCGGATTCTACGTCAAATTTCATGAAAAATTCATACTCGAATCGATTTGTTTTATTTCGCGCAACCTGGCTTTTTGAACGCTCTAAGTTGCGCAACTCCACAATTGCGCAAAAATTAGGTTTTGGAGAACCCTTAGTGTGGCACATGTTTTTTCATCATTTTTTGACCCTGAATCACAGGGTGTCATCCGTTTTGAGGAAGACCAACATTTCAAGAGGAAAAATTAACATTTCTTTCACGAAAACATCAGTTTTGTGGTCGAAATCATGTTTATTTTTTATTTTCTCTCCTCCTTTTGAACCACGGGCTTGGAGTCTACGTTGGAGTTGAAAATAAAAACTGGCAGCACAATCATGCTTGAACTGAATAAAATTGCCTAAAAACTCATAACGATTTAAAAAGAGCGATTTTTTCACTAATAACAACCGAATTTTTGGCGACCATTTAGAAAAATTCCAGTCAAATGGAAAAACGAAATATACCATGTGATTTAGCGTAAAAAAATGATGAAAAAACATGTGCCACACTTAGGGTTCTCCAAAACCTAATTTTTGTGCAATTGTGGAGTTGCGCAACTTAGAGCGTTCATAAAGCCAGGTTGCGCGCAATAAAACAAATCGGTTCGGGTATGAATTTTTCATGAATTTTGACGTAGAATCCGAATCTGTAACAAAAAAGGGGGGTTCAATCTGAAAAAATGAAGTTAGTGTCAATTGCGCAACTTTTTTGTGCAAAAGTATTTTTCCTGAGATCCTCACAAAAAATCATGAAGAATTGCGTTGGTCGGAATTTTTCACGCTGTATTTTGCGAAAATGAAGGGGGGTGTAACCTTTTCGTAAAACACTCTGTATACCTAGCCTCTTCTTCTTCTTAATTCGCCGACTCCTCGCGGAGGTTGGCGATCCAAACAGCCAGTTCTTCCTTGTTGGTGGCAACCCGAAAAACAACCTCCGATGAACAGGAGAACCACCGCCTCAAATCCTTAAGCCAAGAGTTTTTCCTTCTCCCAACTGAACGTTTCCCCAAAATTTTCCCTTCAATGATAAGGCGCAGCAACGGGACCTCTCATTACATGCCCAATGTATCGGGGTTTTCGCTCTTTAACAGTGAGCCTAATAGCCTCATTTTTTCGAAAAAGCTTCCTAGAGCAACGAATTTCGTTTTGTTATTGACGGACAAGTTATAAACAGAAATTTAGAATGTTGATTACCACTCTCAAAACAGAATAAGGGATTTTCCCAAGTAGGTACCCTCCGAGGTCCATAAAATAATTCCCTAAAATAATGACTCTAACACCATCTACTGTGGTGGGGGGTAGGATCTCCTGAATTAGCTCTAAATTATCCCTTAAATTTGAGCAAAGTCGGGATAGTAAATAGTGTTGAGTCTGTGTTTCGGAGAGGGGGTCCGATCGACAGACGGATCTAATGTACCTATACCTAATAAGGCTTTGGAATAAAGTGTGATTTTCTCCAAGAACATAAAATCCCGCCGATAGTAAGAAAGCAAAATGACCTTTGCTCAGGATACCCAGTCCAGTTCAACCTAAGTGGACGGCGTGAATCATTCAAACGATTCACTCTTGGCATAATTGTTTCGAGCATTAGTAAGTTGTTCTCATTGAGAAGTATCGTGACTGGCTCTGCAGATGAATGATCGACCCAAAACAACCCAAAACCTCCGTGATATTGATAAATTCGTTCGCCCGACTGGCTAACTAGGAAGTATTTTTTGAGGTTCATTGAAAGGACGAAGGGGTACAATGAAACCTGAACCTTGAAAAGTGTACAACTCAAGCGTTGGGGGTTATCGCTGTTCGAGGCGCCTAGGGCTACGTTGTACCCTTGGAGGGTACCTACACTGCCCCACCTTCTTGGCAGGAAGAAACCTAACCTTCGAACGTGTTCGGCATTACTACCTTGATCGTGGTAACAGATAATGTGAAGAATTAATTTCACATAGTAGAGCAAAATATAGTAACTGTTCAATGTGCGCGAATAACGACAGATTCCGCATTGGAGAGATTCCTATAGTAGAGTACAAGGTAAGCAGTGTCTTTTCGTCTCATTAGAAGCTTGAAATGGATACGAAACAGTTTTTAGGAAAATTCTTTTTATTTTAGAGAATTTTTGAGGAAAATGATTGATGAAACAAAGAGCAAATTTTTAGGAGGTCGTTAAAACGGGTTTTTTAATTTGAGTAATTTTTCAATTATGGAAATGGAAATTTTAATATTTGGTGAGTGTTCTGACTGGAATTCACCAGAGAGAATTGGACATTACTCCAACGCAGGAACGCTTTTATTTACTGCATGAAGTTAATTATGTCTCGATTTAGTAGAGACTTCCATCATCAGAGGTTGATAAGTTGACTGAAGAACGTCTCACTTCAACCTATGATGGTGTTGGTAAATTCCCAATTTGTAAAATCGATGGATATAGACACTTAGTGGCATCTTCTTATGGTTTATTATTTTCAATAATGCGTAGAATCCAAAAATCTAATAAAAATTTGGTTGTCCGTCCCCGTCCGCCGTGCGCGGCACTTTCCCCACTTAGCATTTACTGATTTTGATGAAATTTGGTATGTAGGCTCCATTTGGGGTCTAGTTGTGCCCCGAAGAATTTGGTTGATGTAGGTCACTTCTAAGGGGTGAAAATTAAGGTTTGAAATTTTGAAAACGCCCTAACTAAAATAATTGCGATATAAAGGTATTGTTTTTCCATAAATTTTAGATAGTATAGAATTTTCAGAATTTTGTGAGACCACGCGGAGCCCTGTAGAACAAACCGTTCGTTCCCTACGAGAATTTAAGGGTTGGACTTACGATAAATCAGACACACGAGTGTGAATCGCAAAAGAGGCGGAACTCTGTTCAAATGTTAGCTGACCGAAATGCGATCGATGTTTTTCTTCAAGTTGGTTGGTGGTAACAATGGCAAAGCCGTGTTCTTTGCAGACGATTGATCTATACAGAAAACTAATAAACCTTTGTGTAATAATATGCAGCGTTTTTTCTTACTAATTGGGGTTGTAGGAAGTTGAAAACAACGAATATTGTTTCGCTGTTGGAGTACCTAGGTACGCTAATTTGTCGGTGAAGAAAATAGAGAACTCAGGTTGTGGTTTTGACAGCGCAGACAGACGCAAGACCAAGCATTAGAGATAGTTTCTATTGAGCTTGGTAAACGGGATTAGAATTCAACTACTAGCAAAATTTTTATCCGATTTTTGGATTCTACATATACTATGAAACGTGAACCAACGATTTTTTTCTTGTTCATTCCAAAGGTTTATTATTGAAAATAATAAACAAAATGAATCATGCAGATTGGTACCAGGATAACAGAAACAAAGTGTTAAAAAATACAAAAAAAAAAAAAAAAAAAATTGCTGCCAATTATTACACAAAGGTTTATTATTTTCCTGTATACCTACATCACAGACTCAATGCGATGAAATTGAGAGTTGTGGGTGCCGTCATTAAGAAATTTGAATACTGGTTGCTAAGGACGCAAAACTGAGTACAACTAAAGAAACGAACAAGGATCGTATTTTGGCCAGATAAAATCTAAACAGTGATTAGGCCTCTTTTGCGATTCACACCCGTGCTTCTGACAACGTGAGACCAATCCTTAAGTTATCAAAGGAAGCGAACGGTTGGTCCTGCGGAGCTCTGGTTGGTCTCATTCGGTTCTAAAAATGCATTACTATTCTAAATAGAAGAAAAAACAACATAGGTACCTTAATATACAATTTTTTTAGCAAGGGCGTTTTGAAAATTTCAACGCTTATTTTTCAACCCTTAGACGTGACTGACATCAATCGAAAGCTTTGGGGCACAATTCGTCCTGGTGGGTAGGTATGTGTATTAATTTGCGAAGAAAAGAATACCTTCGTAAGTAGGAGATACTGAAGTACGTTTGTGTCTACAGATGGGCACTGCAGCGACTTCAATGCGTACTTACCTACCTACCTGCCTATCTGAGTTCACTGAGATTATTATTTTTCCCTTTTTGGTGTCGGGTCCATTTTTTTGACAAAAAGGTTTTTATTTTATAATTTTTCCATTTTGTAATTTAATGTTGCGTACCTTGAAACGTGAACCATAAAATTGTGAGAGGGGGGTTGAACTTTTTTCTCTTCCATGATTCCAAAAGTTCATTAGTAACAAAGATAAAAGACACTATTAGAACGAGAAAGAGAGAGGAGGGAGCATCTGGTCTGCCCCTCACCCAGAACTGATTAACCGCCCCAGAACTCAGCCCGAAGTTATGTGTTAAACGGTGCCGGGCTGAGCTCCAACGTGGGAGAAAAGGAGGTGTTTTTTTAGTGGGTTTGAATCCCACATAACCGGAAGATGCGGATCCTTCCAGGTATCTTACGAGATCCAATTCCACCTATGAATCTTAAACATTTTCTCACCTGCCTGCCGAAAAAAAGTTCATTAATGAAAATGATAAACCAAAAGCTTCTGCTGGTTGGCAAGTATATTTGATGATTCGGGCAAATGAGCTCGAAATCGAGTGCAGGTTGCTCACATGTTTCATACACCTGTGTCAACGTCGGTGACAGACTCCGTGAAGAATAATTCTAGTCACGTTGCGGACTTTGGCAGAATTGCCAAGAAACAAAAGCTGATCACCTCCAATGTCTGCTCACGCCTTCTTAATCTCTGGTTCCGGTTGGAGGTGGGAACTGGAACACGTAACATGGATTATTAGCTAACCCACACTTGGCCTCCCGTTGAACTGCACCTGCACCCAACATTTCCTCAGGGCATCGTAAACTGTGAATTATGATTATGATTCAAGTGTGTTCAGTACGACTATCGAGAAATTCTTCTCAATAGAAAAACAACCGCTGCCAACCCCATTAACTAAGTTCTTACAAATTATGCAGTTTTTCAAAAAACACTGGTTCTTCCTGACTCTCACATTAATAATAGAATGTGCTTATCATGGTAAGTACTATAGTAAATTTGCACAGATGAAATTAATAGTGGGACAATTTACTCCGTATCTCTGACCAACTCTTTATGTTAGTAAATTTATTTTGCTTAGCAAATTTCATATTGCAGAAAGTGAAATTGAGAGGAAGTCGCATTCTTTTCTATTGTTACCAGAATACCAAAAGGGAACTTGGTGTCCTGTTAGGTATATTAAAACCTGGGTACCGAATAGGAATGGATTTCTGGTCAATTAAATCCTGGATAGAGTTAGAGGTTCCTTCCCTAGCTTTTTTCCAATTAGATGTTGTATAGTTTTTTCTCAGAAAAAACCGAACAATGTGCCAAAAAGCACACGTTTTAAAAAGTCCCATGTGATTCAATTTGGCTTACAAACGATAAAAAAAATCAAGGAAATATCCAATATTCAAAAAACATCTCGTGTTTGGGCCGATTGTTTCATGTATGAATCCTTCAATAATTATTGAAAGACTATAATCTTTCATCTCGGTCAACAGTGAAAGAAAATTTTCCAACGGTGTCCTCAGATTTGTGATTATTCTGAAAAATAAGGGAGTTTGGGTTTTTTTGTGTGACGTAAGATCAAAAACACAAACAATTCAGAAGCCATTTCTCTGAATTATGGCAAAAAGAATTTTCTCTTTCATCTTCTCTTTCTCTTCCCCGTCCCTATTGTCGCTATTTACCTTGAGTAATTTCTCGTGTTGTCTTGGAGAAAATAGCAGTGGAATGATTTCAAATCTGGCTTTCATTGGAAACCCAAAAAATGTTTTCATTCAGATTGCGTTCCCCTAAAAATCGTCTTGCCAACTCGATTACAGGCTTGAAACCCATAAATGGCCTCGGGAACATTAATCATATCTGATGGCAATGATGGTCTGGGGGTCTTGCCGTTTTTCTTTTTGATGAGCTCGTATAGTAAGTACCTGATTATCTACGTCATAGCGATAGAGGCACAGGGCGTGGTTGGCGGTCACGATTTCCACCTACCTCAAGTAAGTTGTTTTATTTTGGAGCATCAAAAGGTTCCGCCGGTAACGCGTATTCTTCGTTCACAATTGGTAAAATAATTTTGCCAGTCAACATTACTATGAGCTAGAGGTAGTTAAGGAGGTAGAAAATGGAGATTAAAATAACAGACTTTTCAAAAATAGAAACAATGTACTCTTAACGAAGAAAATGGCGAAATTAGTTACATCGGGTGCCTCCAAGTAAATGAATCATATCGGTTGAAATCATCCTACTGTGTATAACATTTTAGAAAAAAACCTATGGTACATCAATTTAGGCACTTACTAGTGCGCAGTTGGGAACATGAATAAGAAACTTTAATCTTCAATGGGAACGGTATTTTTCTCCAAACTACTCGATGAACAATTACTTAATCTTTTTCACCGAATTGTCAATAAATATAAACTGGGTTCATAAAAAAAACGTCTGCCAAGTGGGTGTGGCACATAGCTTCCTCGTATCCATAACCCGATTGTATAGATGATCCGATGCATACTAGTTAATCTCAAAACACCAATCTCTAAGTACCTTTCACTACCCTCTTAGGGGACCATCTACACGCTAATCTGGACAATACTAGAAAATTTCATCAAATTCGGATGAAAAATTAAGTGAGTAGGTGTATGTGATTGGATCAAAAAATACATAGCCTCGGCTGGGTTTCGAACCCGCGACCTTAGGAGCTCTAATCAAGACTCTATCCTCTGAGCTACCGATGACCTGCAATTAATGGGATTTGAGATTCTCACAGGACACCATTCCTATATGAAAGAATCCCTCTATGAAAAACAATTCTCTGTGATTTTCATAGGGGACCATCTAAACACTACTCTGTAACATCCCTGAAAATTTCATTGAAATCGGATGGAAAATGTAGAAATTATGGCCGTTACAAGGAAATTCACGTTTGCGCATGCGCAATGGCTACTATCAGTTCGAAGGTGATGATTTTCATAGGGGACCATCTGAACACTACTCTGTAACATCCCTGAAAATTTCATTGAAATTGGATTGGAAATGTGGAAGTTATGGCCGTTACAAGGAATTCACGTTTGCGCATGCGCAGTCGCTTCTATCAGTCCGGGGGCAATGATTTTCATAGGGAACCACCTACAGCCTAATCCACATAATCCCTGAAAATTTCATTGAAATCGGATGGAAAATGTGGAAGTTATGGCCGTTACAAGGAAATTCACGTTTGCGCATGCGCAGTGCCTTCTATCAGTCCGGGGACGATGATTTTCATAGGGGACCATCTACAACCTAATCCACATAATCCCTGAAAATTTCATTGAAATCGGATGGAAAATGTGGAAGTTATGGCCGTTACAAGGAAATTCACGTTTGCGCATGCGCAGTGCCTTCTATCAGTCCGGGGACGATGATTTTCATAGGGGACCATCTACAACCTAATCCACATAATCCCTGAAAATTTCATTGAAATCGGATGGAAAATGTAGAAGTTATGGCCGTTACAAGGAATTCACGTTTGCGCATGCGCAGTCGCTTCTATCAGTCCGGGGATGATGATTTTCATAGGGGACCGTCTACACACCAACCCGCACAATCCCTGAAAATTTCATAGAAATCGGACAATAACTTCGTATAGTTATGCGGGTTACAAGGAAATCATGACGGACGGACAGACAGACAGACACACAGACAGACACACAGACACGGAACCAAAATTGTTCAGAAAGGTCTAAAACGCAAAACGCGAGTGGAAATTTTCATTTTGGAGAAATTTTTTTTTTCGTCCTTGAAAAGTGAAAACAAAGCTTCCGCTACCTTGGTAGACTCGGAAGCAAAACCAACAATTACTTACTTACCTACTTCGTTATTGTAAGATGATCGATTTGTTATCGGGGTTTTATCCCCGAGTCTGTCTCCCCTAATATGCTTTTTAGGGGGAGTTCGAGTCTTACTTGATTAGAAATGCCTGCGTGTAGATAGATGGGAGAAGGAAAAGGCAGACAGTTATCTTTATCTATAGTTTACTGATTTACTTAAATATCCTGCCTAAGCTCTCCGTTTATCCCGTCGCGTACGAGATATACGGGGGGCGATGTACCTTTGTGGCGTCGGGGGCAGGTCTCCGATGATCTCCTTTGAGGGAGCTAATCCACGGCATCTGGAGATTTCTTTTTCGGAGGCAGTTACTGCCTACTGTAGGTCTGTCTGCCAACGGCTAGTTGTAGTTGACGAGAATCGTTGATTGGTGACTGTCGGGGTCGTCCACGTCGGCCCACTGGAACCCATGATTTTGGCGTCCTGGATGATTTTTCGCGGGGCTCATCGGGACTCTGATTTGTTGACGATATTCACTTTACCGCGATCACTCACAAAAAGCCCCCGTATTTTCTCCTGGATGATTCTCCTGAGGAAAGCGGCTCAAGGTCGCGTCTCCAATTTTTGCTGATGTTGTGTCGGATTTCTTGATGGGCGAGGTTTTCTTTTGATGAATTGATAATGAACATTGATGCAAAGTTTAAACGTAGAATCAGCTCTGCAACAAGAAAAATTAAATTTTCAGATTCAAATACGCGATTACGATATAAGGACTAAAAACGCGGGATCTGGTGAGCATATTACTACACAATGATTCAATATTGTGTTCGCAACGTGTTCATCTATTCCTTCTTGATGTAATTTCTTCTGTAAGAAGTCTTCGTTCCCGACAACTTTTTTTTCTCTACCCAACACTAACCAATACAAGATCAATATCCTGTGTGTTTTTTTTTTTTTTTTGAAAATCTAATCATCTGCAAAGTGGGTGTGGCACGTAGCTTCCTCGCATCCATAACCCGATTGTATACATCTATACATAGATGATCCGAAGCGTAGAAGTTAATCTCAAGACATCAATCTCTAGGGGACCGTCTACACGTCAACACGCAAAATTTCTGAATATTATAGGAAAATGTAGAAGTTGTGGCTGTTCCAAGGATTTCACGTTTGCGCATGCGCACAAAATACTTCCAATTTGGGGGCCTTTATTATTATTATAGGAGGGGACCAATACCCGTAAATGTCACCGAAATCGGGTGAGAAATACAGAAATTATGGCCGGGAAACGATTTCACGTTTGAGCATTCGCAGCGGCTAATATCAGTCCGGGGCTGATGAATTTCATAGGAGACCATCTACATGGCAATCCTCACAATTCCTGAAAATTTCATCGAAATCGGATGAGCAATGTAGAAGTTATGGCTGTGGCAAGAATTTCATGACAGACAGACACACAGACACGGAGCCAGAATTGTTCAGGACGGTCAGAAACGTAAAATGCGTGCGGGAATTAATTTTGATTTCGGAAACATTTTTTTTCAACCTTGAAAAGTTGAAACAAAGCTTCAGTTACCTTGGTAGACTCGGAAGCAATAGTCTTTCCAGAAGGAGCAAATTGTTGAAGAAAATATTGCTATTGCAATCGACTCAACATTTTTTGCATGGACTTTATTTGCACGGCTAGCCTGTTCGACAAGGTTTCAGATGTGATTGCTAGGCTGCAACCTTGTTACATGAATATGCCTAATAAGTTTTTCCCCATCCTTTGAAAGAAATAAACATGAAATTAATGTCGTGGAAGCAATTACAGTTGCCTCCTTAGCTCTTCACTGTAGGTAGCCAAGCGAAATGATGAGCCACATTCTGACGAAGACGATGAAGTGGATCGCCTCATCGAATAACACAACGATGATGAGAGTTATTCATAAATAGTCGTACATATACATCAGCATGTCGACGCTCGCCAGGGGAAAGGGCTGATTCACCAAAATACGAATATAGGGAAATTGCAATATCTGTGGCAGCGTTTCCAAGTGAGCTCACGCAATCTGCCCCGAAGCTTTTGATTGATGTTAGTGACCTCTGAAGAGCTGAAAAAAAATTCTAGCTCAAAAAATTTTGATTTAAAGGTATTTCTTTTTAATCAATTTAAAATAGTATTGAATTTTTTGAATCGAATGAGACCACCCAGAGCTCCGTAGGACCAAACGTTCGCTCCCTCTTGGAACTTATGAGATTTTAGTTTGATCTAATAGATCTTTGAGAGTAGGTGGTTGGAGAGCAAGATTTGACGATTTGCTTAAGATCATCTAGATACAATGAGGTTGCTTATGTACCTATTCAAGAAAGCTGAGTACCACACCCACTGTACATTTACGCGTGATGATGCATATAGTTACTTACTCGTCTATCAATCCAATAACCATCTAGGTATATTATTGTTGTGAGGTTTATATATCACTACGTTCTATTGGGGTCGCTGTCCCATTTTATCAACCGTTCTTCAAGGTTTTGAATTAAAGTAGGACCCTACGATGTATTAGCATCAGGGAGAGATAACGAAAATAAAAGCTCCATCACTTTCTAATGATGAATTCTGTAGAGTAATAATAAAGGATTCCGACTTATCGCCTTCAGTCATCTCTCAATGCAGCTTAGCTTACTTCCTGGATGCAACTAATTGAATCGCCTATTAATTTGATGGCAGTGGGTCTCAACCTCGATCAAAACTTTCTTGATGAAGATCTACCTCCCAACTTTTCCCATCCTCGTGGTACGTGGAAATCTGCTAATCGTTTGAATTACACCACATCCTATTACATCCTATGAATTGATACGTAATACATTTATCGTCATTGAGTTAATATTATTGAAATCCAAAGTAAATTTTTTAGAAGCGTAGGTCTCATATTCCTTAATAGACAGTCAATTGAAGGTGACATGAAAAATTCCGATAGAAGGAATTCTCTTCAAGTATTTTTTTGGGTTATCTAGGGATGGTTATAACAAAGTCCTCATCATTAGGAGGGAAGCTTCACAAAAGCGAACAATGTCGGGTAGCTGTTTCAAAATGCCCTAGCTCAACAAATTTCGAAATAAAAGTATTGTTTTTTCATCACTTTAAAATATTATTGCGTTTTTAGAATCGAATAAGACCACCCAGATCTTTGTAGGACCAACCATTCGCTCCCTATGAGAACTCAAGGGTTCAACTTGCGATAAATCAGAAACACGAGTGAGAATCGCAAAAGAAGTCTAATCTTCGTTCAAATTTTAGCTGACCAAAATGCTATCACTGTTCGTTCCTTCGACTTGTACCTACTCAGTTTTGCGTCCTTAGCAACCAGTAATCAAATTTCCTAATGAAGGCACCTTCAACTCCCCATTTCTTCGAATTTAGTCAGAAGCAGTAACTCCTAGATTGTATACCAGTTGCTATGCCAATATGATTACCAACTATGTTTTTAGGTGTCTCATTTATAATTAGGGATGGCATATCGAATGAAATATATCGATATATCGATCAAACGATATATCGTCAATGAGATATCGATACCTTCGATATATCGGAGAAAATATATCGATATTTCGATATATCGGAGAAAATATATCGATTTTTCGACGTATCGGAAGATCTACTTTAAAATGTCACATGTGAAGTAGGTAGGTGAATTTAATAGTTTTAAAACAATATAAAAATAATTTAGGATGACATTTATGGACATATCGGAGTATCTACTAGGAAAAACTTGAAGAAGTAAGTAGGTAGGTGAATAGAAAAGTTGCCAACATCATTTTGAGGGAATTATATCGATATACTCGACATATCGGAAGATCTATTTGGAAAAACCGTGTGAAATACGTATTAACCTACTTTCAAAAGTTACTGGGTATGAATGATCGAAATTCATTGTTTAAAAACTGGAAAAAAGTGCGAAAATGTCATTGCAATGTTAAATTAATTTATAAATTGACAGGGGTATAGGTACTGTGGACGATCATGATCCTTCAAAATTGAAAATAATTGTTGTGAAAACCTGCTTCACTTCGTATAGTAGGTAGTTTTAAGCTGGACGAGCCTCCATTAATTTTGGCTTAAGTCAAGTATTTGAGCCTTGAGAGCCACTGTAGGTGAATACTATGTACACAATCATGTCTGAGCTGAAGTCAACAGTCTGAAATCAACCCATCAGTAGGTACCTACAAAATTTGGAATGAAATTACTTGATGTTTTTACAAGTACAGGCGTCCCTTCTCGTCCATTTATTTCAATATTTAATTTTTACTAAAAAAAATAATTTTTTTTTACTTGAAAACAGGTCGCGATATATCGTTAAATATATCGATATTGACCGATAATATCGGTTCTCTAAATCGATATATCAAACGTAATATATCGATATATTTCATATATCGATATATCGTTGCCATCCCTATTTATAATATAAATGAGACACCTAAAAACATAGTATATAATGAGTAGTAACATAGTATATAATGAGAGTCTCATTGAGACTCTCATTATACGTTTTCATTGATATGCGCATGCGCACCTGTAGTTAGTAGGAAGACTGTCAGTTTTCAGCTTTTATTCAGTTTTTGAGTGTGTATTAGGTTTTTTGTCGGTTCTGTCATGTCTGGGGCAAACAAAATACAGTTGATTCAGGGAATGTAATTCGGGTAGTCGGGTGGGAAGACGGGGGTTATCCTCCAAAATTACTTTTTCCCGTTCCCATAGACTTCTGAACTTCCCAAACTACAGCATTTCGAAGTATAGCAACCATCTCTGCGTTGTCTCCAATCTTTCTGCTTACATCTAAAACCGTGTTTCCTCAAGCAAGGTTGGTCGGAAGTGAGATGTGGGTGTGAAATGCAGGTGGATTGATACAGTTCGTCTCAATTGCCGACAGCAGTAAGTACCATCCTTATCCAATTCATACAATACCTTCCTTCATACAATACCTTCACAAAAATTTAATGCTTAGCTTCTATGAATTCGTGGAGATGAGGACAACATGAATAATATTCATGTTCCTCATCTCCACGAATTAATGAGGGAATTAACTCAGAGTACCAACACGTATTCTGTCGTTTTTTCCGATTCTCAGTGTATTTTGATCAACATACTGCGTGCACAGGAGTATGTTGATCAAAATACACTGAGAATCGGAAAAAACGACAGAATACGTGTTGGTACTCTGAGTTAATTCCCTCATTAACTCATACTTCATGAATGAATTTTTTTGAACACACTCTGACACAGATTCTAACCACACCACGTGCGCTATTGGTAAGGTAGATGGGGTTTTCAAGGATTTTCAAGGAACGATCATTAGGTGAACATTCATGATATCTATTAGGTAGGCTGAATTGAATTAGTACCTACATGGTTCCCTGACCGGTAGAAATTCCCGTGAAAAGGGGATGAAAACCAAGGAAAATTGCGGTTTATAGTACAATCATTGGTAAAATTTGCAGGTCGAGAACTAATTTGATCGGACATCGGGTAATGGGAAAAGTGCCCCTGACACGCTATTTATGTTCAAATGACCGGAGAAGTATGCTCCTACTCCCGACATTTTCACTTAACAACGCGTTTTAACTTAAAATAAAAAACTTGGAGTAGGAAAATTAGGGTATTCATGCTCATGCACGACCAGCTATGTGAGGCGAGAACGTATGACAAGCGGGCTTGACAGGCGAGTTGGTCCGAAGATTTGCGAAAAAATGCTGATAAAATCGTCTATTAATATCTAGCTCTTATGCTGTAAATATATGGTTGGTGTAGGTAGTGACAATAGCAAAGCTGTGTTATTTACAGCGAGTGATCTATACAGAAAATTAATAAACCTTTGTGTAATAATTTGCTGTTTTTTTCTTACCCTCTCCCAAATAGTAAATAAAAAACGCTGCAAATTATTACACAATGGTTTATTATTTTTCTATATAGATCACTCCTCTACAAAATCACCAACCATCCAATATGAAAAGAAGAAGAAAAAAAAAAAAAAAAAAAAATCAAAAAAAAGACAGAAAAATCAAAATCACCAACCATCGATCGCATTTCGGTCAGCCCTAATTTGAACGTAGATTAGGCCTCATTTGCGATTCACACTCGTGTTTTGATTTATATATATATATATATATATTTCAATGTAAACCCTTAAATTTTTGTAGGGAGCGAACGGTTAGTCCTACAGAGCTCCGCGTGGTCTCAAAAAATTCTAAAAATTCTTAAATTAGAATCTTAAATTAAAGGAATTAGAATCTTAAATTGGAGGAAAAACAATACCTTTATTTCGAAATTTTTTGAGTTAGGGCGTTTTCAAAATTTCAAAATTGATTTTGGAACCCTTAGAAGTGACCTACATCAACCAAAAGCTTCGGGGCACAACTAGACCCCAAATGAAGCCTACATACCAAATTTCATCAAAATCGGTCAATGCTAAGTGGCAAAAGTGCCGCGTACGGCGGACGGCGGACGGACGGCCAAATTTTTATTCGATTTTTGGATTCTACGTACCTTGAAACGTAAACCATCAAATTTTGAGGGGGTGTTAAAATTTTTTTTTTTCTTGGTCGATTCCAAAGGTTCATTATTGAAAATAATAAACCAAAAGCCCATAAGAAGTTGAGGGGGTAAATTATGCGTAGTGGAATCTATCCCAGCTGGTGGTTCGACCTTTCAATGTTTATACCCTGTGTAGGAAGGGTCCTGCTTTAGGTCTCTTCATTAGGCAGTTTATGGGGGCATTGAGAAGGGTATTTCCGAATAACAAGTAACAGGAAATGCATACTAGTCCCATATTACGATTCCAACACACTGGCAAACTATTTTAAGTCTTTAAGACGACCGCAGTATGTTAGTAGTGGTTTTCCCCTAGCGAAGCATACAGAAGTTATGACAGAGACCAGCCAGACAGCGGTTTGTCGAATCATCGTTTTCATCATTGGGGAGTTTCACGCGGAAGGGACGTTGATTACGATCCCGTTTTTATTAACGCTGTATAAAACACAAACGCCGACGCAAGTTGGGCGAGGCTTATCGAACGACAGGTCTCCGTCAAGGCTTCCGGCACGTGCACAATGACTTTTGACTGTTATGTGTTCCTGTTCGACGATTGTAGCAGTCACTGCTATGACTGCTAAGTGTGAGGTCAGGGCTGCTTACCCATAAAAATAAAAACGGAGTTGAGTAGAACATTGTCTATTTCCACGAAAATAATGAGTTAAAAGTTAAATCTATTTCGACGGTTAGGTCATTATCAGTAACATACAATAACTAATATAACTTTTTGCTTCCGAGTCTACCAAGGTAGCGGAAGCTTTGTTTTCACTTTTCAAGGACGAAAAAAAAAATTCTCCAAAATCGAAATTCTCACTCGCGTTTTGCGTTTTAGACCTTTATGAACAATGAGGAATTTCACCATGTCGGAATTTCCTATTTTTGACCCCAAAATCGGATTCAGCACCTCTAAAAACCCCCTAAGGCTAACTTTCAGCCCGAACTTCCTAATTTACGAATAAACAAAACAGTGTAGAAAATACGAATGTTTAAAAAAAACGGGAAAATGACGTCATGCTGGAATAGTTCATTTATGGCTGCTTGAAGCGCTGAGATCGAGAAATCCATAGTCCCCAGATGCAAAATTTCATGAAACAGTAAAGTTCGAAATCGAAAAACTGAAGAAAAAACGTCTGCCAAGTGGGTGTGGCACATAGCTTCCTCGTATCCATAACCCGATTAATCTGAAAACACCAATCTCTAAGTACCTTTCACTACCCTCATCTACACGCTAATCTGGACAATCCTAGAAAATTTCATCAAATTCGGACGAAGAATGTAACTGCGGTAGTGATGGGAATCAAAAAATTTCATAGCCAGACTGGGAATCGAACCTGGAATTCCTAGGTGTGAGTCCAGTACTTTGCTTACTGTTCTACAGAGGGGTTTGTAGATTGGCTTTGAGATCCTCACCTCAGACGCAACTGTTACGGCTGTTACAAGTATTTTACGATTGCGCATGCGCAGAGGCTACTGTAAATTTTAAGGCCTTGATTTTCATTGGGGACCATCTACAACCTAATCCGCGTAATCCCTGAAAATGTCATCGATATCGGGTAGAAATTGTGGAAGTTATGGCAGTTACAAGCAATTCACGTTCGCGCATGCGCATCGGCTACTATCAGTCCGGGGGTGATGATTTTCATAGGGGACCATCTAAACACTAATCTGTAACATCCCTGAAAATTTCATTGAAATCGGATGAAAAATGTGGAAGTTACGGCCGTTACAAGAAAATTAACGTTTGCGCATGCGCAGTGACTACTATCAGTCCGAAGGTGATGATTTTCATAGGGGACCATCTAATCACTAATCTGTAACATCCCTGAAAATTTCATTGAAATCGGATGGAAAATATGGAAGTTATGGCTGTTACAAGGAATTCACGTTTGCGCATGCGCAGTCGCTTCTATCAGTCCGAGGATGATGATTTTCATAGGGGACCGTCTACACACCAACCCGCACAATCCCTGAAAATTTCATCGAAATCGGACAATAACTTCGTATAGTTATGCGCGTTACAAGGAAATCATGACAGACACACAGACACACAGACACACAGACACACAGACAGACAGACACACAGACAGACAGACACGGAACCAAAATTGTTCAGAAAGGTCTAAAACGCAAAACGCGAGTGAAAATTTTGATTTTGGAGAACTTTTTTTTTCGTCCTTGAAAAGTGAAAACAAAGCTTCCGCTACCTTGGTAGACTCGGAAGCAAAATAGAAAAAGCGAGATGGGGAAAATTAGGATTCCTCTGTTTTTGTTTGATAACTTTTCTCTTAGAAAACACGATTTCGTCGTCCCAATGGGCAACACTGGGAGGAGACGGCGATCCGAACAGCCAATCAGCGAGCGTTCCCGCTGCACGTCTGTTTTCCCGGTTAGTTTTGAAATTAAAAATTTTGATTGTCTCCCAAAAATAACAGGAGACTTATTTTCCGAAATCAGCCCGATTTTCTTTTATCCCACACCATTAACTATTCAGGAAAAATGCAAACAGAAATCGGTGAAATTCCTCATTTTGGTTCCGTGTCTGTGTGTCTGTGTGTCTGTCATGAATTCCTTGTAACGCGCATAACTATACGAAGTTATTGTCCGATTTCTATGAAATTTTCAGGGATTGTGCGGGTTGGTGTGTAGACGGTCCCCTATGAAAATCACCATCCTCGGACTGATAGTAGCCACTGCGCATGCGCAAACGTGAATTCCTTGTAACGGCTATAACTTCTACATTTTCCATCCGATTTCAATGAAATTTCCAGGGATGTTACAGATTAGTATTTAGATGGTCCTCTATGAAAATCCCCCACCTTCGGACTGATAGTAGCCGCTGCGCATGCGCAAACGTGAATTCCTTGTAACAGCTATAACTTCCACATTTTCTACCCGATTTCGATGAAATTTTCAGCGATTACGCGGATTAGGTTGTAGATGGTCCTCAATAAAAATCAAGGCCTTAAAATTTACAGAAGCCTCTGCGCATGCGCATATGAAAAATCCTTGTAATAGCCATAACATATACATTTGTCATCCGAATTTGATGAAATTTTCTCGGATTGTCCAGATTAGCGTGTAGATGGTCCCCTATGAGGGTAGTGAAAGGTACTCAGAGATTGGTGTGTTGAGATTAACTACTATGCATCGGATCATCTATATAATCGGGTTATGGATACGAGGAAGCTATGTGCCACACCCACTTGACATACGTTTTGGTTTATTATTTTCAATAATAAACCTTTGGAATCGACCAAAAAAAATTTTTTTAACACCCCCTCAAAATTTGATGGTTTACGTTTCAAGGTACGTAGAATCCAAAAAACGAATAAAAATTTGGCCGTCCGTCCGCCGTACGCGGCACTTTAGCCACTTAGCATTGACCGATTTTGATGAAATTTGGTATGTAGGCTTCATTTGGGGTCTAGTTGTGCCCCGAAGATTTTGGTTGATGTAGGTCACTTCTAAGGGTTCCAAAATCAATTTTGAAATTTTTAAAACGCCCTAACTCGAAAAATTTAGATATAAATATATTGTTTTTCCTTCAACTTAAGATTCTATAGAATTTTTAGAATTTTTTGAGACCAACCGGAGCTCTGTAGGACAAACCGTTCGCTCACTACAAGAATTTAAAGTTTGGACGTACGATAAATCAGAAACACGAGTGTGAATCGCAAAAGAGGCCTAATCTCCGTTCAAATTAAAGCTGACCGAAATGCGATCGACGTTTTTCTTCATGTTGGATGGTTGGTGGCTTTGCAGACGAGTGATCTATATAGAAAAATAAAAAATAAACCATTGTGTAATAATTTGCAGCGTTTTTTTCCTTGTTACAGCCATAACTTTAACATTTCCAATCTGATCTCGATGACATTTTTAAGGAATTATGCAAGTTGAGGTCCCCTATGAAAATCATGGCCAACAAATTGAAAGTATTTTGTGCGCATGCGCAAACGTGAAATCCTTGTAACAGCCACAACTTCTACATGTTCTAACAATATTCAGAGACTGTGCGGGATGAAGTGTAGATGACCCCCTATGAGGGTAGTGGAAGGTACTTAGAGATTGTTGTTTTGAGATTATCTACTATGCATCGGATCATCTATACAGTCGGGTTATGGTCACGAGAAAGCTATGTGCCACACCCACTTGACATTTTTATTTGGAGTAAGGAAGATGAGAAATTTAACGCTCTTTTCAATGGTGCCCGTATTTTGCATCCGAGTCTTCCAAGGTAGCAGAAGCTTTGTTTTCATTTTTCAAGGTAGAAAAAAAGTTCTCCAAAATCGAAATTTCCACTTGGACCTTCCTGAACAATTTTGGTTCCGTGTCTTTCTGTCTGTGTGTCTGCCATGGAATCCTTGCCACAGCCACAACTTCTACAATTCTCATCCGATTTCGATGAAATTTTTCAGGTATTGTGCGGGTCAACATGTACATGGTCCCCTATGAAAATCGCTACCCCCGGAATGATAGTAGCCGCTGCGCATGCGCTAACGTGAAATATTTGCTACAGCCATAACTTTTACATTTCTCACCCGATTTTGATAACATTTTCGGGGATTTTGCGGGTTAGCGTATAGATGATCTTCCATGAAAATCATCGCCCCCAGACTGATAGTAGCCACTGCGCATGCGCAAAAGTATATTTTCTTGTTACAGCTGTGAGCTCTCGCTCTCTGGGCCAACTTCCCAGTGAAGCGGGGGCTGGGCACCTCTAGCCCCCTTCGGTCAGCCTCGTAGGTGACGTCATAGCTCAGGTGGAAGAACAGCAGCCGACGCCGAACGCCACCCCGCGCGTCCCTCCCCCCTCAGCTGGGAGGGACCCAACGGTCTCTCCCCCACTCTACCAGCCGTCCCCACCAACACCATCAGGCGGGGCGGAGGGGGAGGACCCACCTGAGCTCCCCGCCAACGACGGCGACCTCAATCCCAGTCCAGAAGCGTTCAAAGTCAGTTGACAGAGTGTCCGCCCCATCGCTGACGAATATTCCTCCCGTATCCCCCCCCCCTCACCGCCACGATCGCCACGACCCCACGGCTACCGATCGTCACGGATCTTCACACCGCCACACCGAACTTGAGGATACCTTCGGGCCCGACAGTGAGTGTTGAAACCTTTAACATAAATATATTGGCCAATAATTTATGCAACTGTGCTAGAATAAGAGAGTAAAAAGACATTAGTAAAACAGTATAACATTGGAACATTGAGTAAAATCGCCACACAGAACTTAAACTAAATTAGTAAAGTCAAACTTATTGCTACAACTTACCTGAATATTTGGATGATGACCTATGCATTGAACATTGATAAACGATTTGGATATTGAATGTATATTGTTGTATCGGAAAATATCTTGCATTTGTGATATTCATACTACTACTATTGAAAGCCTTCAGCTCACTCGCCACACTTGTGGGAAGTCCTTGCCGTTCCTAATTCTTAATAAAGTCTACCTGCTAGTTGTACTTTTGTAGTTTTCCTCTGAGTATACCTGGTCTCAATAAAGGTTAGAGGAGAGTGCAACGACACCCCTCCATTGGTTACTAGGTCCCTTCAGGACAAAACGTCAGCCCATCAGGCAAGGACACACTTGTGTACCTATAGTTACTCTTTTTCGCCCTTCAGGCTTTCAATCTTGCAGTACGACGATCGCCACGCAGTCGCCGACGTCGCCACGCTAGTCGCCACAGGTAAATACATTTCGCTACCATTCTAAATTCTAAGTGTTTCGATATCTTTGTTTTCAGCTGAACTAAATTTCAAATCAAACCCTCCTGAACTCGTGTGCAAACGTTTGGTGCTCGTGTTCGTTGATTTTAATCAACCAACACGACCCCCAAACGCCCTTCACCGCTTGTTGGCTTCCAATTAAATTCAGCTGCCATCAAGCGTGGGGCCATTAAAGGCTTACACAGCCATAACATCTACATTTTCCAACAATATGGAGAGATTGTGCCGGTTGATGTGTAGCGTGAGGGTAGTATTAGAGATTGATGTTTTGAGATCAACTACTATAGTAGATGCATATATGCATCGGATCATCTATACAATGGGGTTATGGATACGAGGAAGCTATATGCCACACCCACTTGGCAGACGTTTTTATTTTGCCATGAAGGGATTCCATAAAATTTCATCTAGCAGTGCAGGCCAACCCATTCTACGTGAATTCACGAAATTATAAACAAAAAGAAGAAAGTTTTCTGAATCGGGTTGAATACTGAAAACGGACCCTTCAGAGACCTGTTCTGTTTACATCATGTTCTATCGGGTAGGTATGTTCTTTGTATTTTTATATTATCATGTAAGTTACCACTTATCGTTTCTCATGGTTTCATCATTCTCCTCTTCACATCAAATCACGCAAATCGTGATCCAGTGAACCTTCCTCATTGGCTTTTATGTCCCACACGTTTTAGATCTTCGTTGGCTACATATCCAGGATTACAACACGATGACTTGATAAACTGTATAATTTTCCTACTTTTCCCGGCCACGAGCCCCATGAAGAATCAATTGTGTAACTATTCAGCCATAGATAGTTTTTCCGATATTTACATGAGCTTTAATGGTGATAAGAGCTACGGGAAGCTCGATTTGCATTTTTGGGGAGGGAAAATATTGAAGATTATCAGAGTCAACCAAGCTTTGTAGTGTGTGGTCCCAAAACGTACAAAAGAAATTATACAGGGTGTATGTACCGAAACCAAAAGTAAAACAGGAATCAATTCGACAACTAATTTGCAACGACTTTTGTTCTACAACATTGTTTTCACTCCACTACAAATCCATCGTTTTCAAATAGCACAAACACTACAAATAACTCGAAGATTTGATTACTTTTAACCATATTATGTCACCAAAACGCTGCAAATTATTACACAAAGGTCTATTTTTTTTCTATATAGATAACTCGACTGTAAAGAACCAGAGCTACCTAGCTACTACATTATCTTCACAATCAAGTTTATTTGGAAGAAAAAAACACTTCGAAGAAACAGGGAGTTGTGGGTGCCTTCACTAGGAAATTTTGTAACTGGTTGCTGAAAACGCAAAACTGAGTACAACTCGAAGAGAAGCACAACGATCGCATTTTGGTCACCTAAAATCTTAACGGTGATTAAGCAGGTTTCGATTCACACTCGTGCTTGTGATTATCATTATTTCAACCCTTAAATACTCATGGGGAGAAAACGGTTGGTCCTACAGAGCTCTGAGTGGTCTCATTCTATTTTAATAACGCAAAACTATTTTAAATTGATGAAAAAACAATACTTACCTTAATATCAAATTTTTTCGAGGTAGGGCATTTTGAAAATTTCAGCCCTTATTTTTCAACCCTTAGAAGTAAGTAACCCTTTGAGTTCTTCATGGCTACCTCCCGCCACTTCAATGAACTACCATTCCTGATTACCATAACTACCATTCTAAAGATTGTTGTCTCGTAATCATTTTCGTTTCTCATATTGTTTCTCTTATTGTTTTCTCTCTGAACAGTTATGGACGTGAAAATGATGACAAGTGTCGTTTTATGTTGCGAAACGTACCCAAAGTCATTCAATTTCAAAGCTGATCTCCAAAATCGTCACTGGTTCATGTTACAGAAATATGAGGAACGAAAACGATTACTACGAGACAACAATCTTTAGAATGGTAGTTATGGGAATCAGGAATGGTAGTTCGTTGAAGTGGCGGGAGGTAGCGCTGAAACCCCCCGATAAGGATTGTTGGGGGCTAGACTCTCATGCAAAAAATATTCTGTGATTTAAAAAACGGGTCGGCCCGATTAAACAGGAATTCCATGCCCGAAGGCGGACACTATGCAAATTTAGACTGCTCTTCTAAAATGAATTGGCGCATGAATAGAAAATGTGGACGATTTGGCCCTCACGCTGTGGGGACCTCATAACTCATACGGAACCGCTATAGAAAGTGGCATTCAACTGTGCGCCACGATGTTCGAACTACAAAATTATTTATTTGTTTATTTGGCAATCAAAAATACATCTTAGATACTAAGAATAGGTAAGAAAACAAAGTCTTATGAAAAAAGAAAACAAATTATTTCAATACCTCTGCCCACCAAGCGAGGCTTAAGTTCTTACGAACTTGTGTTCCCTGGCGGAGTCTCGGTAAGTCATGAAAACATTTTTTCAGACAAAATTTCGAATTAGAGTTATACAAAATATTAAATCCAAATATACCCACAAAGCCAATAAATATGCTATACAATATGTACGAGTATACCTACTGTATTTAAAGTTCATATTCAAGTTATCGTCCGGAGTAAAGATACATTTTGGAAAAATGTCAGGAATGTTAAAATGTTCCAAAACGGATTTCAGTGAAAAAATGTTATAAATAAGACATTTTTTTCTCGAAAATTCGCTAAAACACACACATACCGACACGAAACAAAACGCTGCAAATCATTGCTCAAAGGTTTATTATTTTCTGTATAGATCACCCTTCTGTATTGATCACTGGTTCTCCATCAATAGCACCTACCACCATCTGTGTTCTCCCTTGACCTTCCCTCTCAAATTTCAGCTTCCTGCGTTCAATAGGATTGAAAATGGCTTCGGAGCTCACTCAGCTGATCAGTAATCTGAAGAGTGAAGGTGATCTCCTCGAATGCTGGAGACGCCTGAAGAGCTCTTCCATTCAATAGGATTGAAAATGGCTTCGGAGCTCACTCAGCTGATCAGTGATCTGAAGAGTGAAGGTGATCAACTCGAATGCTGGAGACGCCTGGAAGAGCTCTTCCATTCAATTGGATTGAAAATTGCTTCGGAGCTCACTCAGCTGATCAGTGATCTGAAGAGTGAAGGTGGTCTCCTCGAATGCTGGAGACGCCTAGAAGAGCACTGATCAGCTGTGTGAGCTCCGAAGCCATTTTCAATCCTATTGAACGCAGGAAGCTGAAATTTGAGAGGGAAGGTCAAAGGAGAATACAGATGGTGGTAGGTGCTATTGATGGAGAACCAATGATCTATACAGAAGGGCGATCTATAAAGAAAATAATAAACCTTTGGGCAATGATTTGCAGCGTTTTTAACCTACCAACATTTTGCTTCCTCACTACCGAAGGTAGGGAAGCTTTGTATTCGTGAAAGAAGTGAAAAAAAAATGTCCTCCAAAATCAAAATTTCCACTTGCTTTTTGCGTTTTAGAGCTTCCCGAACAATTTTGGTTCCGTGTCTGTCTGTCTGTCTGTCTGTCTGTCTGTCGGTCTGTCTGTCTGTCGGTCTGTCTGTGGTCAATCCTTGTCCCGGGCAAAACTATACTAACCTGTGGTCCGATTTTGATGAAATTTTCAGGGATTGTGCGGGTTAGGTCCTAGACGGTCCCCTATAAATTTCAGCACCTTCGGACCAATAGGAGCGAGTGCGCATGCGCAAACGTGAATTTCCTGGAACCTCGGTTTCTAATGAACCGATTTTGCTCAAATTTGGAGGTTAGTTAGGGACTAACTTCTAAGAGACACCCTATAAGTTTCAATCAAATTGGTCAAGCAATAGCCGCTGCGCATGCAATGGAGAATGCTGAAGGCGCCTGAGTGATCACTGATCAGCTGAGTGAGCTCCAAGGCCATTTTCTCTCCTGTTGAACGCAGGAAGCTGAAATTTGAGAGGCAGGGTCAATGGAGAATGCTGAAGGTGCCTGAGTGGTCACTGATCAGCTGAGTGAGCTCCAAGGCCATTTCCTCTCCTGTTAAACGCAGGAACCTGAAATTTGAGAGGGCGGGTCAATGGAGAATGCTGAAGGCGCCTGAGTGATCACTGATCAGCTGAGTGAGCTCCAAGGCCATTGTCTCTCCTGTTGAACGCAGGAAGCTGGAATTTGAGAGGCAGGGTCAATGGAGAATGCTGAAGGTGCCTGAGTGGTCACTGATCAGCTGAGTGAGCTCCAAGGCCATTTCCTCTCCTGTTGAACGCAGGAACCTGAAATTTGAGAGGGCGGGTCAATGGAGAATGCTGAAGGTGCCTGAGTGGTCACTGATCTGCTGAGTGAGCTTAAATATTACAGTGGAAGAAAGATAAAGAGGGAGAGGGAGCAAAAACCTTTTCATGGTATGTCACATTTTAGCCATTAGGCTCTAAGCGGAAATCATCCGGGGGTGCAGGGGGCGAAGCCCCCGCCGAGGCGCGCAGCGCCGAGTTTTCGCCAACTGATTCTATACGTCCATGTTACAATGAGTGAGGAAGCTATACTGCCCACCCAACTTGGCAGACGTTTTTTTACCTACCAACTCTTTTTTACCTACCAATTATTGGTAGGTACTACCTACCACACCATACTGCTTCACAATCAAGTTTATTAGAACGAAATAAACGCTTCACACTCGAATCGAAAAATAGAAAGCTTCATATGGAAATTTGATTACTGGTTACGCAGAAGGCAAAATTGTATACAAATCGAAGAAATGAACAGCGATCGCATTTTAGTCAGATAAAATTTGAACGTAGTTTAGACCTCTTTTGCGATTCACACTCATGATTTTGTTTTATCGAAGGAAAACCTTCAAGTAATCGTAGGGAGCGAACGGTTTGTCCTACAGAGCTCCGGGTGATCTCAAAAATTTTTAAAAATTCAATACTATTTAAAATTGGTGAGAAAACAATACCTTTATTTCGAGAGTTTTCGAGCTAGGGCACTCTTGACAATTTCAACCCTTAATTTTCACCCCTTAGAAGTGACTGACATCAACGAAAAGCTTCGCGGCACAACTAGACCCCAAATAGAGCCATATTTACATATACCAAATTTGAACCAAATCGGTCCAGTGTTGCTAAGAAAAGTGCCGCGTACGGTGTACGGCGTACGGCGGACGGACGGAAATTTTTTTATTCGATTTTCGGATTCTACGTACCTTGAAACGTAAAACATCAAATTTTGAGGGGGGTTAAATTTTTTTTTCTTGCTCGATAAACCAAGATTGCTCAAGAAGGTCTAAAACGTGAAATGCGATTCCAAACTGTCATTTTGGAGTACCTACACTTTTCATCCTTAAAAATGAAATCAATGTTTTTGCTGCCTATGTCGACTTGGAATATGAGCACCAACTGAGTGATTCGATCAAGAGGTGCCTATTCCAAAGCGAGTTCAAATTACGAACCGGTTTTTTCATTATTCATCAACTCGTAAAAATAAAACGAAACCGTCCAAAGATCAGCTTCCTTTACCCAACGGACAACTCTTGTCCTATAAAAAATCCCATGGGCGCAAGATGAGTGAATGATGCATTGTTGATTTGTTTTCGATTTTCAGTGTGCCATACCGTACGCACAGGGTTTGTTTTCAAAATTTGAGTACCTAGTCCATTTTCATATTCTCTTGAAATCAGAAGATATTCTGAATTGTTCATCAACCGGACAGTTTGTGTTGATTCCGAATATACCATAAGGTATACCTACTTATTAGGTGTTGTATACAGGGTGTAACGGTTAAGGTCGTACCACCGGCTAGGGTTCGATTCTACGACTAATTTGTGACTTTTTTTGTCTCCTGACTTTTTTTTCTTAACCCCCTTAAAATCGGACTTTTTCCACTTTTGAGATTTTTTTCGTATTGTCGACCTTACGCCATTAAAACAGCCATAAATCCCTTGTTTTTCAATCAAAATTCAAATGTAATTATACCGTTGGAAAGAGCGTTCAATTCTCTATCTCCATAGTGTTAAATAAAACTTTTTAAAGAAGACTAAAATGTTGAAAAAAGGGCACAAATAATAAAATCTCGAAAATCTCGGAAATTTTTCGTTTTTTCAAACGTTTGTAACACTAACTGAAACTGCCGGTTAAGTTCACACTGTAACTCCATAAGTTGGCCCAAAATCTCAGCTTTCCAACGGTATGGTCATAAAATTGTTTACAGTAGACTGATGGTGTAAAATCCTCGTTCCCGTGCCAAAAACCGTGGATCTTCCAGTGTAAATCGACGTTTCGCGAAAATCAGCATTTTTACCCTAAAATGAGTTAGGCAGCCATCTTTTCGTACATTTTGGAAAATTTTCTGGAATCGTTTTAGGATATTCCAAAAGTTCAGTTAAAGAAAATTTGCAAAAAATTCAAGCTGAAATTGTTGAGTGCATTCTATGTATAGCTATAGGAATGTATTTTTTTTCGAAAATTCGCTGAAACTTATGGTCTAATTTGCTCGTTGTTTCAAACCAATAGACACTCATGTCTCTATTGGTATTTACCCTTTTTATTCCTTATCATTGATCCGAAAGTTATTCATAGGGAATTCTAAGAGTGTTTGCGTGATAACCTTTGTAGTCTTTGAACGCGGGCAAATACACGAAAATTCAAAGATATGTAAAGCATGATGTCATGAAAGTCGGAAGTGGCGATTCACGGAGCGCCGGGGTCAAAACCGGCCGTGTGAAAACGATCTCCATTGTTCTGCGGTCGGACTGTTTGACTGCGAATCATACAAGTTTCTGGCATCACAATCAGGTTAATCGAGTCTCTCGAATGAAAATACGCTCTTTGCAAAGAGAAAATGGACTTTTTGGATTTTGTGACCCGAAACTCGATTGTGTAGAAGACTTTATGCATACTTGTGGATAATCAAGAGTTAAATATCCAAGTACCTACCACTACCCTTCAGATTCAATGATCAGGTGACGATGCAATGCAGGGGACTGTTTAGAGTCCAGAAACACAAAATTTCATTCATAGAATTAGAATGGAAACTATGAAAATTATGATTGTATCGAGGATTCAACAATCATCTGAAACCTCTTTTAGAAATTTTGTGGTGTGGAAACGTTTATTGACCTCAATTGTTGAAACTTGTTTGACCCGATAGGATTGTCAAAAATTCCTGGCTAACGCGGTTTTTAGGACGTCCCACAGTAAGACTTGGGCGTCCTTATGCGATCGATCTGGGGTGAAGTTGGACAACACTCAACAGAAAAAAAAAAATAACCACACAGTAATCCGTTTTAGACCATTCTGAATCCAAATCCGCGAAAAAAACCATAGGTGTATGTCTGTGTGTGTGTGTGTGTGTGTGTGTATGTGTGTGTGTGTGTGTGTGTGTGTGTGACAAAATCTTGTGTCGTCTGCACAAGCCTTAGTATTCAACCGATTTTCCTGGTTCTTTTTTTGTTCGACGCGGAAAACTATCTAGTTGTGCACTACGTCGCCGGAATTTCGAATTTTGCCTTTTAAGGGGGGGGAAAGGGGGGGTTGATGCTCAAAAAACGTGCGTTTTTGGGCATAATCTTGTGTCGTCTGCCCAGGCCTCAGTTCTCAACCGATTTTTGTGGTTCTTTTTTTCATCGACGCGGAAAACTATCTAGTTGTGCACTACGGCGCCGGAATTTTGAATTTTGCTTTTTAAGGGGGGGAAAGGGGGGTTAATGCTTAAAAAACGTGCGTTTGCGGGCATAATCCTGTAAACTCTGCCCAGGCCTCAATTTCCAACCGATTTGTGTGTTTCTTTTTTGTTTGACTCAAATAACTTCCGAGTTGTACATAATTTCACCTGAGTACCAAAATTCGGAAGGGGAGGGGGTGAGTGGGGGGATAATATTCACAAAATATCCGATTTTTCAATATTTCGGTTCCTTTACTGCTTACTAATTGTACACAACCTTTGAAATTGAGGAAAAATTCTCATTATACCTCCGTATTTTCATGAATTATTCTCCGTGCCACCATGGAACTAATAGTGGTGCCACCGTGGTGCCAGGACACCATAAACCGCATATTTCGTGTTTTTTTTTTTTTGTGTTTCACCTTGAATACGGATTTGAACCTCGACGGACTGCCTACTAAAACTAATAGATGAAAGTTCAATGTTACGACGTATCTCCGCTTTGGTGCCAGACTGGCACCATTGGTGAGGGAAGGGGGGGGGGTGAACTCGAAATCGCATATTGGGTATCGTAGATCATGAATTTTAAAATGCTCTTCAGATTCGAGGCTCCCATGCCGCTAGAAATGTTTTGGTAGATAATGGTGAGGGGGGGGGGGGGGGGTCACTATTTCTTGCCTAAAGTAATAAGTAAATTACATCGAGTGAAACAGTTTTATCGCTTACCAACTGGTTAACTGATCTAATGCTTATCCAATGGGACGTCCCCTGGAATGCATGCATTACTAAACAATATGTTTTTAATAAATGATCATTTTGGCATCAACTGAGAACTTCCAGATTTGTATTAAGTGTGGGAATATTTTGATTTTGAAGGACCCAATTTTTGTTTAGGCATACCTGCTACTCGATTATAAAGCTTAGACAATAAGTAAGTTACATTTATTGGCAATAATTATTCGCTGATTTAAATTGTTCCAAAACTATCTGGAAAATGTTGATTTACAGTAAATGAATCCTTCGCGATCTGTTGGTTGAGACAGAAGCGTGATCGCCGAGTCCTTGCTCTTGGAAAGAAGTTGGAGCTTTCACAAAAAAGGTACACACACCCCTACCTATGTCAAGGCTGAACAAAACTGAGCCTGTATAGTAGGCTATACATATCTCCTACTTTGCGCGACAGCATGATTTTCATAAACTATATCGGACACCTTCCAAAGATGTCTGCCAAGTAAATAATTTTGTTTCCGAGTCTACCAAGGTAGCAGAAACATTGTTTTCATTTTTCAAGGTTGAAAAAAAAGTTCTCCAAAATCAAAATTTCCACTGGCTTTTTACGTTTCAGGCCTCCCTGAACAATTTTCGTTCCGTGTCGTGATATCTTTGTAACGGGCAAAACTATACCTACGAGTTTATTGTCCGATTTCGATGAAAGTTTCAGGGATTGTACGGATCTTGTGTTGATCATGAAAATCATCGCCCCCGGACTGATAGCCACTGCGCATGCGCATGAATTCCTTGTCGCATCTACTACCTCTTCATTTTTAACCCGAATTCGATGAAATGTTCAGAGATTGTGAGGGTTGGTGTAGATGGTACCTTATGGAGGGAGTGGAAAGTACCTAAACGTAGTTATATCACAAAGAAACGAACAACTATCGCATTTTGCACAGCTAAAATTTCAACGGAGATTAGACTTTTTGCGGTTCACACTCGTGTTTCTGATTTATCGCAAGTTGAACCCTTAAGTTCTTATAGGAAGCGAACGGTTGGTCCAACAAAGCTCTGGGTGGTCTCATTAGATTCTAATAATGCAAAACTATTTTAAAATGATGAAAAAACAATACCTTGATATCAAATTTTTTCGAGCTAGGGCATTTTGGAAATTTCAGCCCTTATTTTTCAACCCTTAGAAGTGACCTACATCAACCAAAAGCTCCGGGGCACAACTAGACCCCAGATGGAGCCCATATACCAAATTTCGTCAAAATCGATCCATGGGAACTAAGGACAATGCCGCGTATGCCTGACGGACGGCCAAATTTTGGTTTATTATTTTCAATAATAATTATTAATAATTATTATTAACCTTTGGAATAATAAAGATAATAAAGCCTGAATCGGAGTCGAAAACGGTGTTGAAAAGTTCCGTATTTTGAATTACTACCTCGATCAAAATCTCCTGAATTCTTCAATTGATATCTTCCGTTCACTTTTGTTCATCCTTTTCGCCGAATCGTTGTAAACTTGTGATTGAAATAAGCACGCATTGAAAACGAATGAACACTTTTTTTATTCTATAACGAACACATGGAAAGATCGAACAAGCTGTCTCTATGGATACTAATACTTTCTACATGGATCATGGATTCTACACTAACCAATTAAGTGAGAATTGAAATAGAATATACCTGCGTACGTTTAGTTGGGCACTTACCTTCCAACCTATCTATATACGTTTTAATTATTAGGATTATTTTTGTATTTTGCTTTTTCATCAAATCCGACATGGAAGGAATGGCAATTTTTTATGACCGTTCCGAACAAGGAGGAATGCGGTTGACTGGGTAGGTAGGTAATACCTACTCCGTGATACACCCAATGACGTCACACTAGGAACTGGAGAAACCTCAAGTCGTATCCGTTAAGTTAAAAATAGAATTTAAGCCCGCCCACGATATTTCATTATCCGCAGAGCAAAACAACAAAAACTCCCTCTGGTATGACAGGTCGAGCACAAGGTCTCTGAGGATACGGATACTCTGCTGCCGAGCAGTCTGCTACCGATACATGAGGTAGGCCCAACCCAACCAACCACTGAACGACCTTCAGCTCAAATTATGCCTAATTATTTTAAGCTCAGTGTTGGAGTTGGACAGTAAAAAGCCAACGAATTACCGTTTGCTGAGTTGTGTGGGTAGTGCAGCTTTCTCACATAAAATAATAAGGACGCAAAGAATTGATGAGTATAAAAGTGATTGAATTCTACAAACAGCAGTACAGTACCCCTTCAACCTTCTGATAGATATCGGACCACAGCACTAATAAATCAAGTAAAGCACGTAAATGATCTGGTATCGAATCGAAAGTATCGGTAGGTACCAAAATACCCGGTATCGATACCAGTAATGAACTATGTGCCACACTCACTTGGCAGACGTTTTTTTATCACGTTTTACACAGTTGTTTTGCATCTACGAACAGACCACGCTGTATACATTTTTATTAACTCCCTTGTGACCACAGGGCTTTATCTCCGTAAAAAAATACATTTTTTCATCATTACTCATAGTAACTACATAACTTAAATTAATAAAACATATCATCTTATCAAACATTATGGCTACATATCGAACCATTGAAGAATCTATGCTCGACGAACCGATTTCAAGTGTTTTTTTGCGACCTAAAAACCTCGCGGCAAGGCAAGCGGTCAATCAACCTGCCGGGGATAACCCCAGCGCCGCTGTTAACGAATACTTTCTCGGGGAATCACAGATTATTGTGAAATAGTATGTTATGAAATGAGGAAAAAACTGGTATATTTAGGACTTCGATGTCAACTAGGGATTTCCTCTATACCTTCACTTTTGGAGGCAAAACTAATTCTTAACAAAACTAATTCTCAAATTCTTAACTAATAATTTCATAACTGGACTCTAAAAGGTACTTACAAAAAAATTTCTGTTTGAAATTTTGTTTTAACCCTTAGTTTTTTACAATTTTTAAACAATTAATTCATTTTTCGCTTTTTGACCTCACGTCATTATTACAGTCATAACTCCTGTCAAAATCCTCAAGCGATAAGACATTTTTGAAAATTAAGTCAAAAAGAAAACTTTAAATTTTTTTTGAAATTTGACTTTTTTTATTGAAGTTTTTCTCTGAATCCCCGATCATTTCTATTGGCACTCCTCGGACAAAGCATGCTCGAATTGTCAGCTTTCCAACGGTCTATCAATTTTAAAAAAAAATTATTTTTCTTTATAAAATTCTAATTGGAAGAATAAATTAAGTTTGATGCCAAAAACCGTGTGTTTAACAAGAAAATCGAGTGCTTTGCGTGGTGTATGGTCACGCCCGATCTTAAGTTGTACATAGGTATCATTTCCTATATAATTTTGCTTTATTATTTTCAATAGTGAACCTTGAGAATTGAACAAGAAAAAAATTAACCCCCCCCCCCTCAAAATTAGTTCGTTTACGTTTCAAGGTACGTAAAATCCAAAAATTGAATAAAAATTTTTTAGGCACTTTCCCCACTTAGCATTGACTGATTTCGATGAAATTTGGTATACATGGTGTTTCACGAAAAGGTTACACCCTCCTTCATTTCCACGAAATACAGCGTAAAAAAGTGGGACCAACGCTATTCTTCATGACTTTTATGAGGAATTCGGGAAAAATACTTTCGCGCAAAATACTCGTAGACGGTCCCAAGCCCGTGGTTCAAAAGGAGGAGAGAAAATAAAAAATGAACATGATTTCGACCACCATCATGAAAGAAATATTAATTTTTCCTCTTGAAATCTTGGTTTTCCTCAAATTGGATGATACCCTGTGATTCAGCGTCACAAAATGATGAAAAAACATGTGCCACACTTAGGGTTCTCCGAAACCTAATTTTTTTGCAATTGTGGAGTTGCGCAACTTGGAGCGTTCAAAAAGCCAGGTTTCGCGCTTTGAAATTTGACGTAAAATCCGAATTTGTAATAAAAAAGGGGGTTCCATTTGAAAAAATGAAGTTAGTGTCAATTGCGCGGAAGTATTTTTCCTGAATTCCTCACCAAAAATCATGAAGAATAGAGTTGGTCCCAATTTTTTACGCTATATTTTGTGGAAATGAAGGGGGGTGTAACCTTTTCGTGAAACACCCGGTATAGGCTCCTTTTGGGGTCTAGTTGTGCCCCGAAGCTTTTGGTTGATGTCAGTCACTTCTAAGGGTCAAAAAATTGTTATATAAAGGTATTGTTTTTCCATCAATTTAAGATAGTATTGAATTTTTGGAATTTTTAGAGACCACCCGGAGCTCTGTAGGGCAAACCGTTCGCTCCCTACAAGAACTTAAGGGTTGGACTTGCGATAAATCAGAAACACGATTGTGAATCGCAAAAGAGGTCGAATCTCCGTTCAAATTTTAGCTGACCAAAATACGTGGTAGGCAGGTAGTATCTATGGTGCTGACAATGGCAAAGTCGAGACAATGGCAAAGCCGAGTTCTTTGCAGACGAGTGATTAGTATAGAAAATAATAAACCTTTATGTTTTTACAGCGTGTATGTTTTTACCTTTATGTTTTTTACAGCGTTTTTCAAGCTGAAGTCAATGGAGATTTTCGAATAATTCTGAACGCTTGAAAGTGGATTGTTCGAAGAAATAACGGAAGATGATCAATGAAAAGAACCTCCGAACTCAAGGTATGAACTCCACCAAAAAACGCTGCAATTATTACACAAGGACATATAAGTAACAAATATATTCTAATATGTATACCAAATTTAGTCAAAACCGGTCCACGGGAACTAAGGAAAGTGCCGTGTACGGCGGACGGACGGCCAAATTTTTATTCGATTTTTGGATTCTACTTTTCTTGAAAAATAAACTAACAAATTTTTTTGAAGGGGGGGGGGTGGCTGGTTTTAAAAAAATTCTTGGTCAATTCCAAAAATTCATTGTTGAAAATAATAAACAAAAAGTTGAAAATCCACTTTCTAGAATTCGGAAGTATCACCATTGATTTATCGTGAAAAATTACTTGAGAGATTATTTCAATCTCCTCGAGCCATCTTGAGATCGAGTTAAAACAAAATTGCTAGGAGACATTTTTTGTTGGAAATACCTCAAGTGTAGATACCCTGGGTGGAAACTACAGCGCGTCCGTCTGGATCAAAATACGTTTGTATACCTACCTAAATCAAAAATCTTGATAGAGACGGCTTAACCGTCGATATACGAACAGGAGTAGCAGGTAGACGTTATTGTAAAATTACAATAGAAAACAGAACTTTATAATATAAAGTATAAATATATTATATTTTTCACCGTTTTCAAACTTTATGTCTCACTTATTTTTAAGAGTTCATACCCTAAATTATTAGATATCACGTATTTACAAAAAAGGTACAAACCAACTCCCCAGATTGGTAGGAAATTAGGGCACAAGTAGTACACTTTTACCAATATTAACGAGTGCGTTGTAATGTTGCAATCATAAGTTGAAATTTTTAACGTCATCCAACATTCGTGTTAGCCCTGTTTCCAAGCAATACTCGTGGGTAGCGAAGTATTCGTAGATTGATCAATAATAACGCTTCATCTATCATTAATTTATTTTTTATTTTTGGCCTCTCACCTACCATATTGTAGGAACCTGTTCAGAAGATTCCCGTTGAATCGAATAGGTCTGAAGAAAATGATTAAGAAGGCGCATGGATGAAATGAAAAATGAAGATGTGTCCCCATCTTAAGAGAATCGAATCAGCGTGAGAGGATCAATGCAGTACAACGAGTGTTTGAACCTTATATTCAACGCCAACCGCAGGCAGACTGCAACTTCAGTGAAAGGTCTGTAAATCATAAAAGTAATATTGCCCTGCTATGAAGAAAGGAAGTAGACGGCCATTATTTGTTGGTGATTCTTGGACTGGCTTCTGCGAGGGGTCGTGGGTTCCAGCCTCGCCACCAGGGATTTTTTTTGTGAGTCCGGGGCTCAGCCCCCCCCCCCCCCCCCCCTCTCCACAACCCAGGACAGTGGGGCAATAGGCAGCCATCAGCGAAACCATCAGAAAAAATTCTGATCTTTCCTTTGAAGACAGCTGATGATGTCCGCGATGCCAGGAATGGCAGTCGGACGAAAATCCAACGAATCACTTTTTTGCAAACCAATGAATCACGGTCATTTTTCGTAGACGGTTTTCAATAGGGTGATCGTTATCTGGTCCTATTAAGTTAAATTTGTCTCAGCAAGGTTATATTATGCAGAGTAGGTACCCGTCGTCCAGATACCCTATAGTCAACACTATTTTCTACATATCTAGGTAGGTATGATGTGTCAACAGACGTGTCAACGATATTGCCGTGATAAAAAAGAACAATTTATCTCTAAAAACAACCGAATTTTTCATAAAAGTAAAGAAAGGTAGATAACAGGAAAGATAGACGGATATAAGGTAGCTCCATGGATAGACACGATTGCATTAGGATCCTAATCCTTGTCTCGGACAAAACTTTACAAAACAATGGTCAGATTTTGTTGACATTGCCAAGCATTACGAATATCTGTCCCAAAATGATTCCAAATTAACTTCATCGACGTTTGAACTACCTTCCTTATTGTGTCATAACACTGAACTCTTTACTGAACATGATGAACTCTATACTCTTTTCTGAAGACCGTCCTAGCGAAGAGCAGTCACCCGAATTCGTTGATGCGCTGCTGGAGGATAAATACAGTCGAACCTTGAAGAATGTAAATGCCCTAAAAATCAAATACATGCCAGAGACCAAACCCATCATACCGCCGCTAGTCATGAAGATGGAGCCATTAGTTCCTATTGGTGAGTGATATTGAAATATATGTACATCTACCTACACTAAAATAGTAATTGACATCGGACTATAACTTTGTTTAGTTACGCCCATTACGAGGCGAACACACAGACATGATGTAGCAACACCGTTAATACGTAAATAGTCCATCATCGGGTTTAGACTCCATTGAATCTTTTATTAATTTAGTTATCAAACTACTTGATATTTATGCACGAATTGAATTTTGCTTCCGAGTCTAAAAATGTAGCTAAAGCATTGTTTTTAACTTTCTGAGTTTAAAAAAGGTTCTCCAAAGCAAAATTTCCACTTCCGTTTTACGTTTTAGAACTTCTTGAACAATTTTGGTTTAGTGTTTGTCGATCTGTTTGTGTCCCACTGTATGAGTTGATTTTTGACCCCTGAGAACCCCAAAAATCCCATAGGTACCTACTACCCAGCTACTATTATAACTTAAGGTCGAAAACACGAAAAAATCTTAAAATTGAAAAAAAACTCGGATTTTAGTGGTGTAATCTCTATTTAGTTTCTCTAACCAAATCAACTTAACCAACAGACTGCTTTCTTAACATCTCGCTAACTCGGAGAGGCTTTAGGAAGTGCAAGTTTGACGGAAAACCATTTGCAAAAATCACACAGCCGCTTCACCGTCGGGTCTCTTTCGTCGTTTTTGAAGGTAATTTTTGAAAGATACCTAATTCGTTGTTTAGTAAGGAAATTATAGGAATCCGAATAAAACCTTGAAGCTAAAAATAGTTAGGTACCGTTTGGTGGACTTGTTCTTTGGGCGTCGGCTCATCGACTTCTTGTGAAAACGGTTAAAATCTTGTAGCCGGAACGCTAAAGTATTTGAGATAAAACCTTGCAAAAAAGGTCACCTATCGAAAATGCCCCATTTCCAAAATGAATCGACCTTAAAATGATACCCTCTGCCCATGATTTTGACAATGACGATGCGAGTTTTTTTCATCTGAATTATATCTCCAAGAATTCTCGCAAATTTTAACTAGTCCCACTCAATTTCTCAAAGAAGTCTGAAATTTCAACGTTTTGGGAGAATTCTTGCTCATTTTGAACACTGGTCACTGCATCATTTCAACTTGTTGATTCCAAGTTGTTAGCAGGCTTACGAGTTTCAATAGCCATGATATAAGACATTTTTAGTAAATCTTCTTGAAAGGTAAATTACCCGAGAAAATGGTCTGCAACTCACAGTTGGAAATCCAAAACATTTTACAAAAGAGTAAAATGCCCAACCTACCCCGAAAGAATTTTATAAACTTCCAGGTAAACTAAATTGCAAGCTCAAAGTTCGAAGTTGGAAAATATGCTATTACTTGGTTAGACAGTAACCAAAATATTACTGGTTTGTGATTGGTACCGATATTCTTTGAAGGACTCTGGAAGATCAAGGATTCCCGGTTGGAAAGAGACTCCAGGCCGAAGGTGCCCAGAGATATTTTGGAAAAGGCTGCGAAGTTCTTTCAACTCCCTCTGGATCATTTCAATGGCAGGTATGAATCCTGATGTTTAGTTAAAAAAATGTTTAGTGCACAGCGCTCAATTACGCGCACAAACACAAAACTGAGCTAAGATGACATTACTTTGAAACATACCGACAAGTATGAATTAACAACGGAGTTGTAAATTTCCACGAAAATAATGAGTTAAAAAGTTAAATCGATTCTTGATTGTTTCCCTTTCAATTCTTTTCATTGAAACACCTTCCTAGTATATAGGATCTGCCAACACCAATCATTCACTGCCTATTCTCAGGTGTGAACAGAACTAAAATACACTACAGATTCTACTAGGAGTAGCAAAGTAACAGTAGGTACAAACCTTTTTATTTACCAATGTACCTATACTCTTGCCTTTATTTAAAGAGCTCTGGACCGCGGGTTCCAAAACCCCTTCCCTGCCAAGAGGTGGCAACGTTGCAAGGTGTTCACCTTGGGGTCTCAACTCACAACCCTTCGCGGTCAAAACCCATAATCCCTCTTCCTTCTTCCTCTTCTATCAACATACAATTTAATTATTTATCGTTCGGTGAACATTTTTTGTAATTTAAATTCGTAACGTACTAATTATTCTGATGAAAATGAGTCCAAATTTCCTGTAATTCGGCGAAGAGGGCGTAATTCGTTTGGGTGGATTGGTCGGGAGAGGGCTGCTGAGTTTTAATCGTACCTGCCTCGAGCTTATACTCGATATGTTCAATTTTTCTCGCTGATCACGATTTTGGTGATGGGATGATCGAAATAATTAGTGAATCAAGTGTGCATTTGCAGAAGAGGGTAAACTGTTGGGGGGTTGGGGGGGTTCACGGGCGGAGGGGTCGCGCAGGTATACCTCGACCTTCCGCTGGGGCTCGGATTCTTGCAGCGATGCCGAACCTTCGGGGCCTTCAAAAATCCCAGAGCTCTTTAAATAAAGGCAAGAGTATATACCATGTTGGTGGAGTTGTCACAATAGATCAACCCAGCACCTAACCAGTAAGGAGACCGAGAAGCTACTCGAAATAGTAGACTGCAAATCAACAGTTGTTTGAGATCATACTTCAACAATAAAAAATAAATAAATATAAAATAATAAAATAATAAAATAAAAACTTTGGATACTGACATGGATACTGCCGTGCCTACTGCCTAGAAAATAATTTCCTTTCAGGTAGATAGAGGAGAATTTACCTATGATGATTATTCTATCAAGTTCAACTTGAACGTTATGTTTCCACAGACTCTTGACTCGGCTGTTGCGTCAATACGAAGAGGAACGTAGGATAGCTTCTGCGAACCTCTTGAACAGATTTGGTCCTTGTCCCATTTGGCGGGTGTCACTTCGGGAGATCTTGGAAGGCTTGGAACGAACTCTTAAAATGAAAAAGTAATGAAATAAGGGTAAAACATATTGTTTAATAACGCATGCATTCCAGCCCCTTGAATAAGCAGTACGTTACGACCCAGTGACAACTAATGCAGTGGATGGCAGAATTCTACTTGTGCCGTGGACAAAGAATAGTTCGGAAAATAAAAAGGTTTATTTCTTATATTCTGTGAATTGATTTTTTAATTTCCTAATTTGAATTGAAACAAATCCACACTGTCAACCTAATCTCATTCGATTCTCTTCCTATCTTTATTCCCTAGTAATTTTCATTTTTACTTCCGAGTCTACCAAGGTAGCGGAAGCTTTGTTTTCACTTTTCAAGGTTAAAAAAAAGGTTCTCCAAATCAAAATTTCCACTCGCGTTTTACGTTTCAGACCTTCCTGAACAATGGGGGGTGCGCCTTGATTTTTTTAAGATTTTTAATCGAAAGTAGACTACATCCTGATAATTTTGGCACCAACCGCGACCTTCTAGCGTGAGTAGATCTGTTTCTATGAATTTTCAAAGTTTCGACCGTTTATGACGTCACGCGCCCCTCTCGCCTGGGCGGGACCCCCCAGCCGACTGTGACGTCATAAACGGTCGAAACTTTAAAAATTCATAGGAAAAGATTTACACACGCTAGAAGGTCGCGGTTGGTACCAAAATTCTCAGTATGAGGTCTACCTTAGATCAAAAATAACAATAAACAGTTTTTCCTACCCAGGCGCACACCCTATTTTGGTTCCGTGTCTGTCTGTCCGTGTGTCTGTCATGAAATCCTTGCCACGGCTATAACTTCTACAATTCTCATCCAATTTCGATGAAATTTTCAGGGATTCTGCGGGTTGGCTTGTAGATGATCCCCTATGAAAATTAACACCGCCGGACTGATAATAGCCGCTGCGCATGCGCAAACGTGAAATCCTTGCCACAGCCATAACTTCTACAATGCTCGTCCGATTTCGATGAAACTTTCACGGATTGTCCGGGTTGGTCCCCTATGAAAATCATTGTCCTCGAAATGATAGTAGACGCTGCGCACGCGCAAACGTGAAATCCTTGCCACAGTCATAACTTCTACAATTCTCATCAGATTTCGATAAAATTTTCAGGGATGTATCGATTCGATGAATTTTCTGGTTAGCGTGTAGATGAGGGTAGTGGAAGGTACTTAGAGATTGATGCTTTGAGATTAACTAACATGCATCGGATCATCTATATAATGGGGTTATGGATACGAGGAAGCTCTGTGCCACACCCACTTGGCAGGCGTTTTTTGGGTTGGTCGACTGGGTTGAGATATTGTCAGTGTCCTACAAGAAAAACTACAATTTCAGGTCGATGTTAGGTTGACGTTACTTAACTAAATATTTGAAAATTAATTACAGTGAGAACTCAAGTCGAAGAGACGGATTCGTGCTAGAAGTAGCTTGTGCTCTGACAATGGGTCGATTCAATGTGAGCAATTGGCACGCACCGGATGTGCCCAAACAGCGGAAGAGCAAACCAAGCTGGCAGAACCCAAGTACTCACTTGGAATCCAAAAATAAAACTCAATGGCACCAGGTAATATCTGTTTATTACGACTCCAATGTCTGTTTGTTCAATCATCATGGCTGAACTGATTACTGTCAATTGACAAGCGAGTTTCACAACATAATATAGGATGGGATCTGCGCATGAGAAATAAAATTTGAGAAAAACCCATCAACTATTGGATGAGGTTCTGTCTTGAAAACATTTGTTTACTTACATGACAAGAGTAAAAAAAGTTGTAGGGTTAGTAAACATGATTTGCAAAATTTTGGTGACGTCATCACAAAAGTGAAAGTATCTAGCTGCCCTTTCAGACTGTTCCAGAATATGCCGCAGTGTGCTTCCACCAATTTAAGAGCCCCATTTATTTGAATCGCTCGCCTTAGTTTCAAATGTTCTAGGATGTTACATTATGCGACGATAAGGTTTTACGATTTAACCATGACCTATTAGAAGATTACTATATCGAAGAAGCTATTGCCTTTAAAAAATGTCTGCCAAGTGGGTGTGGCACATAGCTTCCTCGTATCCATAACCCGATTATACAGATGATCCGATGGAATGTAGTTAATCTCAAAACATCAATCTCTATGTACCTACTACTCAATTTACAATCAAAGTAGTACATCATTTGAATAAGAGAACTAACTATTTCAGAAAATTAAATTAAATTATAATTCTCATAAGGAGCTGGTAAAGGGAAGCAAGAAAATATGATTACAGATAGAAAAGTGAATTCAAGTTAACTGGAAAAGAATACACACTTTTACAAGGTTACACAATCCCTGAAACTTTCATCGAAATCAGGTAGAAAATGTGCAAGTTATGGCGGTGGCAAGGATTTCACGTTTGCGCATGCGCAGCGGGTAGTGCGCTAGCGCTTAGTCCGGCGGTGATAATTTTCATATGGGACCATCTGCACGCCAACCCTCACAATCCCTGAAAATCTCATCAAATGTAGAAGTTATGGATGTGGCAAGGATTTCATGACAGACAGACACGGAACCAAAATTGTTCAAGAAGGTCTGAAACGTAAAACGCGAGTAGAAATTTTGATTTTGGAGAACTTTTTTTTTCAACCTTGAAACATGAAAACAAAGCTTCCGCTACCTTGGTAGACTCGGAAGCAAAAATTGTTGCAAAAATTCATTTACCGACCCTATTGGACATTGATAACATTGTACAACCACTTTCTCCAAGGTGAACGAGGTGGTCCTTAGCATATTATAGAGAAACTTAACTGGGGATGGATGCTCTAATTTCACCACTAACTTTTCCACTGATTCAATCTTGGTTGGTTAGTTGGAGATTCTCGTTACTATCAATTCCAATGGATCAATATTGAAACTAAAATACCAAAACTACGAATTAGTACAAATGATTGATCTTTTACAGGTGAAAGAATACGTCTTGTTCACTGCTGACAATTCGTGGCACGTATACTGCATCAAATAATCAATGACGTTTTGATTCCTTGCATTGAGTTCACCAGGGTTCGGCAGTCCAACGAAGATTTTTACCCAGCTCTGAAAAAGCGCTTCGCACCCAAAACTCGTGATCTCCCAACAATATTCATATAATATACTGTAAATATTGTAATTGAGTACATTGGATTAGATTATAAATTTCATCGAAATCGGATCTAAATGTGGAAGTTATGGCTGTTACAAGGAATTCACGTTTGCGCAAGCCCAGCGGCTAAAATCAGTCCGGGGGTAATGATTTTCATAGGGGACCATCTACACGCTAATCCGCACAATCCCTGAAAATTTTATCGAAATCGGATGAGAATTATGTAGAAGTTATGGATGTGGCAAGGATTTCATCACAGACAGACACGGAACCAAAATTGTTCAGAAAGGTCTGAAACGTAAAACGCGAGTGAAAATTTCGATTTTGGAGACCTTTTTTTCAACCATGAAAAGTGAAAACAAAGCTTCCACTACCTTGGTAAACTCGAAAGCAATTTTATAAATGTAAAATAAACCTCCAAGTCTCTCAAAATTCAAATAAATGAAAAAAAGTCTCTCCGCGTAGTCCTGGGGCGATGCTTTTCATGGGGGACCATCTACACGCTAATCCGCACAATCCCTGAAAATTTTATCGAAATCGGATGAGAATTGTAGAAGTTACGGCTGTGGCAAGGATTTCATGACAAACAGACACGGAACCAAAATTGTTCAGGAAGGTCTGAAACGTAAAACGGGAGTGGAAATTTAGATTTTGGAAAAATTTGTTTTCAGCCTTGAAAAGTGAAAACAAAGCTTCCGCTAGGTACCTTGGTAAACTCGGAAGCAATTTTATAAATGTAAAATAAACCTCCAAGTCTCTCCAAATTTAAATAAATTAAAACAAAGTCTCTGAAATAGTAAACCAAAAATCCGATTTTTCAATATTTCGGCTCCTTAATAGCTTATTAATTTGTACCCAAGCTTTGAAATTGAGGAAAAATTCTCAGAATTCCTTCGGATTTTCATGAATAATTATTATTCTCTGTACCACATGGAACTAATAGTGGTGCCACCATGGTGCCAGGACGCCATAAACCGCATATTTCGTGTTTGTGTGTTTCGTGTGTGTGTTTCATCTTGAATACGGATGATGTGAACGGATTTGCCTATCAAAACTAATAGATGTGTAGGCCTGCTACTTGTGGCGATTGTGTCGATGACCACAGAGGTAGCGTCCCGGCTTACTCGTGGCGGTTGTGACGATTGTGGCGACACACCAGTTGTAAGCGGGATTTGCGTTCGACAGGGTTAAGGTTTCGATCCGCGGCGTAGTTGGTAGCAGCACGAGGTTGTGACGCCACGTGCCGATCCCAAGTTCACCGAATGACCCAAAACCTAACGTGGCGAGCTCAGGTGGGAAGGGGAAGACAAACAAATATCGAAACAATAGTTAAATTTACAAGGGTAGCGTGTGGTATTTACCTGTGACGAGGCGGTGAAGCGGCCAGTCGGATTCCTCGGGATGATGCAATCTGAAATGTTTAGCCTTAAGGGCGTCCTACTGAGAAAATGGCGTCCGCCAAATGCGACGCTGCCGAAGGGGCCTACGAAGGTGTCTGAGGGACGCCTCGGAAAAGATGGCGGAGTGTGACGCGTCACCAAGCTCCGGTTTTCACACTGAGGAACCAGGTAAAATGAGAAAAGATATCAAATGCAAAATTACAACAATAAAAGGTAAGTTTATTAAATAATCAAAAGGTTTTCTGACTAGGCACACCGAAGGGTGTGTCGAAAAGAAGCCTGATGGGCGCAACAACACAAGTAAGTATGGCACAAGATTAAAATGTTCAATAGGATGGATTTGCAGATAATATTTCAAATGTACAATTTAATAACTCCAATTTGACTTTGTGTTTCAGGTTTCCAGAGTATATCAGTTCAACGTTCCAGGTTTTCAACAAAGGTGAGTATGGTAAGTATAGGTTAGCTTTATGTTGCAGGTAAGTATTTAGCTTTAAGTTACAACTTTCAATATTACGACTTTTGTCCAAATGTTTCAGAATTACTTCTACGCACTGTCCTAACTGCATTGGCCAATGGTTTAAAGGTAAGTTATAGTTTTCACTCACACGTGTCAGGGCCCTGAGGTATCCTTCCAGGTGTGATGTGGCGGTTGTGGTGGTTGTGGCGACGGACGTCCAGTGAATCCAGGGGATCTTCAACCAGATCAATTCGGCGCAAGACGGCAATTTCGATGGTCAGGGATCTTACGAAAAGCGTCTTGAAAGTATTTGGGGGCGGTTTGACTCTAACAGGCTCAAGTTCACGGGCTGCGGGGCTCACGGTGACTCTTACTGAATATCTGAGGGGGTCTGCCTGTGGAGGGGGGTGCTCGTTGGTTTTGTTCTGGATGGTCCCCCTCCGCTCCCTCGACGGACGGGCGCCTGCCAGGTGGAGTCTTCTGATTGGCTCCCTCCGCCGAGGGAGGGACGCTCTGGCTGGAGACGGCGTCTTCATGTTGAGGGGGGGGGGGGGTGACGTCACCTTTTTGAGCTGACCACGGATCCGAATCTGACAATACTCGCCGCGGGTGGCTATGACAAATTCGGATCGGAAGGGAGTTAACGAATTAACCCAGTCTCTTCACTGGAAAGGTTCCCCAGTGAGTGGAGACTCACATCCCCCTTCCCTCCGGGAGCCAGCGTTGTCAAAGACGACGCTGGGTATTCCCAGAGGAGCCAAGGGACGCGCCTTCCTTATGGCCAGCTTGTAGGCGTGGCGACGACACCCGCGACAGTTGGCTGGGTCGCGCTGTGCCCGATGATCTTCGGGGCACTCCGGCAGCGGTCGTCCCTGGCTGTGGAAGCTCTTAAGTCTTTGCCAAAACTCTTTACAGCCAGGGCACCGGAAAACGAACAGCCGCGGCACGTTCTTGGTGCAGACTGGGCATTTCTTCTTGCGGCTGATTCGCAGGACGATTTTCGGGTGAGTCGAAGGTGGTATCGCTGCTGTCGTTTCGTTTTCCGACTCGCTCGAGCACATGAGAGAGCGTCCAGGTGTCGGTGGAGCGTCTTGAGTCGGTGACTCCGCATATGAACTGACTCGGCCACGGGCACGTCGGGGTGGTCGAGGTGTCGTCGGTGGCGAGTGCAGTGGGGTCAATGCCACGTACGGGTTGAGCGGAGGATCCGTGACCTCGATGGGCTGAGGCGATGTTGACGGGGCGGGGGACGAAGCGGGGGGCGGAGCCGGGGAGCGAGCCAACTCCCTCTCAGCCTCCGCAGACCTCGCTGCAGGTGCCTCTGCAGATGACTGGTGGGTTGCCTCAGGTGTAGCGGTCTTCGCCGCAGGTGGCTCCACACACACCTGTGCGTTGGCTGCTTTTGACTCCTCCACGGCTGCATCCCGTTGCCGGACCAGTTGTTGGCGGTCCAGCAACCACTTGGCCTGGCGATCCAGCAGCGCGTCTCGCTCCTGCACGATCCTCTGGTAGATGGGGATCCACCTATGTATCTGGAGGATCGTGAGGAGCGCTGAGTTCCCTGAGGTGTGGCGACTAGTTGGTGTGTCGCCACACATCGTAAACCGCACAAAGTTGGTCAGCGTCTCGAGCGCGTCATAGGGGTCGTCGGATGGCGCGGGCGTGGCCACATGTCCCGGCGGCTGATCTCGGAGGTCGGCGATAAATCGTTCTGTGCGCTTCCTCATTAATTCCACCACGGGGTCCGGTGACTGGGGACCCCCGTCCACTATCCACTCATCTAGCGGTTCTTGTGCCATCCTACAACAAACAATAAAACGCCCTACTGTAACATCCTGCCTAGGAAAAGTGACTCAGGAATTGATTTCATTTTACTTCACACAAATTATTCTGGCCTTGTTAGGAAGGTAGCAGAAGTAACGGTTCGGCTTGGTCTGAAGGACCTAAGTGAAGTTGGTTGGTCTGAAGGACCCAATTGAAATTGGTTGGTCTGAGGGACCCAAGCTAAACTTGTTGGTCTGAAGGACCATGTGTCAAGGTCGTGGTCAGGCTTTCCTAGTAGTCAGTCAGTTTGTCTTTCGGCCTAAGTGGAGTTGCTTATAATTTACAGAGGGGTCGCGCTGGCGGAACGAATATGGGGTGGTTCCGGGTGGCGCTTCTCCTCGGGGTCTTTTCGGAGGTAGACCTTCAGGTGTCGACAGTTCTTCAGCTTTGCGCACCACTGGTTCCTGGTGGGGGTTGTTGCTGTGGTGGTCGTGCTCGCTGTGGCGATCGTGCTCGCTGTGGCGGTCGGGTTCGCTGTGGCGATCGTGATCGCTGTGGCGGTTGTGTTCGCTGTGGCGGTCGTGCTCGCTGTGGCGGTTGTGTTCGCTGTGGCGAGTGTGATCGTCGTGGCGAGTGAGGTTGATGTGTCGGTTGTGCTGACTGGGGCGATCGCGGTCTGTGGGGCGATCACCCTGGTGTGCATGACGGGTTTCCTCGGGGTAGTTGACCGGGTGTTGTGAGTTTCCCGCGAAATTCTCGGCTGGTCTCTCCAAAGGGTAGCTGACGCTTTTCCCTTCTTCACTGATCGAGGAGCGATCTGAATGTCGATCCGCGTCCTCGAGGTGAGTCGGTTGTGGCGAAGCAGTCCCTTGGTTTGATTGTTCCGAAAACGGTGTAGTGGGAGCGTTCTCGTGAGATCCGGTCGGCACATCGCCACATTCCATCATGGCCGGGTTTGGAGGCGGCCATCGCAACTCCTCATCAGAGTCCTCCATTGTTTCTTCCTGTGTCTCCTTTTCTGGTTCGTGGCTGTTCCTTATTTTGTCTGTTGCCTTGGTTTGATTGGATTCGGTATGGTCCAGGAAAGTATCATCCGGTACACCCAGTACAAAGGCCGGTTTGAGGCGGTTAATGTGTACTACCTGACGTTTTATGTCGGGAGAGTCCCTGATTTCATAAGTGACATTCGAATGTTTTTTCAGCACCGTCCACGGTCCACTCCATGGACTCCAGAATTTTTTTACGACACCTGGGGGCGGCTGCATGTCTTTCAGGTATACCATGTCCCCTGCCTCAAAGGAGCGCAGAGAGCGGCGGGCGTTGATTGCTTCCGTCCGTTTCTTCCAGGCTTCGTGTAGGCATTGTGTCGTGGCGTCACGTGCCATTCGGAGATTCTTCAACAGGGAGGACTCAGGCAAAGGTGTTTTAAGTCCTTGAAATGTGTCGTTCGGAAGGCGTATTTCTCTCCCAAAGGTAAGAAAATTTGGAGTAAATCCGGTACTCTTATGTGGGTTGGATCGGTACGCTGCGAGTGCTACGGGCAACATGGTTTCCCAGTCCTTAGTTTTTTTGGTAATTTTCGCCAAAATATTGGTCAAGGTCCGGTGGAAACGTTCGCACACTCCGTTTCCTTCTGGGTGGTACGCGGTCGTAAAGATCTGCCGTATTCCCCATTGGGCACAAAGCTCGCGTGTCGATCCGGCGGTGAAGGCGGTTCCGCGGTCCGAAACAAGTCTCTCGGGTACGCCGTGTCTCGGTATAAACTCCTTTGCCAAAATTTGAGCGACAGTAGAGGCGGTACAATTGGTGGTAACATATGCTTCAGCATATTTGGTAAAATGGTCAATCACGGTAAGGAGGTATTTGGATTTTCCATTTGTCACGATGGGCCCCACGAAGTCGATGCCGACGATGTGTCCGGGTCTCTCGGGGAGGAGCGGCTTCTGGATCGGGCTTTTCAGATTCGTCGGAGTATTGCGACGTAAACATGTTTCGCAACGTTGCACCTGCTCTTTGACGTCTCTCGAGAGTCCGGGCCAGTTCCCGAGTCGCCTCACCACCTTCTCCGTTACGTCGGCTCCGGGGTGTCCTGCCCACTCATTCTTATGGCATCTGTCAATCAACCATTCACGAAGTGAACTAGGGATGAGGGGTACCCATTCGTGTCGACCATCGTGTCGCACTCTCATTTCCCAAACTCCGTTGGCTTTGCGCAATCCTTCCTTACCGCGACTTAAAACCATCGATTGGACCCAATCATCGAGATCTTGTGCTGCGATCATTAGTTCGCGCGGGAAATCGAGATTCACAACGGCTATGTCCATTCGGCTCAATCCGTCCGCATGCTTCATCTGAGTTCCGGGTCTGTATCGGGGAACGAAGTCGTATTCGGCGAGCCTTAGAACCCACCTCCTGATTCGTGATGTCGGGTCGCGGAGGTGCATCGCGGCCGTGAGTGCCATATGGTCCGTTTGAAGTTCAAAGGTCTGACCTAAGAGGTATTCTTGAAAATGGCGGACCGCCCACACAACGGCGAGTAACTCTCTCTCCGTGACGGAATACCTGGTTTCGGCCGGATTTAGTTTTCGACTCGCATATTATGCTACGGGCCTCTCTTCCCCTTCGAAGTTCTGCGAGAGGACAGCCCCCAAAGCGGAGCCGGAAGCGTCGGTGGCCAACACAAAGGGTTTATTCAGGTCAGGAAAGGCGAGTACGGGTTCCTCGGTCAACTTGACCTTGAGTTCGTCGAACGCTTGTTGTTGTTTACTTGTCCACTCAAAGGGTCGGTTTTTCTGGAGGAGGTCGGTCAAGGGCACCGAGAGCTCCGAGTATCGAGGTATGAACCTCCGGTAAAACCCAGCCAGCCCCAAAAACGACTGCAGTTTCAACGCCGAGGTAGGTACGGGAAATTCCTTAATGGCCTTGACCTTCTCGGGCTCGGTAAGGATTCCTTCGGGCGTGATGCGGTGACCTAGAAAGCGAACTTCGTTTTTCAAAAACTCGCACTTCGACAAGTTCACTTGAAGACGGGCCTCGGTTAGTCGATCGAAAACTTGAGTCAATTTCTGGAGGTGTTCCTCTCGAGTGGCGGAAAATACTATGATGTCATCCAGGTAGACGAGACAACGATCTCCTAGGATTCCATCGAGGGCATCATTCATGACTCGTTGAAATGTAGCGGGCGCGTTCTTCAGTCCAAACGGCATCTTTTCGTAATGAAAATGACGTCCTAATACGGAAAAGGCCGTTTTCTCCCTTGACTCGGGGTGAACTGGTATCTGGTGATAACCCGATATTAAGTCGATGGTGGTGAACCATTTACACTGACCTAACATCGCAAGGGTCTCTTGTAAACGGGGAAGAGGATAAGCGTCTCCTTTGGTGATTTTATTGAGCTGTCGGAAATCCGTGCAAAATCGCCAAAGCTGCTTTTCTCCCGGCGGCGTCTTCTTTTTGACGAGTAGTACAGGCGCACACCATGGGCTAGTAGACGGGCTAATGACCCCATTCGACAACATGTCCTTGATTTGAGTTTCGACGACGTCGCGGAGGGCGTGAGGAACCGGGTAGGGTTTTTGTTGTGTAACGGTGGGTTGAGTCGTAACTATCTCGTGGGATACGTTCAATCTACATCCCTCCCCCGTAGGTGGCTTAAATAAGTCCCGGAATTTACACAACAATTCCCTAGTTGGTTCCGCGTCCGAAGTTGTGAGATGTCGTAGTTTCTCTTGCAAGGTCACGTCGAACTCGGGTAACGGGGCTTCCCATTGGTCGGTAGGTAGCTCCTCCCACTCCTCTTCTTCTAGACCGTCTGGCGTGGTGCTGATACGTACCTCTTTTTCATAGTTTTGAATCGGGGGAATAATAGAACAAATCCCGGCGCAGGCCTTTTCTTCTCTAAGGGATATGTTAGAACTCGTTTTAGCAGGGGTATCGACGATATCGGGGTATGGTTCAATACATGGGTCGGTTGTGGCGAACTGGGTCGTACTGTGCCGATCCACTGTGTCGAACTGTGTCGCACTGTGCCGATTTACTGTGACGAGTTGTGTCGCATTGTGCCGATCCACTGTGTCGAACTGTGTCGCATTGTGCCGATCCTCTGTGTCAAACTGTGTCGCATTGTGCCGATCCACCGTGTCGAACTGTGGAACGCTTCGCGATTTTGCGAGTTCATGATTAGAGTCTGTCTAGTACACATCGTTCCGTACATAATCGTCATTTCAAGTGGTTGTAGTGCAAGTTTTGCTTTATAAATTGGCATACCTATTCCTGTACAAGCCGGTGTTAGTTTCTTGCCTTCGATTCTCCCGCTGTCAGGTATATTACTCACCATTACATTACATTACATATTTTATTTCACGTGTTGTTGATTGACAATCGCTCGGCTTCGGTTCGAGGCTCGATCAGATAAGCCATCTCCCTCTACCCAGATCGAACAGAGTAGAAGTGATTACGACGTTTAGCGTCGTGGTGGGGACAGTGACCACGAGAGAGGGACCCGGCATTTGAGGCTAGTTGTCCGGCTCCTGCCTCCTGCATCCAGAACGTTCCATGTCACAGGAAAAATCTAACGAAATTTTCGGCCGATCGACCTCCCTTCCGTTTTCCCCTTCTCGCCCTTTCAAACGATCTCGAAGCTCGCCCCCCCAATCGCCCCACGGAAAAATTATGTCATTAGACGATAGTTCGAATCTATCCCAAATAACCATTGGACAACTGAAGTTACTTCTAGCTGAAGTTTATGACGAACGATTTGTTCAGAAGGGAGAGCTGGAACCAATCAAAGCTGAAATAAATGCCCTGAAAAATGAAAATCTTACCATAAAAGCGGAAAATGAGAAAATCAAGAATGAAAATCAGGATCTGAAAAAGGATATTATTCTTCTGGGAGATCGAATGGTCTCCCAAGAAAATCGTGCAAGAAAAAACAATCTAGTTTTCGGAGGACTGGCTGCTCAGAGCGAAATCACATGTTCAAGTTACGTCAGTAAATTCTTGTCGGAGGTTCTAAAAATTCCACATGCCCCGGTCATTGTTCGTGCGTTCCCGATGGGGAAGAGCAATAAACCTCCCATCCTCACGGAATTTTTAAGATCAGATGATGTTTTCATGATCTTAAAGAACACCCATGTTTTAAAAAATACTGGGTACTATGTACAGCGGGATTTTCCAGCGGAGGTGAGAGCCAAGAGGAGCAAGATGCTTCAAATAAAAAAAGAACTGTCAAGGGTCAACCCAACTTTGAAAACGTCTCTCCGAGATGACAAGCTGATCATCCAGAATGTTATATATGAATGGGTGGAGGGGAGGGGTGTCCTGGACTCCAGTGGAACTCACGCGGTGGATCAGCTTGGCCGTCAGGCCGGAGTTAGCATGGATGGATTCTTGGCCTCCTTTTACGCACGAAATGGAGTGATTTCGGGGGTTCCACAACCGGATCCGGTGCCTCTCACGCCGGCAACTAGCTGACAATCACGGAAATCTGGACTGCCTTCTCGGAAAAATGATCTCTCTATCTTAACTTACAATATATGTGGAATTAAGTCGAAGCTGTTAGATTTGTATTTCTTTGAGTATGTATCTATGCATGATTTGTTTTTTCTAATAGAAACTCACCTAGAGGAACAGTATTTTGAGTCTTATAAATCTAAATTCCCTAGCCATAAACTTTTGAACATCCCAGCAACTAGAAAATCGAAGTTTGGTCGAGCCTCTGGTGGTCTGTTGTATGGCATTAGAAAGAAGGTTGTCTCCCAATTGTGTGACTTTGCTAAAATTGACCGTTATGACGTGGTGCGAGTAAGGGGGGCTGGATGTGTATACCATATTCTTCCTGTATATCTGAGAGATGAAGGCTGGTTGGAGAGCTTCTTGGATCTAAGTTTTGCATTGCGTGAGAATGACGCGCTAAACTGGATAGTGGTGGGAGATTTCAACTCACGAGTTGGCAAAGATCAGGAGCTCCCCGAAGATAGTGATGAATTCTTGGGAATCTGCAATGGAGTTAAAAAATCCAAAGACACCACCCGAAACGGAAGAGGGAGTAAAGTGTTATCCCTATGTGAAAATAACGGTCTGGTCATACTTAATGGTAGGACTCCTGGGGATCTTGAGGGGGAATTCACACATCTGAGCGCTAATGGTAGATCGGTAATTGACATTTGCGCAGTTTCATGGGGAGTTATTGGCGAGTTGGTATCTTTCAGTGTACAAGCTCAAACTTTCTCGGACCACTTGCCTTTGCTTCTCAAGTTATCTGGCCCGGCTAGAGTTCGATCAAATCATCAAGCCCTCCCGAGAGCCCTCAAATGGACAGAAAATGACGAGCTGCACTACAAAACAAAGTTAGAGAAACGTATCAACGAACTTGATTTGTCTGACATATCTTTCGAAGTGCTCAAACAACAGGTGATATTGTGTTCCAGTCAGAGTAAGATAGTAGAAACCACTAACTCAGGACATACCAGCTAGCAGCCTTGGTTCGACCACACCTGTGAAAAGCTTAGGTCTCGCTCCTTCCGGCTGTTGCGCCTCCATATGAGAACCAGCTGCGAGATAGTTCGCAAGGATTACGTCATGGCCAATAGAAATTACAAGGAGAGATGTAGGAGGAGAGAGAGCGAGTTTTACAATGATCTGGGACAAAAAATATCTGCTGCAACAGAAGTCAAAGAATTTTGGGGGCTGGTTCGCAAGACCAAGGTGATCACACCCTCTTCATCCCCTACAATTGATATGGAGGAATGGCGGGCTCACTTCTGTAAGCTCTACAATCCGCCCTTGTTCTCCCCGCCTGTACAATACGCCCCCCTATATGTGCAGGATGACTATCTGGATGCCGATTTTACTCTCTCAGAACTGAGTACATTCTTGCAGAAGACGCGGACACATAAGGCACCTGGACCAGATAGGATTCCGTTTGAATTCTACGTTAACGCTCCGGTAAATTTCTTGGTATTACTCCTCCAATGCATCAATGGAATCTTTAATGGTAGTTCGCCTCCCAGTAGCTTTAAGGACGCACTTATCTTCCCAATACATAAAAAAGGGGACCCTGATGACCCAACCAACTCACGTGGAATAGCTTGCCTGGACACGGCCTTTAAAGCGTATACGGGGGTGATGATTCAACGAGTAACAACCTGGGTGGAGAGCAAGGGTCTTTTCTACTCGGGTCAGGCGGGCTTCCGCAAAGGCTTTTCCACAAGTGACCATATTTTCACCTTAAGGAATATCGTGCAAAGCCGTTTCTCCATTGGGCAGAAAACATACTGTTGCTACGTAGACCTTCGCTCTGCGTTTGATTCAGTACCAAGACAGCAGCTGAAATTTAAGCTCTTGTCTCTCGGGTTGTCCACCAGGATGGTCGAGGCGTTGATGTTGACTCTGACTGACACGAGGGCTAAGGTCTGGTCCGGTGGGGAGGTTTCAGAAGAGCTGGTGCAGAGGGTGGGCTTGAGACAGGGATGTAATAGTAGCCCGACATTGTTTAACCTTTTCATCAATGATGTTAGCGCAGAGTTGGATGGTGGGGTGCTGGTTGGCGGAATATTAGTTAATCTCCTAGCCTACGCGGATGATTTGGCTTTGCTGGCTGAAACACCCTCTTCCCTGCAAGACATGCTGAAAAAACTCGAAACTTACTTATCTATGTGGAATCTGTCGCTGAACTTTCTCAAAACAAAAATCATGATCTTCCGTCGTAGATACAGGGAACCTAGCAGTAGTGAGCAGTGGACGTACGATAACAGGGAAATAGAAGTAGTCAAGGAGTACAAATACCTCGGTATTAGTATCACCTACAACCTCTCACTGAGCGCCCATTTCAAAGCAAAGAATGCTACAGCAAAATTTGCAATCAATTGCATTTGGCAAAAGCTCATTGCATCGCCCTTTATACCGTTGCCCGACAAATTCAAAATCTTCAATTCGGTTCTAAGATCGACCATATGCTACGCGTGTCAGGTTTGGGGTTGCTTCGAGCACGACGAACTTGAAATTATTCAGCGGTTCTTCCTTAAAAAACTCTTTAACCTACCACGTAAAACCCCAAACTATATGCTCTTTCTGGAGTCGGGAATGGATCCCCTTTACATACACACGCTTAACGTGAATGCAAATTATCTGAGGAAAGTGGCGGACCTCCCTCAAGACTACCTAACGAGTAGAGCTTTCAGAATGGCAGTTTCAGCAAATGTGGAATGGGTGAGGAGGTGGAGAAGCCTGACGGAGGCTTACACGGACTCTGAGTTTGACCCACATAGCTCCGAATTCTGGAAATCAAATACGGAAGCTATCGTAAAAATGGAAACAGAACGCATCAAGGCAGAATATACGTCGCGAATTCAACTGGCTCAATTTCATGAACTTTATGGTCACCTGTCGCTAAATGTTTCCTATATGACGGAACCTCTCACCCTCAGCCAAGTACGAACCATCTTCAGGTGTCGATGTGAGATGTTGGACCTAAACTACAAACCATGGGTGCAGAACAGAGTTTTTCTGTGCTCAATGTGCAACCAGGGGGCCTTGGAATCAACTGAGCATTTTTTAGCGATCTGTCCCGTTTTTGCATACAATAGGAGGAGGCATTTTGGGAGCTCCACTTTAGACAGGCCTGCCTTGGTGCGCATATTAAACGGAGGGAGCTGGAACGCATTGTGCAACTACGTGAGGGAGGCCTGGGCCTACAGAAGATTTTTAGTAGCTGAATTCAATTACAATAGCTCTCATGACTGACCACCAGTACATCCAGCATCAACCATTCAAATTTCGGCAGTGTTCCTCGGCTCTCAAAATATTCAATTGAACTACGAGTACAAATGGCTTTTTTAGTTATTCTACAAAAACAGCAAGAACATCCACATATTTGCACAACGTATGTAAAGTACATTTTTTTTTATATTACCATGCCACTATAAATAATTTATAGTACAATTATTGTACTCCCTATTCAAGTTGGGTATTATTTTGACATACACATGTATATTCTTATTTTTTTTTTCTTTTCTTAAAAGTACTTAATACTATTATGAACTCCGGCTGACGGAAAACCAAAGCCTTTAATACTTAGCTACCAAAAAAGAAATGTAAATTTATGTTCAATAAAAGTATTTCTCTCTCTCTCTCTCTCTCTCCCGTGTCGAACTGTGTCGCATTGTGACGATCCTCTGTGTCGAACTGTGTCGCACTGTGCCGATCCTCTGTGGCGAACTGTGTCGCACTGTGTCGATCCCAGTGATCGACATAAGTCCGATGGTAGTTGTGGAGCATACGATCGAGGCATTTTTCGAGGGATGTTTTCTCCTCAGAGTCCGGTGCAGGGTCCGTGCTGTCGCTTGCGTCGTCAACTTCCTGGAATTCGGTCGGCGTAGTGGGGGTTGCACAATGTTGTGAAATTGGTGCACCGAAATGTACTTTCCGAGGAAGTGGAAGGTTTTGGCCCGGATCCTTCGTCAAGTTTTCGTAGTGGTGCGTATCGTCGTACCGCTCAACTGGTGTATCGATAGGGACAGAAACGCCCCTGAACTGCCGATTCCAAAACTTCAGGCTTCCGGCGCCATATTGATTTGTGGCGAGATTTGCCAAACCTCCGAAGCGTCGTCCGGTTCTTCGTAATCCACGCACGATGGTTTTTGCGTGGCGGAGGTAGTTGTTGCCGCCGAAGGGGTGCTAGGGAGAGGAGCGTTGTGATCATGACTTTCATTTTGATCCACAAACGTCCCAAATTCCCGCCCCTCGGGCCGCAACACCACCCCCACGCTGTAGATTTCCTCGGGTGTGTCGACCGGCATATATGGGCGAATGACGCCTTTAGGGGTGTGGAATTTCATTTCCGGTCCCGTTGTAAATGTGATGGGCACCCTTCGAAGTACGTCGAGCCCCAAAAGATCAAGCGTAGCGCTTCTCCTTGCGAACACTAAAAATGTGTGCTCAAATACGCATTCGCCGATCCTCGTGACGACGCACTGTTCCCCGGAGAAATGTAGGGGCATTCCATCAGCTCCCCACGCGATCGCTCGGGTTGGGAGAATTGGAATCCCCTTTACGGGTGTTGAAAGTACCGAAAGCGTAGCTCCGGTGTCCAGGGTCATCTCTCGTTCCTCCGGGCCCAGTCCCACGGTGATTTTCATAGTCCGCGACATCGGAGCTTCCACGGCGGGAACATGTGCCTCCTCGATTGGCTTCTTGTAACGGGCGACCTCCATTGAATGTGCCGGCGCCATGACAGGTTGCGACACGGGGAGGAGACGCTTCTTCTTGTAACAATCCTCCTCCAGATGTTCTCGGACGCCACAGAAGTCACAAAATATGGTCTTGTTCGGGCTGAATGGGCAATTCACGGGGAAGTGTGTTTTGTCCGCGCAAAACATACACGGATATCGTGGGGTCGGTTTCTCGGCGCTTCGGCGCTCGTTGGGTTTATCTTGGCGGTGGTCCTCTTCCCTGTGTCGATTGTGACGCTGTAGGGGTTCGTCTTTTCGCGGGCATCGGGCAGCGAAATGTTCAGGACTCCCGCAGTTGTAACATCGGCGGTCGTTGGTAATAGCCGCCAAGTCCCAACATTCGTCTGTGTCGATTGTGTCGTCTAGGGTCTCCTCCAATTCCTCCGCCTTGCTCAGCGCGTCCTGGATCGATCTGGGGCGATTTGTGATGAGCAGTGCGCTCATGTTTTTGCTGACACCACGTATGAAAGCGCTCAGGGTTTTTCTTTCTACCCAGTCGTGGCGTTCGTGACGTTGGAGTTGTCCTCCCTCTTCCATGACGGCACACCGGGCGAGGCTGCGGACTCGGTCGGCAAATTGGCAGAGCGTTTCTGTGGCGTTCCGCTTGACTGTCCACAGGAGTGCGGCGGCGTGTTGTGGATTTTCCTTCTGGAACCACTTTATCATGTCGTCACGGACGATCTCGTAGACGTTGTCTACGTCGAGCGTGTCATCCCGATCGATAAGGAATTGCTTAGCGGTTCCCCGCGCTTTTGTGCGGAGTAAACGGTATCGTTGTCGCGAGGTCAAACCCGTGGTCACCATATCAAAATTCGCAAAAAACGACACAACACTTAATGCACCAGTCGCGTCTGGGTCCCACGACTCTACTTCGAGGAATACCGAGCGCGGTATGTCCTCCCTATCTACTTCATGTGTTATGTTATTGTATCGCTGAAGGAGAATGTTCATCTCCTTCATTGTCTGGGTCATTGTTTCTACAGCTTCAGTGCCGGAGGACGATTGGGTTTCGGTCCCCCTGTCGCTAGGTGTCGGGTTATTGAGAAACATGGTAGCGATTTGTGCTAACTACCACCTAGGCACGAAGAAGTCTGTCAGCGTGAATCGGTCTAAGTCGAGAAAAATACAACTACGAGAAGAGACGTCTTCTCGCGTCGTTTCGTGCGGAAGGCTGCTTCTAATGTCACTTTTCCTGTATAATAAATGGATGTACAGCCTACCTATTTTTATTTTTACCTGTCTCAGTGTTTTTTTTTTTTTTTTTTAGGGGTTGTTTCGATAGACTCTAAATTTAGAACTGAGCTCGTGTCGAACGGCCTACGAGTTTGAGTGGGTTCGTGTGAGGCTTACTCACACCGGGATCCACTCCGCTGCCACCAAATTTGTAGGCCTGCTACTTGTGGCGATTGTGTCGATGACACAGAGGTAGCGTCCCGGCTTACTCGTGGCGGTTGTGGCGACACACCAGTTGTAAGCGGGATTTGCGTTTGACAGGGTTAAGGTTTCGATCCGCAGCGTAGTTGGTAGCAGCACGAGGTTGTGACGCCACGTGCCGATCCCAAGTTCACCGAATGACCCAAAACCTAACGTGGCGAGCTCAGGTGGGAAGGGGAAGACAAACAAATATCGAAACAATAGTTAAATTTACAAGGGTAGCGTGTGGTATTTACCTGTGACGAGGCGGTGAAGCGGCCAGTCGGATTCCTCGGGATGATGCAATCTGAAATGTTTAGCCTTAAGGGCGTCCTACTGAGAAAATGGCGTCCGCCAAATGCGACGCTGCCGAAGGGGCCTACGAAGGTGTCTGAGGGACGCCTCGGAAAAGATGGCGGAGTGTGACGCGTCACCAAGCTCCGGTTTTCACACTGAGGAACCAGGTAAAATGAGAAAAGATATCAAATGCAAAATTACAACAATAAAAGGTAAGTTTATTAAATAATCAAAAGGTTTTCTGACTAGGCACACCGAAGGGTGTGTCGAAAAGAAGCCTGATGGGCGCAACAACACAAGTAAGTATGGCACAAGATTAAAATGTTCAATAGGATGGATTTGCAGATAATATTTCAAATGTACAATTTAATAACTCCAATTTGACTTTGTGTTTCAGGTTTCCAGAGTATATCAGTTCAACGTTCCAGGTTTTCAACAAAGGTGAGTATGGTAAGTATAGGTTAGCTTTATGTTGCAGGTAAGTATTTAGCTTTAAGTTACAACTTTCAATATTACGACTTTTGTCCAAATGTTTCAGAATTACTTCTACGCACTGTCCTAACTGCATTGGCCAATGGTTTAAAGGTAAGTTATAGTTTTCACTCACACGTGTCAGGGCCCTGAGGTATCCTTCCAGGTGTGATGTGGCGGTTGTGGTGGTTGTGGCGACGGACGTCCAGTGAATCCAGGGGATCTTCAACCAGATCAATTCGGCGCGAGACGGCAATTTCGATGGTCAGGGATCTTACGAAAAGCGTCTTGAAAGTATTTGGGGGCGGTTTGACTCTAACAGGCTCAAGTTCACGGGCTGCGGGGCTCACGGTGACTCTTACTGAATATCTGAGGGGGTCTGCCTGTGGAGGGGGGTGCTCGTTGGTTTTGTTCTGGATGGTCCCCCTCCGCTCCCTCGACGGACGGGCGCCTGCCAGGTGGAGTCTTCTGATTGGCTCCCTCCGCCGAGGGAGGGACGCTCTGGCTGGAGACGGCGTCTTCATGTTGAGGGGGGGGGGGGGTGACGTCACCTTTTTGAGCTGACCACGGATCCGAATCTGACAATACTCGCCGCGGGTGGCTATGACAAATTCGGATCGGAAGGGAGTTAACGAATTAACCCAGTCTCTTCACTGGAAAGGTTCCCCAGTGAGTGGAGACTCACAGATGAAAGTTCAACGTTACGACGTATTTCCGCTTTGGTGCCAGATTGGCACCACTATTTCCACTATTTCTTGCCTGAAATACTAAATAAATTACATCGAGTGAAAAAGTTTTATCGCTTACCAACTGGTTTGGTTTAATTTTGACCTAATGCCTATCCAATAATTTTGACATACTGCTTATCCAATGGGACGTCCCCTGGAATGCATGCATTACTAAACAATATGTTTTTTGTAACATCCCTGTCCACAAGTAGTCCTAGTAGCGTCAATTTATGCAATTCTCCCTACTCGCTCTTCTAGAAATTTATTTTTAGAAAGAAATTTAGTTTCAGTTTATAAAGCATACCAGGGGTGTGCACCTCCCTCTCAGCATAGGAAATGCACCATTACTACATCCTAAGATTTAGTGGGTGCACCACGACTAGGTAGGTTTCTCATCACGGTTCTGAAATGATCTGAATTAAATAGATTGTTCAGTTGTTGATGTTCAGTTGATGAAATTTTTTTTGACATTTCTGCCGAGGACTAATGAGTGACATAATCAGGGCGCCGCAGCACGCCTTCGGGTATAATCCTGAACGTTTGAGTAGCACAACCAGTTAGTCGCTTTTAAACTAACCAAAAATTCACTCTATATTCACATGACGGTATAATTTTTAAAAAACGGATTTATTATCGGACCAATCTCATTAGAGTTGACAGGTTGAATATAAAATGGAACGCATTCTCCGAAATATTCGTATTCGTCAAATGGATTTCCTTGGACATTTCCTAATAGGTAAAGATCATTTCCTGCCAAATTGATCAGAAGGGGCCCCGACTGATTCAATCCTTGAATTAGTCTAAGTGGGTTACCCACATGTTTTAAATTAGTTCGATTTCGGTTGTCCATAGTCTACTTTTTCTTTGATTCAATCTCAGAAAAACGTGGAATCTGGAGACCGAAATGTCGCTTCAGGGTCTACCGAGGCTACGGAATCTTGATTTTCTAGAAAAAAACGCTGCAAATTATTACACAATGGTTTATTATTTTTCTATACAGGGTGTAACGGTTAAGGTCGTACCACCGGCCAGGGTTCGATTCTACAACTAATTTGTGACTTTTTTTGTCTCATGACTTTTTTTTCTTAACCCCCTTAAAATCGGACTTTTTCCACTTTTAAGATTTTTTTCGTATTTTCGACCTTACGCCATTAAAACAGCCATAACTCCCTTGTTTTTCAGTCAAAATTCAAATGTAATTATGCCGTTGGAAAGAGCGTTAAATTCTCTATCTCCCTAGTGTTAAATGAAACTTTTCAAAGAGGACTAAGATGTTGAAAAATGAGCTGGAATAGTAAAATCTCGAAAATCTCGGAAATTTTTCGTTTTTTCAAACGTTCGTAACACTAACTGAAACTGCCGGTTAAGTTCTCACTGTAACCCCAAAAGTTGACCCAAAATCTCAGCTTTCCAACGGTATGGTCATAAAATTGTTTACAGTGGACTAATGGTGTAAAATCCTCGTTCCCGTGCCAAAAACCGTGGATCTTCCAGTAAAAATCGACGTTTTTCGCGAAAGACATTTTTGCTCTAAAATGAGTTGGGAGCCATCTTTTCGTACTTTGTCTCACTGAGTCAAATGATGACACAAGACTTATCGAAATGACATAAATCCCCTTGGTTAGTGACGCGCACAGAACACAAGATATGAACAGCATAGTCAGCCGGTTACATACCCTTGAAAACACGTTTTTGGAAGATACGCGCCTGTGTGGGAACCGCCGCTGGTATTCCCGTACAGCTTAACTGGCGTTTTGTTTTGTGAAACCATAAACCAGCAGCATATCGGCATACTCTTGATTGGAAAAAGTTGCTATGATACAAGTAGATGTGTAGGCAGGTCACGAACTGATCACTGATCAGATAACTAATCTGATGTTCGAAACCTAGTGTTATTATGAACAGGGTGGTTTGATATCAGTGACTGCTTTTTCGATAAGTCTTGTGTCATCATTTGACTCAGTGAGACAAAGTACGAAAAGATGGCTGTCTAACTCATTTTAGAGCAAAAATGTCTTTCGCGAAAAACGTCGATTTTTACTGGAAGATCCACGGTTTTTGGCACGGGAACGAGGATTTTACACCATTAGTCCACTGTAAACAATTTTATGACCATACCGTTGGAAAGCTGAGATTTTGGGTCAACTTTTGGGGTTACAGTGAGAACTTAACCGGCAGTTTCAGTTAGTGTTACGAACGTTTGAAAAAACGAAAAATTTCCGAGATTTTCGAGATTTTACTATTCCAGCTCATTTTTCAACATCTTAGTCCTCTTTGAAAAGTTTCATTTAACACTAGGGAGATAGAGAATTTAACGCTCTTTCCAACGGCATAATTACATTTGAATTTTGACTGAAAAACAAGGGAGTTATGGCTGTTTTAATGGCGTAAGGTCGAAAATACGAAAAAAATCTTAAAAGTGGAAAAAGTCCGATTTTAAGGGGGTTAAGAAAAAAAAGTCATGAGACAAAAAAAGTCACAAATTAGTTGTAGAATCGAACCCTGGCCGGTGGTACGACCTAAACCGTTACACCCTGTATAGATCACTCGTCTACAAAATCACCAACCATCCAATATGAAGAAAAAAAAATCAAAAAAAAAAAATAAATAAATAAAAAAAAATCAAAATCACCAACCATTGATCGCATTTCGGTCAGCTCTAATTTGAACGGAGATTAGGCCTCTTTCGCGATTCACACTCTTGTTTTGATTTATATATATATATATTTCAATATAAACCCTTAAATTTTCGTAGGGAGCGAACGGTTTGTCCTACAGAGCTCCGCGTGGTCTCAAAAAATTCTAAAAATTCTATAGAATCTTAAATTGAAGGAAAAACAATACCTTTATATCGAAATTTTTTGAGTTAGGGCGTTTTCAAAATTTCAAAATTGATTTTGGAACCCTTAGAAGTGACCTACATCAACCAAAAGCTTCGGGGCACAACTAGACCCCAAATGGAGCCTACATACCAAATTTCATCAAAATCGGTCAATGTTAAGTGGCAAAAGTGCCGCGTACGGCGTACGGCGGACGGACGGCCAAATTTTTATTCGATTTTTGGATTCTACGTATCTTGAAACGTAAACCATCAAATTTTCAGGGGGTGTTAAAATTTTTTTTTTCTTGGTCGATTCCAAAGGTTCATTATTGAAAATAATAAACCAAAATTCCTCTCGAGTTTTACGTTTCAAAATTTCTTGGGCGGCTGAAGGAAACCAACCCCGAGCACTGCACATGAGGAGAAATCGTACACAAATCAGTAACTACCTTTAGTCAGTACCCACTAAAATATCAACCCTTTTGGTTAATTATTTTCATTAATGAACCATTGGAATCGACCCCAAAAATTATTACCTCTTAAAATTTCCTGTTTCATTATAACCTATGTTGAAACCGAGAGTCGAATCAAAATAATTCGTTCATTTATTACTCCATCGAAACAAATTTCCAATCAGACAAGACCCGGAACCATAATATCCTCTCAATGAGATCAACCTAATGTAGTTCAATGATGTGAATTACTCGTTCCAATATTAAGAGCGTGATTCTCCACTGATGACTACGAGCTATCGCTCCCATCGGATCACACAAGCGAGACGTCGATAAACCCGAAGAATACTAAACTTATAAATCCTGAATGAAACGGCAGACTTCGCCACCAGGATCTCCACGGTAGCCTTGATCGACGGATCCGTCCTGTAGTTCTAATCATTTCAAAATCCACTCACGTAACGCCGCTGGAATACCACCATTGCTCTAATTTATGGTAGAAGTGCAGATAAAATAAGTTTGTGCCAATTAGTGTTCAGCAATTGGTTCTGATTGATTCGAACTAAAGAGTTTTCTTTCAATCAGGCTTATATCCATTCTTTACACTCTTTTTTTTTTTTTTTTGCGGATTCTGAATCTTTGGGATAAGGCCTATCACCTCACGAGTTGAATTCCATCCGAAACGGTTTGTATCCCCCTTTAAAAGCTTGCTAAAAATCGGGTTTGCCAACAAAACGGCTTAAATCCATCCCATTCTTTTCAATTAACACTTTTTGATTTATTTTTAAATTCGATTTTCGGATTTTACAAACCTTGAAACGTAAACCATCAAATTTCAAACGTTCTTTATTAAAAAAAATGGGTAAACAAATAAAAGAAAATGAGACTTTTCTTCACACAAGCAAAAACTTGCTTTTTTTCAGAGTGGCTCATATCCATCGTTTTTCATCAAATGGGTTTATATCCATGAAATGAGCGTCTCCCTCAAAACGCATGCCAAAATTTCGAAATTTGGTCTTATAATCAAAAGTTTTATGAACAAACAATTTGGAAAATTTGGGGAATTTCCTTCGTCATGAAATTGGATTTTCTCAATTTCCGACGAAAACTTCCAAATGGATATGAGCCCGTTTGAAAGAAACTCCTCAACTGTACACGTTTTAAAAAGTGTTACCAAAGAGCCTCATGTTTGGTGGCTGATGGGCACCTTTCTAGATCTGTCCGATCATCGTAAATGTATAATTTTTTAGTCATTTTTTGAACAAAATAAGGCTGTTGCGTTAGACTTGAAATTTTCAGCACCAACATACTAAGTTTTGCTTCCGAGTCTACCAAGGTAGCGCATACTTTGTTTTCACTTTTCAAGAATGAAAAAAATTCTCCAAAATCAAAATTTCCACTCGCGTTTCACGTTTCAGACCTTTCTGAACAATTTTGGTTCCATGTCTGTCTGTATGTGTGTCCGTGTGTCTGTCTGTCTGTCATGAAATCCTTGCCACAGCCATAACTTCTACATTTCTCATTCGATTCCGATGAAATTCTCAGGGACTGTGCGGGCGGGCATGTAGACGGTCCCCTATGAAAATCATCACCCGCGGACTAATAGTAACCGCTGCGCATGCGCAAACGTGAAATCCTTACCACAGCCATAACTTCCACATTTTCTATCCGATTTCGATGATATTTTCAGGGATCATGCGGATCAGGTTGTAGACGGTCCCCTACGAAAAGCAATACCCCCGGACTGATAGTAGGCGCTGCGCATGCGCAAATGTGAATTCCTTGTAACAGCCATAACTTCTACATTTAAATCCGATTTCAATGAAAATTTCAGGGATAATGCGGATTAGGTTTTAGATGGTCCCCTATGAAAATCAAGGCCTTAAAATTGACAGTAGTCTCTGCGCATGTTCAAACGTAAAATCCTTGTAACAGCCGTAATACTTACATTTTATCATCCGAATTTGATGAAATTTTCTAGGATTGTTCAAACTGGCGTGCAGATGGCCTCCTACTGAATGTTCGTGACGTTTTTTCAACAATTTAAGATAGTGTTCAATTTCTAGAAACAAATTATATTACCCGGACGGGTGATCTTTACTGACAAATTTTGTCAGTAAAGATCACCCGTCCGGGTAATATAATTTGTTTCTAGAAATTGAACACTATCTTAAATTGTTGAAAAAACGTCACGAACATTCAGTAGGTAATAAGGTAATCCTCATTAGGCGAATTTTTGATCCCACAAAGCTGTGGTCGGTATCATTAAATTCTGAAAAAAAACGAATTTTGAACATTTTACTAATGAATTTTGCAGAGGATATTTTGAACAATAATTTGTGCTAATAACGTATACAATTTGGAAAACGTGGAAAAATTTTCAGAATTTGGCTTTTTATCCTAAGCATAATTAGGAAAGTTTGTGATGAGAATCTTGGCTATTAGAAAGGAAAATTCAAAAGTATTGCAAAAAGTTATAAACTATTACGACCCACTATGTACCCGTTCTACCAAGTTAGGTAGGGTACACCCAATACGTCCTTCTAGAATATTTCCAGGATGTTCTGTAAGAGATTATTCGCACCATTGCTGTTCAGGATAGTTACCAGGTGACCGAGTGAGAAGGGCGTTTATCAAAACGAACGAGTGGACCCACTATAATATCCTGGACGAGAGATACGCAGGTCGCGCCCTTGAAATGAAGCGGGCGAAGGCGCGGACTTTCAGGTCCTCGATGGAACAAAACGAATACCTTCGACGTGCATGTACCTATATCCTACACCTATCTACCTCAGTAAGACCCGGAGGTGGTCCCTCCTTGGAAGAGATCTATTCGTTTTTGAAACGCTACACCCAACTACAAGGTCCTTTTGCACGGTTGACATAGTAAACCCGCACGATCATGATGTGCTCTTCATTTTGTCACTTCCTTACGATTTAACAGATTGTAGGTAAAGAGAGAAAATGCAAGAGATGCAGTTCCTCCTTATGAAGAATCTGACCAATCTGGGCGTTAAAAACGCTGCAAATTATTAAACAATGGTTTATTATTTTTTATTTTTCTATATAGATCACTCGTCTGCAAAGCCACCAACCATCCAACATGAAGAAAAACATCGATCGCATTTCGGTCAGCTTTAATTTGAACGGAGATTAGGCCTCTTTTGCAATTCACACTCGTGTTTCTCATTTATCGTACGTCCAAACTTTAAATTATCGTAGAGAGCGAACGGATTGTCCTACAGAGCTCCGGGTGGTCTCAAAAAATTCTAAAAATGCTATAGAATCTTAAATTGAAGGAAAAACAATACCTTTATATCGAAATTTTTTGAGTTAGGGCGTTTTCAAAATTTCAAAATTGATTTTGGAACCCTTAGAATTGACCTACATCAACCAAAATCTTCGGGGCACAACTAGACCCCAAATGGAGCCTACATACCATATTTCATCAAAATCGGTCAATGCTAAGTGGCAAAAGTGCCGCGTACGGCGTACGGCAGACGGACGACCAAATTTTTATTCGATTTTTGGATTCTACGTACCTTGAAACGTAAACCATCAAATTTTGAGGGGGTGTTAGAAAATTTTTTTTCTTGGTCGATTCCAAAGGTTCATTAGGTATTGAAAATAATAAACCAAAAATCATTTTGATGAAACGTTTTTCGTAATAGGTACCTACTCACTTCATTTGTATCGTAATAAGGTTTTCACCTTATTTCACCTAAAATTCCCTGATATTACAAATTTTTTAGGACGTCCCACAGTAAGACTTGGGCGTCCTTATGCGATTGATCTGGGGTAAAGTTGGACAACACTCAACAGAAAAAAAATAACCACACACTAATCCGTTTTAGACCATTCTGAATTCAAACCCGCGGAAAAAAACGCTGCAAATTATTACACAATGGTTTATTATTTTCTATATAGATCACTCGTCTACAAAATCACCAACCATCCAATATAAAAAGAAGAAAAAAAAAAATATATCAAAAAAAAAAAATCAAAAAATCAAAAAAAATCAAAATCACCAACCATCGATTGCATTTCGGTCAGCTCTAATTTGAACGGAGATTAGGCCTCTTTTGCGATTCACACTCGTGTTTTGATTTATATATATATATATTTCAATATAAACACTTAAATTTTCGTAGTGAGCGAACGGTTTGTCCTACAGAGCTCCGCGTGGTCTCAAAAAATTCTAAAAATTCTATAGAATCCTAAATTGAAGGAAAAACAATACCTTTATATCAAAATTTTTTGAGTTAGAGCGTTTTCAAAATTTCAAAATTGATTTTGGAACCCTTAGGAGTGACCTACATGAACCAAAAGCTTCGGGGCACAACTAGACCCCAAATGGAGCCTACATACCAAATTTCATCAAAATCGGTCAATGCTAAGTGGCAAAAGTGCCGCGTACGGCGGACGGACGGCCAAATTTTTATTCGATTTTTGGATTCTACGTACCTTGAAACGTAAACCATCAAATTTTGAGGGGGTGTTAAAATTTTTTTTTCTTGGTCGATTCCAAAGGTTCATTATTGAAAATAATAAACCAAAAACCATAGGTGTATGTCTGTGTGTGTGTGACAAAATCTTGTGTCGTCTGCACAGGCCTTAGTTTTCCACCGATTTTCGTGGTTCTTTTTTTATTCGACGCGGAAAACAATCTAGTTGTGCACTACGTGCATTTTCTGCATGTATTTTCGAATTTTGCCTTTTAAAGGGTGAAAGGGGGGGGGGGTTAATGCTCAAAAAACGTGCGTTTTCTGGTATAATCTAGTGTATTCTGCTTCAAATATTTGTATTCAATTTCCAACCGATTTGCCTGTTTCTTTTTTTGTTCGACTCAAAAATCTTCCAAATTGCACACTATTTCACCAGAGTATCAAAATTAGCACGGGGAGGGGCGAGTGGGGGGATAATATTCACGAAGTATCCGAGTTTTAAATATTTTGGCTCCTTTACAGCTTACTAATTGTACCCAAGCTTTGAAATTGAGGAAATATTCTCATTGTACCTTCGGATTTTCATGAATTATTCTGGTTACTACTATATAACTAATAGTGGTGCCACTATGGTGCAAGGGCACCATAAACTGCATATTTCTTGTTTTTTGGGTTGTGTTTCACCTTGAATACGTATGTGAACTTCGACGGACTGCCTACCAAAACTTATAGATGAAAGTTCAACGTTACGACGTATTTCCGCTTTGGTGCCAGACTGGGGGGGGGGGGGGGGGGGCGCTCGAATTTGCATGTTGGGTATCGTAGATGATGGATTTTAAAATGCTCTTCAAATTCTATTTAAACAACAACATTTCAAGATTTCCTCTGTTACAATGGCCTCTGAAGGCAAGAAATATATTACCAAAATGTTTGAATAAATCAGATTTCAAGTTTGAGGTTGAAAGACTATCCTAGTGTAAAGTTTTTCTTAGCTGGCCAAGAGCTCATCTTAAGGAAATTAAATCTTTTTCCAAGGGGTGGGATCAGATTTGAATTTGCGTGGAAAATTAGGGAGTTATGACTATTTTATTGCCGCAAGGTCGAAAACACGAGAAAAAAAAAAACCTGTGTTGTTGCCTGTAAAGTCGGTATACGGGCGAAAGTTTTACGTGACAACGACTTTGAGTGGTAAAATAATTTTAATGTTAATATTCATTCGTATAGTAGGAAGAAGGATAAAATAAAATTCTTTGTAAAGTTGCACAGAGTAGGTATCTCCCGTAGGTAGTAGGTATTTCCCATGGGTGGGGGGGGAGTGAGTGCCAGGGAAGGGGGGCGGGGCGCCCGCCTTTAGGGAGCGCCGAGCTGCACCCCCTCCGTGAGCGGAGCGTAACGCAGTTTCTTGAAGTGTCTCCCGGTAAACCAATTTATAAGACGTTATCACGTCAAAAATCAAAGTGACTCTGCAATTTATTTCACAAAGGTTTATTATTTTTCTATAAGTAGCGATCGAATTTTAGTTAGCTAAAATTTCAACGGATATTAGACCTCTTTGGTAATTCACACTCGCGATTCAGATTTATCGTAAGTCCAACCCAAGTAGTCCTGGTGAGTGAACAGTTTGTCCTACAGAGCTCCGGGTGGTCACTAAAAATTCATTGTGAAAAAAACAATAACTTTATTTCGAGAGTTTTCGAGCTCGGGCACTCTGGAAATTTTCACCCCATTTAGAAGTGACTGACATCAACCAAAAGCTTCGCGGCACAACTAAACCCCAAATGGAGCCCATATACCAAATTTCAACCAAATCGGTCCATGGTTGCTAAGAAATTGCCGCGTACGGCGTAAGGGCGGATTTTTTTAATTCGATTTTCGGATTTTACATACTTTGAAACGTAAACCATCAAACCCTGAGTGGCAGGGGGGGGGGTAATTCTTTATTCTTGTTCGATTCTAATGGTTCATTATTGAAATAATAAACCAAAAGTGGCATTTTAAGGAGAGTAAAAACAGTGCTAAGAGGGAAAAGTTGTTGCAAGTTAGGTGTGTAAAATCAATTCCTGAAGTATTGCTGATTGTAAAGTAGTAATGATCCTCCCATCTTTTATTTTAATGATCCTCTCAATTTTATTTATACATTTTGCCTCATAAAAGTGTTATTTCCATTGGTCACAATAGCAAAAAACCTACACCATGGTTTTACGTAAATAGGTTTGTATTATCGCTTCTATATATTATGGGTAACTAGGTACTTAGCAGGTGTGGCATGTCAATCGTGACTTGACCCTGATGTGTCTTATCTACGAGTATAATCAATTGAATAAATAAGTAAATCGTACTTTTGTAGCAGAAAAAAATCTCAGTGCATCCAATGTTATCAATATTTACACATTGAGTTAGCCAGGAGTCGTGATTAAGGAATGCAAAGTGACTGCACAGAGTAGAAATGAATATCGTAATTAGACGGACACGCCCATGACCGCCGATGATTTACGCTGCGGATCGTAAAAGCGGCCGCGCCCTCTCGAACAGTCGATGCAAACTGCAAGGTCTCTTTTGGAGCGACTTCATTCCTATTATATTCCGTGTACTGAGTGTCAGGCAGTTATGATGACACGTGATCACTGTTTTGATAAGTTGTGAAAGGTTCAGGGTAGAGAACAGCGTAATTGAATGGTGCCCCCTCGCCCCACAAGTTGATTCCAGTGGTTGAAGCGACAGTTTCCACCGACAATGTAGAACATCGACAGATTTTCACCTCCATTCATTAAATTGACTTTATGAATTAGTTAATCTCAAAACATCAATTTCTAAGTACCTAGCATCTCTTAGGGTATCTCTAAGGGGTATCTCTAAGTATCTTAGGGGACTACACATCAACAGGCACAATGTCTGATTATTGTTGGAAAATGTGGAAGTTATGGCTGTTACAAGGATTTCACCTTTGCGCATGCGCAGTGGCTACTATCAGTCCGGGGATGATGATTTTCATAGGAGACCGTCTATAACCTGATCCGCATAATCCCTGAAAATTTCAGCGAAATCGGATAGAAAATGTGGAAGTTGTGGTGGTTACAAGGAACTCACGTTTGCGCATGCGCAGCGGTTACTATCAGTCCGAGGGTTGGTCGTAAGATAAATCAGAAACACGAGTGTGAATCGCAAAAGAGGCCTGATCTCCGTTCAAATTTTAGCTAGGTAACCGTAATAATGCGATCGAAGTTTTTCTTCATGTTGGATGGTTGGTGGCTTTGCAGACGAGTGACCTACTTATATAGAAACATATTGTTTAGTAATGCATGCATTCCAGGGGACGTCCCATTGGATAAGTATTAGATCAGGTTAACCAGTTGGTAAGCGATAAAACTGTTTCACTCGATGTAATTTATTTATTACTTTAGACAAGAAATAGTGACCCCCCCCCCACCTCACTCTTATCCACCATAACATTTCTAGCGGCGTGGGAGCCTCGAATCTGTAGAGCATTTTAAAATCCATGATCTACGATACCCAATATGCGAATTCGAGTTCACCTCCCCCCCCCCTTCCACTCACCAATGGTGCCAGTCTGGCACCAAAGCGGAAATACGTCTTAACATTGAAGTTTTATCTATTAGTTTTAATAGGCAGTCCGTCGAGGTTAACGTCCGTATTCAAGGTGAAACACAAAAAAAAAAAAAAAAAAACCACGAAATATGCGGTTTATGGTGTCCTGGCACCACGGTGGCACCACTTTTAGTTCCATGGTGGTACAGAGAATAATTCATGAAAATCCAGAGGTATAATGAGAATTTTTCCTCAATTTCAAAGGTTGGGTACAATTAGTAAGCAGTAAAGTAACCGAAAAATGAAAAATCGGATATTTTGTGAATATTATACCCCCACCCATCCCCTCCCCTTGTAAATTTTGGTACTCTGGTAAAATCATGTACTACTCGGAAGTTATTTGAGTCAAACAAAAAAAAAAAAAAAAAAACACGCAAATCGGTTGGAAATTGAGGCCTGGGCAGAGTTTACAAGATTGCCCCCGCAAACGCACGTTTTTTAAGCATTAACCCCCCCTTTCCCCCCCTTAAAAAGCAAAATTAAAAATTCCGACGCCGTAGTGCACAACTAAATAGTTTTTCGCGTCAAAGAAGAAATGAACCACGAAAATCGGTTGAGAACTAAGGCCTGTGCAGACGACACAAAATTATGCCCAAAAACACACGTTTTTTGAGCATTAACCCCCCCTTTCCCCCCTTTAAAAGGCAAAATTCGAAATTCCGGCGACGTAGTGCACAACTAGATAGTATTCCGCACCGAAAAAAAAAGAACCAGGAAAATCGGTTGAGAACTAAGGCCTGTGCAGACGACACAAGATTTTGTCACACACACACACACACACACACACACACATACACACACACACACACACAGACATACACCTATGGTTTTTTTCGCGGATTTGGATTCAGAATGGTCTAAAACGGATTACTGTGTGGCTATTTTTTTTTTCTGTTGAGTGTTGTCCAACTTCACCCCAGATCGATCGCATAAGGACGCCCAAGTCTTACTGTGGGACGTCCTAAAAACGTCTGCCAAGTGGGTGTGGCACATAGCTTCCTCGTATCCATAACCAAATTGTATAGATGATCCGATGCATAGTAGTTAATCTCAAAACACCAATCTCTAAGTACCTTTCACTACCCTCATAGGGGACCATCTACACGCTAATCTGGACAATCCTAGAAATTTTCATCAAATTCGGATGAAAAATTAAGTGAGTAGATGTATGTGATTGGATCAAAAAAATTCTTACCCTCGGCTGGGATTCGAACCCGCGATCCCTGGAGCATAAATCAAGCCTCTGTCCTCTGAGCTATTGAGCTATTGAGCTATACTAATCTGTATCATCCCTGAAAATTTCATTGAAATCGGATGGAAAATGTGGAAGTTATGGCCGTTACAAGGAATTCACGTTTGCGCATGCGCAGTCGCTTCTATCAGTCCGAGGATGATGATTTTCATAGGGGACCGTCTACACACCAACCCGCACAATCCCTGAAAATTTCATCGAAATCGGACAATAACTTTGTATAGTTATGCGCGTAAAGCTGGCCGTCCACTAGGTCGACAGCGCGGCGCGGCGCGGCGCGACGCGGCGCGACGCGAAATTCCTAGGCTCCGTCCACTGGAGCGGATAAAATTTTTCGACCCGCCGTTTTGCCACGGTGCCTTCTCAGGAAAATGTCGGGCATAGGTATTATGTTTTCATCGGACGACGAAGAAATGTTCCTTTTAGTTGCAGCTTTGGAAGCAGATGAGGAGGACCAAATCGGTGGGAAAAGGAGAAGATTTTGGGTCCATCCAATAAAGAGGATGAACCTGGGGGAGCACAATCACCTGTTAAAAGATTTGCTAAGAGACGAGCAAAAGTTTATAAAGTATTTCAGAATGTCGAGGGGGAAGTTTTTCGAGCTTCACACATTGATTAAGCCTCGTTTACAAAAGCCGAACACTGACGAAAATGACCGAGGTCGACAATTTTTCGCTTCGCCCTCCGTCCACTAGGTCGACAGCGCGGCGCGGCGCGGCGCGACGCGGCGCGACGCCGCGCTCCAGAAGTCTGGAGAGCGGCAGATTGCGAAAAAGTTTCGACCCGCGCCGCGCCGCGCCGCGCTGTCGACCTAGTGGACGGGCTCCCATTTATTTCCCATTATATTTCTAGAAATTTTTTTTCGCGTCGCGCCGCGTCGCGCCGCGCCGCGCCGCGCTGTCGACCTAGTGGACGGGCACCTTTACAAGGAATTGATGACAGACGGACAGACAGACAGACAGACACGGAACCAAAATTGTTCAGAAAGGTCTAAAACGCAAAACGCGAGTGAAAATTTTGATTTTGGAGAACTTTTTTTTTCGTCCTTGAAAAGTGAAAACAAAGCTTCCGCTACCTTGGTAGACTCGGAAGCAAAATAATAAACCATTGTGTAATAATTTGCAGCGTTTTTTGCTACCGAGTCTACCAAGGTAGCGGAAGCTTTGTTTTCCCTTTTTGATTTGAAGATTGAAAAAAAAATTTCTCCAAACCCAAAAATTCCACTCGCGTTTTACGTTTCAGACCTTTCTGAACCATTTTGGTTCCGTGTCTGTCTGTCTGTGTGTCTGTCATGAGATCCTTGCAACCAGCATAACATACGAAGTTATTGTCCGATTTCGATGTAATTTTCAGGGATTGTGCGGGTTGGTGTGTAGACGGTCCCCTATGAAAATCATCACCCCCGGACTGATAGTAACCTCTGCGCATGCGCAAACGTAAATTCCCTGTAACCGCCATAACTTTCACATTTTTCATCCGATGTTGATGATATTTTCAGGGATTATGTGGATCAGGTTGTAGACGGTCAAGAAAATCAAGGCCTTAAAATTGACAGCAATCTCTGCACAAGCGCGAATGTAAAATCCTTGTAACAGCCATAACACTTACATTTTTCGTCCGAATTTAATGTAATTTTCTAGGATTTTTCAGATTGGAGTGTAGATGGTCCCCTATGAAAGTCATCTCCCGCAGACTGATAGCAGTTGTTGCGCATGCGCAAACGTGAATTCCTTGTCACAGCTATAACTTCTACATTTTCCATCCGATTTCGACGAAATTTCTCAATCGTTCAGATTAGCGAGTAGTTGGTCTCCTATGAGGGTAGTGGAAAAGGTACTTAGAAATTGATGTTTTGAGATTAACTACTCAGCATCGGATCATCTATACAATCGGGTTATGGACACGAGGAAGCTATGTGCCACACCCACTTGGCAGACGTTCTAGTATTGATGAAGTTAGTTGTCCATGTTAGTATTTCAGGGTCAATGAAATCTTGCAAGTTAAATTTGATCCACTTCCCACAATCCGATTGAGCTGAAATTGCATAATGGGCATCCTTCAATTCGTAGGAGATCGACTTCTGATTCATAGAAGGCATCCTACAATTCATAATTCCTCCATAAATTCCAATGGGCTCATCTTCCAATTGATAATGGTCATCCTTCAATTCCTAGAGGACCGTCTCCCAATTTATAAACTTTCAAGTCGTAAGTAAATCATAACAGAACTAATTTAAAATACTAAAAAGTTCAAAATAAAATTAAAGGAAATGTTTATTGTTAATGAAATGAACTAAAAAGTTGAAAATAAATAACCTCTAATAAAATATATAAAGATAACACTTTATCACAGTAACAGCTTTTATTTATAAAATTGGGGTGTGATAAAGTGTCATCTGTAAAAAGCGTTATATTTCTTATTATAGGTAATTTATTTTCCACTTTTTAGTTCATTTTATTAACAAAAAATAAAAGCTTGTTTTTAAGAAAGGTTTTTTTAAATTTTTTTATTTTATTTCTGAAAGTAAGTGTACTGACTATTTACTAGCTATTGTCCAGTTTTTAAATGAATATACAAGGAACTTCCTGACAATACCGTTGGAAAGAGCGCTAACAAGCCTAGTTCCATGGCAATTAACTAAAAGTTAATCCAAGGGTAACGCATCGCATACTAATGGCTTTTCTATCCCACCAGGTCAAACGATGCAACGACTCCTCTACTAGTAATAAATGTATTTAAATTATTTGGGTTTCGACTCTTCCAGACCGCCTTGAGGATAATAGGCGATCGATTTCCCCGCTAAGTGTTCTGCTGACCTATTCCAACTGAGGACCCCAGGGGAAAAACGAAGTAAATCCACATTTTTCAGTTATTATTGACATTTTTCATTTGACAATACAGGTACTAGTTTACATTTGACCATATTGGTTTTAAATACACTATTTTCATACTTGGTAAATTTCTGATCTAATGGAAGAGGCAATTTCATCGTGTTGATACATGAATATGATCTCATTACGTAGGTATCGTGTACATAATTGAAGAGAAATTGATGGCTTCATTACTCGTTTTTCAAATTTGCTTGTCAAGTTTTCGATCCCTGAAAATTTCTTTGCATTTCATTCACTGCCTCGATATAAGTTCGAAGTTTTATCATTCTTTTTAGGACGTCCCACAGTAAGACTTGGGCGTTCTTATGCGATCGATCTGGGGTGAAGGAGGACAACACTCAACAGAAAAAAAAATAACCACACAGTAATCCGTTTTAGACCATTCTGAATCCAAATCCGCGAAAAAAACCATAGCTGTATGTCTGTGTGTGTGTGTGCATGTGTGTGTGTATGTGTGTATGTGTGTGTGTAACAAAATCTTGTGTACTCTGCACAGGCCTTAGTTCTCAACCGATTTTCCTGGTTCTTTTTTTGTTCGACGCGGAAAACTATCTAGTTGTGCACTACGTCGCCGGAATTTCGAATTTTGCCTTTTAAGGGGGGGAAAGGGGGGGTTAATGCTAAAAAAACGTGCGTTTTGGGGCATAATCTTGTGTACTCTGCTCAGGCCTTAGTTCTCAACCGATTTTCGTGGTTCTTTTTTTCTTCGACGCGGAAAACTATCTAGTTGTGCACTACGGCGCCGGAATTTCGAATTTTGCCTTTTAAGGGGGGGAAAGGGGGGGTTAATGCTCAAAAAACGTGCGTTTTGGGGCATAATCTTGTGTACTCTGCTCAGGCCTTAGTTCTCAACCGATTTTCGTGGTTCTTTTTTTCTTCGACGCGGAAAACTATCTAGTTGTGCACTACGGCGCCGGAATTTCGAATTTGGCCTTTTTAGGGGGGGAAAGGGGGGGTTAGTGCTTAAAAAATGTACGTTTGCGGGCATAATCTTATAAACTCTGCCCAGGCCTCAATTTCCAACCGATTTGTGTGCTTCTTTTTTTGTTTGACTAAAATAACTTCCGAGTTGTACATGATTTCACCAGAGTACCAAAATTTGCAAGAGGAGGGGATGGGTGGGGGGATAATATTCACAAAATATCCGATTTTTCAATATTTCGGTTCCTTTACTGCTTACCAATTGTATCTAAGCTTTGAAATTGAGGAAAAATTCTCATTATACATTAGGATTTGCCTGAATTACTTTCTGTACTCCCATGGAAATAAAAGTGGTGCCACCATGGTGCCAGGGCACCATAAACCTCAAATTTCTTAGGTTTTTTGGTGTTTCACCTTGAATACGGATGTGACATTCGACGGACTGCTTAGTAAACCTAATAGATGAAAGTTCAATGTTACGACGTATTTCCGCTTTGGTGCCAGACCGGCACCATTGTTGGTGGAGGGGGGAAGGATGAACTCGAATTCGCATATTGGGTATCGTAGATCATGGATTTTAAAATGCTCTTCAGATTCGAGGCTATCATGCCGTTAGAAGTGTTATGGTTTATAATGGTGGGGGGGGTGTGGGGGTGTCACTATTTCTTCCCTAAAGTAATAAATAAATTACATCGAGAGAAACAGTCTTATCGCTTAACAACTGGTTAACCTGATCCAATACTTATCCAATGGGACGTCCCCTGGAATGCATGCATTACTAAACAATATGTTTATGGATAAAAAGTTTCGAAATTTCTGGGAGCTTGTGAGTTCAACTGCATTACCATGAAACAAAAATAGTTTAAACTTGAGAGCATACCGTACGGTTTATCGAAAATTGAAATTAATCAACAACTAACGAGTGCACTCATGGGTATGGGTACCTACTATATGAGTTTTGGGTGAATATGAAATAGTAAAATTTTTGAAATACCCTGTGCATACGGAATGGTGGTACGGTATACCAAAAATCGAGAAACATCAATAACCAACATGCCGGTGCCTAATCAATGAGTTCCGGGTGACGAGGATAGTATTTTTTGAGGTTTTTGAAGACAAGAAATGGAAACTTTGAAAATTTGCTCATCCACTCAAACTGCAATAACGGGATTTTCTTTTCTTTTTTTCGAATTGCTCTCCTTCCTTTTAGTCTTTTGAAAATTATACTTGTAGACGTGTAAAATTTGTAGCCAACCAAAATTTATATCGAATATGAACTTACCTTGTTAACCCCCATGGTCTTAAGATCCAAAATCAATGTTCTTGATTAGCTCCAACAGTTCATTAACTACCCTTATTTAACAACGAATCGATTATTTTCCCGCAGAGGATTCAAGATTTGTCGTCAAAAGCCTTGTTTATCGACGGGCATTACGTGGATGAATGCAAATTGAGAATCGTGTCAAACAATAAGCGTATAAAGGGTCGGGAAAGAGGGGTTGCATTGTCAGTTGAGTTGGGAGTTCCCAATCGAGACCATTTCCGCAACAGTCCACCGAGGTAAGCACTTCCAGGTATTATTTTTGCACTCCTACTACTTAATGCCTACGGAGAATCTAAGAATGAAATGTGCATAGTAGGAGGTAGTGTGTTTTATCGACTGACGGGTACTTCTACATCACAATTGTCAATGAACTTAAATCTTAAATAGATGATTTTCATTATCAGCTCGAAATTTAAATGACGACTCTCAATTCATAACTATGCAACACAAATAACTAGTTTATAGACTTTGCCACAACAAAAGTGAACTTTCATTGAGAGTTGTTCATTGAGTAATTATACGAGTTCGTTTGTATTTATATCAGTAGTGTGACAATTTTAGCTTTCTTAATGCATTTTTTAACATTTAAACAAACTCTACATGAATACCATAATTCCTACAATACATCAACCTACCAGAAATAGATCGTTAGGTACCACATAGAAATGAAATCAATTTACACCAATCGTAGCTTTGATGAAATTTTCTCAAAAATCAAAATGTTTCACTCTCATATTAGGTACCTTTTGAATCTTTTTGAACAAGTTTTCTTTTAAGTTCACTTCAAATTTATTTAAATAAATTAAATGAATTATGTCAATATGTGGTAAGTGAACAATGGGCGCACGAAGAGTTGGTGAATTAGGTAGAATTATATTCATATATTAATATCGATAACCATACGTACTTAATTCAACTTCACACCAGAAGATAAACAATGGGACAGTCTGGATGAAATGTAAATTTTGAAATAGTGAAGACGGGCGAATGTTTAAGATTTTTTCTGAATTCAATCGTGTTTCAATTATTTCTCAGAATACGGGTAATCGGGAAATGAAGATTGTAGAATACCCATTATTTTAGTCTTTGGGCACGTAAACATTATCACTTCTTTTAATTATTTTGATCAGAGTTTCACATTTTTACACTTTGAACATTAAGACTCACAAACTCAAAATATTTCTTCTCCGAAGTAAATCTCATTGAAAGATTACTGTTAAAAAATGTTCTAAATAGAGTAGGAAAAGTAAAAAAACTTATTCCTTCTGGATGGATGCAACTGACAACAATGGTTGGTTGGATTGGAAAAATGGTCATCAACCATACAGACTTCTGTCGACATTTTAAATTTGTCTTAGGTGCCATTAAGTACTATTTTGTGTCGAACATCTCATATTTATTTGATTATTTTGGTCATCAAAATTATCACAAATGTTCCTATTCCTTCTAAATGGTTGCAAGGATGCGACTGACAACAATGGTAGACTCCATTAGAAAAAATAATCATCTACTGTACTTACGGATTTCAGTCCACATTTTTAATGTTTCACACGTGCCATTAGTACAATTTTGTGTCGAACATCATATTTATTTGATTATTTTGGTCATCATTATCACAAATGTTCCTATTCCTTCTGGATGGTTGCAAGGATGCGACTGACATCAATGTTAGACTCCATTAGAAAACATAGTCACCTACTGTACAGACTTCAGTCGACATTTCTAATTTTTCATACATACCATTACTATTTTGTTTCGAATATCTCATGTTTATTTGATTATTTGGGTCATCATTAACACAAATGTGCCTATTCCTTTTGGTGGTTGGTTTCAAGGGTGTATTCTTGATGCACCCTACATGTTTTCAAGAACAATAATGATTGTATCTTACTTCGGGAGTGATGATGTACGTACTTTCCTACCACAAGATGTGTAGATATTACCGATCATTTAACTACCCTACTAAGCTGATAAACTTGTCTACCAATAAGATATCACACGTTAGATGAGATGAGAAAAAAACTGTACCTACCTATCGATTTTCATAAATAAGTGTTAGGTAGTCCAGTAGTTCAATAATTTTGGACAAGCTGATTAGTTCTAGGAACCTACAGTTACAGTTTTACGTTGTAGAGAGAAACCGCACATTGATGTCAAAACTAAACTGGCAGTTTTAATGGTCCTCGGTGTACAAATCGTTACTTAGTTGCAAAAACTTGCATTGTCCTGAAATGTGTTTCGTTAGTATTATCCTTGTGCATATTGACGGATGTTAGTAAGAAGCGATGCAATCCCTTTTCACAGTATATTGATTTGTTTTTATTTTGATTTTAGATGTTTCTGTTACTATCTGTGATGGTGGCCGCTGCGGCTGCCCTCTACTATGTCAAGTGGAGGATGAGTCGTCAGCACATGTACGAACTCGCGGAAAAACTTCCAGGCGAGCGAGGTCTTCCCCTCATCGGAAATGCCATGAGATTCGCCCTTTCCCCCAATAGTGAGCTACTTATTGAACGATTTCATTCTTTATAAACTAAAAGAACTCAGTTATTGGTGTTTTTATGGTACTTTTTTTGGTACGGTACTTTTTTTCAACGAGTTGAAAATGCAGGGCAAATAATATGGAAGAAAACATTCAGTTTGCACACACAACAGATTGCATCATAATCTTACGCCGTACACCTACTTTATTTTTACAGAAATCCTCCATACTCTGTATGACATGAGCTTCCAAGACGATTTCCAGGACCTGGCCAAGATCTGGCTCGGCCACCGTCTCATGGTCATTCTCGTCAACCCCAAAGACATCGAGGTGAGTAGTGTTTTGCCTGTTCTTAAAGCACTATACCAAGGTACCTGAAGACTATACAGGCTGTATCGGATAATGTGGTCTGTACTTCAGGAGGCTACTGTACAACTAATTTGCAACAAAACATGTCATATAGATAACATAAAATATTTTTTACTCACTTAAAATTCGACTTCTTTCGCATAAGATTCTTTTCGTGATTTATTACATTACAAATATTATTTATTACAAAGTTTTACAACTGTAACTACCATAATTAATTCAATTTTTTTTTTTTTTTTTTTTAATAATCTCCCCTCAAGACCAAAGGTCTCTCTGACGGAGGAGGCACGCCATAAAATTAAATAAATAAATAAATCAAATAAGACATAATAAGACAAAAAGACAAAATAAAGACAAAAACATACTAAGACAAAATATCCTTCCACCCTAATGTCTAACTAAAATTGTTTAATGGAATGAGAAATGATGCGTGAAAATGGTGTTTTCTCGGGGTTTTTCGTAAACTTTGGGGCCATACCATTGGTAATTTTAGACGCAAAATCCATTGGAATGGGCGCCTCCCTGCCTACGATTCTCCTTGTTCAACTGAATGAACTTCGGATCTTGTTTCGTAACTTCAATGGGCCAGAACCTTGCAATTTGGACTTCAAATTCGAATTCAATGTGCCTGAAAACCTCATGGACACAACTCTCGGACCTTTCAATCACTCTCTTCTCTCGCCTTGCTACACAAACTTGACAAGAAACCGATTCTTTATCAATTCATCGTTGAAATTATGTAGTCAAGAAGATTGGAAGTGGCACCATTAGATTCAGCGTAAAACGCACGTCAGTTTTCTCCCCTAATTGCGCTGTGAAATTTGTTTTGAACATACAGTCGATTTTCAACAGTCACGTAAAGTCAGTTTAGAAAATTGGAATTTCTCATACTCGTATCGTCAGATTTACTCAAAAACGGTATCCTCAGATTTACACTACTTACTGAATTAAATATCGAATCATTTTAATGATACTGTTAGAAGAACGACCACAATTCTGTACCTCAGAGGTCGATTATCGTAAGTGACATTTTGGCGATCTTACAGCAGAGCCAAAAGAAGTTGTGGGCACACCTATTTTGATCCCTATGGCCCATTCTGATGACTTTATCATGCTCAAACTAATTCTGTAGAATCTGTTTATGCCTACCAATACAATAGAATACAAAATACAATAGAAAGAATGCACATACAAAACAAAAATCTCGAAAACGAGAATTTTGGACATACGATAGTTGACCTCTGAGGTACAGAATTAACTCTCTAGAACTTCTTATATTCTGAGGACACAAAATCGGACACCATCTACAATAATTCACACTTGTTGACAACTCGTCTCTAAACTCCAGACTGCTATGAAACAAACCAATAACTAATAATGTTTGGCAACTTCCCAACAATACGAAGTCGAAATCACAAAAAAACATATTGTTTAGTAATGCATGCATTCCAGGGGACGTCCCATTGGATAAGCATTAGATCAGTTTAAGCTGTTGGTAAGCGATAAAACTGTTTCACTCGATGTAATTTATTTATTGCTTTAGGCAAGAAATAGTGACCCCCCTCTTTATCACCCATATCCACCATAAAATTTCTAGCGGCATGGGAGCCTCGAATCTAAAGAGCATTTTAAAATTCATGATCTACGATACCCAACATGCGAATTCGAGTCGCCATCACCAATGGTGCCAGTCTGGCACCAAAGTGGAAATACGTCGTAAGATTGAACTTTCATCCATTAGCTTTAGTAGGCAGTCCATAGAGGTTCACATGCGTGTTCAAGGTGAAACACAAAAAAAAACCACGAAATATGCGGTTTATGGTGGTTGGCACCATGGTGGCACCACTATTAGTTTCATGGTGGTACAGAGAATATTTCATGAAAATCCGAAGGTACAATGAGAATGTTTCCTCAATTTCAAAGCTTGGGTACAATTAGTAAGCTGTAAAGGATAATAAAAGGATTTGGATTCAGAATGGTCTAAAACGGATTACTGTGTGGTTATTTTTTTTTCTGGGGAGTGTTGTCCTCCTTCACCCCAGATCGATCGCATAACGACGCCCAAATCTTACTGTGGGATGTCCTAAAAAACTACGGACAATAGACCTACGGTTGTATAGTCAGATCATTGATAATAAATAATTTTACGCCATTTTTTTCAACCAAAAAGTTGTTTGTTTATTTTGCGACAAATGTTCACATGACATTTTGTTGAAATGAAAAACGGTAACTCTTGTCGGAAAAATGATGAAAACCTCCTGCCATCAATCATTTTTGAACTATACAAAAATTTTAAGTGTGAGAAAAGTCGGATTTTAAATGGGGGAAAAAATACATGCTTCAGGTACGTCTTTTGGTTTATTATTTTCAATAATGAACCTTTGGAATCGACCAAGAAAAAAAAAATTTTAACACCCCCTCAAAATTTGATGGTTTACGTTTCAAGGTACGTAGAATCCAAACATATTGTTTAGTAATGCATGCATTCCAGGGGACGTCCCATTGGATAAGCATTAGATCAGTTAAACCAGTTGCTAAGCGATAAAACTGTTTCACTCGATGTAATTTATTTATTACTTTAGGCAAGAAATAGTGCCCCCCCCCCCCCCCTCTCACCCTTATCCACCATAACATTTCTAGCGGCATGGGAGCCTCGAATCTGAAGAGCATTTTAAAATCCATGATCTACGATACCCAACATGCGAATTCGAGCCCCCCCCCCCCCCTCCACCGATGGTGCCAGTCTGGCACCAAAGCGGAAATACGTCGTGACATTGAACTTTCATCTATTAGTTTTAGTAGGCGGTCCATCGAGGTTCACATCCGTATTCAAGGTGAAACACAAAAAAACAAAAACCACGATTTATGCGGTTTATGGTGCCCTGGCATCATAAAACTAATGGTGGCACCACTATTAGTTCCATGGTGGTACAGAGAATAATTCATGAAAATTCTGGGGTATAATGAGAATTTTTCCTCAATTTCAAAGGTTGGGTACAATTAGTAAGCAGTAAAGGAACCGAAACATTGAAAAATCGGATATTTTGTGAATATTATACCCCCACCCATCCCCTCCCCTTGCAAATGTTGGTACTCTGGTAAAATCATGTACTAGTCGGAAGTTATTTGAGTCAAATAAAAAAGAAACACGCAAATCGGTTGGAAATTGAGGCCTGGGCAGATTTTACAAGATTACCCCCGCAAACGCAAGTTTTTCAAGTATTAACCCCCCCTTTCCACCCCTTAAAAAGCAAAATTCAAAACTCCGACGCCGTAGTGCACAACTAGATAGTTTTTCGCGTCGAAGAAGAAAAGGACCACGAAAATCGGTTGAGAACTAAGGCCTAGGCAGACGACACAAGATTATGCCCAAAAACGCACGTTTTTTGAGCATTAACCCCCCCTTTCCCCCCCTTAAAAGGCAAAATTCGAAATTCCGGCGACGTAGTGCACAACTAGATAGTTTTCCGCGTCGAACAAAAAAAGAACCAGGAAAATCGGTTGAGAACTAAGGGCTGTGCAGACGACACAAGATTTTGTCACACACACACACACATACACACATACACACATACACACACACACACACACAGACATACACCTATGGTTTTTTTCGCGGATTTGGATTCAGAATGGTCTAAAACGGATTACTGTGTGGTTATTTTTTTTTTCTGTAGAGTGTTGTCCAACTTCACCCCAGATCGATCGCATAAGGACGCCCAAGTCTTACTGTGGGACGTCCTAAAAATCGAATAAAAATTTGGCCGTCCGTCCGCCGTCCGCCGTACGCCGTAGGCGGCACTTTTGCCACTTAGCATTGACCGATTTTGATGAAATTTGGTATGTAGGCTCCAATTGGGGTCTAGTTGTGCCCCGAAGATTTTGGTTGATGTAGGTCACTTCTAAGGGTTCCAAAATCAATTTTGAAATTTTGAAAACGCCCTAACTCAAAAAATTTTGATATAAAGGTATTGTTTTTCCTTCAATTTAAGATTCTATAGAATTTTTAGAATTTTTTAAGACCACGCGGAGCTCTGTAGGACATACCGTTCGCTCCCTACGAAAATTTAAGGGTTTATATTGAAATATATATATATATATATATAAATCAAAAAATCAAAACACGAGTGTGAATCGCAAAAGAGGCCTAATCTCCGTTCAAATTAGAGCTGACCGAAATGCGATCGATGGTTGGTGATTTTGATTTTTTTTTTCTTTTTTCTTCATATTGGATGGTTGGTGATTTTGTAGACGAGTGATCTATATAGAAAAATAATAAACCATTGTGTAATAATTTGCAGCGTTTTTGGTAGAAAATAGTGGAATCCTTCCTGACGTACTTACCGCATTATCTGATACACCCTGTACAAGGGCGAATAAATAATGTAGTTAAGGCCAAAAAAATAATAAATATGGTAGATAATTTGATGGAACTATCTTCACGTACGACTTCAAATTTTCACTTTATAATATGTGATTGCAGCTCATTCTCAGCAGCAATGTTCACCTGAGAAAATCACCCGAGTACAGGTACTTCGAGCCATGGTTCGGAAACGGTCTTCTCATCAGCTACGGTAAGTAGAAATGACTAGGCCCTGAGAAGTTTTACTTACTGTAGTTTGAGTATAAATAATTTTTTTGTTCTGGACATGGCAGTTGTTTCTAGTGGACGAAACTGATTTTGACCATGAAAAAAACGTTTTGGCTTACACTGTTTTCATATCCCATTGAGTTTGACGTTGATGTGATTTTGTTCGTTGAATTCAAAGGAGACACCTGGAAGACGCACAGAAAAATGATCGCGCCAACTTTCCACTTGAACGTCCTCAAGAGATTTATGGACGAATTCAACAAGAACTCGAAACGAGTTATCGACCGCATGAATACGGAAGAAGGAAAACCGTTCGACTGCCACGACTACATGAGTGAAATTATGGTTGAAACACTCCTTGGTAAGTGTTATCCAATAACTATTATTTGATCACTCAGGTTTACTCAGATCAAAAATTGTTCAGAAATAGTTTCCGAACCCAGCAAGTTTTTGTTTTATAATTTTCAATAATGAACCTTTGGAATCGACCAAGAACATTTTTTTATAATCCCCCCCTCAAAATTTGTAGGTTTACGTTTCAAGGTACGTAGAATCCGAAAATCGAATAAAATTTGGCCGTCCGTCCGCCGTACGCGGCACTTTCCCCACTTATCATCGACCGATTTTGATGAAATTTGGTATGTAGGCTCCATTTGGGGTCTAGTTGTGCCCCAAAGATTTTGGTTGATGCAGGTCACTTCTAAGGGTTGAAAAATAAGGCTTGAAATTTTGAAAACGCCCTAACTCAAAAAATTTAGAAATAAAGGTATTGTTTTTCCATCAATTTAACATAGTATAGCATTTTTAGAATTCTTTGAGACCACCCGGAGCCCTGAAGGACTAACCGTTCGTTCCCTACGAGAATTTAAGGGTTGGACATACGATAAATCAGAAACACGAGTGTGAATCGCAAAAGAGGCCGAATCTCCGTTCAAATGTTCGCTGACCGAAATGCGATAGATGTTTTTCTTCAAGTTGGTTGGTGGTATAACAATGGCAAAGCCGTGTTCTTTGCTGTCGAGTGATCTATACAGAAAAATAATAAACCTTTGTGTAATAATTTGCAGCGTTTTTCCCGGGATTTCGATTACGAGAATGGTAAGTTCAATCCCGAAATCAAGACTAAATTAAGAATTTTGTTTGAAACCAGTCATCACAAATATACAGGGTGGATAAGACCGTGTGTAAAAACGCTGCAAAAAACCAAAAACCGCCGCCGCTGCCAAATTTTTATTCCATTTTTGGATAATACGTATACCTTAAAACGTAAACCAACAAATTTTGAGGGGGGTTAAAAAAAAATTCTTGGTCGATTTCAAAGGTTCATTATTGGAAATAATAAACCAAAAAGTCTGTCAAGTGGGTGTGGCACTTAGCTTCCTCGTATCCACAACCCGATTCATAGTAGCTAAACTCAAAACATCATCTCCAAGTCCTTGCACTGCCCGCATAGGGGAAACTGTTATCGAACTCGGGAGGAAAATATAGAAGTTACCGCTCTTAGATGGATTTTACGTTTGCGCATGCTCAGAGGCTACTATCAATCCGGGGACATGATTTTCATGGGGGACCAACTGTACGACAATTTGAACAATCACTGAAAATTTCTTCAAATTCGGATGAAAAACGTAAAAGTTCATAGGGGACTTAAAAATGAGAAAACGATTGGAAACGGTGGATACAGCTTTCGTACAAGTACGCAACCACGAGAGACATTTTATGTCTTTGCGCCCCCTTTCCCCTTCATATAAAACCCCGTATTGTACTTTTGATTGTGGAAATTTGATTGTGCTCGTTGATGGTTGCGATGTAATGTACGTAAACATTTATTTAAACAATCACGCTCATACCGCAGCTTGTTGGCCACGCACAACGGAGTGTTTTACGTAATACGATTGGGCAATTTAAATGAATCGAATGTAGCTTCCTACGTTCAACAGGAGAGAAAAAGGCTTTGGAGCTCACTCAGCTGATCAGTGACCACTCAGGCGCCTTCAGCATTCTCCATTGACCCTGCCTCTCAAATGTCAGCTTCCTGCGTTTAACAGGAGAGGAAATGGCCTTGGAGCTCACTCAGCTGATCAGTGACCACTCAGGCGCCTTCAGCATTCTCCATTGACCCTGCCTCTCAAATGTCAGCTCCCTGCGTTCAACAGGAGAGGAAATGGCCTTGGAGCTCACTCAGCTGATCAGTGACCACTCAGGCGCCTTCAGCATTCTCCATTGACCCTGCCTCTCAAATGTCAGCTTCCTGCGTTCAACAGGAGAGGAAATGGCCTTGGAGCTCACTCAGCTGATCAGTGACCACTCAGGCGCCTTCAGCATTCTCCATTGACCCTGCCTCTCAAATGTCAGCTTCCTGCGTTTAACAGGAGAGGAAATGGCCTTGGAGCTCACTCAGCTGATCAGTGACCACTCAGGCGCCTTCAGCATTCTCCATTGACCCTGCCTCTCAAATGTCAGCTCCCTGCGTTCAACAGGAGAGGAAATGGCCTTGGAGCTCACTCAGCTGATCAGTGACCACTCAGGCGCCTTCAGCATTCTCCATTGACCCTGCCTCTCAAATGTCAGCTTCCTGCGTTCAACAGGAGAGGAAATGGCCTTGGAGCTCACTCAGCTGATCAGTGACCACTCAGGCGCCTTCAGCATTCTCCATTGACCATGCCTCTCAAATGTCAGCTTCCTGCGTTCAACAGGAGAGGAAATGGCCTTGGAGCTCACTCAGCTGATCAGTGAACACTCAGGCGCCTTCAGCATTCTCCATTGACCATGCCTCTCAAATGTCAGCTTCCTGCGTTCAATAGGAGAGGAAATGGCCTTGGAGCTCACTCAGCTGATCAGTGACCACTCAGGCGCCTTCAGCATTCTCCATTGACCCTGCCTCTCAAATGTCAGCTCCCTGCGTTCAACAGGAGAGGAAATGGCCTTGGAGCTCACTCAGCTGATCAGTGACCACTCAGGCGCCTTCAGCATTCTCCATTGACCCTGCCTCTAAAATGTCAGCTTCCTGCGTTCAACAGGAGAGGAAATGGCCTTGGAGCTCACTCAGCTGATCAGTGACCACTCAGGCGCCTTCAGCATTCTCCATTGACCCTGCCTCTCAAATGTCAGCTCCCTGCGTTCAACAGGAGAGGAAATGGCCTTGGAGCTCACTCAGCTGATCAGTGACCACTCAGGCGCCTTCAGCATTCTCCATTGACCCTGCCTCTAAAATGTCAGCTTCCTGCGTTCAACAGGAGAGGAAATGGCCTTGGAGCTCACTCAGCTGACCAGTGAACACTCAGGCGCCTTCAGCATTCTCCATTGACCCTGCCTCCGTAACGCTTTAAAGGGATCTGTTGGATGAAGATACCTATTTTCCTCTCACGATCATGTTGACATCTCATTTGTTACTCACATCATACTCGTATGTTGGTAAACATGCGCATAATTCAGCTTTCCGTACAGGTGCATTCATATTAGGGACCGTGTACCATGTTTAATAAATTGAGAGCTTTCCAATGAGTGGTGAACCATTTTTGTGGGGTGGAAAATGAGGAAGTTAGTTTTCCCTAGGAACGATTGGTTGTACGTGAAAATCGTCAGAAATTTCCGCGTGACGCTCCCTCTGTGACGCTCCCCGCGTTAAAATTATAATACTTTTCGAGTTCACATGCCAACGGAGAATCTTTTCGTGACGGAGTCGAAATTCACATATTATTAAACAAACTGACGGAATGTTAAAGTGCTCTACAATGAAGGGGGTCAATGTGCATACAAATGAACATCATGGTATTTAGGGATAAATTGAGAGCTTTCCAACGAGTGGTGTACGATTTTTGTGCGATGAAAATTGCTGAAGATACTTTTCCCTAGTTACATATTTGTTGTAAGTGAAAATCATCACAATTATTTGGTAACGAATTTTGGTAACGGTTTTCGAGTTATGTGTCAGAGCAAAGACATAAAATGTCAAAAACTGAAAATTATAATTATCTTGGCTACGAATTGACATCTTATTATGATGAGGTGGAGGAATGCCACCAAACTGTACCGTCAATTCGTTGCCAAGATAATTATAATTTTCAGTTTTTTAAGTCCCCTATGAAAATCATCCATATATTATATGGAAATTAATATGAACTTTCACCTAAATTTTTTTGTCACACTCGGACGTACCCACCCTGTACATCTGATGAGAATAAACATAATTATATTCTGTATTATATTATGGTACTTGATTATCACTGTAAGCCGCCCTCAATTTCAAACGTAGGTTTTCTGCTTCAATATTTCTTGCAAACTGTAAACATAGTTGACAATATTTTTATTTTCCACGTTTCCCGTTTTTCAGAAACCGTTATGGGAGTGAAACAAGCCGCTCAAGGACGTAACTGCCTCACTTACGCTCTTTCTGTCATGGAGTAAGTCTATATTAATTGCGCAAGTATGTTCGTTATAAGAGCGACGAAACTCCTTGGATCGAGTCTGGGACTAATTTGCAACAATTTTTGTACTCCATTATGAGACCTATGTTTTTAAACTTGCAAATTTTGTTCGTGTTTTTGACCCTGAAGACAATGACTCTGAGGTTTGATGAGGTTGGTCGCTGAACTGAATGATAGCATTTTCAAGACTCTCCGAAATTAATTATAAAGGAATTAGGAAGAAAACGATTGATGAATCGGTGAGGAAAAACGGATGTGATCTCTAAATAAATTGAACAAGGTATCATCTTTAGGGTAGAGAATGAATAACTAGAACTTTGTTAGTGATATCACATTTCATTGGTATGTGTCATTATTTCTCTCGTGAATTTATTTGTACATTTTCCTTTTCAAAGTGTGTGCGACATTATGCATGCCAGACAGACCAAGATCTGGCTCCGCCCAGACTCCCTCTTCAAGTGGACTTACATGGCTAAGGAATTCGACAAGCATCTCGGCATCATTATGAACCTCACCAACAAGGTAAAGCGAATTTCGTTATTAGGTAACATTAGATTAGCTATTAGGTGAATATTCATTATAGGAAGGAGGTTAATTCGTGAATAATTAACAAATTTTAATAGATGTCCATGGCTGGTGATGTGGGAGTTCTCATGTCGCATTCCAAATGCTGTTTTTAGGTAGATAACCGTCGTCCTACCATATTGGACCAACAAGGGGAAACCAAGGACTCGGAATAGGGATTCAATCTGATCAACAAAAAAATGTGGCGGTTTCTTTGCGTGGGAAGGAATACGAGTTTTACGTTGGAAAAAAAATGTTTAAAATAGACGCAAACACCTCAAGCACTCTTCCTCCCTTTTTCTTCAATCTCAATGAAGCTTTCAGAGGTGTTTCTACATTGGGAGATATTAGACTCAGATTATAGCTTCCTCACTATTTGAGATAGGAAAAGTTTGAGTTCGTCGAAAGGTTTGGTTGGAGATACCAACCAAATTCCTGTTGGTCCTCCTAACATTCAAATTTCCATTCCTGTTTTGCTATTTAGACCTTTTTGAACAGATTTGGTTCCGCATCTGTAAGAATAACAAAATCTCATTCGTGCAACATGAGTAGATGAACGAATTTTCAAAGTTTCCATTCTTCGACTTCCGTGAAAACCTCAAAAAATACTTTCCTTGTCACCATGAACTCGTCAAGTGCTCACTCGGATATTATATTTTTATATATTTGGGTACATGAAGATATGCGCAGGTTTTCATAAAGGCCTAAATTGTTTAGATTTACAATTATTGGGTAATTTTGAATTTTAGGAATTGGACCTGTATATCTGAAGTTCTGTTTTTATTCTGAATGTACCATAAATATCATATTACTAAAATTATGTTGCTAATGTAAAAAAAAACCAAAAACCTGTTTTGTGACCTTTTTTGAAATGTTGAACCCTAGGGTGATCTATAATTCCTGGCTAACCAACTCATTTTGGTTTGTTGTTTTACGTTTCAAAGTACTTAGAATCCTAAAATCGAATTAAAAAAAAAATCCGTTCGTCCGCGATATGCGGCACTTTTCTTAGAAACCATGGAGTGTTTGTTATTATGAACATTTCGACCCAAATAATTGCTCAAGTTATCGTTCGGAGTGACGCATATTCATATACCTACACGTGATTTTTGGAAAATTTTCAGGAATCGTTTTAGAATGTTCCAAAACGGATTTAAGTTGAACAAAAATGTCAAAAAAGTACATGCTGTTAATGTTGTTTACTGCAATAACTTCATTTTTTTAGAAAATTCGGTAAAAGCACCATCTCAGCAAGATTTGGCAAGTTCAGGATCCTACAATCATTAAATTTAGTGAAAATAGTATTTGATATCACGGAATCAACAAGCAATAATAGGTGCATTTATGACTGGGGAGAGAAGCGCTTGTCTGAAAACATTAAGGAGTTTACTAAGCTGTTATTTCGTAAATGAGTCGGATATAAAATTTTTGTGGGAAGTATGCTCTGCTCCCAAAAAATCGCCGCCAATGTTGGCCGAATTCGTTTGTGGGATATCAAGGTTCCAAAGTAATACTATTTAACTGATTAGCTACTAGATGTCTGCAGGCTATGGTGCCTCGTTCTTCAGATTACTTGATCTCTCAAATTATGAGTTATACTCAAATGACGTATCCCTTCACGTAGGATTGCTATTAGGAATCCTAATTTAGGATATCAGTGATCATTGAACATCTGTTTTGGGGGTTATTAAGAACGGTTATTCAAGCAATTATGAGGCTTTGGTCGGATTTAGCTCGAATTGAGAAGGAATCAACGCCTAGGTACTCACTTTCAAACCCCTATTTGCAGGTCTTCATGAAAAAGAAGGACGACTACAGCCAGAACCGCGTGACCACCCTCCCCGTCAAGGAAGAGAAAGAAGAGAAGAAAGTGGAGAAGAAAATTATCGTAGAAGACGCGAAAAACAACGACAAATTCTCTTATGGACAATCCGCCGGGCTCAAGGACGATTTGGACGTTGACGACAACGAAATCGGTAAATGCCTATTTCTATTTTTTTTAAATCAAATTTACGAGGGGTTTCCGATGATTGAAAAGGAGCGGAAACGGGTGTTGCAAAATTGCATAAAGACGTCACCAGCACCGCGTCCATCAACACTGCCTTCTCCATCTTCTCAACTCATTTATGATCAATAACGAAATTCTAAGCTGAAAATTGATGAACAAAGAATTAAAAATCGAAAAAGCTGAATTCCGACACTTCGGAATTGCCCATTTTCTATCGTAACTTCTCTTGTCCGATTCAGAATTAATACCTAATGTTACCGCTTGGAATAGTTGAAAAATATAAATTAGTAAGATTCCCAAAATGTAATGTAAATTTTGTAGTTCTGGAAAAAATTCCACCACGACTGAGAGTGGGAAATCCTTTTCTAAACCCGATTAGTGAGTACCGATCTACAAATGTCGACGTTTTAACTCCGTAGAGAGTAGCGATTTTTGTAAAGTTATTTATATTCAATTTTATATTTTATTTTATGGGGTTTGGATAGCCGAGGTCGTTTGCCGGTGCGTTTTATGGGTCCGAGACACGAACCGATCTCTGCGGGAAGATCGCGAGTTCAAATCTCGGTCGCCGGGCGTGATTTAGGGAGGTGAGGCACTGGGAAGTCATGAGCGAAACCATCAGAACAAATTCTGATCTTCCCTTTGGAAGACAGATGATGACGTCCGCGACGCCAGGAATGGTTTTACTTTACTTACTATTCAATTTTATTTTTCAATGATTTTATTTTGTAAATGATTACAGGAGAGAAGAAACGTTTGCCCTTCTTGGAAGCGATGATTGAGAGGGCGCACAACGGTGACGGGCTTACTGATCAAGAAATCAAAAACCAAGTCAACACCATTATGTTCGAGGTAACGCTATTTCCTTAGTGCTTGCCCGTAAGATATGATTCTAATGTACCCTGCGATGTACCTATTGACTATGAAGGGGAGAACTGATGAGATGGATTGGTTAGAAACTGATCCAAATGAATGGAACCTAATGATTCAAATGAAAGCTAATTAAATTTCATTTATTGGATGACAACATGCAGGATTTCTTTGAATCAAGTGGTAAACTGCCAAAGTTTTTCGAAACTTCGTGTTTTGAAATTGTCATTGTCTGAGCTACTGTCGTAGGGGAAGGTCCCCTAGGTTGGTCACCTTTTTCTTTTGACCCTCAAAACACCTTGAAAACTGTAATTTTAAATGTCAGAACAAATTTATTTTGAAAGATTAACCATTAACCTTTCTAATAAAATTTTCATTTTCGCTGTAACACTCACCAATAATTTTTGGGAATTTTTTTTAAAAAATTTGATTTTTTGACCAACCCTTGTCGCTTGACCCTCCCTTGGTCATGTAGGCGACAAGCGTTGGTCATGGCTCCCTGACCAAGGCTTGTCGCTCTGGTTTCCCAGGAGGAAATTTAATAATTCAAAGTACATTTTATTAAAATGTTTGTTTATTAACTTTTCAGCCACAACATTTTCATTAAAGATTCTTTGATAAACTTGAAAAAAGTCATGCTTGATACCTAGTAAATTAAACAATAAGAAGCAAATATCACTAGCTTTGAGATGCAGGTAGTATTCTAAATTTACGATAGGTCTTTTTATTCTTATTTTTAAAATCACAGATAGTAGATAAATTTATTGAAATTGTTTTATTAACTTTTCAACCGGAATATTTCCAATAAACACTCATTATTAAACTTAAGAAAAGTCATACTTGATGGTAAATTTAACAATAAGAACATTAACAGGTGGCTTGTTTTTTTTAATCCTATTATTCATCTGAAACAGATAAAAACGAACAAATTTAAGTAAATCATGAGAAATGCCGTGAAACCCCCTAACTTGTAAATCATGAGAAATGCCGTGAAACCCCCTAACTTAGTGACATTTTTGAGGTTTTTTCAACATAACTTCCTCAATTTTTCGAGTGGATGTAGCAGGGCTTAGAAAGTTGTTACCGGCGCCACTAGAGAGCTCATTAAGCCCAAAACCTAGTTCATCACATTTTTGGGAGCCAGTCACAAAATTAGGGGGATTTAAGGGTTTTTTCAAAAGCAGGGAAAGTGCACCATCACCTGTCCAACCCCTGTCGCCAAAAACTGACCGACCCTTGTCGCCTGTCAAGACTTTCGAAATACTGCGATTCCAGTCGTAATTTAACACAAAAAGAAATTCTAACTAGTGAATAACTTCGAGGACAGGTCCGAACTTTTTACTTTGGGGGTCACATTTGTTTTATCACTTGATAACTTGATAACAAATGTAGCCAACCCAAAAAAGACTTTTGACGCAGTGTTGCCTTAAATAGACCTAGCCTGTGGTAGACAAAACAAAATTCTCTCGTGATTCTCCCTTGGAGAAATAACAGACTGACCAACCCTTGACGCTGATCAAACCTGGGGACCTTCCCCTACTTCTTAGTACACACTTTTCAACAATAACGGTACACGAGTCTTACAGGAATCAAAATGCTGAATCAATTTACAGCAGTTATTTAATGATGATTTCGAAAATGTGATCGATACTTGATAAAAGTTGTTTTAAGGGAAAATTTGAGTTGTTCGGGTTTTCATGTTTTTCTGTGTTTTTTTTTTAATTTAAAACATTAATATTAATATTTAATATGGTTTTAATGTGCTGTTTTAATAAGTTGAAAAATCATATTTTGGCATTCTGCTCCACTTCAATGTTTTCATCTAAATTGTTTTGTCACACTCGGTTGTATCCACACTATATATTATGAACATGTCGTGTTATCGCCGATTCTTGATGTCTCGCAGGGACACGACACGACAGCCGCCGGTAGCAGCTTCTTCCTGTGCGTAATGGGCGCTCGCCCCGACATCCAAGAGAAGGTCCTTGAAGAGATCGACTCCATCTTCGGCGACTCAGACCGCGAAGTCACTTTCCAGGACACCCTCGAACTCAAATACTTGGAAAGGTGGGTTACATTTACTGTTAAAATCTTGTCTCTTGCGGTTTTCTAGTCTCTTATGTATAATGAGGAATTTCACCATGTCGGAATTTCCTATTTTTGACCCCAAAATCGGATTCAGCACCTTGAAAAACCTCCTAAGGCAAACTTTCATCCCGAACTTCCTAATTTACGAATAAACAAAACAGTGTAGAAAATACGAATGTTTAAAAAAAACGGGAAAATGACGTCATGCTGGAATAGTTCATTTATGGCCGCTTGAAGCGCTGAGATCGAGAAATCCATAGTCCCCAGATGCAAAATTTCATGAAACAGTAAAGTTCGAAATCGAAAAACTGAAGAAAAAAATAGAAAAAGAGAGATGGGGAAAATTAGGTTTCCTTTGTTTTTGTTTGATAACTTTTCTCTTAGAAAACACGATTTTGTCGTCCCAATGGGCAACACTGGAAGGAGACGGCGATCCGAACAGCCCAATCAGCGAGCGTTCCCGCTGCACGTCTGTTTTCCCGGTTAGTTTTGAAATTAAAAATTTTGATTGTCTCCCAAAAATAACAGGAGACTTATTTTCCGAAATCAGCCAGATTTTCATCTATTCCACACCATTAACTATTCAGGAAAAATGCAAACAAAAATCGGTGAAATTCCTCATTGTATGATAATTAGAATCTAATGATTTTGCTACTTTCATTGCTGGCAACGTTCGAAACAATGTTTGAAAAAAATTGTTTAAACGCGTGTTGAAAATTTAATCAAACAACTTTGTTTCTGATGCTGAAGAAGGTTCAAATTTTAATCCGGAACGAAATTCACATTAAGCTTTTCCTAAATGTTACTAGACTCACAAGGAGTATAGTGCATAACTGCATTCTACTGTGCTACATAAATTTTTCCTACATTCATCTAGCAATGCAATGCCATATATTAAATGTTTCAGGTGTATCATGGAGACCCTCAGGTTGTTCCCACCTGTACCCGCCATCAGCAGAGAATTGGAGCACGATCTTCAACTCGGTGAGTTTACTAAAAACACAGTCCAACTAAGGTAAGCTTGAATGTGAAGACAACCTCTCATCTGTAGCTTGTATTGAAAGTTATATCTGTAAGGTTACCTTGTACTTACTTGATAAATCTTCCAAAGAACGAGATCATAATAAACCTTCTTATACCACGAATAATAGGCACATCGAGGTGTATATTGGTTCTTAATGAGTTTTATCGTTATCGGATCATCAGTAACCACTACGGATGCGAAAACGTAAAATATTTGTAATAAACATAACTTCTACAGTCTTCTATTAATTTTGACGGAATTTTCATCGACTGTGTTGGTTGGGTAAAAACTGAGTCAAATAGATCGTAGTCTAGGTATTTCCACGAAAGTAAATTAGTTACAAAGTTAAATCGATTTCGACGGTTAGGTCATCATCAGTAATAAACAAGAACTTGTTAACGACTAACCGTCGAAATCGATTAAACTTTGTGACTCATTACTTTCGTGGAAATGGACTACGTTTTATTTAACTCAGTTTTTATCGAAATGTATTTCCACAACTTCGTTGCGAGTAATTTAATTCGTGGGTTGATTGGGATCCAGTTAGCCCCCATGAATTGCATTGCCATCAGTGAATTAGAATTGATATAACTGTCCCTCAATCACTTGCCCTCTATTCCCACAACTTTCTACCGATGCCGATAAATATTCAGGGATGGCTCGATTTGGGCCATGAAAGGGCTCCTATAAAAAATATCATTGTAGTCAAATGAATTATATCCATCAAGAAATCATAAATTTAAAAAAATACCTCTTAATAATCATATTCTCTTTGACAATTCGTTCGGTACTGGATAATCGTAGTTATCTTAAAGGTCTTTTCAACTCAAAAATTATTTCACGGTTATTATTTTAGCGCTTTGTAAACTTTCTGTTTTTTGTTCTATTTACTAAACATTTAACAATTTGGAAATTCCAAATCCTAGACGATTTTATTTGAACGAAACCTAACCTTGATAGTTTCTCATTGAACAAGATCAATTCAAAAGGGTAAAAATAAGGAAATAAATGATTCTATGCTTTTTCCACTACAGCTTCCAGGCCTGACCTAGTCATCCCCACTGGCTGTTCGGTGATCGTCGGAACCTTCAAACTCCACAGAAGACCCGACATTTACCCCAACCCAGAGGTAAGAGTCAAATTTCCATCCATTTACTGAAGGAAAATTGCAGTTACTAGTTGAGTTACTACACAGTGGGGCGTGTTATGTTATATAATTACGTAAAATCATAATCATAAGACAATGCGAGTTGGAAGTGAAAACTGGAATGAGTATTTTATTATGTACACTTGGTTACAATAACTAGTAGATATGTCACAGGGCGAATAATCGATCTATAAGGAAAAAGCATTTTTGATTTTGATTATTCAATATGCAATCAAATTCAACTGTCAGATGCCCAGGTGGGGTCCTGGCTGACCCCACATGCTATGTTTTTACGAAAATGAGTAGAGTGCGGGATAACAGTTAACATATACCTAGGTATGGTATATTATGTAGATACATAATTTTTGGAAAACTTCAGGAATCGTTTCATAATGTTCCAAAACGGATTTCAGGGAGAAAAAAATGTCCGTGGTAAAAATTGAGTCAATTGCGTTGGCATCATTTTCGTGGAAAATTCGCTAAAACAATACACCTTTGTGTAATAGCAGCGTTTTGGCTCTCATGTAAAACTGGAAATATGGGCATAGACTCGAGCTCTTTATTTGCCATTCTAACGACACATTCTCTTCATCAATAGTGAAATTTATTTATTTTTTAAATCTGCGTCTTTCAAACCATTTGATATACAGGGTGTAACGGTTAAGGTCGTACCACCGGCCAGGGTTCGATTCTACAACTAATTTCGAAAAAGCAGTCACTAACAAAGGGGATTTATGTCATTTCGATTAGTCTTGTGTCATCATTTGACTCAGTGAGACAAAGTACGAGAAGATGGCTGTCTAACTCATTTTAGAGCAAAAATGTCTTTCGCGAAAAACGTCGATTTTTACTGGAAGATCCACGGTTTTTGGCACGGGAACGAGGATTTTACACCATTAGTCCACTGTAAACAATTTTATGACCATACCGTTGGAAAGCTGAGATTTTGGGTCAACTTTTAGGGTTACAGTGAGAACTTAACCGGCAGTTTCAGTTAGTGTTACGAACGTTTGAAAAAACGAAAAATTTCCGAGATTTTCGAGATTTTACTATTCGAGTTCATTTTTCAACATCTTAGTCTTCTTTGAAAAGTTTCATTTAACAATAGGGAGATAGAGAATTTAACGCTCTTTCCAACGGTATAATTACATTTGAATTTTGACTGAAAAACAAGGGAGTTATGGCTGTTTTAATGGCGTAAGGTCGAAAATGCGAAAAAAATCTTAAAAGTGGAAAAAGTCCGATTTTAAGGGGGTTAAGAAAAAAAAGTCATGAGACAAAAAAAGTCACAAATTAGTTGTAGAATCGAACTCTAGCCGGTGGTACGACCTAAACCGTTACACCCTGTATAGTTCACAATTTATCAAAACAATGGGTGCGGAATCATAACAACTTGTACGTTTTCAGGTATTCAACCCGGATCACTTCTTGCCCGAGAATGCGGCCTCCAGGCACTACTACTCCTTCATTCCTTTCTCCGCAGGACCCAGGAGCTGTGTGGGTTAGTATCTCTTTCATGGTAGCCTATGTAAACAACCATTTCAGGTTGCATTTTCCGGCTGCCATTTCAGACGTCCCTGACGTCATCGGGTGTCTTCCTAAGATCGGAATTGATTCCTTGCGTTACTTCTGCATTTTTTACCGACTTCAAAATGCCTATAACCTTGAAGCAAGAGAGATCACAATCAGGGGTAAGTGGTGCGGCACCAAACCAGGAAATACACAAACATGGCCCTAGGATCACACATACTTTTGCGTCACACAGAGGGAACATCACACCTCCACTTCATTACAGTTAATAAAATATGTATATTTTATTAACTGTAATGAAGTGGAGGTGCGTGTATCCTAGTATACTAGGATAATTTTTATTCCAAAATGTATACGAGAATGATATGCGCTAAACATATTTTTTAGTAATACATGAATTCCAGCGTACGTCCCATTGGATAAGCATTTGGTCAGTTTAAATCAGTTGGTGAGTGATAAAACACGCATTTTTATTTACCTTCCTCCTGCACATAACTGTTTCACTCAATGTACGTAATTTGGTTAGTATTTTGAGTTAGAAATAGTGGACCCCCCCCCCCCCTTCGACCCATAACTTATCCTGTGCATACAGTATATTGGTATGGTATACTAAAAATACATTTAAAAAAAATACACTATAAGTTTGGGTTGACGAGAAGGGTTTTCTAAAAACATTTAACCAAGAGGTTGATTGTATATTTTTAACTATTAGTGACATGCGCCGCAACCTCTAGGCTAATAGTAGATTTTGGTTAATTATTTTCAATAATAAACCTTTGGAATCGACCAAGAAAAAAATGTTAACCCCCTCAAAATTTGTTGGTTTACGTTTTAAGGTACGTAAAATCCAAAAATCTAATAAAAATGTTTCCGTCCGTCCGCCGTACGCGGCACTTCCCATTACCATGGACCGATTTTGATGAAATTTGGTATATGGGCTCCATTTGGGGTATAGTTTTGCCCCGAAGCATTTGGTTGATGTCAGTCACTTCTAAGGGTTGAAATTTTGAAAACGCCCTAGCTCAAACACCTAACGGCATTATTTTTTTAAATCAATTTATGATAGTATTGGATTTTTAGAATCGAATGAGACCAACCGGAGCTCAGAAGGACCAACCGTTCGATCCCTATGAGAACATAAAAGGGTTGGACTAATGATAAATCAGAAACACGAGTGTGAGTTGTACTCAGTTTTGCGTCCTTAGCAATCAGTAATCAAATTTCCTCATGAAGGATCCCACAGCTCCCTGTTTCTTCGAACTGAATGTGAAGAGTTTATTTCTTTCAAATAAACTTGATTGTGAAGTAGGTATGCGGTAGATAGGTAGTATCTTAGGTTGGTGACAATGACAAAGCCGTGTTCTTTACTGACGTCTGATCTATATTGAAAAATATTAAACCTTTGTTTAATAATTTGTAGCGTTTTTTTCTAACCATAACTTTGAAGATTTATTTGGAAAAGTCGTTCATTAACTCATGCTACATGAATGGATTTTTGGTTTATTATTTTCAATAATGAACCTTTGGAATCGACCAAGAAAAAAAAAATTTCAACACCCCCTCAAAATTTGATGGTTTACGTTTCAAGGTACGTAGAATCCAAAAATCGAATAAAAATTTGGCCGTCCGTACGCCTGACGCGGCACTTTTGCCACTTAGCATTGACCGATTTTGATGAAATTTGGTATGTAGGCTCCATTTGGGGTCTAGTTGTGCCCCGAAGCTTTTGGTTGATGTAGGTCACTCCTAAGGGTTCCAAAATCAATTTTGAAATTTTGAAAACGCCCTAACTCAAAAAATTTCGATATAAAGGTATTGTTTTTCCTTCAATTTAAGATTCTATAGAATTTTTAGAATTTTTTGAGACCACGCGGAGCTCTGTAGGACAAACCGTTCGCTCACTACGAAAATTTAAGTGTTTATATTGAAATATATATATATATAAATCAAAACACGAGTGTGAATCGCAAAAGAGGCCTAATCTCCGTTCAAATTAGAGCAGACCAAAATGCAATCGATGGTTGGTGATTTTGATTTTTTTTTGATTTTTTTTTTTGATTTTTTTTTTTTTTTTTTTTCTTCTTCTTTTCATATTGGATGGTTGGTGATTTTGTAGACGAGTGATCTATATAGAAAATAATAAACCATTGTGTAATAATTTGCAGCGTTTTCAAATTCAATAACTACTGAATGCAATACCTATCTTAAAAATGGTAGCTTTAAAAAGGTGAGAAATTCTCGTGTCATTCTTCTATACTGTAGCATTTTTCCCTCCGTGCTTTCAGGACGTAAATACGCCATGCTGAAGCTCAAGATCCTTCTCGCCAACATCATGAGGCAGTTCAAAGTCAAACCCGGGAAGCCGATGGAAGAGTGGCGTCTTCAGGCTGACATCATTCTGAAGAGGACGGACGGATTCGACGTCGCTTTGGAACGAAGGAAACACGTCAAAGCGTGAAAACTGCCGGAACCGACCAAGACCCCCCCCCCCCAGCTATTTATTTACCACAAAAATGACTAATTATATGTCATAATATACTCTATAGTAAATTACTATATTTAGTTTTGTCCTACCTGTATTAACGTTGTTCCCAAAAATTGGAAAAATTATTTCAAAGAGGTAGTTTAGACTTTTGTTTTATGTTTTGTGATATAATTGTGTAATTGTGATATTCGGAGCAATGCATTGTTTGAAACGAAATAGACTTAATAAATACGGTATTTGAAATAAAAGAAATGCGAGGCTCAGGGAATAGTGTTTTTTCTTTCTTCTTCTTCTTCTTTTTGTACCATCTAGATCAAATCAAGATAATTTTTTTTTAATTTAAACTTCTTTATTGTCGCCATACACAGTGGTACATGACAATCGTCATTATCTTAGCAAAAAAACAAACAAGCAGTGATAACAATTCAGTTTCAGTCATGAGTAAGACGGTAAGAAAATATAAATATGTATAAAAAATTCATAACAAACAGAGATAGATAATAAAAAGAAATAGATATATATATAGATAGCTGAAAAAAATAACAGGTGCTAGATAAACCAAGGGATTGTCACCATGTTTCAGGAGTCAGTTCCTCCAGCGTGTAGGGAGCAATGCCAATCAAAATGTCTTTCATCTTCTTTTCGAAGGTTTTGGTGGGCAGGTTTTTAATCTTTGGAGGAAGGCGGTTGAAGATCTTGATCCCCACAAAATCTGGACTCCTTTTCTGCACCAGTGTCAGTCGATGTCGGTTGATGCTCAGATCGTCGCGGTTCCTTGTTTGGTATGTGTGGTGATCCCCTAGCCTCGGGAATTCCTGGATGTTATTTCTTATTCTTACCAAAGAAACAAGAGCATAAAGGCCAGGTAGGGTGAGAAGTCTCAACTTTTTGAATATAGGGCGGCAGTCTGAGGGGGCTCCGTCGAGAGTCCGTACTGCTGCCTTCTGAAGTCGGAATATGGCTAGTGCGCCTGTAGAATTTCCCCATAAGAGGACGCCATATCTCAGTCGTGATTCGAACAGACCATAATACGCATTTAAGAGAATCCCGTGCGACACAGCAAACGACAGGCGGCGCAGCAGAAAGACCAGCTTCCCAAGGCTTTTGCGCAGTGCGCATATGTGCGGCTTCCAAGAAACTGCCTCATCAAGCCTGAGGCCCAGTAGAGTGACAGCAAATGAATCACTCCCACGTGGACTAAACGTCAAAGCTTGGGTCTTAGATTCGTTGAGAACCAAATAGTTGGCAGAACACCACAGAGATATATAAGATTTGACTAGCCTGACTGATTCCTCATACAGGTCAGACGATGGAGCCCTCACCAGGGCAGTCAGGTCATCCGCGTACATAATCATTTTGACATTCACATTCCCAGCTGTCGCCACTCGGTGGGTCATCAACTCCGGCAAGTCATTGGTGAAGACTATAAAAAGCAAGGGCCCCAATATTGACCCCTGCCTAACACCTGATGGAAGGTCTCTCAAGTCCGAATATTCTCCATTGAAGCTGACACATTGTTTCCATCCAAACAAATAATTTTCGAAGAAGGCTAGGGCAGTCTCGTCAAAGCCATAGTACCTTAGCTTAAGAAGCAGGAGCGACAAGTTTACAAGGTCGAACGCTTTCGACAAAATTTAAATTCAAAAATAAAAAAAAATTTAAATTTAGATTCAAATCAAAATTTAAATCGGCTCCATTTGAGGTTTAGTTGTGGCCAGAAGCTTTTGAATATTGTCAGTCACGTCTAAAGGGTAAAAATTGGAAGAAAACATCTTCAAAAAGACCTAGCTCAAAAACTTTCGATATACACGTTTTTCGTTAATTTAGAATATCGACGATTTTTAAGAGTTTATCTTATACCACCCAAAGCTTTGGGGAACAACTGTTCGCCGAAGAGTATAATTAATACTGTTTAATCAGTAAATAAATAATTACTGACATTTTTTCATCAATTTGCAATAATGTTCTAGGAACAAATGAGACCATAAATATATCCTTACCTCTGAACGATGAACCGCGTGGTTGAATGAGTGAAATCGTGAAATCAATCTGGTTAGATCATCATAAGTAACAAACAGGAACAAGCAAGTTCTTTTTTGTTGCTGATGATCTAAGAATCGATTTAACTTTGTAGCTCATTACTCTCGTGGAAATAGATAACGTTCTTCCTAACTCCGTTTTTATTTTAATCACGTTGAAGATGACACTACATGCTATGTGAAAATGCCATGAGCTCTATGTGCCACACACACTTGGTAAACTATATGCTCTCTAGGTACTCGATATCTCTCATATTTGGGAGTGTACTTTGCAGTTCTGACCTACCCCATTAACTATCTTTGTATGTTCTATTGATGGGAAGAATCCCACTACGGCTCTACTAGAGCCCTTTCAGAAAATGCACGAGAATTTCCGTGGGGGTCTGTCGAGCGAGTGACCCGCACTATGAAAACACCCGTATCTGGGTAAAATTTGTGCCTCTTCATAAGATGACGCCCGTGTTGAACGTGATATACAGGGTGTAAGCCTAACTGGTCTGCCATACGGTACCAGTAGATTCTACAACTAATTTGCAACAAAAAATGTCCCTTGGCAATTTTTTTTAAGCCCTTTGTTTTCGAGTTATTTTAACTTTAACTTTTTTTCCGTGATTTTGACCTTATGTAATTAAATCGGTCATAACTCCTTTAATTTGCTGTGTAAATTACAATTTGAGGATACCGTTGGAAAGAGCATTAAATTTCCTATCGGATAAACGCCTTAACTTTTTTTTGAGTCAAGGTTTGAGACATAAAAACGTCCTCTAAAAAGAGAATTTTACGTAATTTTGGAAACCTCGCATTTTTTCAATCTCAAATTGAACAACGAGAACCCATACTTTTTCAAGATGCAAGAACAGTGAAAACTGCGCGAGAATCTCAGCTTTACAATGGTATAATCAAAACATATTCTACAACCGTATTTAGGGGAGAAATTCGTGTTTGAACGCGGAAAAACGTGCACTTTTTCAACGAAATCAGCGCTCTGGCCTCCTGTTTCCGGAGGCCTCGCGGTCTACTGCGGCGCCGACCCACCCACTGCTATCGTCCGACCCACAGAGTAATGGAGACAAGTCCGACCCCTCAGATCCACTAGACGGAGCGCCGATTTCGTTGAAAAAGTGCACGTTTTTCCGCGTTCAAACACGAATTTCTCCCCTAAATACGGTTGTAGAATATGTTCTGATTATACCATTGTAAAGCTGAGATTCTCGCGCAGTTTTCACTGTTCTAGCATCTTGAAAAAGTATGGGTTCTCGTAGTTCAATTTGAGATTGAAGAAATGCGAGGTTTCCAAAATTACGTAAAATTCTCTTTTTAGAGGACGTTTTCATGTCTTAAACCTTGACTCAAAAAAAAGTTGAGGCATCTAACCGATAGGAAATTTAATGCTCTTTCCAACGGTATCCTCAAATTGTAATTTACACAGCAAATAAAGGAGTTATGACCGATTTAATGACATAAGGTCAAAATCACGGAAAAAAAGTTAAAGTTAAAATAACTCGAAAACGAAGGGTTTAAAAAAAAATTGCCACGGGACATTTTTTGTTGCAAATTAGTTGTAGGATCGACTGGTACCGTATGGCAGACCAGTTAGGCTTACACCCTGTATATCGATTTCTCACGATCTTCTTCTTAATAGAAAAGTTTTGATTTAAAGTTAATTTTTCGTATCAGTCTCAACAGAGCTCCTATTATTCTTCCATTCGTGTCCATGGTTCTTTAAGAGAAAAATTCTAATTGCCACAACTGGTCAACTTGGCCGATTTTCTGAAGTGAAAATGAGCTTCATTTCCAACGAAACATGAATAACTTATCAAACGTGGAATAATGCCACATTTCTCCAAGGAGCGTAATTTTGGCGTCACAAGTAGCAACGGAAAAGTCGAATTATCTCGATTTAACCTTGTTTCGGAAAAGTGCTCTTTCTCGTCATGTTCTGATTATTTAAGTGGGAAGAGTGAGGTTGAATAGCCTATTAGCGAAGAGTTTCGAGATTTCAACTCCAGAATAACGTCAATTTTGAGGAGGTGAGCATAATTTGGAATAGGGGAAAACATTAGCAGATTGGCAAACGATTTTTAGTCGTCCCAAACAGTCTCTAGTTTTGTTCGTTATTTCATTTTCACTGTTTACTACGTGTTCCAGGTATTAGTACGCAGAGGGATTGCTACAGTTCATTATAGCAAAGCCATGATTATATATAAATTATATCTAATTCATTTCATCAATAATTAAAATATTAAAGTAATTTATCAATTGTACCAAAAAGAGAATGCTCCAACCACATTTGACAAATGTGACTATGAGGAACCTGGAACAACTTGGACAGGATTTGAAAATTCTTTTACGGTATGCCTATCGAAAGAAATAATGGTGTATGCGAAGATAGGACTTTAATAATCACGATCTCCCACTGGGTTTTGAGCTACACACACAAAGGAATATTTCTGCGCAGATCACAAATCGAGAAGAGACGACATGCCGAAGAAACGAGCTAAACCTAAGAGTCAACAGCAGCTTGTCACAGACACAGATGATGTAGAAGGGGAGGACTTCGATGTACCTCCGGAATTCAAGCATGACGATTCTGATGGAACTGACTCCATTGCGGGTTTACCCGTTCACCTGATGGAAACGGTGTCGGATTGGTTAGCACAGGAATGACAACACTAGTATAGCCAAATAAATTACAAAACGCTGCAAATTATTACACAATGGTTTATTATTTTTCTATATAATCGTCTATAAAGCCACCAACCATCCACCATAAAGAAAAACATCGATGGCATTTCGGTCAGCTTTAATTTGAACGGAGATTAGGCCTCTTTTGCGATTCACACTCGTGATTCTGATTTGTCGTACGTTTATTATTTTTATGGTTTATTATTTTAATGGTTTATTATTTTTCTATATAATCGTCTATAAAGCCACCAACCATCCAACATGAAGAAAAATACTTTGAAAATGTCACCCCACGCATATTTAAGCAAAAACCTCTTTTTTGGCTGGTTATTTGCCCATAACTTCTATACGAATTGAGCGATCGGAATAGTTCGACGTTAGGACCAACTAGACCCCAAATGGAGTCTATGTGCGAAAGAACGGTTTTTTTAGACCGATTCTTAGGCCTTTTATGGCCCGGACGGCGAACGGCGGACGGCGGACGGACATTGCAAATTTGGATTCTACGCACCTTGAAACGTAAAGTGACAAAGTTTGAGGGGGGGGTTATAAAATTTTTTTGCGATACGATCACATAGGCTTATTATTGGAAATAATAAACCAAAATTTGTCCATTATTGAAACTCAGTACAACTTTGTAGCAATGTAGCTTCGTACAAAACTTAAATTTAAAAAATCCCATGCGTGCAGCATGAACGATTTTTTAATTTTCCATTTATTGACTTCGAAAACCTCAAAAAAATATTTTCATCATCACCTCGAACTAATAGAGTACCTTCGCGTTAGCCATACATTTTTTTTCTCTTTCAGTATACCATACCACCATACCGTATGCAAGGGTAGGTTTTTGAAATCTTATTAGTCCATATTCATAATTTTACTCGTCTCCATGAACTTATACAGGGTTCACGACCTTTCTCCCGTGTGTTCTTCAAATAATTTCCGACAAAAAGTGCCTTTGGAAATTTTTTGATATCCCCACTCAAAATGCCTTTTTTTTCACTTTGAATTTTTTTTCTCTCGTGTTTTTGATCTTTGCTCAATAAATTTACCATGACTCTCTCAATTCAAGAGTTACCTCAAATCTAAGAAAAACCCCGTTGGAAAGAGCGTTAAATTTGCTATCTTTTTGACGCCCAATAACATTTTGCTTCCTCACTACCGAAGGTAAGGAAGCTTTGTATTCAAGAAAGAAGTGAAAAAAAAGTCCTCCAAAATCAAAATTTCCACTTGCTTTTTGCGTTTTAGAGCTTCCCGAACAATTTTGGTTCCGTGTCTGTCTGTCTGTCTGTCTGTCGGTCTGTCTGTGGTCAATCCTTGTCCCGGGCAAAACTATACTAACCTGTGGTCCGATTTTGATGAAATTTTCAGGGATTGTGCGAGTTAGGTCCTAGACGGTCCTCTATCAATTTCAGCACCTTCGGACCAATAGGAGCGAGTGCGCATGCGCAAACGTGAATTTCCTGGAACCTCGGTTTCTCGGTTTCTAATGAACCGATTTTGCTCAAATTTGTAGGTTAGTTAGGGACTAACTTCTAAGAGACACCCTATAAGTTTCAATCAAATTGGTCAAGCAATAGCCGCTGCGCATGCGCGAACTTTAAATTTATTGTTACAACCAAAACTCCGCAACTATTCAACCAATTTCGATGAAATTTTCAGGGATTGTGTGGGTTAGGTCCTAGACGGTGGACCGCTAATATTTTGGTATTCAATAACTCTTTGAATCATGATTTTTTCGCCAACTGATTCTATACGTCCATGTTACAATGAGTGAGGAAGCTATACTGCCCACCCAACTTGGCAGACGTTTTTGAGTGGAGTTGAGATGTGCAAACAACGTATGAAAAGCAAAACTCGTGAAAACCTTGAAATCGCTCGTTTTTTCAGTCGCCTGGTAACCATATCAATTCTTGACGCAGAATTGTGAAACTTCCCTAAAAAGTGCGCCAAAATGATGATGCCTCTTGTAAAGACTTGGTGGTGTTTTTGACATTTCGGTGAGTCATGATATGGAGGAAATCAGCAGGGTCAATCCGAGCACCAGAAACAGGGAAGGAAGTGTGCGTATTACAGAGAGGTTGTTGTGGATGTTTGAAGGTGTGCGAGTGAAGTATGTCAAAGTTGTTTGTGTGTTGTACGAAACCCACCTCAGCCAATTGCCATAAAAAGAGGGTGGGCCATTACGGATCCCACGCAACAACACACGTGAAGCTCACTTCACAGTTGCACCTGGTTAATTCAATCCTCCTGACGTAGAGATGTATGAGGATTCTAAGGTTATGGGTCGATTGTTGATGTATTGGGTTGCAGAGTTTGACTAATTGAATATAGAAGCAGTCGTCATAGCTGTTGTATGCCTTTGAGCACCTAGCACCTAGCATATCCGTCATCACTAACAGGGGTTTCAGTGGTCTATTACTCAAAAATGTTTGCTCAACGAGTCTTCATAAGAGCAGGCTACGTCAACTCCATTTGAACTGATAACGCCACATGGCAAAATATGCTCGTTTTAATCGTGAGTTTATATCAATGTACAATATAATATATTATACATTATATTATACATGTATATTATACATCCTGTCACTTTAAAATCAACAAAATATTATATTTATATACATGAATTTTGGAAAACATCAGGAATTGTTTTAGAGTCAAAACGGATTTAAGCGAAAAAAGTCGATTCATGCAGCATGAATTAATGAGCGAATTTTCAAAGAAATCTTTCAGTTGAAGATATGGTTGAGAAAAGGAACAATGGTGTTGCAAATCTTTTAGAAAGTTTTACGATTTTCAGTATACCATACCAACATACTGTATGCAAAGGGTATGCTACGAGATGTTAGGAGTCACTTTCTACTTGTCTTCATGAACTCATAGGGTACCCACACGGCTATTCCTGGTTTTTTCCCCAGTTTCAGTTTACCATACCAACATACCTACTGTATGCTGTATAATATATTACTGTATAATATATTAATATGATTGTGAAGGTAATAACCAAAAAAAAAAAACGTCTGCCAAGTTGGGTGGGCAGTATAGCTTCCTCACTCATTGTAACATGGACGTATAGAATCAGTTGGCGAAAAAATTATGATTCAAAGAGTTATTGAATACCAAAATATTAGCGGTCCACCGTCTAGGATCTAACCCACACAATCCCGGAAAATTTCATCGAAATTGGTTGAATAGTTGCGGAGTTTTGGTTGTAACAATAAATGTTAAGTTCGCGCATGCGCAGCGGCTATTGCTTGACCAATTTGATTGAAACTTATAGGGTGTCTCTTAGAAGTTAGTCCCTAACTAACCTCCAAATTTGAGCAAAATCGGTTCATTAGAAACCGAGAAACCGAGGTTCCAGGAAATTCACGTTTGCGCATGCGCACTCGCTCCTATTGGTCCGAAGGTGCTGAAATTGATAGGGGACCGTCTAGGACCTAACTCGCACAATCCCTGAAAATTTCATCAAAATCGGACCACAGGTTAGTATAGTTTTGCCCGGGACAAGGATTGACCACAGACAGACCGACAGACAGACAGACACGGAACCAAAATTGTTTGGGAAGCTCTAAAACGCAAAAAGCAAGTGGAAATTTTGATTTTGGAGGACATTTTTTTTCACTTCTTTCATGAATACAAAGCTTCCCTACCTTCGGTAGTGAGGAAGCAAAACTGGGAAAACCCCGTTTTTTAGGACGTCCCACAGTAAGACTTGGGCGTTCTTATGCGATCGATCTGGGGTGAAGGAGGACAACACTCTACAGAAAAAAACCTTTTTAACAAAAAAATGGATCGACCTCAAAAATGATGTCTGTAAACACCAAAAAGGGAAAAATAATAATCTCAGCGAATACATAATTGATGTAGTAGGTTGTTGGACATAGATATCTAGTCAACAGATGGTATGTTGGAATACCAACAACTATTTTAAGTGGGATTCACACTTATTGTCACACTCATATCATCCATCATAGATAGCAGTGACATACTGCCCAATAGTTTTGGAACACTTATATCTACTCGTATTCATGTTGCACGATCGACGCATGTTGTGATACTCACCAGATCATGTGAGTAGTACTTAAAAACCACAGCGTATCCAGACAAGTAGGTAGGTACGCATTGAAGTCGCCGCCGTGCCCATCTGTAAATGCAAACTAACTACCGATTAATTATTCGATGATCTGGTTACCATTGACCTAAAATGTGCTCCCCAAACTATCAGGTCCCTAGTACGTCTCTGCTGCCATATGAGTACGATAGTAAGTATGAACCTCCTTAGAAATGGTTGTGACGAGTATTTTGGGACTTTATTATTATATGAGACTTTATTATTATATTGGTGGACATATTATAATGTAGCTACATACCTTCGGAAGCGTTGTTACCTAATTAACGTTCAAAACCTCCCCCAATCTCAAGCGAACAGATATTTACATTCATACTCAGTGTGGGAGCATGTTCGTAGTATGAGAGGTATGTATATTTGCGAAAAAGAATAATATGTTGGTAAGTAGAAGATCTAGTAGATGTTTGTGTCTACAGATGGGCACGGCGGCGACTTCAATGCGTACCTACCTACTTGTCTGGATACGCTGTGGTTTTCAAGTACTACTCACATGATCTGGTGAGTATCACAACATGCGTCGATCGTGCAACATGAATACGAGTAGATATAAGTGTTCCAAAACTATTGGGCAGTATGTCACTGCTATCTATGATGGATGATATGAGTGTGACAATAAGTGTGAATCCCACTTAAAATAGTTGTTGGTATTCCAACATACTGTAAAAACAGCAACAAACACGTAACAATTAGTCAGGTATATTTTAGACCGACTTCACAAGCTCAACAACAACTTTTTAGAATCAACAACTCGTAACCATTAATACAACACACATGCTAAATTGTGTGGGTTTACCACACTACCCCCCCTCTCGTTTTGGCCCGTCCGCGGGCTTCACATCTGCCCTTGATAGCCTGTTTGCGTGGAGCAATCTTCTTTTCCTCCCCATCTTCACCTGGAACAACACGTCACTCTTCTTTTGTGACACAACCCATGGTCCTGTCCACTGTGGCTGAAGTTTGGGGCATTTACCACGTACCCGTTTTGGATCGTGTACCCACACCCAGTCCCCTTCTTTGAATGGAGGCTGCTTGGCTCTACGATCGAAAAACTCCTTTTGTGCTCTCATCTTTAATCCAGCATTCTTTTGAGCAAAATCTCGTACTTTTGCAAGATTGGTCCTAAGCTGGAGAGCGTAAGATGTGGTTAGCATCGAAGGGTTTGTCGCAGGAGGTCTCACAAGGGTATCTGGAAGGTGTAGGTCCCTTCCAAAGAGAAGTTGTGCGGGCGAGTAACCAGTGGTAGCATGGGGAGCGGACCGATATGCCAGAAGAAATAGCGGAAGTTTGTCATCCCAGTTTGCTTGGTGTTCATCCACAAACATTGCTAGGAACTTGGTGATCGAACGGTTCATTCTTTCCACCAATCCTGCAGACTGAGGATGAAGAGGAGTAGTTCGGGTCCTTCGGGCTCCCAAAATAGTGGTAACCTCCTCCATGAGCTTTGCTTCGAAATTCCGGCCCTGATCAGTGTGGATTTCCCATGGCACACCATTCCGGCTGAAAACATCCTCCACTAGAGCAGATGCTATCGTATGTGCCTCTTGGTTAGGAACTGCTATCGCCTCAGGCCATTTGGTGAAGTAGTCCACAGCAACTAGTACATAACGGTTTCCTCTCGTGGATACGGGAAAAGGGCCAAGAATATCCAAGCCCATCCGTTCAAAAGGCCCCCCTACTGTAGTTTGTTGGAGTGGTGCTGGAAATCGTCTACTTGGACCTTTGGTTTTCTGGCATTGCTCGCAGATTTTACACCAAGCTTTGACATCATTGGTAATTCCTGGCCAGAAGTAGGTCAACCTCACTTTAGCCAATGTTTTCCAAAACCCAAAGTGTCCACCACTGGGACTGCTGTGGCATTCGGTCAAGACGTGTTCAACATCAGCTGGAGGTACTACCCATTGCATTCGAAATCCTCCGCTTGAGTCTTCCCATTTGTGGTACAATTGATCATCAATTACGTCAAGAGATTCCCAACGAGCCATGAGCTGACGGACAAAAGGGTTTAAACTCGCTATTTCCGAAGGTGCTGGCTTCCTTCCACTCCGTATTAACTCAATAGTAGCCTTGATGTTTACGTCATGGGCTTGAGATTGATTTCTACTGGTGGGAGGGCAAAACTGTAGGGCACTGACTTCATTTTCAACTTCCTCTCGCTTGTTGCAGTACTTACAAGCTTTTTCACAGGGCCTCCGTGATAACCCATCGGCATTAGCATGCCTCTTTCCTGCTCTATGGATAATCGTACAGTCGTAGGTCTGTAGAGTCTCCAACCATCTTGCTAATTGGCCTTCTGGGTTGCGAAGAGTGGTAAGCCAAGTCAGAGCAGCGTGGTCAGTCCTCAGCGTAAAATGAGTTCCATAAAGGTATTGATGGAATTGCCCCACACTACATACAGCTGCCAAAAGTTCTCTTCTTGTTGCGCAGTAGTTTTGTTCTGATTTGCTCAATGCTTTGCTGAAATAAGCCACTACCTTTTCTAAACCATCAACTTCTTGTGACAAAACGGCCCCAATCGTATGGGCGCTGGCATCACAGTCGAGGATGAATGGTTTTTGTAAATCGGGGTACGTTAAAACTGGGGCTGTGATCATAGCTGTTTTCAACGTTGTGAAGCTTTCTTGGCAGGCATTTGTCCAAACAAATGGAGTGTAGGCTTCAGTCAAACGGTAGAGAGGGCGAGCAATTTCCGAAAATCCTTTTACAAACCGCCTGTAGTAGGAACACATACCCAAGAAGGAACGTACTTGCTTTTTGTCTACAGGTATCGGCCATTCTTTCACCGCCTTTGTTTTTATTGGGTCAGTACGAATGCCTTCTCCCGAGATGATGTGCCCAAGGTAATTCGTTTCTCTGGCAAAGAAATTGCATTTGTTGGGTCGTATTTGAAGCCCTGCATTTGCCAACCGTTCCAATACCAGATCAAGTTTCTTGAGGACTTCGTCAAAACCTGATCCATAGACAATGATGTCGTCAAGATAGACCAATGCTAGATCTGTTGGTATAACGATTTCCATCAAGCGTTGGAAAGTTGCAGGAGCATTGCAAAGTCCAAAGGGTAACACTTTAAACTGCCATAGACCCTTTTGATACAACGTGAACGCAGTTTTCTCCCTATCTTCCTCCTTCAACGCCACTTGCCAGTATCCACTGCGAAGATCCAGTGTGCAGAACCAACTGGAGCCCCCTAGAGTATCAAGTAGACCTTGGACACATGGTAATGCGTATGAATCCTTCTTTGTGACAGCATTGAGTTTTCTATAATCGATACAAAAACGTGTCGTTCCATCCTTTTTCGGTACCAGTACGATTGGCGAAGCCCAAGGACTTTTGGATGGTTCTATCACATCTTGTTCAATCATGTCCTGTAGCATCTTGTCCACCTCCTTTAGTTGCGCAAAAGGAATTCGCCTTGGTGCCTGTTTGATTGGGCAAGTATTACCAGTGTCAATTGCGTGTTCTACTACATTCGTTCTGCCGAGATATTGCCCTGCATCAGCAAAAATGTGCTTGTATTTCAAAAATACGGCTTTTGCGGAATCATAGTCTTTGGTCCCCTCTTTCAGCGCTGAAGTTTCAAGTGCTTTTTGAATCCATTGGGTCTCATGACCATTGATGGATGCTTGGAGCACTCTCTCAAAGCATTGCCATCGTTTTTTCAAAGCAATTGATTCTTCACCTACAACCATGACGGCTTTGGGAATGTTCAGTTGTGCCTGTAGTTTCTCCAGCACATCCAATCCCAAAATTCCTTTGTCCCTTATGCTTACTACGAGGAAATTGTGAGTCACAAATTTCCTCCCAATCCTTGCTTCCATCCGACATTCTCCTAAAACCTTGATTTTTCCTTCACCAGCTGTATGTAGATCTGTATAGGAAGATGGTAAAGAGCAGAGATTGAATGTTTTGACTATATCAGGTCTCACAATTGACACGGTTGCACCTGTGTCAACCAAAAATGAACACGATTTACCATTCAAATGGATATCTACAAACAGAGCCTCTCTTCCCGTTCTAGTAGCATTGATAAATAAGGTTGGACCGCTTCTAACGTTCTGGGCTGAGGCATGGTCCTCTGCCTTAGCCTGATTCAGTTTTCCGGAATATTAACTGCATTAACTTTTGGTTCATGGGGGCATCTTGCGCGAATATGACCAGTGGCGTTACATCCCCAGCACCTAACTTGCTCCAATGATGGTTTTGCAGTTGACACACTACGAGGTTTTAACCCTTCAACCATTTGAGCCTTGGCAAGTGCTTCCTTGACGGTTAAAGGGGTTGCCATTGTCAGAGTACGGCTTAGATCTTGGTCTTTTATTGCCTGAATGAACGCTCGCACTCCTGCCCTATCTCTATAACCCTTGGTCTCTTCAGGAAATGCCCCTCGGACTAATCTCTCAATTTCGGTAGCTAAATCAGCAAGTTCTTCATTTTCCCCTTGACGTTTATCTTCTAATGCCATTTGCAGTTTGAACGCTTGATTCCGCTGTCCAAATCTACTGGATAGGGCTTGAACTAAATGAGTGTAATTAGTTCTCACACCTGCTGGCATATCGGTTAGGACAGTTAGAGCTGGTCCTCTCAACATACTTGCTAGCTTCTTACCTTTCCTTGCATCCGTCCATTCATTAGCTTCAGACGTTACCTCTAAATGGACCATGTATTCCTCCCAAGACAACTTTCCGTCATAGGGCATCAGGCTCCCTTCATGTGCGAGAAGGTCACGATGTGGCTCATGTTCTTCTCTTTGTAGTTCAGGGCATTGTCTGTCATGAGAGGACTCATTTTGTTGGGAACACTGAGGTTGACTTATTCGAGACAGCTGTTGATGGATACCTTCAAGAAGATTTTCCATAGTTGTAACTCGTTGGGTCAGTGTAGGAGCTCTGACAGGACGGACAGAGTCCGAAGTGGCAGATGAAGAACGAGAATGAGTTGTGGTTGGCCGATTACTACGTGCACTTGCTCGTGTTTGGGGCATGATGTACTCTCTTCTTCCTTGAAACTTTAGACGGGCCCCCAGTTGTAAAAACAGCAACAAACACGTAACAATTAGTCAGGTATATTTTAGACCGACTTCACAAGCTCAACAACAACTTTTTAGAATCAACAACTCGTAACCATTAATACAACACACATGCTAAATTGTGTGGGTTTACCACAATACCATCTGTTGACTAGATATCTATGTCCAACAACCTACTACATCAATTATGTATTCGCTGAGATTATTATTTTTCCCTTTTTGGTGTTTACAGACATCATTTTTGAGGTCGGTCCATTTTTTTGTTAAAAAGGTTTTTATTTTATTATTTTTCCATTTTATATTATTTTTTATTTTTCACTTTTTAGTGGTCCTCTATATAACTTTGAAATTAATTTACCCGCAGTTTTTCGAACAGTTTTAGTAATACTGTGAATCATTTCAGTAAGGTGAACCAGAAGCCGTAGAGTGGACCACATTCTGTAATCCAGATCAGTTTCCATATGTATAGATGAGTTTCCGTTTTAGGATCAGTTTCAGGAGGTATTTGGTTCACTTGCCTACTTGCCAATCTACTCTCTCATCCCCTAACTGGTAGACTTTGTTTTCATAATTGCTAGGTACTTGGTAGTTCTGACAACACAATTCAACAACTCAACCATGACTCAACCATGTGCTACATCCACTTGGTAGAAAACCCTCTCATCACCTAATTGCGCTATATACCTACCTCATATTTGGTACAGCACTATGCAGTTCTGACAATGCCCACTACTATTACCTATCTAATCATGTTATCGGTGATGAGGGGGCTATGTGCTACACCCACTTGGTAGTACACCCTCTCGTCACTGAGTTGTATTATATACCTCATATTTGGTACAGCACTATGCAGTTCTGACGATCTCCTATACCATTACCTACCTAACTATATCATGGATGAGGAGGAAGCTATGTGCTACACCCACTTGATAGAATACTCATCAACTAACTGCCATATATCCCTCATAGTTGGTACGGCACTATGAAGTTATGACGATCTACTGTCTACTCTACTATTACCTACCCAACTATATTGTGGATGACGAGGAAGCTATGTGCTACACCCACTTGGTAGAATACCCTCTCATCACCGATTTGTACTATGTACCTCATATTTGGTACAGCACTATGCAGTTCTGACGATCTCCTATACCATTACCTACCCAACTATATCATGGATGAGGAGGAAGCTATGTGCTACACCCACTTGATAGAATACTCATCAACTAACTGCCATATATCCCTCATAGTTGGTACGGCACTATGAAGTTATGACGATCTACTGTCTACTCTACTATTACTTACCCAACTATATTGTGGATGACGAGGAAGCTATGTGCTACACCCACTTGGTAGAATACCCTCTCATCACTTAATTGTACTATATACCTACCTCATATTTGGTACTGCACTATTCAGTTCCAACAACCTCCTATATGGCATCCTCCCTCCTACCCGATTATGTTATGGATGACAAGGAAGCTATGTGCTACACCCACATGGTAGAATACCCTCTCATCACCTAATTTTACTATATGCCTACCTCATATTTGGGACTGCACTATTCAGTTCCGACAATTTCCTATACCATTACATACCCAACTATATTATGGATGACGAGGGAGCTATGTGCTACACCCACTTGGTAGAAAACCTTACTAACAGCACTATAATTATCGCTCATACTTGGTATGAAAACTCACATACTTGAGCATTCGTAGACACGTTTGATATGGCTGATGCAGGTTCTGACCTAAAAGCCACTATAATTTCCCCGTTTCTCATCCCCCGCAGCACCTTTTAGTTATCGGAACCCCCCTCATATAGCATATCATTTTAAAGCTCACAATCAGACCTTTAATTTGACTATACACAAATGGTCCTCCATCGACTCAGTCGGAAGTCACAGGGCAAGAAGAGTGAATGCGGACCAATATTCCCGAAAGCGGGAACCACGTTTTTCAACTTCTTTCACAAATTTTCGATACTTTTAACAAAGTAAAATGAAATCTGTTTGAAATGGGACCACCACGGATACTGGTAGAACACATTTCAAGAAGAATCAGACAGATTGGTACCAGAATAAAGAAATGCAAGGTGTTCAGACATACAAAAAAAAAAAAAAAAAAAAATCGTCGTCCCACGACAACCCGAATTGAGTACCTCCTCTTTCGCGCGCCTTCGGCGCGTTGAAGAGCCAAGTGGAGCCAAATTTGTACAAAACGAACCGCCATATACTTTATAAATTGACACTCCCACTCACCATGGTACAACTGCAAGTACACCTAACAATCCCAGGAATCAACGCAAAAAAAACGGATTTAGCGGCTGGGGAACTACAACAACTAGCTTTACAACATCTGGCCAACAAGTTCGTTGGGAATAACTACTACTTATACACAGACGCATCCCTAACACCGGACAAACCACCTGGAATTGGACTTTACGATCCACAAGACGAACGGGAATATAGTTACGCGCTTCCCCAGATCATGAATGTAATGAGCTCGGAGCTGGCAGCAATTTGGTTTGCAGTCAAACTAATAAGACATAAAGACGTTGAAGATGCAGTAATAATAACTGATTCACGATCTGCGTGTATGAGTATCCAGGGTGTTTCAGAGGGACGAGCCAGACACTATATGGTGATCGAAATTGCAAGACTACTAATAGAAACCACGCAGAATATCCATATACAATGGGTACCTAGCCACTGTGGATTAGTGGGAAACGAACGAGCAGATAAGATTGCCAAAGACGCCGTTCAATTAAGGACTATCTCGAATATCAAAATCCCCGTACATGAGGCTAGATCTGTCTGCAACAACGAGATGCTTCGTAAGTGGCAAATGGTATATGAGCACCGGACGGTAACTGTGGGCGAATTTCATTTCCGAGTGTGCCCACGCATAAGAACAAACCCATGGTTCAAAAAATGGAAATTATCCCGGGAAAAATTGGTAACCCTCATCCGAATCAGAACGGGACATGGGAAGATAAATAAAATCTTAAATTTATACGGCTACGCCTCTAGCCAACTTTGCGATCACTGCGATGTACTGGAGGATGCAGAACATTTATTCATGGACTGCCAGAAATATAATGAAGAAAGAAGAAACTACAGAGTTCTGCTAAACCGCCAAGCATCCTTCGCAGATATACTGAAGCACTTGGATCGACGAGGATACCTCGATTTACTGGACTTCTTGGAAGACATAGCGGTGTCATTTTGACAACAGAAGTTACGCATTAATTTTTATACATACCTGTGTGTGAACATATTTTGAAGCAATGAATATTTTATTACCATATGTTGTAAATACCTGGTGACATGGGTACTTCTGTTGAACCTATTGCCATCAATAAAAAAGAAGAAAAAAAAAAAAAAAGCTTTGGGGAACAACTGTTCGCCGAAGAGTATAATTAATACTGTTTAATCAGTGAATAAATAATTACTGACATTTTTTTCATCAATTTGCAATAATGTTCTAGGAACAAATGAGACCATAAATATATCCTTACCTCTGAACGATGAACCGCGTGGTTGAATGAGTGAAATCGTGAAATCAATCTGGTTAGATCATCATAAGTAACAAACAGGAACAAGCAAGTTCTTTTTTGTTGCTGATGATCTAAGAATCGATTTAACTTTGTAGCTCATTACTCTCGTGGAAATAGATAACTCCGTTTTTATTTTAATCACGTTGAAGATGACACTAGATGCTATGTGAAAATGCAATGAGCTCTATGTGCCACACACACTTGGTAAACTATATACTCTCTAGGTACTCGATATCTCTCATATTTGGGAGTGAACTTTGCAGTTCTGACCTACCCCATTAACTATCTTTGTATGTTCTATTGATGGGAAGAATCCCACTACGGCTTGTGAGCTGATTCCCAATAGCTCACTGTTTCCCATCACAGGCCCCACAGGCCAGTAAGCCCTGATTGCCCTCTGGAGCCAGCAAATTCTATTATTATTATTATTCCTCACTGACCTTATTCAAAAGTGCTCTGAACAACACCAAAAGAGCACAAAAACACCAATCTTCACGAACATGGAAGTAGACTGCTCAGCATCCATTCAAGAATCGGAAGAAGGACAACTTTTCGCCTTGTCAGGTTGGCGCCCCTGATCAAGACAATGAAAAGCTCTAGTCATCATCATAATTAATCAGATCCCGTTAATCCGCCTTGCCAGCAGCCTGTGAAGTTATCTCCCCCGTCCGTGAAGCGCTCATTCCCTTATATCGCGATACGTCTAACAGTGTGGTATCGACCCTCCTGCCTCCCCCCAGAAGCACTTAGAGAGAAGTAACTTCTGGTATCGTCCTGCCTCCCCTGGATTCCGTCGTGTCTCCAGTCCATTCCCGGCTACTCCCCCTGCATCTTCGCCTCTCCGTGAAACCTGGACTCGCTTCGGTACCCCAGCACGTGAGTGAACTAAAGTGTATCTATGCTAGATTGGCCAATACTAGGTAGATAGAGTGAGAAGTGACTCAAAATACTAACAGTAACTAGTCAAGTAAAAGTACTAACCCCGTTCAAAGCTTGTGTATCGTAGTAGAACTATTAAAACTAACCGTATTGCTTGGTATTGAAGACTGAACTAATTTACTTTTGAACTGTATTGCAACTGTATCGCCCTTCTGGCACATCGGATCATTGGATCCGATAGTACTATCTGCTCATTAAACATACCGTATCTCTTACCTACCCTTTTTCCTTCTACACCTGCACCCCTGGTTCTGAGTATCACGAAGTGTATCGAATTAGGTAGTTAGAGTCATTGAACAAAGAGTAACGTAAAATCCTTTTATTTCTTGCAACATATCGATACAGAACGCCCTTCAGGCACAATATAACAAGTAAACTTTCAAGGTATCGTAACTGGAACGCCTTCGCCTGTTCGCCTCACCGCTCGGGAACACCGCTACCAACAGAACCAGTTAAGTACCAATTTTCGTAACTAATCATAAGTTTCCCGATAGTTTTGTTTTAGGATCGGGGTCGATACCCTTCAGGTGAAACCCCCTTGTAACATTAGTGAACTCACATACACAGTAAATACCCCTTGCTTCCCCAATACCTGTAACTGCTACCATCTCCGGCTTACAAATTTGGTGGCCCGCGTTGGGATTTTTGCGAGTCGCTATTCCGTAGTTGTATATCGGAACGGTATCGGACCGGTATATCGCTCGGAGTCGCGCAGGTTCGCCCCGCACGAATCCACAAAACCTATAAGCCGGAGTATCGCTAACACTTGTATTTTGCCAGTAGAGTCCTATCGGGAACGAAAACAGAACCAGGGTGTAGTGGTAGGTATTGTAGCGCATCGATATACTGTGAACCAAAGAAAAGTGACACCCTTGAATACCACATATTAACCTTGTACCACACCTGTATCGTTATACAAAACACCTGTGTCGTCACACAGATACACTTACTACATACCGAAACTTGACTGTAACGACCCCAGAGCTGACCGTGTGTGACTGTGCTGTGTTCACCGTATTGCTTGTAATCAATAGTGACAATGTCGGTATCGGATCCAGATGACATGGAAGAACCCCTACCTTTTAATAATAAGGAGGCGGTCGATACCCTTACTGAAACAATGAAACAGATGAATGTTTTATTGATGAAGTATAACGAGACCACCCGTGAAGAAGACCAGAACGGTATTCCACGATCCCTACTCTTGGAACTGGAACCGTGGGACCCTGATGCCACCGGATCGCTTAGCGTCGGATCGTTTTTCGCGAACTTCGATGCGGTAACCGGCGGATTGACCCAGAAACAGAAACTGCGACTCCTAAGAACCAAAGCTAGGGGTACTGCAAAACAGTTTCTTATTGACAGAGACGATACCCTCGATTGTGACAATGCGTATGACGTAACCCGAGACGAGATGTTGACATGGTTCCGGCGCGAAAACCCGCAACACGCCGCTGCATTGCTGTGGACGGTCAAGAGGAACTCTTCGGAGACACTCCGCCAGTTCGCGGATCGCATTCGAAGTTTGGCTCGATGCGCCGTATTGGAGGAAGGGAACCACCTAGATCGACATGACCGAAACGAGTGGGTCGAAAGAAAGACTCTCAGTGCGTTCATTAGGGGTGTCGGCAAAAGAATGAGCGCCTTCTTGGTAATGAATCGACCCACTACACTCCGGATCGCCCTAAAGAGCGCCGAGGAACTCGAGGAGACCTTAGCGGAAACTGATGAACCAGAGGAACATTGGGACCTTGCTGCCGTAACTGGCGACCCGAGATGTTATAGTTGTGGAGGAACCAACCACTTCGCGGCCAGGTGCCCGCGTAGAGACCAACCCGCATCGAGACGAGAACAAAAGTATGGAGAAGACCGCCGTAACCAATGGGGTCGGGAACTGCCGATTCGGAAGAACGATGGCAAACCGGTGCCCCGATACCCCTGTATGTTTTGTGCAGGGATGGATCACTTCCCGGTGGATTGTCCCAAGAGCCCCCAGAGAACCATCTTCTGTAATTTTTGTGGAACTCGGGAACATCTTGAGAATGAGTGTCCCGAAAAGCGGAAACTCCTTCCGGTATCGCAACCCCCTGCGGAACCGAACCATATGAACGAAGTGAACCGTTATCAAGGAACCGAGAACAAGCTGTGTGTAACGTCCGTGGAACGCCCCATGGTGAGAACCCTCAGGATGGAGGTGGGTCTCGGACCCGAGACTAGAAACATGCTTATCGATACCGGAGCTGCCATATCGGTGCTCGCCTCTCCTGTAGCAGGAATACCTCTACTCCCAACTAAAACTGTAGCATGGGGAGCGGACGGTGCCATCTTGCCCTTTGCGGGGGAACAGTGTCTCGACACCCGTATTGGCAAGTATCGGTTCCAACATACGTATCTCGTGTTTGCCAGAAAGGGGGCCGATCTCGACTTACTCGGACTAGACGTATTGCGGCGGGTTCCGATCACCTTAACAACAGGACCGGACATGGGTTGGAAGAGGAACGCCGACATGACCGATGAAGACATGGAGAATGTGTGTCGTGACTTAAGACGAGTGGGGGTAGTGCTGCAGCCCGTGAGGAGGGAGGATACCGTGTCGCAGTACCAAAATCAAAATGATGGGACGGATACGACCCTCCCCAGCACCTCTCGGGCGGTAGCGGCGGCCCTTGCGGAACGAGTCGACGACGTAAGGACCAACGAACTAGAAAAGGAACAGGTGGTATCGCCCGAGGTATCGCCCGGGGTATCGTCCGGGGTATCGTCCGGGGTATCGCCCGGGGTATCGCTCGGGGTATCGCCCGGGGTATCATCCGGGGTATCGCCCGGGGTATCGCCCGGGGTATCGCTCGGGGTATCGCCCGGGGTATCGCTCGGGGTATCGCCCGGGGTATCGCCCGGGGTATCGCTCGGGGTATCGCCCGGGGTATCGGCGGGTGAATCGACAACCTACTTTCCACAATGTGACATGACGATTGAGGGGGAATCGCCCAACGTATCGACAGGAGTGTCGGTTGCCCAATTTTTGCTACACTCTCTAGCGAAGGATGGCGGATTGGCCGACGTGTCGGCGGGTATCTCGGCGATACAGGACTACAGAACCTCATCAAATGAACCCTCATTGGACCACCTCAGTGACAACCTCAGCCAGAGCGCCCCCGACGTGAACGGAGGAAGGCGCAAAAGGGCTCATGAGGAACTGATCGACCACAAATCTGAAGATGACATCGTAGTTCAGGCGGAATGGTCACCTGAGCTCGTAAGTTCCGACCTAGACGAGTGGGAACGAATACCTACGGACCAGTGGGATGAACCACAACCTGACGTGCACTCCCTAATTCAAACCAAACTCGTCCATTTGGATGAAGCGAATCAAGAACGAGCGATGGGAACCCTCGTCGACTATCAAGATCTTTTTCAACCCCCAACTGGAGAGGGTTGTAGTCTACAGGTTGCCCACGAGATCACAACGACCCAATCAGAGGTGACGAATCAAAAACCTTACCCCATACCACATGCTCTTCGCGGCGTTGTAGAAAAACAATTGAAGGATATGCTAGCGTCGGGAGTGATCAGCACTTCTACTAGTCCCTGGTGTGCCCCCGTGCTGTTGGTGAAGAAAAAGACACCCCCAGGTGAAGAGCAGAAAAGGAGGTTCTGCACGGACTTCAGACAGTTGAACCGCATCACCAAAGGCGACGCATATCCAATACCCCGACTACAAGAAACCTTAGCATTGTTAGGAGGATGTAAGTGGTTCACCACGATAGATCTCGTCGCTGGATATCACCAAATACCCGTACACGCAAATGCGAAGGAGAAAACGGCCTTCTCTGTGTTAGGTCGACATTTCGAATATGAGAAAATGCCGTTTGGCCTAAAAAATGCACCTGCCACCTTCCAACGGGTAATGAACAACGTGCTGGATGGGATATTAGGAAACAACTGCTTAGTCTATTTAGACGACGTTATTGTGTATTCGGCTACAGTGGAGGAACATCTTCAAAAGCTTCGAGAGGTTTTCGATCGGCTTAGGGACGCTCGACTAAAAATCAACCTATCAAAATGCGAATTTATGAAGGAGGAAGTACGATTTCTAGGACACCGTGTAACTGCCCAAGGCATTTATACAGAACCGGAGAAGATACAAGCCGTCAAGGAATTTCCAGCACCCACAACGAAACTCAAGTTACAGTCCTTCTTAGGGCTAGCTGGATTTTATAGACGTTTTATACCCGATTTTGCCAAGATAGTTATTCCCTTGACGGACTTGCTCAAGAAAAACAACCCTTACGAGTGGACTGAAACGCAACAAGCTGCGTTCGACGAGCTGAAGACCCGCCTAACAGAAGAACCTGTGTTGGCCTATCCAGACTTGAGCAAACCCTTTGTACTAGCAACAGACGCGTCCGGATCAGCATTAGGTGCGGTTCTCTCTCAAGAACACGATGGCGAGGAGAGACCTGTAGCATTTGCTAGCCGCAAGCTGAATTCCGCTGAAACTCGTTACTCCGTAACAGAACGCGAACTGCTTGCAGTGGTCTGGGCCACCAGACATTTTCAAGAATACCTGTTAGGACAGCCGTTCGAGTTGCAGACAGACCATATGGCACTCACGGCTGCCATGAGACTTAAAGACCCTACCTCTCGCATTGGCCGCTGGGTCCTTAGGTTGGCCGAGTATGATTTTGTCCCCAGATACCGGCCGGGATCCCAGATGGCACACGCGGATGGCCTTAGCAGAATGGACGTAGCAGTCTTGACATTAGAATTCCCGCGTGATTTGATGATCTCCGCCCAAAACCTTGATCCTTGGGAGCAGTCTACCGTCATGTTCCAGCAAAACGGAAAAAACCAGAATATCAAACGGAGTCTGCGAGATCCAGGTTCGGTTGGACGGAAAAAACGAGTGGGTCCCTCTCATGCCGCTCTCCTTGCGCGATTGGTTGTTGAACCGTTGCCACCGCAACGAGTGGGCCGGACATCCTGGAGCCGAAATGACCGAGAAAATAGTACGCAAGTTAGGATATTGGCCTACCCTGGCCAAAGATGTAAAAGGATATGTGCGGAGCTGTGAAACCTGTCAGCGTCGCAACACTCCAAGTGGACTGCGCAACCCAATACAGAAACCGCTACTTCCAGAACGCCCTGGCCACATCGTGGGAGTTGACTTCGTGGGACCAGTCACGTCCGGAGCCACTCCAAAGTACCTTCTCACCGCTATCGACCACTTCACTAAATACGCTGAAGCTTATGTGGTCAATGATTGCACGGCGGGAACAGTAGCACGTATGTTGGCTACTCGGTATATACCGACTCACGGCGTACCTGAAAGATTGGTCTCGGATAGAGGCACTGCCTTCACAGCCAGATCCACGCGAGAACTGTGTGAACGTTGGGGAATACGCCAAATTTTCACGACGGCCTATCACCCCGAAGGGAATGGAGTTTGCGAGCGGTTTCACCGCACACTCGCCAACATCCTATCCAAACTGGTGAAGAAGACGACCGCTTGGGAGGCTGTCCTACCCGTTGCCCTTGCAGCGTATAGGTCGACCCCCCACAAAAGTACTGGGTTTACCCCAAATTTCCTAACCTATGGACGTGAATTGAGACTACCCAACGAGTCCTTCCAGAGCCTCACAACCGACGAAGAAGGACTAACCAACTTGAGACGACTGAAAGCGGCGCGAAACGCAGCAACACACTACCTGCACGAAGCATGGAAGAAGAGGAGTCAAGTCATAAACGAGCGCCTCACTAGTCGATCCTTTAATCCCGGGGATCGCGTGTATTTGCGCGAAATGCAACCCCCCACCGGAGCCGCTAGAAAACTGTGGAGCCCGTGGTCGGGACCGTGGGTGGTTACTACCAAGTATACCGAAGTGACATACGAGATTCGTGATACGGCAGACATCAAGCGCCAAACCGTGCACATCAATCGACTTAAACCAGCTTTTGTGAATGGCGTCCCTGATGACGCATTTGCCGAATTCAGCGCCCCTCCCTCACCTGATGAACCACCTGTTAAACCTGTCCTTGACCCCTCGCTGGAGGAATACTTACTAATGGAAGACGACGGAGGAATCGCAGAACTCATCGATATAATACCTCCCCCTAAAGAGGAAATGACACCGAAAACTGAAGGAGTGGGACAACCCGGTTCCACCAACCCGGGAACCGTCGGAAGTCCAGCTACCCCTCTCGACATTGATACCTTGCCCTCTACCAGCGAACTATGTGAACGTTCCACCGTTCCCCCGAATGATGCTCCGGAGGAATGGAGTCCCAATCTTGTGGTGCCTGGACCGAGTACCGCCGAACCAGTCGTCGAAGCCATGATGGAAGAGGAAGAACCAATAGAACCTCCTCCCCGCTACACGTTCCGACAACGAGTACCGGTGGACTACAGTCAGCTCCACACTGGAAAACGCTCGACACACTGACAGACTACTAGGGAAGGACAGAAACATAGACAAAACACAAAACACATAAAACACATATAACACAAAACACATAAAACACATATAACACAAAACACATAAAACACATATAACACAAAACACATATAACACAAAACACATAACAAATAATAAAACACACACATGCAAACATAAAAACTAGCACACAATTAACATAAAAGGTAAAATGACCATGATCGCGGTTAGGAACCCGTCAGGTTCCTGATACGTTTTAGGACCCTTCAGGTCACCGAGTATCAGAAAACCCTTCAGGTTACCTAATATCATAGGACCCTTCAGGTCACCGAGTATCAGAAAACCCTTCAGGTTACCTAATATCATAGGACCCTTCAGGTCACCTTGGTCAAGATAAATAAATAAATAAATCCCGAAATTGAGACACGATCTTTTGAGACACGTCGCTTATCAAGCCTGCATGCAAACGGCCACCATATCTCATGAATAAATTGGGGAAAGAATGGTGATGGTATGTGAAGTACAAGGTTGCACTTTTCCGAGGTCGGGAACTATTAGGAGCTTATTGTCTATTGTAGGATGAATCAGGGACAATTAGAGGATCCGGAAGAAAGGGAGTTTCCACCACCAATGGAAGAAAGTGCCGCCTCCATTCGTCAATTCATCTTCCAGAAGAGACGGGAGTACGCCATTATTCCCCCCACGGTTATGGACACCCCTGAGCCCAAATGCTATCCCGAGCGCACCCTAGCTTCACTGGCCATGTACATCCGTTGGATGCAGGGAGCGGAGTTGTACGAGCCTCGTGCAGCTGCTGCTGACGCCGCCATCCTTTCTCTTAAACGAGTGGCCCGTTGGATGCCGGTTTACCAGCGAATCGCCCAAGAGAGAGATGTGCTGTTGGAGGAACGCCAGGAGCTTCTGGCCGAGATTCGTCGACTGAAACAGGCATCACTTCGTCGGGAGTCAACCGATGTGGTGCCGGTGGAGAATGCCGTGGAGCCACCCGCGGCGAGGACCCCGTCTCATTCTGCCACTTCTCCAGACCACGAAGATTCGCCACCTCCATCTCCCTCATTGCAAACCTCCCAGAGCCAACCAGCCCAGGAATGCGCCAAGGAACATTCCCAAACGCCTGCTGCTCCAACCGACCCGACCGAGGAGACCACTTCATCCCAGGCTTCTACGTCAGAACCCCTGACCACCGTCATTGAAGCAGATCCCCCACCACCGATGGGATCCTCACCGTTCAGCTCCGGACCGGAGTTTTCCACCTGGATGGCCTCACCCCTTCGTTTGCCGCGGTTGAAACTCCGCCGTTGCCGCACCACTCAGGATCCGCAGTCATCGACCCCCCGACCGGACCGGTCGTCGGCAAAAGCAGGGCCGTTGACTTGTCCCGTCTGCCAGAAGCCATGCTCGGCTCTTCTCAAGTTCCGATGCGCACCTTGCAAGACCTTCTGGCAGCGGCTTCGGAAGTCCTTCCTGGCGCAGCGAGAGCTTCCCACGTGCCCACCGGACCATCAGGAGCAACGCATCCCCAGAACCTGCCCAGGATGTCGACGTTACATGTATGAGACAGGTCTGCGACGTGCTTATCCATCGCAGATCCTGCCCATACCCAGTGTTCTCGTTGAGAACCCTGGCTCCCAGAGAGGCGGGGAATGTGAGCTGATTCCCAATAGCTCACTGTTTCCCATCACAGGCCCCACAGGCCAGTAAGCCCTGATTGCCCTCTGGAGCCAGCAAATTCTATTATTATTATTATTCCTCACTGACCTTATTCAAAAGTGCTCTGAACAACACCAAAAGAGCACAAAAACACCAATCTTCACGAACATGGAAGTAGACTGCTCAGCATCCATTCAAGAATCGGAAGAAGGACAACTTTTCGCCTTGTCAGGTTGGCGCCCCTGATCAAGACAATGAAAAGCTCTAGTCATCATCATAATTAATCAGATCCCGTTAATCCGCCTTGCCAGCAGCCTGTGAAGTTATCTCCCCCGTCCGTGAAGCGCTCATTCCCTTATATCGCGATACGTCTAACAGTGTGGTATCGACCCTCCTGCCTCCCCCCAGAAGCACTTAGAGAGAAGTAACTTCTGGTATCGTCCTGCCTCCCCTGGATTCCGTCGTGTCTCCAGTCCATTCCCGGCTACTCCCCCTGCATCTTCGCCTCTCCGTGAAACCTGGACTCGCTTCGGTACCCCAGCACGTGAGTGAACTAAAGTGTATCTATGCTAGATTGGCCAATACTAGGTAGATAGAGTGAGAAGTGACTCAAAATACTAACAGTAACTAGTCAAGTAAAAGTACTAACCCCGTTCAAAGCTTGTGTATCGTAGTAGAACTATTAAAACTAACCGTATTGCTTGGTATTGAAGACTGAACTAATTTACTTTTGAACTGTATTGCAACTGTATCGCCCTTCTGGCACATCGGATCATTGGATCCGATAGTACTATCTGCTCATTAAACATACCGTATCTCTTACCTACCCTTTTTCCTTCTACACCTGCACCCCTGGTTCTGAGTATCACGAAGTGTATCGAATTAGGTAGTTAGAGTCATTGAACAAAGAGTAACGTAAAATCCTTTTATTTCTTGCAACATATCGATACAGAACGCCCTTCAGGCACAATATAACAAGTAAACTTTCAAGGTATCGTAACTGGAACGCCTTCGCCTGTTCGCCTCACCGCTCGGGAACACCGCTACCAACAGAACCAGTTAAGTACCAATTTTCGTAACTAATCATAAGTTTCCCGATAGTTTTGTTTTAGGATCGGGGTCGATACCCTTCAGGTGAAACCCCCTTGTAACATTAGTGAACTCACATACACAGTAAATACCCCTTGCTTCCCCAATACCTGTAACTGCTACCATCTCCGGCTTACAGGCTCTACTAGAGCCCTTTCAGAAAATGCACGAGAATTTCCGTGGGGGTCTGTCGAGCGAGTGACCCGCACTATGTGAAAACGCCCGTATCTGGGTAAAATTTGTGCCTCTTCATAAGATGACGCCCGTGTTGAACGTGATATATATCGATTTCTCACGATCTTCTTCTTAATAGAAAAGTTTTGATTTAAAGTTAATTTTTCGTATCAAATACTAGTCTCAACAGAGCTCCTATTATTCTTCCATTCGTGTCCATGGTTCTTTAAGAGAAAAATTCTAATTGCCACAACTGGTCAACTTGGCCGATTTTCTGAAGTGAAAATGAGCTTCATTTCCCACGAAACATGAATAACTTATCAAACGTGGAATAATGCCACATTTCTCCAAGGAGCGTAATTTTGGTGTCACAAGTAGCAACGGAAAAGTCGAATTATCTCGATTTAACCTTGTTTCGGAAAAGTGCTCTTTCTCGTCATGTTCTGATTATTTAAGTGGGAAGAGTGAGGTTGAATAGCCTATTAGCGAAGAGTTTCGAGATTTCAACTCCAGAATAACGTCAATTTTGAGGAGGTGAGCATAATTTGGAATAGGGGAAAACATCAGCAGATTGGCAAACGATTTTTAGTCGTCCCAAACAGTCTCTAGTTTTGTTCGTTATTTCATTTTCACTGTTTACTACGTGTTCCAGGTATTAGTACGCAGAGGGATTGCTACAGTTCATTATAGCAAAGCCATGATTATATATAAATTATATCTAATTCATTTCATCAATAATTAAAATATTAAAGTAATTTATCAATTGTACCAAAAAGAGAATGCTCCAACCACATTTGACAAATGTGACTATGAGGAACCTGGAACAACTTGGACAGGATTTGAAAATTCGTTTACGGTATGCCTATCGAAAAAAAATAATGGTGTATGCGAAGATAGGACTTGAATAATCACGATCTCCCACTGGGTTTTGAGCTACACACACAAAGGAATATTTCTGCGCAGATCACAAATCGAGAAGAGACGACATGCCGAAGAAACGAGCAAAACCTAAGAGTCAACAGCAGCTTGTCACAGACACAGATGATGTAGAAGGGGAGGACTTCGATGTACCTCCGGAATTCAAGCATGACGATTCTGATGGAACTGACTCCATTGCGGGTTTACCCGTTCACCTGATGGAAACGGTGTCGGATTGGTTAGCACAGGAATGACAACACTAGTATAGCCAAATAAATTACAAAATTTGTCCATTATTGAAACTCAGTACAACTTTGTAGCAATGTAGCTTCGTACAAAACTTAAATTTAAAAAATCCCATGCGTGCAGCATGAACGATTTTTTAATTTTCCATTTATTGACTTCGAAAACCTCAAAAAAATATTTTCATAATCACCTCGAACTAATAGAGTACCTTCGCGTTAGCCATACATTTTGCTTCCGAGTCTACCAAGGTAGCGGAAGCTTTGTTTTCACTTTTCAAGGACGAAAAAAAAAAGTTCTCCAAAATCAAAATTTTCACTCGCGTTTTGCGTTTTAGACCTTTCTGAACAATTTTGGTTCCGTGTCTGTCTGTCTGTGTGTCCGTGTGTCTGTGTGTCTGTCCGTCTGTCATCAATTCCTTGTAACGCGCATAACTATACGAAGTTATTGTCCGATTTCGATGAAATTTTCAGGGATTGTGCGGGTTGGTGTGTAGACGGTCCCCTATGAAAATCATCATCCTCGGACTAATACAAGCGACTGCGCATGCGCAAACGTGAATTCATTGTAACGGCCATCACTTCCACATTTTCCACTCGATTTCGATGAAATTTTCAGGGATGTTACAGATTAGTATCTAGATGATTCCCTATGAAAATCACCTCCTTCGGATTGATAGTAGCTACTGCGCATGCGCAAACGTGAATTTCTTTCTAACGGCCATAACTTCCACATTTTCCACTCGATTTCTATGAAATTTTCAGGGATTATGTGGATTAGGTTGTAGATGGTCCCCTATGAAAATCATCATCCTCGGACTGATAGAAGCGACTGAGCATGCGCAAACGTGAATTCCTTGTAACGGCCATAACTTCTACATTTTCCATCCAATTTCGATGAAATTTTCAGGGATGTTACAGATTAGTATTTAGATGGTCCCCTATGAAAATCACCACCTTCGGACCGATAGTAGCCACTGCGCATGCGCAAACGTGAATTTCCTCATAACGTCCATGACTTCTACATTTTCCATCCGATTTCAATGAAATTTTCAGGGATGTTACAGAGTAGTGTTTAGATGGTATCCGATGAAAATCATAGAGAATTGTTTTTCATAGAGGGATTCATTCATAGAGGGATGGTCTCCTGTGAGAATCTCAAATCTTATACATGACAAGGCTTCAATAGCTCAGAGGACAGAGTCTTGATTTGTGCTCCAGGGATCGCGGGTTCGAATCCCAGCCGAGGCTAAGAATTTTTTTGATCCAATCACATACATCTACTCACTTATTTTTTCATCCGAATTTGATGAAATTTTCTAGGATTGTCCAGATTAGCGTGTAGATGGTCCCCTATGAGGGTAGTGAAAGGTACTTAGAGATTGGTGTTTTGAGATTAACTACTACCTATTCATCGGATCATCTATACAATCGGGTTATGGACACGAGGAAGCTATGTGCCACACCCACTTGGCAGACTTTTTTTTTCTCTTTCAGTATACCATACCACCATACCGTATGCAAGGGTAGGTTTTTGAAATCTTATTAGTCCATGTTCATAATTTTACTCGTCTCCATGAACTTATACAGGGTTCACGACCTTTCTCCCGTGTGTTCTTCAAATAATTCCCGACAAAAAGTGCCTCTGGAAATTTTTTGATATCCCCACTCAAAATGCCTTTTTTTTTCACTTTGAATTTTTTTTTCTCTCGTGTTTTTGATCTTTGCTCAATAAATTTACCATGACTCTCTCAATTCAAGAGTTACCTCAAATCTAAGAAAAACCCCGTTGGAAAGAGCGTTAAATTTGCTATCTTTTTGACGCCCAATAACATTTTGCTTCCTCACTACCGAAGGTAGGGAAGCTTTGTATTCATGAAAGAAGTGAAGAAAAAAGTCCTCCAAAATCAAAATTTCCACTTACTTTTTGCGTTTTAGAGCTTCCCGAACAATTTTGGTTCCGTGTCTGTCTGTCTGTCTGTGGTCAATCCTTGTCCCGGGCAAAACTATACTAACCTGTGGTCCGATTTTGATGAAATTTTCAGGGATTGTGCGAGTTAGGTCCTAGACGGTCCCCTATCAATTTCAGCACCTTCGGACCAATAGGAGCGAGTGCGCATGCGCAAACGTGAATTTCCTGGAACCTCGGTTTCTCGGTTTCTAATGAACAGATTTTGCTCAAATTTGGAGGTTAGTTGGGGACTAACTTCTAAGAGACACCCTATAAGTTTCAATCAAATTGGTCAAGCAATAGCCGCTGCGCATGCGCGAACTTTAAATTTATTGTTACAACCAAAACTCCGCAACTATTCAACCAATTTCGATGAAATTTTCAGGGATTGTGTGGGTTAGGTCCTAGACGGTGGACCGCTAATATTTTGGTATTCAATAACTCTTTGAATCATGATTTTTTCGCCAACTGATTCTATACGTCCATGTTACAATGAGTGAGGAAGCTATACTGCCCACCCAACTTGGCAGACGTTTTTGAGTGGAGTTGAGATGTGCAAACAACGTATGAAAAGCAAAACTCGTGAAAACCTTGAAATCGCTCGTTTTTTCAGTCGCCTGGTAACCATATCAATTCTTGACGCAGAATTGTGAAACTTCCCTAAAAAGTGCGCCAAAATGATGATGCCTCTTGTAAAGACTTGGTGGTGTTTTTGACATTTCGGTGAGTCATGATATGGAGGAAATCAGCAGGGTCAATCCGAGCACCAGAAACAGGGAAGGAAGTGTGCGTATTACAGAGAGGTTGTTGTGGATGTTTGAAGGTGTGCGAGTGAAGTATGTCAAAGTTGTTTGTGTGTTGTACGAAACCCACCTCAGCCAATTGCCATAAAAAGAGGGTGGGCCATTACGGATCCCACGCAACAACACACGTGAAGCTCACTTCACAGTTGCACCTGGTTAATTCAATCCTTCTGACGTAGAGATGTATGAGGATTCTAAGGTTTATGGGTCGATTGTTGATGTATTGGGTTGCAGAGTTTGACTAATTGAATTTAGAAGCAGTCGTCATAGCTGTTGTATGCCTTTAAGGACCTAGCACCTAGCATATCCGTCATCACTAACAGGGGTTTCAGTGGTCTATTACTCAAAAATGTTTGCTCAACGAGTCTTCATAAGAGCAGGCTACGTCAACTCCATTTGAACTGATAACGCCACATGGCAAAATATGCTCCTGTCACTTTAAAATCAACAAAATATTATATTTATATACATGAATTTTGGAAAACATCAGGAATTGTTTTAGAGTCAAAACGGATTTAAGCGAAAAAAAGTCGATTCATGCAGCATGAATTAATGAGCGAATTTTCAAAGAAATCTTTCAGTTGAAGATATGGTTGAGAAAAGGAACAATGGTGTTGCAAATCTTTTAGAAAGTTTTACGATTTTCAGTATACCATACCAACATACTGTATGCAAAGGGTATGCTACGAGATGTTAGGAGTCACTTTCTACTTGTCTTCATGAACTCATAGGGTACCCACACGGCTCCTGGTTTTTTCCCCAGTTTCAGTTTACCATACCAACATACCTACTGTATGCTGTATAATATATTACTGTATAATACATTAATATGATTGTGAAGGTAATAACCAAAAAAAACTGGGAAAACCCCGTTTTTTGGACGTCCCACAGTAAGACTTGGGCGTTCTTATGCGATCGATCTGGGGTGAAGGAGGACAACACTCACCAGAAAAAAAAAATAACCACACAGTAATCCGTTTTAGACCATTCTGAATCCAAATCCGCGACAAAAAACCATAAATGTATGTCTGTGTGTGTAGGTGTAGGTGTATGTGTGTGTAACAAAATCTTGTGTCGTCTGCACAGGCCTTAGTTCTCAACCGATTTTCCTGGTTCTTTTTTTGTTCGGCGCGGAAAACTATCTAGTTGTGCACTACGTCGCCGGAATTTCGAATTTTCCTTTTAAGGAGGGGAAAGGGGGGGTTAATGCTCAAAAAACGTGCGTTTTGGGGCATAATCTTGTATCGTCTGCCCAGGCCTTAGTTCTCAACCGATTTTCGTGGTTCTTTTGGTTTATTATTTTCAATAATGAACCTTTGGAATCGACCAAGAAAAAAAATTTCAACACCCCCTCAAAATTTGATGGTTTACGTTTCAAGGTACGTAGAATCCAAAAATCGGAAAAAAATTTGGCCGTCCGTCCGCCGTACGCGGCACTTTTGCCACTTAGCATTGACCGATTGTGATGAAATTTGGTATGTAGGTTCCTTCTGGGGTCTAGTTGTGCCCGAAGATTTTGGTTGAGGTAGGTCACTTCTAAGGGTTTCAAAATCAATTTTGAAATTTTGATAACGCCCTAACTCAAAAAATTTTGATATAAAGGTATTGTTTTTCCTTCAATTTAAGAATCCAAAGAATTTTTATAATTTTTCGAGACCACGCGGAGCTCTGTAGAACAAACCATTCGCTCCCTACGATAATTTAAGGGTTGGACTTACGATAAATCAGAAACACGTTTAATTCAGAAAAGGACAGAACGTTACAAGGTCCATTACATAGGTAAGAGAGGGTGTCCGTTTACTGGATTTTTCAAGTTTTTGGCGTGGCTGATTATTCTAGCGTATTACATGGGGTCTAGTTGTGCCCCGAAGATTTTGGTTAATGTAGGTCACTTCTAAGGGTTCCAAAATCAATTTTGAAAACGCCCTAACTCAAAAAATTTCGATATAAAGGTATTGTTTTTCCTTCAATTTAAGATTCTATAGAATTTTTTAAATTTTTTGAGACCACCCGGAGCTCTGTAGGACAATCCGTTCGCTCACTACGAGAATTTAATGTTTGGACGTGCGATAAATCAGAAACACGAGTGTGAATCGCAAAAGAGGCCTAATCTCCGTTCAAATTAAAGCTGACCGAAATGCGATCGATGTTTTTCTTCATGTTGGATGGTTGGTGGCTTTGCAGACGAGTGATCTATATAGAAAAATAAAAAATAATAAACCATTGTGTAATAATTTTCAGCGTTTTTTGTTCGACGCGGAAAACTATCTAGTTGTGCACTACGGCGCCGGAATTTTGAATTTTGCTTTTTAAGGGGTGGAAAGGGGGGGGGGGGGTTAATGCTTAAAAAACGTGCGTTTGCGGGGGTAATATTGTAAAATCTGACCTGGCCTCAATTTCCAACCCGTTTTTGCGTGTTTCTTTTTTTTACTCAAATAACTTCCGAGTTGTACATAATTTTACCAGAGTACCAAAATTCGGAAGAGGAGGGGATAAGTGGGGGATAATATTCACAAAATATCCGATTTTTCAATATTTCGGTTCCTTTACTGCTTACTAATTGTACCCAAGCTTTGAAATTGAGGAAAAATTCTCATTACACCTTCGGATTTTCCGACGTATTTCCGCTGTGGTACCAGACTGGCACCAACTCTAACCAGTTGCAATTGTTGTTTCATTAACGTACGAATTTTGATTATTTGGAAGATTTTCTTAAATTAGGTGCCGTTCAGAAGATGACTTGCCACGTCCCAAGATTAAAGGGAAAACGAGATTTCACAAGATTCGTTCTACCCCCAAAAAGTGCGAATGTAAAAATTACAATTGTCAGTGCGGACCCGACCCAGCGTTGGAGGCGATTGAAGATGAAAAAGACAAAGAAGTTAAGATCGTGTCTCTGAAGTTCAAACCGACTAATGCTTCAGTTCTGAGGGACGCATCTATACTCTTGAAGGAGGACCAGAAACAACAGCAAAAGATACTGGAGCTTCTATCAGCACCAAGGTCGTACTTGGATTATGAAAAGTATTTGAACGAATTGAGAGAAACCCAAGAAAAAGAAGCTTTGCTTGAGCTGGAGAAGAAACATTTAAATGGGCAATTGAGTTACGAAGAGGCAATCTTGGCTAAAAAACGTGTGCTTGAAGAAAATTCAAGGAAAAGGGAAGAATATCTAGAAGAGAAAGGTGTAATGGAGGCAGAACTGCAAGCTTTCAGAGAACAAGAGCTCAGCAAAGTCAAAGCTATGATAAAGGATGTACAGCAGCAACAGGAAAAGGCTAAAGTAATGCAACAGATGGTATTAAAGACCAGACAGAAAGCTGCAAGAGCCATGAGCAGAGACTTGAAAGAGATGATGCAGAAACGTATGAAAGAGCGAGAAATGGAGATTGAAAAGAAAATTGCAGCCATAAGGGAATTGAAAATATTGCAACAGATCAAGAAAGAAGAGTTGAACAGCCGAGAAGAGAAGATGATCAAATTGGTTGGAGTATCAATGGAGGAGCTCAAAGCCAGGTTGAAGGTGTACAAAAGGCACTTGAGAGAGGAATTGATGAAGAAGAAATCCAAGATCAAGAGACAGAAGTGTCGTACGGAAATGATTAAAACGGCCGCGGTAAATTTCATCAAAGAGGTGAAAAATTGTCGGAGGGAAAAGCGGAATATGGAGAACGGCGGTCAAGGCAGCAGTGTGGATAATTATGTTTCGAGTTGGTCGGATAAGAATTCGAGGACACAGCCGGAGCAGAGGGTGGAAGATGAGCAGCTGACGATCTTGAGAGCCAAATTGGAGCAAGCGCGAATGAAGAGGCAGTCATTTCAAAGCAGAAATAGAAAATCATTGGCAACCTGATTCTGTTTTTCGTTAAATACTTCCTAATTTTAGAGTTGAATCAATATTGTTACGGTTGGCATGGAGACCATAAATGTACCAGTGCATTTTAGCACCAAAAGATTAATTGTTCGCGTTCAGATCCACACAACACAAAAGCATCTAAATTGTCTAGAATAACAACCACATCAACACCTGTTGACAACGAACACAAACCTTGTACAGATAGGATTACACTGCCTTCCTTCTTTGAACTGAGCAATCCAGCTGCGTGAACTACCTACCTTCATCTTGCCAGATGATGCCTTATCCGGTACACAATAAATTATTATCTTCTTGAGCACGATACAGGGTGCCACCCAGGGGAACCCCAGGCCTTAGTTTCCAACCGATTTGCTTGGTTCTTTTTTGTTTAATCAATCTAGTTATGCACCATATCACCGAAATTTCGGATAAAAATGAAATAAATAATAATTAATTTTGTTATATAATGAAAATATGGTGCATTCTGACTGTCGACGTTCATTCCTCGTTCCGAGTCAGTACTTCGCCAAACCGAAGGGGCAAAAACTTAAAAAATTGTACTTAAATTGGAAATTTTAAAGGATTTTAGAAATTCATTAGCGCACGGCCCTAGGGAATTGAAAAACTGAAATATTGCGGCCGGAATCATCAAAATCGAACAATAATTGCCAGAGAAAAATGGGATAAACTACTAAATAAACTACTGAATAAACTACAGCGAGTACCTACTCGACTTTCTGGTTACGACGGATTTTCCAATACTGTACGTAGATAATAATTATTCCCATATTTTCCCCATATTTCTCTGGCAAATATTGTTCGATTTTGATGATTCCAGCGGCAATATTTCAGTTTTTAAATTCCCTAGGGCCGTGCACTAACGAATTTCTAAAGTCCTTTAAAATTTAAAATTTAGGTACAACTTTTAAAGTTTTTGCGCCTTCAATTTCGTGAAATGCTGACACAGAACGAGGAACGAACGGAGACCTAGTAATCACCTAGGAAGGAACGGGGACCTTCTAGTCCTCAGTTCTCAACCGATTTGCGTGTTTCATTTTTGTTCGACTTCCAAGTTGCTCAATACATCAGATTGTCGAAATTAGCAGGGAGAGGGGTTGAGTGGGGGATAATATTCACAAATTACCAGATTTTTCATTATTTCGGTTCATATTAAGGCATATTGGGACTAATGGAACCCAAACATAATACCAAGGAAACATACCTCTGGATTTTCATGTTTTATTCTTTGTGCCACCATGTGACAAATCAGTGGTGTCACCAGGGTTTCCAAGACACCAGAAAACGCGAATTGCATGGGTTTTTGTGTGTTTCACCTTAAATTCAGATGAGATCTGCTACGGACGATCTACCAAAAGCAACACATAAAAGCCTTTCGACGTCCTCCCCATCAATATTTGATTTATTTTTTTTATTTTGATTTAAGGCGTGCCCCCTCCGTCACATCAAGACTTTTAGTCTTTGAGGGGAGTTAAAAAAAAATTAAAAATGAATAATGTATCACTTTCTGGTTGAAATTGAATCAATATTTATCCAATGGGGTGCTCTGGAATGAATACTTTACTAAACAGCATGTTTTTTTCTCCCTTCTTCCTTTCTTTCCCTTCTTTTCCCTTCAAGAATAAATGTTTTTTTGCTACCTTATCCTTCCTGTGTTTGCAAACAATGTGCGCAAACAAACGAAAACTCCATAGAAGAAAAAATAAAGGAACAAAAGAAGAAATAAATAGTGGTGCAAGTTATTTTCGATAATAACTAAAACATTAGATTCTAAAATGTTTGGATGTAAAAACGTAGGAAAAAGATCTTAGCGTCAAAATAGCATAGCGTGGCATTAATTAAAGAATTGCACCATTTCATACAGATGACAGAAGTTTTGGAGCAATGGATGATCAAAACCATGGGGTACATGGTGAAGCTTTCGTCAGAGGATGTGGGAGAATTACTGTACGACGGAACGGTGTATCACGACATTCTATGCAAATACAACATCATCAACTGTACGAAATGTCCAGCTCCTCCGAGAAACCCGTCGATGGAAGTCGCTGAGCAGAGCCTGACTGACTTGGGGATATGGCTCAAGCTTTTGGGAATAAGTCATTCCAAAGAACTTTTGGAATCCGCCGCGCACAAGGACCCTAGGGCTTGCTTGAGAATCCTTTTCGAGCTTTTCGCCAAATTACAAACGCAAGACAATACGCACTTTCTGATGAAGCAGAAAGCTGCAGAAACCCAACACGCAACTTCTGTTAAATTCACGGTTACAAAAGCAATTGAGCCGTCGAAACCTCTGGACCATCCGCCGCCTCATTTCCATTTGGAGGCTCCTTTGAGAGATATGATCAGCATCGTGGAGAGCTACAAATCAACGAAGGAAAATATGGCGAATTGGTCAAAAATTGAGATGAAAAGACGGAGAGAAGTGGTGAAAAAGTGGTCGGAAAGGCAAACTTATTTGGATTCAGAATTCGAGCGAACTCCACAGCAATCTGCACTACCTGAAGACCCGATCAAAGTATTTAACAGATACCTAAGAGCCTCGAAGCCCAAAGAAGAGTCCTTAATTGTGACGAATAAAGAGTATGTCGCGTACTTGAGACAAAAACGGAAAAAAACTTCGACCAGTTACGTCTTAAAAGTCAAAATGCAAGAAACCCTGTTGCACGATCTGTGGGCTGACATACTTGAAGAGAGGGACAACGAATTCACCGAAGTTTTCCGAGAAATTTTAATACAACCGTGCCAGTATGAACAAAAGCTGAGCGTGACTTTACAAAAATTGCACGATAATTACAAGAACTTCTTTGAATTCAGCAATTACGTCGACGATTTGGCGGAGGATGAGTACGGAACGGCTGAAACGTTTTACCAAAACAATAAAAAGCGTTCGAAAGAAAACGTCAGAGAAAGAGAAATGGAGAGAGTATTGGAGTTGCACAAGAGATTGTGGGAGGAGAAACTGAGGGTGAAAAGGGATCATTTTAAGCTGGATGCCAGGAAAATCGTTCGCGATTTGATCAATCACGCGATGAAAATATGTGATTTTAGGAGAGAATTTCATGAAGATCCGTCGCAGAAAATATTGGATGAATGGAAATCGCTTTTCATCAAAGAGCTACCGGTGTTGAGAGAGCCGAAGAGTTTCGTGAATCGATTGCTCGAAGAAGATCCAGTTGAAAATCCAGCGATTTTGAAGACCGTACAAGATGATGCACGAATTGATGCAGCTCAACCTGCTGACTTGGCGCAAACTGGCGTGCATGGGGTGGAAGATGTGCAATCTCCTCAAAAAATGCTGCCACAATCTGACGAGCCAAGGAGTAGGTTTCAGATCAATATGAGCTCCCAAGATCCCGAAGGTGTGCAACACTTCCCTCATGAAAACGTCGATTGGCACGTTTTAAAAGATTTTAGCAGTGACGACCCAAAGAGCACCGCACGGTTGCCATACTTATTAGATCTACAAACGCCACATTCATCAAAGGACATCGTCAAGGAAGAGGAGAAGAAAAAATGCGATGATGACATCGAATGTTTGCTCGACAGAGACGTCATTGATTGCGTCAATAATTTCAACCTTAAATCATATCTCAACACTACTGGACCTTGGGACCTGAGACAGTGGCCAAATATTTGGGAAACTGTACCTTTTAACGAGCAACTGAATATTCTGGGTTACGTAGTTCACAGGCTACTAGATTTGAAATATCCTCTGCCCAAAGGTCCCAAAAAATCGAAGTTACCGAACTTCAAAATAAAAGCTATTTTAGAGAAGGTTACTGATCCGCAAGTGACTTACATTTTGGAAAGTTTAAAAGATTTGCTTGAGAAAGAAAAAGTGGAAGTTATAGATGTTTCAATGCCAATAAATTACTGTTTGAATGTTTATAAAGAGGAAATGGAGATCACTGAGGTAGGGTCAGTTTTAAAGACTACGAAGAGTTTGAAGGAATCTGGTTTAGGGCAGAAAGAAGAAGAACTCTTGCCATACCGAAGGTGGGACAAGCGCCCCCCAAAGTATCCAGAAAAGCCACCAAAGCGACCAGAAGATTATGTGTCTATGCCAGCACTGCCAGAAGTGGATGAAAGGCGTGATAGCGCAAAAAGTGGCAAAAAAAGTAAATCAGGGAGTAGAAAAAGCATGGCGCGAAAAAGCAAAGCAGGGGGGAGTCGAAAGAGTGTAGCGAGGAAAAGCAAAGCAGGTGGGAGCCGAAAGAGCGTAGCAAGGAAAAGCAAAGCTGGCGGATCAAGGAAAAGCGTGGCCAGGAAAAGCAAAGCGGGAGGTGCCCGAAAGAGTGTGGCCCGAAAAAGTAAAGTTGGAGGTCGAAAGAGCATGGGTGGTCAGCGAAAGAGCATGGGTGGTCAGCGGAAAAGCATGGGAGGTGGAAGAAGAAAAAGTGATTCTTCTGTTCGGAAAAGCAAAGGCGCCAAACGTGCGGTTGGTCCCCCAGGGATAAACAAAGCCACGCAGGTACCGAGTCTACCTGATCTCAGAAAAAGGTACAAGCATAGTCCAGCGGGGAAATTGGGGAAACTTGCATTTGAAACTTTGGCAGAGGGAAGAAAGATCAATGATGCTCTTCTAGGTAATATGTTGATTGAGTATTTGAAAACTTTATACGACAAAAATGGGTTCGTTCTTGTCAATTTCCCTACATCTGCGCTGCAAGCGAATATTTTTGAGCATCAACTCGGCGGTCTACCATTACAGTTTCTAACAAAAACTGGGAGTGAAGTTGACTTGTTTAGGACGAATGAAACCAAAGATGCTTACGGTCATATGAGGTGCTTTTTGGATTTTGAAAAAATGTTGTTTGATTACGTGAAGGAATCTGAGCCACCGCCTGACCCGATTGAAGCTCTTTTGGAGAAAGAAGCAGAAGCGAAAAAGAAGAAGAGACCGCCTTCATCAGCTAAATCGAAGCCGAGGAAATCGGTTGCTAGAAAATCAATGTCAAGGAAGTCATCTGCTGGCCGCAAATCAAAGACAGCCAGGAAATCAGTGGCTAGGAAATCAGTGGCTAGGAAATCAGTGGCAAGGAAGTCTTCAGCGGGAAAACGGAAATCTATGGCAGGCGGGGCCAAAAAAAAGTCACCGGACAAGGAGAATAAAAAAACAGAAGAGAAAAAGGATGTTAAAGAGGAAACCCCTCCACCACCACCTCCTCCACCACCACCACCACCACCAGAACCAAAGAAACCACCACTCACACTGGAACAACTAAATACATACAGAATCTCTGAACTTTTACCAAGACCAAATAAAGATCTTGACGACCTCTTATATGGAACAACATCCTACTTCAACAAGTACGTTCACCCACTGCAGATGCAGGCATTCAAAAAAGACCAATTGGAGCTTGCTAGGGTGAAGACAGGTCCTTTCGATTGTGATCCAGCATCGTTACTGGTTGAGGAAGGAAACAAATCTTATCCGTTCTACAAAGGCTTGGGACTCGCAATAGATTTCGACTATATGAGGTTCGATTTGGAAACTATAAAACGGTTGGCGAGGGTCATACTTGGTGCAGTGTGGGATGAGGATGACATAGCCCGAAAGCCTTCAATTGAACTATTTGGAGTTGGGAATCTAGAAAAAGTTGGCAAAGGTCCAATGGGAAGTGAGTCATCTGGATCGAGTAGGGGGTCGAGGGCGTCGTTTTACGAGACAAAAAATACGCCAAAATTCTTGACTCTTGAAAAACAAGAAAAAACATACAAGAAATACGTGCCGATCAAACCACCACCTCCCCCACCACCACCTCCAGAACCGGTGGTGAGTCCAGAAACGACAGATGATGAAAGGGAGACTGTAAAATCGAAAAGCCGATCTCCAAAGAAGAAAACCAGCGGAAGCTCGAGAAAATCAGTAGCCCGCAAGTCGAAAGTAGCTCGAAAATCAGTAGCTCGTAAGTCAGTTGCTCGGAAGTCAGTTGCGAGAAAATCCAAAGTAGCAAGGAAATCAGTCGCGAGGAAATCAAAAATTTCCCAGAAGAGGCAATCGAAGGCAGGATCGCCAAAGAGAAAATCACTAGCAGGGGGTGGAGAGAAAGCTAAAAAATCTAATGAACCAGAAAAAGAAGCTTCTATTGTACTTCCACCAAAACCAAAGCCGGGTGAACCAGACTGGCTCTACGTCAACGAGCCAATTCCATATGACATTGGATATACAGCAGCTTCACTTTGGGAATGTGCTGAGTATGATTACTTGGAAAACATGGAGAAACTTTTCTACTTATTACGAACACACGACATGAAAATGTTACCGTATAGAGAGTATGTAAAAGAGTCACTTCAAAAAGCCATGCAGGAGGATAATGATAAAAGGCATTTGGTGACGAATTTTCAGTTGATGTTGAATAAAGTTGATGACGATTACCGGCATGACAACGGTATGAAGCAGGAGCTATATGTGAGGGCTAAAGAGCTGTATGACATGATGACGGCAATTGCGATGGATCGAAGGGAAAGAGCCCTAATCAAGAAGCAAGATCTGGTCGCTCAAGGTTGGGTGGCCAATCAGGCCTACACGTTGGCGAATTTGTATCTGAGTATGATGCAAGTTGAGTTGGATTTGTATTTGGACAGTTTGCAAGTCCTTAACGACTATTATGTGGGTATGTTGGGAGGTGTTCCTAAGACTGAAATCCAAAGTAGGGTGTCTGTGGCAAAAAACAAGATGGCGGTTGAGGAGGAGATAGTCATAAGCAGACTGTCCTCTACCAGTGGGAGAAGAAGGAGAAAAACTAATGCTCGAACGTCCCTGCCGCGAATACAACTCCGCCATTCCCTTGTTATCCCGCTGAAAATAAACCAGTTCCTCCTGCACACCGAGACGGCCCCAGCTTCGTCTGCAGCATCACCTGTACCTCCTGAGCCCAACCCGACGTACCCTCTAATATCCCACTATGAATTGCTGAAGGGCAAGATTCAAGATTTGAACACTATTTATCAAGGTATGTCTCATGACAATGTGACAAAAACGCTGCAAATTATAACACGAAAGTTTATTATTATCGAGTATATAGATCACTCACCATCAAAGAACACAGCTTTGCCATTGCCACTACCTACCAACCATATTTCCGCTTCACTTCACAATCAAGTACATCAACGCTTCACACTAAATTCGAGAAATTGGGAGTTTTGAGTGCCCTACTAAGAAAATTGAATTACTAGTTGCTAAGGAAGCAAAACTGAGTAAAACTCGAAGAAACAAACAACAATCGTATTTCGGTCAGCTAAAATTTGAACTGAGATTTGAAGCCTCACTTGTGATTCACACTCCTGTTTCTGATTTATCGTAAGACCGATCCTCAAGTTCTCATAGGGAGCGAACGGTTGGTCCTACAGAGCTCTGGGTGGTCTCATTCGATTGTAAAATTCAATTCATTTTAAATTATTGAAAAAAACTTTTTTCGAAAATTTCTGAGCAAGGGCGTTTTGAAAATTTTAGCCAATATTCATTCCTTAGAAGTGACTGAAATCAACCAAAAGCTTCGGGACACAACTAGACCCCAAATGGAGCACATATACCAAATTTCATCAAAATAGGTCCATGGTAACAAGGAAAGTGCCGTGTACAGCAGACGGAATAAAGCCATAATAAGGAATATTAATTACTTCATTAATATGGCTAGACGATATTAAATATCGTCAATAGTGTGAATATAGTTAAAATTTTGAACTCAATATCGACACCTCACTGCAAGAGCGAAAAATGGAAGAAAAAAAAATTGCCATTTATACTCAGAGAGGAGATGAGAGCATTTTTAAAGCACTTTAATTTTAAAACCACAAGAAATGCTCTCCTCGCCAACGAGAGAGTACTAACCCGTCAGTTGTTAACTTTTTAAAAGATTTTGGATTACCTACCATATCAGCCAACTGATTGGGAATAGGGTCCTCAGAATCAAACTCCTCTTTTGCCAAGCTTTCGGTGAATTTATTCCCTTCCCCAGGGCTCAAAGGATCTATCACTGTGTAAACATCACATCAGCGTCAATCAAAAAACCACCATAGTTGGTGGGAAATGAACTTGGGAACTATCGCAGGTAAAATGAAAACAAGTGGGTGTGGCACATAGCTTCCTCGTATCCATAACCCGTTTGTACAGATAATCCGATGCATAGTAGTTAATCTCAAAACACCAATCTCTAAGTACCTTTCACTACCCTCATAGGGGATCATCTACACGCTAATCTGGACAATCCTAGAAAATGTCATCAAATTCGGATGAAAAATGAAAATGTTATGGCTGTTACAAGGATTTTACGTATGCGCATGCGCAGAAGCTTCTATGAATTTTAAAGCCTTGATTTTCATTGGAGACCATCTACAACCTAATCCGCGTAATCACTAAAAATGTCATCGAAATCGGGTAGAAAATGTGGAAGTTATGGCTGTTACAAGGAATTCACGTTTGTGCATGCGCAGCGGTACTATCAGTCCGAGGGTAAAATTTTTTTATAGGGGAACATCTACAACCTGATCCGCATAATCCCTGAGAATTTAATTGAAATCCGGTAGAAATTGTGGAAATTATGGCTGTTACAAGGAAATTCATGTTTGCGCATGCGCAGTGGCTACTATCAGTCCAAAGGTGATGATTTTCATAGGGGACCATCCAAATACTAATCTGTAACATCCCTGGAAATTTCATCAAAATCAGGTAAAAATGTGGGAGTTATGGCCGTTACAAGGAAATTCATGTTTGCGCATGCGCAGTGGCTACCATCAGTCCGAGAATGATGATTTTCATAGGGGACTGTCTACACACCAACCCGCCAATCCCTGAAAATTTCATAGAAATCGGACAATAACTTCGTATAGTTATGCGCGTTACAAGGAAATCATGACAGACGGACAGACACACAGACACGGAACCAAAATTGTTCAGAAAGGTCTAAAACGCAAAACGCGAGTGGAAATTTTGATTTTGGAGAACTTTTTTTTTTCGTCCTTGAAAAGTGAAAACAAAGCTTCCGCTACCTTGGTAGACTCGGAAGCAAAACCGGATCAAAAAAAAGAAGGGGGAATTTAAAACATCATGTAAGCTACAACAATCTAATAATATAAAATGCCAACCGTACGTGCGTACATATGCACGGAGGGGTTGGAGGGGTCGTGGGAGTGGGGAGAGTTGGCGGAATCAGAGATGGGAGGAGTTGCGGGTGGGAGGTGCTGAGGGCGGGAGGAGTTGGAGGGATTGGGTGGAGGAGAGAGTCGGAGGAATCGTTTTTGCCTACTTTTAGTAGGCTTTTCAGCTAGTACTAGGATAAACAGCCTTGGGTGTTTCAAATCGTTTGTGTTCAGTGTCCGTGTGGTAGTGCTTAGGAGCGCAGGGGTCGTTGTGTTGTCCAATTTGAAGCTAGGAAACTGTCACTTCAATTTCAAACTGAGGGGGAATTTTAAAGAGAGAGCGTTGTTGGGTAATACTGAAGGCAATGTTGCGCATTGCATTCAGAGAGAGTTGTGGGGAGTTGCTGCCGAATGGTTGCTGAATGTATAGGCGAGCAAATGGGGTGGTAGCTTGGAGGCTGGGACAGGACTAAAGGGAGAGGGAAGGCCGCTGACCTATCCTGGCACCTGTCCCCTCCCTTTGACAGGGTAGATTGTATCCAGCTGATTTGATGGAGGGGGCCCTTGGTCGCCTGACTGGAGTTGGGATGCCACGACCAGCCCCTTCCTCTTATTTCAAGTTGGTTCCCATTTCCTTCAACTTCTGCTGCCCTTTATCCTGTTCCTGACAGGGGAATATTGTACTTGTGAGTGAATGCTCACAAGAGTAAGTTCAAAATAACAACCACTGTAAGAATAAGATTAAATTCTTGATCATAGGAAATGTATCATTAATTACACGAAATTTATTTATTTATTTATTTGACGGGCAAGCCCAATTACATAATGCACAATATATCATCAGGAAAAGGTAATAAAAATAAAAAGTTCATATGACAATCGAAATGTGTGATTAATCACAGAAAATGGTGATTAATCACAGGAAATGAATTTTTAATCACATAAATCCGTGATTAATCCTACAAACCTGTGAGTAATCATAGAATTGAGTGAGTAATCGTGGGAAAATTGTGATAAATCACAATAACCTGCGTTTAATCATAAATCCATCACACATTTCCTGTGTTTAAAAATTTATTTTTATTCAGACATTGATTAACCTTCATCCGGGCACACTGGCGGCAGATTGGCCGCCTTTTTAGGACGTCCCACAGTAAGACTTGGGCGTCCTTATGCGATCAGTCTGGGATAAAGTTGGACAACACTCAACAGAGAAAAAAAATAACCACACAGTAATCCGTTTTTGATCATTCTGAATCCAAATCCGCGGAAAAAAACCATAGGTGTATGTCTGTGTGACAAAATCTTGGGTCGTCTGCCCAGGCCTTGGTTCTCAACTGATTTTTTGTTTGACGCGGAAAACTTTCTAGTTGTGCACTACGTCGCCGGAATTTAGAATTTTTCCTTTTAGGGAGGAAAAGTTAATGCTCAAAAAACATACGTTTGCGGGCATAATCTTGTAAACTCTGCCCAGGCCTCAATTTCCAACCGATTTGCGTGTTTCTTTTTTTTCGACTCAGAAATCTTCCAAATTGCTCGTTATTTCACCAGAGTATCAAAATTTGCAAGGTGGGGGGGGGGGCTGGGGGGGGGGAATATTTACAAAATATCCAATTTTTCAATGTTTCCGTTCTTTTACAGTTAACTAATTGTACACAAGCTTCGAAATTGAAGAAAAATAATCATTATACCTCCAGATTTTCATGAATTATTCTCTGTACCACCATGGAACTAATAGTGGTGCCACCATTAACCGCATATTTCGTGGGTTTTTTTGTGTTTCACCTCGAATACGGATGTGAACCTCGACAGACTGTCTACCAAAACTAGTAGATGAAAGTTCAAAGTTAAGACGTACCTACTTACGCTTTGGTGCCAGACTGGGTTGTGGTGGGGTGGGGGAGAACTCGTACCTATTTTGCATTTTGGGTATCGTAGATCATGGATGTGAAAATACTCTTCAAATTCGAGGCTCCCATGCCGCTAGAAATGTTATGGTGGATAAGGGCGAGGAGGGAGGGAGAGACCACTATTTCTTGCCTAAATTACTAAATAAATTACATCGAGTGAAACAGTTTTATCGCTTACCAACTGGTTTAAACTGACCTAATGCTTATCCAATCGGACGTCCCCTGGAATGCATGCATTACTAAACAATATGTTTACGTTTGTGGTTGCAGTTCTGCTCATGGGGCCTGTGGACTGATAGGAGGGGTTTGTATTCTCAAATTAGAATAATTTCCTCCAGGTTGCGTTGAAACTTTGGCAAAATTGATGCTACATACCTCTCAGTTGAGCTCCAAAGTCGGAAGGGCTCCAAGAGCGGCCAATTTGCCGCCGACGCGCCCCACGGTGAAATTTTTTATTCACACCTTCAACAGCAAGTAAGTGAATTTTCTAGTATTATTATTTATAATTCCATAATTTACTCAAGATTTATTCTCAGAGGTCGTGTTATCCTTACAACCACCTTTTACGATCCTGATATCATTGTTCTCCCTCATACCAAACGAAAAACGTTGTAGTAAGTGCTAATAAATTATTTTGTGTTTCGGCCCGTAAGATTTTCTTTCTGTTGGTAAAAAGAACTTAAAGAAGTCTTCATACCCATGTACATAGAAATAATGGTTCATACATAGAAATAAGCTTTTTTATTTCATTCAAAAATGTATTGTAGATTAGATGGAGACTGAATTCTGATATATCTATGTTGAGGAGTTCTATGTGGTTATTTTTCCAACTTAGTTTTCCCACATTTGACTGGTAAGGTGATAACCAATTTTTTCAAAATTATTGAACGATGGGCTAAATTATTTTTTTGACACTAAAGTTATATTAATTTTGTATTATAAAAATGTTGAGATAATATCCTGAAATCCTGGGGGCATAAATACAACATTGAAAAATCCATAAAAATTACGAAAAAACTGCAGAAGACTGTAGTAGGCAGCCAACCTACGCGCCTGGACGAAGGTTAATGTCTCTTATGTGTGAATACAAATTTTATGTTCTTTTTAATCATAGAAACATTTGTGTCATTAAAAATCTTAATCATATTCATTCCTCCCATTGTCCAATCCCTCAGATTGTCTTACCTGGCGGTTCCTATAGCAATTCTTATAGCCTTCACCATAACGGATTAAAAATCTCAAGCGGAGTTTTTTCCTTTGCGAGGAAGTAACAAATCTTGGCGCAGATTTCGCAATGGGGAATTTGCCTCTCATTATTTCAATTTTTTTAAAAAGAGGGTTCACTGATATAGAAGAAAACCATAGTATGCTGCTCAAAAAAGCATCCAGAGAATTGAAGGAAGATGGAAATTTTAAATGTAGTGGAAATGTGTTCCTATAAGGGAGCAGCCATATTGCAACATAACCGGTTTTCTAACCAATCTGATTTCATAGGAGGATCTGTGTTCCTCACGACAGTAGCGCTACCTCTGGAAGCATACATGAAACTTCAGCTTACTTGGTGAACACAAGAGTGGGCCACTGGGGGAGGGGAAAAGACAAAAGCAGAAATGACCAAAGGAAGCAATTTTACTTTCTCTTTTTTACATTAAGATTTTACCTAACAGTTTATCAAGGGCGGCGTTGTAGCCGAGCAAGCTACAGCATGTGTCTCTGGAGACAAGACTCAGACCGGTTGCAGGGGCCGTGAGTTTGGGACTCGCCTCAGGAGCATAGTTTTGGGCAAGTCGGTCGCAGTTCCCCCTTGTCCCAACCAAGGGCGGTGAGGCCAATGGGAAGCCATGAGCGAAATCATCAGAACAAATTCTGATCTTCCCTTTGGAAGACAGCTGATGACATCCGCAACGCCAGAAATAGCAGTCGGACGAAAATCCAACCTGAAATTGTTGAGATGCATAATAATTGCCATTGTTCAAACACACACTGTGTCCGCACTGTGGCTTCCAAGTCGGCTTATGTTTTTGTAATGTTCGGTTGTCTCGGTCAAGTCTCCGTTTTCCGTTCGATGTTTTTAAAAGTTTCTGTCGAGTAATTTCGTCCAAATATAAATTATCGGTTTCACATTCTCACGCAGTTTTTATTCAACCACTGCACAATAACTCTCAAGAGGTTCTGGGCTCCAGAAGGAAGTGAAATCGAGTCGGTTTATTACGGTAAAACTTTGTGTTGCTACCGGTCGAAAAATGTCGAAGGACGTGGTGTTTGCTCCGACGAAGCTGCAGGGAGATTCGAACTGGAATGTTTGGAAATTTCAAATTACCATCGCCGCAGAAGGGAAAGGATGGGCAGGTATGCTTTTTGGTAATGAAAAAATACCCACTTTGGTTCATGGGGAAGAGGAGAATGACGAATTTCGGAAAAAAGTCAAAGTTTGGCTGCAAATAAACAGTAAAGTTAAAGAATTGATCGTTACAAGACTAGAAGATCAATGTTTGGTTCACATTCTGACTTGTACTACTGCCGCGGAGATGTGGGATAGACTGCTCGCAGTTTATGAACAAAAATCCGATACCACAGTTCATCTTTTGCATGAGAAATTTTTCGCGTACACGTATCAGAATCAAGGTGTAGCCGCTCATGTTTCCGGGATACTTGACATCGTAACAAAACTCAAACAAAACGGGGAGAACATTTCTGATAAGCAAGTGATTACGAAAATTTTGATGTCTCTTCCACAAAACTTGTCATATTTTGTCTCATCTTGGGAATCCGTTTCTGCTGAAAAACAGACTATAAATGAGTTGACTTCTCGTCTCATTACAGAAGAACAACGACTGAAAGCTAGAAATGGGGATGACAAGGTCGATTCAGAAAATAAAGCTCTAATTACGCAATCATCCCAAAGTTGCTCTTTTTGCGGGAAAACGAACCATCCGAGTTTCAAATGTTTTAAAAATCCGTCAAATAAGTCTAAAGTAACCTGTCATTATTGTAAAAAGTCAGGGCATGTTAAGAAAGACTGTCGTTTTCGGAAAACTAAGGAAAACAATGACAAAAGTCAAGACAAGCAACAAAAATCCGATTATAAAAATGCCTTTATCAGTCTTGCCTTGATGAATAATGAGATAAGTGATTTCAGTGACTGTTTTTACCTTGATAGCGCTGCAAGTGAGCATATGACCCCCAGAAATACGTCGTTCTCGAACTATCGTGCTTGCAAGAAATTCATCAAAATTGGCGACGGAAGTGTTTTGGAAGCTGTGGGTGTCGGCGATTTGAAAGTGACCACCAAGGTGGGAAGTGAGTCTGTCGGGAGTACTCTTATGAACGTTTTACATGTTCCGGGACTCAAAATGAATCTTTTCTCAGTTGCTCAAGCTCTAGCAAAAGGTCACACACTGATAGGCAAGGAAAATGTATGTCAACTTGTCAAGAACGGGAAAATCTACGCTGAAGCCAAATTGGTTGGAAAGGTTTATGTTTTAAATTTTGAGATTGCTGATGAAATGGCTGCATCTGCTGTCAGCAAGCGTGATTCACTTTTCCAATGGCACCAGCGACTGGCACACCAAAATGTTGCCCATGTTAAAGAAACATTGAACAAACTTCAAGTAAATTACGAAACTGACATGAAACCATTTTCGTGTGACGCATGTAATATTGGAAAGATGCATCGTTTGCCATTTCCAAGTAGTTCTTCAAGATCGTCATATCCATGCCAGCTGATTCATGTTGATCTTTGTGGACCCATGGAGGTTACCAGTTTTGGAGGATCGAAGTATTTCTTGTTGTTCAAGGATGATCATTCCCACTACCGATTTTGTTACATGTTGTCTGACAAGTCTGAAGTTCCAGGTATTGTGAAGAAATTTCACTAGACGTTATTGGGAGACTTGCCTGGCTTCGGCTTTCGACGAACAAGGCCGAACATTGCCGAAGGCCCCCCTTGTTGTTTTCCTGTTATCAACGCGGCGAGGCTGGCGCGTAAATTGTTCTTCTTCAACGCGGCAACGTCGTTGACACATTTTACGTAGACTTCTAGTAGTTTTCTGCGTTGCTGATTTTCCGCGTGTGTTTTGCCTGATTTCGCGAATCCCCCAGTGCGATGATATGTATCTGGACGACGGGTACTCCGCATATACTTAACCTCGCTGTGACGAAGTGCTTGCTCTCAACAGAAGTCGTATATTGGTCCTATCCCTCCAAGTAGAACAGAAACTGGAAACTAGAACAGTTCCACAATCCCATAACTGTGCATACGGTGAGTGCAACAGGACTCGAAAGTGGAAAGACCAAGAAAAGATCCGTCCCCCAAATTCTAACGATTTCCTTAGTCCTGTTTAGGTTCACATACAATCTTGCAAGAAATCCACTATTTGCTGAATACTCGTATGGTCTCAAAAGGTACCAAATATAGGTATTATAATATAATCTTGCATATTATGCAAAGATATCACCGTCTGCTCCAATCACTTTGAAGAAACCCCAGTTAAGCTTGACTACAAAATACCTACATACCGGCAAATGTAAGTAAATTTTTATTTACCTTTCTATGTTTATTCAATAGAATAGTTTTACCTCAAATATAATAGTTCTGGTGATACATCAGGATAGTAGCAACGGCTTTACCTGAATGTTGATCTGACCCCACTGGTACCAAACACACTATTTCTCTTTACAGGCTCCATTTCTAGGAAGGATTATATACCGAACCATGCGAGGGACTTGCAGGACTCTACCTCTAGCAAACTACCAAGTGGTAAGTATAGTATACCTACGTGATAGCATAATTTACTAGACTGTTCTTGCGTAAACTGTCAACTATATTAAAACTAATTTAAGGGGGTCTCAGTCGGTCGACGTTTATCCTCGTTGCGGGTCAGTATTTGGCCAAATCGAAGGGGCAAAAACTTGAAAAGTTGTACTTACATTAGACATTTTAAAGGATTTTAAAAATGCATTAGTGCACGGCCCTAGGGAATCGAATAACTGAAATATTGCCGTTGTAATCATAAGAATCGAACAATAATTGCCAGAGAAAAATGGGAATACCGTTAAATCAGTCATGTTTATCCCATAAAATGTAGCTAAACTTGAAATTTTCAAGGATTTAAAAAATTAAATGGTGCATGGGCCTTGGGAATTGAAAAACTGCCGCTGGAATCATCAAAATCGAACAATAATTGCCAGAGAAATATGGAAAAACCGTTTATTCAGTAGTTTTTCCCATTTTTCTTTGGCAATTATTGTTCGATTTTGATGAGTCCGGCGGCAATATTTCAGTCTTTCAATTCCCTTGGGCCGTGCACTAATAAATTTCTAAAATCCTTTAAAATTTCAAATTCAGGAACAATTTTTTAAGTTTTTGCGCCTTCAATTTCAGTAAATACTAAAAACGAACGTCGACCAACTGCAAACCCCTTAATTACTCAGTTGTTTTAACATGGAACATGTTTTAGCAGTGGGCTAACTAGCCAAAATTGTCACGAAAATGTGTTTCGCAAAAGCAAACCTCCTATTTCGCAATGATTTCTATTTATATCCAAGTCGTTGCTACGAAACTTCATCTTCTTCATTCGTGTTCGTAGAAAAATCATTCACCATTCGTTGGAAAGCCCTAAATTTATGCAAAAATTTATACAGCCGAAACCGCTTTAATTATGGTATTAAATGAATGGGGTTAGTTCCGCTAGTTATAAGAATACAATTATTATCTACGTACCGTATTGGAGAATCCGTTGTAACCAGCAAGTCGAGTACAGGAGGCGAGCGCTTTCGCTTTAATTATGGATGCAACTGAGGTGTACCCCTGAGTTAAAAGAACTGTCAACAGCATTCGTGGTAGGAGTTTGTTACACGTCAACAAACAATATATTAAGAAGAGAAAGCATAATATATTATTATAGGTAGGTAGCGAAGTATTTTTTTAATAAATTTTATATGTGTTGCTTGGGATAATATAACTTTTGTATTATACCTACCTACGACTAAACGTTCTTCACTAAATGCGTCTACAACATGTTCCAGGTTGCTATCATTTAAGTACGCCGTGGGCACGTAGATCAAGCCAAGTTTTGTTAACAATTTTTGTTGGTTCAGAGTACCTACTTTTTTCTTATTTTGTGTTTATTCATTTTTTCTCGGTCATGATGGTATCTGCAGATGAGATGGTGACGGTTGGAGATGACTGCAATGAAGATAACGGGCTTCTGAAACCTCTTGAACAGAAATGGGCTTCTGATACCTCCTGAATCCAAAATTAAATTTTGGAGCTTAAAAATTGTGTAAGCTATGTAGAATTGATACCTAATTGGGTTAGTCATTTTATTGATTTATTTTGTCACTCCACCTCAAGTTATTTACCTAATTGTTTTGCAATGTATCTATACTCAAGTGTTTGTTAATTCATGATTCTCGGTTGAGAACAACGTGAAACGAACTTCAATGACCGATCTGAAGTTCTCTACTTCATGTATATAGAAATGTTTCTGTAATAAATTTCTTTTCATTTTAAAAGGTTTCTTGTGAGTTTAATACCATAATTATTCTGGAAATATTAGGGTTGGGAGAAAATTGTGGGCTGATACCTAATAAACTAACTAGCAAACCTTTCCGGCTCGGATGTGTTCAGATTTTAGTTTTAGGCCCTAACATTGTTAGTGAAAAGTGTAGAGTTTGCTATAAGTTCACTGTTCAAGTCCAATGCAACTCATTTTGAATTAGAATGAAAGTACTTTCATAATTTAAAAAGTGTGGAAGTAAAATTCTTGGTTGTAAAAAATAGTCTATAAACTAGGTACTTTTCGAAAATAAGAGGAGAAATTGAAATTATTGGAGATGTTAGGTATAGTGAAATACTGTCAAGTAATTGTTACAGGGGTATTTCATACATTTCGAAACAAGTTCTAGGTTAAATACAAAATTGAGGGGGAAAGTAAAACCAAAACAGAACACTGACAATCTCACTATATTGACAAGTAGAACAAAATTCCAGAGTTTCAAATTATCAATCGCCAGAGGATCATAAAGTTCCGATATTTTTGTCCGATATCGATATCCCATCCCAAGACGAAATTGATAACAGGAGACCGTCATGATAGTGGAAAAAGCGCGAAGGACTGAGCCGCGACCCGAACGCGTATCCGCCTCGTTGCACAACCGCGTTGACCGCGCTCGTGTGAACCCAGCTCGACTCGGCAATGTTCGGCCTTGTTCGTCGAAAGCCGAAGCCAGGCAAGTCTCCCAATAACGTCTAGTAGAAATTTCTCGCTTTGGCTGAGAATGATACTGGACAGAGAGTGAAGACAATTCGATCGGATCAGGGAACAGAAATCGTAAATTCAGCCGTCAAGACATTGCTGGAGGAACGCGGAATACGACATCAACTCAGTACAGCCTACTGTCCAGAACAAAATGGGCGAATAGAACGTGAAATGAGAACGGTTGTCGAAGCTGCTCGCACCATGTTGGCATTCAAGAAATTGGACAAAAGGTATTGGGCGGAAGCAACGAATTGTGCTGTTTATGTTCTAAACTTGACAGGTACCAGCTCTGTCAAAGGTAAATCTCCATTTCAACTCTGGTTTGGACGTCAAGAGAAGATCGAGCATTTAAGGACTTTCGGGAGCAAAGTGTATTCTCATGTTCCTGATCAAAAACGCAAGAAATGGGACGAAAAGGGGAAACCAGGTATTTTTGTTGGATATGAGCTGGATAGTAAGGCTTATAGAATATGTTTCCCAAGTGAAAGGAGAGTTATAACTGCTCGAAATGTTATTTTTGTGCCTGACGAATATCAAAAGACTGACGATGAAACCAAACATGAAGATAATGTTACATACAGAAATCTATTTCCTGTTGAAATGGATGATGATGATGAACCAGAAGAAACGGAAAAAGTTGATGATGAAGGTGAAGGTACTCATACCAGTCATGAAGGCAGTACTGATGCTGAAAATAGCAAAAATGAGGATGACCATGAAATATTCGTGACACCTGATCTTTCAATCAACGACTCCGATCTGTTGGGTTTTACATCTGAAGAAGATGATCAGTCCCTTCCTGCTGAAGAACTAGGGAGAGGAAAGAGAGTTAAGAAGATACCTAAGAAGTTTGAAGATTACGCTTTACTTACCTTTGAAGATGCAATCACTGGCCACGACAGCATACGCTGGAAAGAAGCTATAGAAGAGGAAAAGTTAGCTTTGGAAGAAAATAACACGTGGAAGTTGGTTGACAGAAAACAAGTAAAAGGGAAGAAAATACTTACCAGTCGATGGGTTTTTAGAGTTAAGGATGATGGCAGATACAAGGCTCGTCTAGTTGTCAGAGGATGTCAACAACGGGAAGGCATCGACTACGATGAAATTTTTAGTCCTGTAATTAGTTCTGACGCTTTGAGACTACTTTTCGCCTATGCTGCAAGAAATTCCTACACGTTGATGAAATTTGATGTTAAAGGAGCATTCCTTTATGGAACAATCGACGAGGAACTCTACATGCAATTACCTAATGGTTTCGATTCGCCTGCTACTCAAGGAAAAGTTTGTAAACTCGAAAAATCCCTATACGGTCTCAAACAGGCCCCTGCAAGATGGAATGAGAGACTTAAGAACTATCTTTGTACCCAAGGATTTCGTCAACTAAAAACAGAACAGTGTATTTTTGTTCATGATAAACGCACCATGTTTCTGGGAGTTCATGTTGATGACGGGATTCTTGCAGGCGCAGATCGACAAAGCATGATTGATCTTTTAAGATCACTACAAGAAGAATTTAAAATCACGTATGATGAAAATCCAGGATCTTACCTTGGAATTGTTATTGAGGAACAAAATGGTCGTTTGAAATTGTCTCAAAAACCTTATGCTGAACAAGTGGTGGAAAAATATGGAGTATCTGAAGCCAAACCGACCTATACTCCATTGACAGTTGGTCAACCCATGTCATCAGGCCAATCAGATGAAACAATAAATTTTCCATTTCGTGAAGCCGTTGGCAGCCTACTCTACTTATCCACTAAAACGCGACCAGATATCGCTCTTGCTGTTGGGATCAGTGGGCGTCAAGTTCAAAATCCTCAGAAATCAGATCTGGTGAACCTAAAAAGAACACTAAAATATTTGAACACAACTAAGGATCTGGGAATCAGCTACTCTTTGAATGGTAACTCCGAAGATCAGCTAGTAGCATTCTGCGATTCAAATTTCGCTGGTGACACTAAAACCAGGAGAAGTACTACAGGCTACGTAGTGTACTACAATGGTGGACCTGTCAGTTGGGCATCTCGACGTCAGCCCATAGTCGCTACCTCGTCCACTGAAGCTGAATACATAGCTGCGGCTGAAGCCACCAAGAATCTACTTTACCTGAAGAGTTTGTTTGAAGAACTTTCTACGAAGAAGTGCAAAATCGAATTGAATGTTGATAACAAGAGTGCAATTGATTTGATTAAGAATGGAATTATTAACAGACGAAGTAAACATATTGATGTACGGTTTCATTTTTTGAAGGAGACTGTAGAAAGAGGTCTTAAAATCATGTATTGTCCTACTGAAAAACAAAAAGAAGATATTCTGACTAAACCTTTGAATGCTAAGATATTTGAAAAATTTAAAAACTTAATGGTGCACTGAAAGTTGTTTGATGAATATGATTTGCTTTAAATGATGACAATGATGTTTTTTTTTTTGAAAAATTGAGAATTTATTTCGAAAAATTTTAGTGATATTACTATCTGGAATGTTGCATTAGAAATTAAGAATGTTCAAGTTTGTTGAAAAAGTTTATTTCCAGGTTTTAAAGTAATGTTAAAGTGCTCTGTTCTGTAATTAAGTGTTTCAATGTTCAGAAATTCGATGTTTAAGAGACAATGACAATTAGGGGAGTGTGTTGAGATGCATAATAATTGCCATTGTTCAAACACACACTGTGTCCGCACTGTGGCTTCCAAGTCGGCTTATGTTTTTGTAATGTTCGGTTGTCTCGGTCAAGTCTCCGTTTTCCGTTCGATGTTTTTAAAAGTTTCTGTCGAGTAATTTCGTCCAAATATAAATTATCGGTTTCACATTCTCACGCAGTTTTTATTCAACCACTGCACAATAACTCTCAAGAGAAATGGTTACGAATAAAATCACTCGCGATGATATTGTGGAAAACCATTTTAATAAAAACGGAGTTGAGTAGAACGTTTTCTATTTCCACGAAAATAAAGAGTTACATCGATTTCGACGGTTAGGTCATCATCAGTAACAAACAATAACTGAAGGTACATCACAAAGAGCATAGCTTATATAGTCACAAGTGAAAGGAAGCTTGAATCCCATTGGTCGAGAAAGTGAAAGTCTCTTTCATGAAAAAATCAATACACTAGATCCTTTTGTTAAATTCACTCTTGAACTAGGTGGAAATAAGCTTAATTTTCTTGATCTGTCCATCTCATTGATTAACAGAAAACATGATTTCTCCATTTATAGAAAAGATACCTACAGTGTTATCACTATTCATAGTACATCAAATCATCCCTTAGTTCATAAATAAGCTGCTTTCCATAGTATGATCAATAGAGCTTTGTCAATACCAATGAGTGATCAAAATGTATCTAAAGAAAAAACTATTATCAAGAGGATAGCCGCAAGCAATGGATATGGGGGATGTCTCATTGATTCCATATGGAATAAGGTTCTTAGGAAAAAGTGTAGAGACGGGGTTTCTAATTTGGTTAGAGAAGTTGTATTAGAAGAGAAAAAGTGGATAAAATGTTATCATCTAGAGGTTTCAAAGTAGGGTTTAAAAATAAAAATAATCTTAAAGCTTCATTGGGTTCTGTTAAAGATAAAATTAGCGTTCAAGATAAAAGTAGGGTTTATAAGCTGAAATGTTCTTGTGGGCTTGAGGTCAAATTGGTAGGAAATTTAGGGAAAGAATAAAAGAGCATGAGTAGGATTTCAGGGATAGCAAAGGTGATTCTGCTTTTGCGAATCACCTAAGAGAATCCAATCATAACTTTAGTTTTGAAACAGACAGTACATAGAATTTCCTCATTTTTGCCCGAAGGGAGGTATGTTGGATGTGCTTGAAAAGTTCGAGATTCTTAAGAGTGATAGGTTTGGTAAATGTCTGAATGAGGTGGTCCCTCAACATGTTTCACCATTGATAGGTTCCTTCCTACAATAGCTTAGTCTCCCCTTCACAATGTTACCCTCACCAATGTTTGAGCTCCCTTTCACTTTCTCTGCCTTGATTGGCATTTGATGATCCTCCCAGGTCCCTTCACTTCTCTAAGCCAATAGGATTCTCCTTTCACTTATCTGATTGGGTATGACTTTCACTTTCTCGACCAATGGGATTCAAGCTCCCTTTCACTTGTGACTATATAAGCTATGCTCTTTGTGATGTACCTTCAGTTATTGTTTGTTACTGATGATGACCTAACCGTCGAAATCGATGTAACTTGTAACTCATTATTTTCGTGGAAATAGACAACGTTCTACTCAACTCCATTTTTACTGAAATGGTTGTTTACTTTACTTACTTATCAAGCATTAACATTCTTCCTCTTCTCTTATCAAGTTTCTATATTAGTTGGTTTCGTTATTAAAATCGCAATATTTGAAACTTCTTCAACGCTTCGCCAGAGCGCACAGTATTGTGAATCCAGTCAGTTTTCACGCCATTTTGCGGGGTGTGACGTGATCAGTTTCCCTCGATTCTTGCGGTGCATTTTCTTCTATAGTAATTTTTTCCAATGGGTATTCCTGGTGTTGAACGTTATTTGAGGGCCCTGTTACAGAATTTGACATGAAATCCCAGAATCTAAAATTCAGGCGAATTCTCTATTGGTGGCACTCTAGCAACATTTTTCACTGAAAAAATGCTAATTTCTCAGTATTGAGCTCGATCTGGTATTTTTTCTTTTTTTGAATGGGAGGAGTGAAGCTACATGTAAGTGTGGCCTACATAGAAAAACACATTCTCAATGGCAATGGGAGCCTCACTACTTTCTGGACAAGTGGACATGCCTCTTAAATAATTTATGTAAAATGAAAACCTGCTTGTATTCGTTGTACCCAAGAACTGAATAGCCGAGTGTGTAGGTAGGCACTCAAGGATTTCGTGGAGTCTGAATGAAAACTAGAAATTGTTGAAATGTTGAAGTTCATACAGTATGGTAGATATACCAAAAATCGAAAAAAAACGTCTGCCAAGTTGGGTGGGCAGTATAGCTTCCTCACTCATTGTAACATGGACGTATAGAATCAGTTGGCGAAAAACAGGAGAGGAAATGGCCTTGGAGCTCACTCAGCTGATCAGTGACCACTCAGGCACCTTCAGCATTCTCCATTGACCCTGCCTCTCAAATTTCAGCTTCCTGCGTTCAACAGGAGAGAAAATGGCCTTGGAGCTCACTCAGCTGATCCGAAGGTGCTGAAATTTATAGGGGACCGTCTAGGACCTAACCCGCACAATCCCTGAAAATTTCATCAAAATCGGACCACAGGTTAGTATAGTTTTGCCCGGGACAAGGATTGACCACAGACAGACAGACAGACCGACAGACCGACAGACAGACAGACAGACAGACACGGAACCAAAATTGTTCGGGAAGCTCTAAAACGCAAAAAGCAAGTGGAAATTTTGATTTTGGAGGACATTTTTTTTTTTTTTTCACTTCTTTCACGAATACAAAGCTTCCCTACCTTCGGTAGTGAGGAAGCAAAAATAACAAATAACATGTGGGTACTTTATGAGTTTAGGGTTACGAGGAGAGATATATATTTTGCTTCCTCACTACCGAAGGTAGGGAAGCTTTGTATTCGTGAAAGAAGTGAAAAAAAAAAATGTCCTCCAAAATCAAAATTTCCACTTGCTTTTTGCGTTTTAGAGCTTCCCGAACAATTTTGGTTCCGTGTCTGTCTGTCTGTCTGTCTGTCTGTCGGTCTGTCGGTCTGTCTGTCTGTCGGTCTGTCTGTGGTCAATCCTTGTCCCGGGCAAAACTATACCAACCTGTGGTCCGATTTTGATGAAATTTTCAGGGATTGTGCGGGTTAGGTCCTAAACGGTCCCCTATAAATTTCAGCACCTTCGGACCAATAGGAGCGAGTGCGCATGCGCAAACGTGAATTTCCTGGAACCTCGGTTTCTCGGTTTCTAATGAACCGATTTTGCTCAAATTTGGAGGTTAGTTAGGTACTAACTTCTAAGAGACACCCTATAAGTTTCAATCAAATTGGTCAAGCAATAGCCGCTGCGCATGCGCGAACTTTAAATTTATTGTTACAACCAAAACTCCGCAACTATTCAACCAATTTCGATGAAATTTTCAGGGATTGTGTGGGTTAGGTCCTAGACGGTGGACCGCTAATATTTTGGTATTCAATAACTCTTTGAATCATAATTTTTTCGCCAACTGATTCTGTACGTCCATGTTACAATGAGTGAGGAAGCTATACTGCCCACCCAACTTGGCAGACGTTTTTTTAATGTTATTTAAGCCAAACAATGGAAGATCAAATTCAAGCTGCACAAAGGGGATTTTTAAAATTTTATTAGATCAGGTTAGGTTAGAGTTGAGTGGGGATTGATTTCCGTGCTTTACTTTAAATAACCTATGTATTTCATCACTCAGAAATCAAAGTCACTTTTTGAGATCGTAATGGAATCAAAAAATGATTCAAGGGGTAGCAAATGATCCTGAGCTTGGGAAAGAATTGAAGGGGAAGAAAATGGGGGATTGGAAAAAAGCCGAGGCTCGAACGGATGGCCTGCTGGCATTACCATCTCCGGAGCATCCTTTGACAGAAAAAGATCCCAAAAGGAGAGCGTCTGAACGCAAATCAATGGGTGGAAAGAGGAAATCGCAAGGGGGTCAGAGGAAATCGCAAGGTGGCCAAAGGAAATCGCAAGGAGGGCAAAGAAAATCGACAGCGAGTAAAAGGAAATCGACAGGTGGCAAGAGGAAGTCTCAAGGTGGTCAAAGGAAATCCCAAGGCGGTCAAAGGAAATCGACAGCGAGCAAAAGGAAATCGACTGGTGGTAAAAGAAAGTCTTCAGTGAAACGGCAGTCTATCAAGAATGAGAAAGGCAAAGGGAAACAAAGGAGCGGCAAAGGGTCAGCCAAGAGCGAAGAGGATGATAGGCCAGATATGGTGGACGTTGCTAAAGAAGAATGGTCCTCTGCCATAAACTTCGCCACTCGTAGGTGAGCCTGAATCTGAATTCTTAATTCGAAATTTTGAATATAGTTTTCCTTAATTAAAGGTTTTTCGAAACAAAATAAAAGGTTTCTCTAATTCATATGGGACCATCCTCCCAATTCATAAGGGACCACCTACAGTGAACGTATCTCAACGATCTTCATTTTGAAATGGAAAATCTTCATTTTGGAATGAAAGACCTTTATTTTTGAAATGGAAAACCTTCATTTTGTTTCAGAAAACCTTTATTTTGTTTCGGAAAACCTTTATGTTGTATTGAAAATAATAAACCAAAAGTGGGAAACCGCGTTTACTCAATTAGGGTTTTCCCATTCTTGTTTATTATTTTCAATAATGAACCTTTGGAATCGACGAAGAAAAAAAATGTATTGTTTTTCCATCAATTTAAGATAGTAAGGAATTGTTTGAGACCACGCGGAGCCATGTAGGACAAACCGTTCGTTCCCTACGAGATTTTAAGGGTTGGAGGTACGATAAATCAGAAACACGAGTGTGAATCGCAAAAGAGGCCTAATCTCCGTTCAAATGTTAGCTGACCGAAATGCGATAATTGTTTTTCTTCAAGTTGATTGGTGGCAACAATGGCAAAGCCGTGTTCTTTGCAGACGATTGATCTATATAGGAAAATAATAACCCTTTGTGTAATAATTTGCAGCGTTATCTCTGGCAATTATAGTTCGATTTTGATGATTTCAGCGGCAATCTTTCAGTTTTTCAATTCCCTAGACAAATGAATCCTACTAATGAATTTCGAAAATCCTTGAAAATTTCAAATTTAGGTAAGTGCCTACAACTTTTAAAGTTTGAGTGGTGGTAATTTCGGGATATACTAACCAGGAATGCGCAACCGACTGAGACCCCCTTAAGTTGATGATTTTCTTACTTTAGCGTAGTTTGGAGAGTTTAAAACTTCTTGGTGCAGAGTGAACGTTGAGATTCGGGTGGTATTATTTTTGAAGACTATTTCCAGCCGGTGTAGCTATCGGAGTTATGCATAATGACATTCGATTTTCCATCAGCCATTTGTTTCACAAGAGAATCGAACCTCAGTTTATCTATGTTCCTTGAAATTGTCGCTAAAAATGTTGTTTTATAATGAATCCTGGATTTTGAAGGTGGTGGAGAGGCAATTCAACTTAACAATCCTTTTCCATTAACCAGTCAGTTTCATCCAAAGCTTGTGTTATCAACCAAAATACGTTCATCAATTTAGAATACTCTACTTTTACTGAAATGTTTTCCTTGATAAAAATGTTACTTCTACACACTTTGCACACAATTTTACCTATGGCCAAGATAGTAGATTAGTTTTTACTAACATTTACGGGGCCCGAAGGAATTAGTGGCTGAAGTATAGGGGACGGTCCAAGCTCGGATGTCCAGGGGTCTTACCGGCCGGATTTGGAACGATCAAGTCGATTTGTGGGCAGCAGGGCTCACGGCGATTGAAATGAGGGGATTGACTTTCACTGCCAACTTGCAAAGAGGGTTCGACTATCGTATCTAGACTTTATCAAGATGTGTGGAGGTAGCTTCAAGGGCTGGGACAGGAATGGCCGCCAGGCATTGGTACATCTCGCTTTCTTCGTCACTACCCCCACCCCTCCTTCGGTGGCGTCGAGAGAGGGTGGCTCCCCTGGGGTGGTGGCATTAGTTCGAAGGGGCGCGCCTGGTGGAGGACGCTGGAAGTGGAATTCAGCTGTCCTGGAGTGGGGATGATGCGGTGCCCACTCCTGCCAGCCCCGATGACCTCAGGATCAGCAATGCTGGTTGCATGTGACTATGCTGATGCTGTGTCGGAAGGGAGCATTGATGGAAGCTGCTCAGCCCCATCACTGTGGTGGAATATCAGTGAGCTGGGGCTCACAGTAACTACATGTCAAGGTAACAACAAATCAGTGCTTCCAACAAACCAATAAAAAAGAAAAAAATACTTTAGGTAGGTAGTTTCAATATTGCGAAATCAATAGTTTACTGAATTTGGAAAAAAGGGAGCTCAAGGGACACTGTCTAGCTGAAAATGTGAAATGAACTGCAATATGAAGTTGCACAGGCAGTGTAGTCATAAGTAGAGAAACTCCTATTGCTAGGCAAATGCTGGACTGTAAAAACTTTACAAGGGATCGACATTGGACTACTTTTTTTTAGAATGAAAGTTGATTTCGTTGAGTCAGAACCTAACTGCGCTAGAAGTCCACGAATTGCCATGATAATGTAGGAGGATGGATGAAAGGTAGGTACCTAGGTACAGTGCAAAGAAAAATTTTTGGGATAGTAGGTAGGTTTAGGCGAAGAGAAACTCCTTGGTGAGGAACAGAAACGCCAAATTCTGGAATTATTAGATGCACACTTAAGCGATAAAACGTGGTAACGTTTTATTTTCATCAATGAGTATGATGGGGAGTGCGCCTGGTTTTTTTTTAAATTTTTAATCGAAAGTAGACCTCATCCCAAGAATTTTGACACCACTTTTTGGATGAGTAGATCTTTTTCTATGATTTTTCAAAGTTTCGAATGTTTATGACGTCACACACCCCTCCTGCAAGGGCGCGACCCCCCTGCCCAATGTGACGTCATAAACATTCGAAACTTTTAAAAATCATAGAAAAACGTCTGCCAAGTTGGGTGGGCAGTATAGCTTCATCACTCATTGTAACATGGACGTATAGAATCAGTTGGGGAAAAAATTATGATACAAAGAGTTATTGAATACCAAAATATTGGCGATAATATGCGGGATAGGGTTGCAGGTATTAATGTTTATAATAGCGTTGTAAATAGTTGTGGTATATAAACCACTGAAATAAAAGAACGAAAGAGTGTAGGTATAAAATAAAACTACGAAGTTATGACGATAATGATTATTATAATTCAATACTAAAACTATAATAGTATTTTCAATAAAGGTATTTTCAATGTAGAATTTTATTTAGCGGTCCACCGTCTAGGACCTAACCCACACAATCCATGAAAATTTCATCGAAATTGGTTGAATAGTTGCGGAGTTTTGGTTGTAACAATAAATTTAAAGTTCGCGCATGCGCAGCGGCTATTGCTTGACCAATTTGATTGAAACTTATAGGGTGTCTCTTAGAAGTTAGCCCCTAAAGCTGGGTTCACATGAGCGCGGTCAACGCGGTTGTGCGAGGAGGCGGTCAACGCGATCGGGACGCGGCTGGCATCTAGAGGTTCACATGGTCGCGGTTGCGCGTCAGCTTCCCGCCTTTTCGACTTCTATTTTCCCTCGCTTCAGTGGAAATCCTAAGCTTCAGTTTTGAATCCTAGCTCGTTTTAACACCTTGCACGCGGGAAAAAAAACGTGTTGGTCCCCTGTGGCGGAGAAATTTTTTTTCGCCGAAACGCTATAGCAGCAACATATATTAAAAAGTACATTTTTCCAAAAATTTTGACATAAAAAAAAGTTGAGAATTTTGAGAATTTATTCTCGGCGTCAACGTGACGCGGCCAGCGGTAGTGTCAAGTTGCTCCAGTTTGAATGGGAAATCAACCCCTATGTTAGTGGGCTGGCTCAGGCCGCCCGTCCACTGGACGCGAATTCTGGCGGCCTTTGCAAGGGATGGTGCATAGAATGGGTAGGAATCAATCATGTACGACAATATAATACCTAGTTATTCCATACCTGGAAAGAGAACAAGTCTTCTCTGTTTTGGGAGCTTTGTAGAGTACTCTGGCAAAGATTCAAAACAGAAAAACCGAGTGAAACACAAAAAAAATCGGAGTCGAACCACTGTGTCTTTTTCACGATAACGAACTGAAAGTATGAAACTTATGAGAGGATTGAGCTGATTATTGACACAAACAACAATTAACCTTCATCCGCTCGCGTGGGCGGCAAACTGCCGCCTGCGATGAATTTTGCGCGGCAAAACATAACTGGCACGCAAGAGAGCGGGAAAGTGCAGTTGTATTCTCTAGTTGGACTTTCCTCCGCAAGATGTCGTTAACCTTTTCCTCCTGCATTACGTTGGTGGCTGTCAGTACACGTTCAAAGTTTGAGTGACTAAGTTCGGCGGCTAACTGCCGCCCCGCGATCGGCAGTGCAACATTTTTTTGAACGTCCACGGTGAAATGTAAGTATATTTTTTTACTTCATTCAGCCTCGTTATGAGTAGCTGTAATTTGTCTATTTTGGGGCAATTTAGATTTGAATTTATTACTTTTTGGTTAAAAGATATTATTGAAGATAGGAGGTTAAGATTAAGATACTTGGTGACCTTACCTGGAGGTTGAAGACTTCTGCAGGTACGTGGAGAATGTTACTCTATTGTTGACTCTAAATTTACTGTTAAACTCAATAAAGAAGATTCTCTAGTTAACCAGGTAAACCTTTGTTAACTCCAAAATCCTAATCCTGTTTCCTATACTATCGAAGGTACTTCGGAATTCCCAGGTATAAGACGCCCGAACTGAGGGTTCTTGGGGTCGATGCTTCTACCTACAAATGTGGAAACTCCTGAAGGGTCGCTGCCACCACCCTGGGTCGGTAAATGACCTCAGGGAAAATATTACCCAAAAGACAAAAATTGCAAGTTGCCAAGCCTAATTTAGAGAACTTGAAAGATTCGGAAAGTGTCTGAAATAAGGAACACAAGAGTTACACGTAGGGTTTTTATTAAATGAAATAATAATTGTTCTGCCGTGAAGCGGACTTGATATCGCTCTGATGGAGCTTACTTCAATAGATATATAAATGAAATTATATCACACACTTAATGATAATTCTTCAGATAGGATCTGACTTCAATTTGCAAGTTAAGATAGCTTTTCAACATAAGACTATTTGGCAATATAAAAATACAATACTTTAAGTTTTACAAATTACTTTGACTTAGACTTCTGACTTCAACTTCACATACAGAAACTGACTTAGTTTCGACTTTACTTCTCCTTAACAACAACTTTACTTCTTATAACAATTTTACGTTTACGAATACTTTTACTGTTTCACTTTACTTTACTTTACTTTATGGTTGCAGGACGTTTTACAAAAGGGGGAATTGTGCCAGATTTTGAGTGATAGATTAAGCGCTTAATCAGAACTACTACTTGGAAAAGGGGCTCACCCTGGGCCTAGCTTGGATCAGTTGATGATCTCCGTGGCGGCTTGCGTCCAGTTCCTCATTCTTCTTAAGGCTCGGTTGGGGGAGCCTGGAATCGGAGCAGGTTTGCTTCGGTTCGGGAATCGAACTTTGAATCGGTTCGATTTTGAGTCGGCAGTACGGAGAAAGGCGGTAGTGTCTCGGAGTTCGGGCCTTGGCTTGACGATCCTTCGAGAACACTAACTGGCGGGATGAAGTAGTATTGACTATTCGATGCAAGTTCGCACTGGGTTCACTTCACCGGACTTTTCAGTTCAATACACTTAGTAGATTAGAGGGGATGATTCATACTAGCTAGGTTCGATCACACACGAGACGCGTCACTAGATGGAATGAGCGCTGGTGGTGGGGGCACCCCCTTATATGCCCTTCGGCCATCTTGGGCTGCGACGGGGAAGTGCCGATGGTGGCGCCCTCGTGTCTTGACTGCTAGCGGCGGACATCATTGTGTTACTGTATGGAAGTGAAGTGCATGGAATAGGATTTCTGTTAGGGTTAGTGCCTGAAGGGTGGAGTCTGATTTTTGGTTCATTACACCCCCCCTTCCTCCATAGGCCGATGCCCTCATCGGCTACACATCCTCAACGACCACTGATGGAATGGCGAGGTTGATCCCTGGGGTGAGTTTTCGTAGGGCTGTCTCGTATCGCCACCTACGGCATCCAGGACACTTGGGTGGTCGTGTGTCGATGTGCTCACTCCGTTTGCAGGGTTGTGGGTATGACGGATGATCTGTTGGAAGCTTGGAGCAGGAGGCCACCAGCCTATTCCAAAAGCTTTTGCATCCGGAGCATCGGAATTTGATCAACTCCTTGGGAACCCGATCGCACACTGGACATGGCGCTGGCTCGGGTGCTCTGGTTTCGGCTGGGGTGTCTGACCGCGCAGGGGTGATTGGTGAAAACGATGGCGACGGCCCTTCTACTTCGTTGCGTTTGGCTGCAGGTTTCTTGCCTTTTCCTTTGGGTTTTTCAGGATCCTCAGCGTCCGAGGATGAGGACGGAGAACGGGCACGTCGTTTGGGGGTGGAGGCTGATGCTTCTCCAGTCGCCGACTCCCATGCGTTTTCGAGAGAGGCGTTAGACTGATTTAAGGATTGGCTGCTCTGGATGGCCATCACCCGTTGCTCTAGTCCTCTCAACTCGCATCTCAACTCTTCGACTGGGTTTGGGGTACCGGGGGCTGCGATGTTGGCTGCGCCTGAACTAAGTGCCTGGCTGAGATTCAGAGATAGGCCCGCGATACACTTTAGCATCTCTTTTCGCTGTTCCGGCATCTGCTCGAACTCGATCAGCCACGTCTGCAGATGGGCTAGACACCTTACCGTCCGTTCTACCCACCCGGGACTCCCTACGTCTATTTCTGGCACAGGCTCAACTCTAGGTCTTGGAAACGCCATCCTGAAACAAAAGAACCAGCCGTCTTACTTCTCTACCCTGGGTCTCTCCCTTCTCTCGCTCCGTCGCTCCATCGATCCGTACGCGCTCGCGATAACCCTAATTTAACCACTGAGGTGTCTACCCGCCTATTCTTTTCTTAGCAAACGTATTAGGATGGATCGTCTGCAGTGGCCCTCGCTCGACTTCCGGATTCAGGCATCGGGATGAAAGAAGGATACAAGGTAAGTGTGTTTTTGTTTTATACATTATTATTACAATTGTTTTCAATATGACATTCCTTGAATTTACAGTATTTACCCTTTGTGCAATTAAATTTTTTTTTTTTTTTTTTTTTTTTTTAGAACATATAATTCAAACAGTGGTTTCTTTAGACGAGACTTCTCTGGACGAGACTTTTCCGGTGTGCAGCTTCCTGTAGTCGGTGGTCGTTCTTGGTCGTAGACCATACGGGGTAACAGGGATGGTAGTATCAGTCGCGGATGGTTCGCCTTTGGTATCGGCCGCGAATTGTTCGGTTCGGGTGCCGGTCTTGTGCTGCATCGGTACGTTTTCCGGATTCATGCGGTCGAGGTCCGGGATCCCACTGGTTCGGTTCAACGGTTCGGGACTGTCCTTGTTTTCGGAATCGGACCACTGGTTCAAGTTCCGAGAAGGGTTTCCTATCGATACGGTCGTAGCGGAGACCTCGCGCCTGTGCGGCTTCTCCCACGTAGTGGCCGTATTCGGAACCTCCTCGACGTCGCTCGATTTGATTCGACCACGGTGATAACAGGTCGCGTGGCTCGGGGGCACCGAGTCGTGGTCCGTTCTCCGTGACGGTTCTCCAGGTGGTTCGGCTGTTGCGGGGACCTCATCCGGACTTCTCTCGCCGAAGGTCGGTTTGATTCGGCTGCGGTGGTACGGGATGGTTCCGTTCAGCCGTACCGAGTCACCGTCCGGATTCCGATAGGGTTTTCCCGTTGTCATGACTGATGCAGGGTTCTCGCGCTGGTGCGGCTTTCCTCGCTGGTTAGCTTCATCCGGGGTCCTCTCGCTGAAGGTCGTCTTAATTCGGCCGGGGTGATACCAAGTCGCTCCGTCCGTGGGCACCGAGTCGTGGTTCGCTCTCTGAGAAGGTTCTCCGGGTGGTTCGGCTGTTGCCGGGGCCTCCTTCAGACTTCCCTCGCCGAAAGTTGGTTTGATTCGGCTGCGGTGATACGGGGTTGTCCCATTCGGGGGCACCGAGTCATGGTCCGGTTCCCGAGAAGGTTCTCCGGGTGGTTCGGCTGTTGCCGGGGCCTCCTTCAGACTTCCCTCGCCGAAAGTTGACTTGATTCGATCGCGGTGGTACGGAACGGTTCCGCTCAGCAGTACAGCGTCTCTGTTCGGATTCTGAGAGGGTTTTCCGGTTGTCATAGCTGTTGCGAGGGCCTCGCGCCCGTGCGGCTCCCCTCTCTGGTTGGCTTCAGCCGGAATCCTCTCGATTGGAGTCGGTTTAATTCGACTACGGTGGTACCGAATTGTTTCATCCAGGGGTACTGGGTCGCGGTCCGCCTTCTGGGAGAGTGGTCCGGACGGCATAGCTGTTGCGGGGGCCTCGCGCGTGTGCGGCTCCCCTCGCGGGCTGGCTTTATCCAGATTCCCCTCACAGATGACTGACTTCAGTCGGCCACGATGGTACACGGTCGGTCTTCCCGTTTCGTCTTCCACTTCATGCGGCGCGTCCGCGCAACATCGCTCTTCCCATGGTTTTTGGAAGCACGAGATGTTTTGTGAGAGACAATCTTTCTCAAATCTTTGGTCGTCGTCGGCGGTATGGTTCAGCTGAGATCGGGCCGGTTGCAAAATATCCGTGGGGTAGGGCCTACGGACCGCCGGTCTCGCTTCCTTCATCTCAACGTCGGTCGACATCTCCCCGCAGCAATCCTCGTCCCCCGGGTTATCGGACGAACAATGGTTCCGGGATGAACATTCCTCGATACGATCCCAGTCGTCTCCGGGTAGACGGTCCAGCTGCTGTGGGCGGTGTGTCTCAGTATCGTCGGGGGAAGGCGATTCATGCCAGATCTTCGTGATATGTTCCTCCAAATTTTGCAACTGGTCAGGAACTACGACTCCTAGCGCAGGTTTCTCGTCGAGATTCGGTCGGTTTTTCTTGGTTATGGGCCCTTGTGGTTCGCACCTTCGGGGTTCTGGACTCGTTGACGGTCGTCGTTTTATCGGTGTGTTTGTTGAGGTGGTTAACTGAGAAAGTTCTTTCTTTCTGGCTTCCCCTTTCAAATATTTCAGTTGCGTCAGCAACTTTTCACTTGTTACCACCGTACCTAGGACCATCCGTCCTCCTGTTTCGGTATCGGTCATGGTGACGAGTCCAGTGTCGGTTCTAACCGCAATAGGGAATTTCTTTAACAGGTCCAGTCCCATTAGGTCGAGGTGGGAGTCCGGTCGTTTGAACACATAGAATCGGTGTGATGTTCGCTGGTTTCCGATTTTCACCGGTAGTTCTTGCGTTCCGAGGAGGGGCAATCTCTGTCTGTCCGCTCCCCACAGCTCCGTAGTAGTCGGTTTCACCGGGACTCCTGGTATCGGTCGGGAGAGTGCTGAAACGGCCGCGCCGGTGTCCAAAATCACTTTTCGTTCGTACCTCCCCAATCCGACTTTCATCTGGATCATAGGTCGAGTTACGCAGTTAACGGTCGCTTGGAATGCCATTACTTCATTGTCGCGTATCTTTTCCTCTGGAGGTTCGTCAACTAGTTGTGAGGCTATGGCCGCGGCGGGTCCCGTCACGGTCCCTCGCAGATGTGAGACTGGCATCATTTTCTTCTTTCTTATACACTCGTTTTCCAGGTGCTCCCGCGCTCCGCAGAAATCGCAAAATATCGTACTCTTGATATGGTGCATGCAATTTACTGGAAAGTGCGAATAATCTCCGCAGTACAAACACGGGAATCGAGGTACTGGTGGTGTTTGTCTCCAAGTTGGGTTATTTTGTCCGGCGTATGATGGCGTGGGGACCTGCGAGTTGGTTGGCCCTCGGGGGTTTGCTTTTTGTGGACATTTTCCGGAGAAATGTCCCGCTTCCCCACAGGTGTAACATTTTAGGGCGTCTTTGTTCATGACTCCCGCGATGTCCCACCGGAGATCGTTTGTCTTTTCCCTTTGTATGGCGTCTTCTAGGTCCTCCGCTCGTTTTACTGCCTCTTCGAGGGTGTCTGGGAGACTACTTTGTAAGAAGGGACTTATCTCCTTGTTTATTCCTCGGATGAAGGCTCGTAGGGTCTTAGTCTTTACCCATTCCTTTCGTTGGGCGTCTGTGAGCGTAATTTCGTAGCGGTCCGCGGTTTTTGCAGTGATCATGAGCTTTTCTGCAAACCGTCTAATACTCTCCTCGGGTTGTCGTTTGGTTGTCCACAACCTCACCATGGCTTTCTCAGGGTCCTCATCCTCGTACCATTTGAGTATGGCGTTACGTAGGTGGTCGTATGGTTGGGCTCCCAAATCTTCCTGCAAGAACCTCTTAGCGCCTCCACGAAGTCGCGTACGCAAAAATCGGAGTCGCTGCTCTTGGTCAAGGTCATGGGTTGCCTGATCCACTTCGGCGAAGAATGAGGCGGCCGAGATTGCGTCAGGTTCGTCCGGGTTCCAAGGTTCGATCTCTAGAAATAGTGATCGCGGAAGGTCCCTCTGTTGTTGGGTCGGGGTTCCTTGAACTGGAGGTTGGGCATTTCGGAAGAACTCTCCCATGCGGTTCATGGCTTCCGTCATCGCATCTGCCAAATCCGCAGTTGTTTCCGTCGCTTTCTTCCAAGATTCCATGTCGTCGGTTGGTTTTTGTCACAATTTAAAAGAAACAAGAAAAAGAAGGCCCGGGCAGTACACAAAACTGATCACTTCACTCTCCCAAAGCACGGAATTCGGTCGTCGAGAGGGTTAAGCAAACGTTGATCCAATTTCCTACCCAAGAAACTCCTATAATCAGGTCGCTAGTGTTCAAATTCAAGAATTTTGTTCAAAAAGGTCCGGGTTTGAGTTGGTCCGAACTGAAAATCGGTTCAACTTATGCAACGAATCGAGCCATGAAGCGGTTCGGTTTGTGAAACGATTTGAACTGTGAAGCGGTTCGATTCGTGAAGCTATTCGAGCCGTGAAGCGGGTCGAATTTAAAACTGGTTCGAACAGTGAAGCGGTTCGAATTATGAAATGATTCGAACTGTGAAGCGGTTCGAATGGTATGCGGGTCGGTCTATGCACTGGTATGGTTCGAGGTCTGCCTCGGTTCGAACTGAAGGTCGGTTCGAACGAGGTACTGATGTGGTTCTAAGGGCGGATCGATTTGTGGATCGGTCCGAACAGTGCGATACTCTGGTTTTCAAAACACGTGGTGGTCTGAACGGGTATCGGTACGGTCGGAATCGGTGAGGTTCGGAGCGACAATCGTGAATGTACAGGATTGAAATGTACAAGACAAGTACGAATTGCGTACCAAAAAGATGAACTCTCTGCGCTCCTCTCACTTCCGGCTGAATCTTTTGTTTTTACAAGTGTGTGTATGAACGTGTAACATATATTATTAGTGAATTTATGCAAAATGATTAATATTTCTAAGTTAAAGTTCCAGATTTCAGTAATCCGATCACCTTTCAATTCCTAGACTGGCACTTGCTTAGATTTTTGGGTTCTGAAAAACGCGATTTCAATGATCCCACCGCCGGTCACCAAATTGTAATTTGTCTATTTTGGGGCAATTTAGATTTGAATTTATTACTTTTTGGTTAAAAGATATTATTGAAGATAGGAGGTTAAGATTAAGATACTTGGTGACCTTACCTGGAGGTTGAAGACTTCTGCAGGTACGTGGAGAATGTTACTTTATTGTTGACTCTAAATTTACTGTTAAACTCAATAAAGAAGATTCTCTAGTTAACCAGGTAAACCTTTGTTAACTCCAAAATCCTAATCCTGTTTCCTATACTATCGAAGGTACTTCGGAATTCCCAGGTATAAGACGCCCGAACTGAGGGTTCTTGGGGTCGATGCTTCTACCTACAAATGTGGAAACTCCTGAAGGGTCGCTGCCACCACCCTGGGTCGGTAAATGACCTCAGGGAAAATATTACCCAAAAGACAAAAATTGCAAGTTGCCAAGCCTAATTTAGAGAACTTGAAAGATTCGGAAAGTGTCTGAAATAAGGAACACAAGAGTTACACGTAGGGTTTTTATTAAATGAAATAATAATTGTTCTGCCGTGAAGCGGACTTGATATCGCTCTGATGGAGCTTACTTCAATAGATATATAAATGAAATTATATCACACACTTAATGATAATTCTTCAGATAGGATCTGACTTCAATTTGCAAGTTAAGATAGCTTTTCAACATAAGACTATTTGGCAATATAAAAATACAATACTTTAAGTTTTACAAATTACTTTGACTTAGACTTCTGACTTCAACTTCACATACAGAAACTGACTTAGTTTCGACTTTACTTCTCCTTAACAACAACTTTACTTCTTATAACAATTTTACGTTTACGAATACTTTTACTGTTTCACTTTACTTTACTTTACTTTATGGTTGCAGGACGTTTTACAAAAGGGGGAATTGTGCCAGATTTTGAGTGATAGATTAAGCGCTTAATCAGAACTACTACTTGGAAAAGGGGCTCACCCTGGGCCTAGCTTGGATCAGTTGATGATCTCCGTGGCGGCTTGCGTCCAGTTCCTCGTTCTTCTTAAGGCTCGGTTGGGGGAGCCTGGAATCGGAGCAGGTTTGCTTCGGTTCGGGAATCGAACTTTGAATCGGTTCGATTTTGAGTCGGCAGTACGGAGAAAGGCGGTAGTGTCTCGGAGTTCGGGCCTTGGCTTGACGATCCTTCGAGAACACTAACTGGCGGGATGAAGTAGTATTGACTATTCGATGCAAGTTCGCACTGGGTTCACTTCACCGGACTTCTCAGTTCAATACACTTAGTAGATTAGAGGGGATGATTCATACTAGCTAGGTTCGATCACACACGAGACGCGTCACTAGATGGAATGAGCGCTGGTGGTGGGGGCACCCCCTTATATGCCCTTCGGCCATCTTGGACTGCGACGGGGAAGTGCCGATGGTGGCGCCCTCGTGTCTTGACTGCTAGCGGCGGACATCATTGTGTTACTGTATGGAAGTGAAGTGCATGGAATAGGATTTCTGTTAGGGTTAGTGCCTGAAGGGTGGAGTCTGATTTTTGGTTCATTACATAGCTATGTATGTTTCGGAAGAAATGCCGATAAAAACCTGAGTTTCATTTATCATTTGTGATGTTTGCTTTGGTACCTACTCGTGATTCGCTTTTTTCGTAAGTACGTTATTTTTCTATTTTTCTACCAGGTACCTACATACCTACCATTTTTATCCTTAGGTATTATTTCGTAATTTTGCATGGTTTCTCCTAAAGATTTGATATCTTCTGCTATGAAGGACAATTTGATTTATCGAAGAAAATGTGATACTTTAGTCACTAGGCAGTAAGCTCAAGAAAAATATTTAGACGTTATTTCTTTTTTACCAAAGTTTATAATAAAATTTTTTGCATGGTTCCTTCTAATAATGTGATTATATATATTCTGCTATGAAGAACAATTTGATTTATTGAACAGAGTGTGATAGTTTAGTCACTAGGCAGTAAGCCCAGAAAGAATATCATGACGTTATTTTCTTTAATTTTTGTTTACCAAAGTTTATAATTATTTTCAATAAAAGTTTTTCATTCTAAATAATGTGTATGAACTCACTTACAAGATGACCAACCCAAATCCTTGTCGTTATCGAGTTGAAGTACTAAAAAATCCATTGAAATAAGGAAAAATGTGACGGGCGGCTATCAGCCGCCCCGCGATCGCTAGTGTGACTCAGGGGGGCGCGAGCGGATGAAGGTTAAACAATGTCGATCAACCTTAAAAAAAGTGAATTATTCTGTAAAAATGGATGAAAAATGTGAAAACATAAAAAAATTCCCGGAGGAGCACACAAAGATAAGGTGTCACTTTGATAACTGCTCAATTACCTTCAACCTCGACCGATTCAGCTCCGGATTGAACCGTTCAACTCATAATATGTTCATCTATCACGAAAAAATGCTAGAAAAGAGTGGAAACTGAGAACGAAAGAACAGGAGCAGATGTTCTTGAACCTGTTTTGCGAGAGGTGTTTGCGTGACATAGACGCGGCCAGCCACACAGACCCCAGGATTTGCGTGACATAGACGCGATCCGCGTCCAACGTGTTAATCCTTTTAATTTCAATATAATTTTTTAAATTTCACATTGTGATTGAGTTCGTCCAAACTTTACTGTTGTGGTGATTGAATCTGAATCAGTAGGTAATTTATAATTTCGTTGTTGGTGCTAATTATGCAAAAAATCTTAGAAATCACCTCGGGTGGTTGAAATTTTCATCAAATTTAGTTTCCATTACATAAATCACAGATCATATTTATTAGATATACCATTTATTTAATTACGATGCATTCTTCACATGTTTACAGGAGACCAAAATAAACGAAAATTACAAATACCTATAAGTAAAATAAAAAATACTTGGTGACCCCTACCTTAAAGTCCCACAGCTGTCTTCTCTCCTTCACAAGGTCAATAATAAGTTCGCTATAACTTGTCATTTTTGGACAGAGGATTTGTAATCGGCGGAATCTTCTGTGATCAGCTTCCAATCTCACCACACAAAACACCAGTTGAATTCCCTGCTCAAACAAGTGGTGATAACGAAGCGGTCGACGCGGCGAACATCAGAATTTTTGAAACGCGACAGTCCACTCCAAAAGTACTCAGGCGGCTGAGGCGCCGCCAATCAAATGGCCGAACGCGTCAACCGCAACCGCGTCGACCGCCCTCATGTGAACCCAGCTTAACTAACCTCCAAATTTGAGCAAAATCGGTTCATTAGAAACCGAGGTTCCAGGAAATTCACGTTTGCGCATGCGCACTCGCTCCTATTGGTCCGAAGGTGCTGAAATTGATAGGGGATCGTCTAGGACCTAACCCGCACAATCCCTGAAAATTTCATCAAAATCGGACAACAGGTTAGTATAGTTTTGCCCGGGACAAGGATTGACCACAGACAGACCGACAGACAGACAGACACGGAACCAAAATTGTTCGGGAAGCTCTAAAACGCAAAAAGCAAGTGGAAATTTTGATTTTGGAGGACATTTTTTTTTCACTTCTTTCACGAATACAAAGCTTCCCTACCTTCAGTAGTGAGGAAGCAAAAGGTATTCTCATGCTCACTGCAAACAAGGTCGCGGTTGGCGTCAAAATTGTCAGGATGATGTCTAGATTAGATTAAAAATAACAATTAACAGTTTTTTCGACCCATGCGCACACCCTATTGGGTTTTTAGTTGACTCAAGTGGGAAAACATTTGGCTGGCGGGAGAAAAGGATGGAATTTTACAGGAGAGCATTTTAAAGTTTCAAATGTTATTCCTAATTCAGGAATCCACAATAATGGATACTTAACCCTGCCATTTTTACACGAAAGTAAATTAAAATTAGAAACTCTGTTCAATTTCTCCCTTGCGAGGGAAAAACATTAAATCATGTTTAATGTTTTTCCCTCGCAAGGGAGAAATTAGATTGCCGATCACTCAGCTGATCAGTGACCACTCAGGCGCCTTCAGCATTCTCCATTGACCCTGCTTCTCAAATTTCAGCTTCCTGCGTTCAACAGGAGAGAAAATGGCCTTGGAGCTCACTCAGCTGATCAGTGACCATCTTGGTACAACTAGACCCCAAATGGAGCCGATATAACGTGGTAACTAAGAAATCGGTCCGTGGTAACTAAGAAAAAAAAACGTTGCAGATTTGCGTGTCGGAATTCACAGAATGACCCCCAGCCCTAAAACATTAAACATGTTAAAACGAAATTATAGCTCTCACTGCCCCTCAAATTACATCGTAAATTCAATGGTTTTTTTTAACTGTCGAGTTACCTGGTTACGTGCAGTCTAATTTCCATACTTTGGTTACGAGCAACTAAATTTTCAGACTGCTGACTCACCACATATGATGTAACTTGGCTGTCGTGCCCAACAAGTTAACTCGAACATTCTTTTACTCACTGCCAGATGCTTTGTGAATGGAGGGTGGTGCTAGCAAAACTCATCCATGGATTGAGAGTAGATATGGCAAAAAGTATCGACTCTGAAAAAAAATCGATTCTCGTAAGAAACTTTCGATATTTTAGAGAATTGATTCAAAAATTCGATGATTCAAAAGAATCTCTGGGTCTGGGGAAGAATGACAAATCGATTTCCGATTTTTGTAAAAATCGATTCTTTTTTCGATTGTAATTTTTTAAATTGAGAATCGAGTACTTTTTTAAGCCAGCCTAAAAAAGTTAAAAGTTAAAATACTACTTTATTTAAATTTTTTCAAAAATTTTGTTAACACTTATAGAAAAAAGATGAGCTGTATAATTACGGAAATTATAATTACGGACATTTTGGGACGACGTTGGCAGCATTGCTCTGGCTCATTACAGAAAATTTACAACTTTACCCCTCGTTCTTGTTGACTGTTTTTAAAATTTTCATGATGATGATAACTAGGCATTAAGTTACATACCTAAATAGTTCGCTATTCAAAGTGTTTTGCTTTAAATAGGTAAATATGCACGGACAAATTCTGTTCCAGTAAAATGTAAAAGTTTTCAGTTACCGACACTTTTTCGAAATGACTTGGAAATGAGAGCCAAGTGAGTAAACGACGGAGGATTCCCCCGTCTTTCGATCGACTGAAATTTCAGCGGAGATTTGGCCTATTTTCGTCAATTAACCTTCATTTGCGATTAGCACTCCTATTTCTGATTTATTTTTCGTCCCACGTTTTTTTCGTCTTTACAAGGGGCGAAAAGTTGGCCCTACAATGGTCTGCGTGGCCTCATTCAATCCAAAAATTGCATTTCTATTTTAAATTGATGGAAAATCAATAACCTTTCATCGAAAGTTTTCGAACTACCTATGCCGTTCACATTTTCTTTATTTTTGTTTTCGTTTTTCGAACCATACCTACTTACGTCGTGATGACTGCAGGATTGAATTCCGTCTGAGGTTGATTGAAGAACGAGCAAAGAAGGATTTGGACAGAGTGCTCGACTTGATGAAACAGACTTTCGCCGAGTATCAGAGCCACGTTGATGAACAATTGATCAAAGAGCTGGGAGCGATAGATGACTGCATGTACGTCTTCAAACGAGCTATTGAAGATGGCTCCCCTATTCAACCACTTTTGGTTCTCGACGACAACAGGTAAGTTTGTCAAAAGAGGCTCTAAAACCCCTAATGACCGAAATATGACGATGATTACAAAGCAAGGTAACATCAAGAATGCCAAAACAGTGGATTTTTAAATACCTGAAAACTTACTTTTTATTTTTTGACAATAATTTCAAAACAATGATCATCTCATACTACAATTTTACGCTCTTCTTATAAATTTCTGGGAGTCACTATGGACTCTGCACTGTTACAAGAATATCATATAGCCAACTTGAATACTTGAAGCTAAAGGGGCCCTCAAGTTCGATTGCCTTTTAGGAGATGGCGCTAGCGTCGCATTCAAAAGTTTTCCCAAAGTTTCTCATACTCCACGAAAGATTTTTTTCAATGGGGTATTTCAGTCAATTTTTTTTTTATTTTTTTTTCCAAAAGAATAAGGCTCAGGAATAACGGTAATCGGGTCTGTTCGTCGAAAAAATGTTTTTAAAAAATCAGAGAAGCTAAGGAAAGTTGAAGATTTGAATGGTGTGACGTAGCTAGCCAATCGTGACGTAGCTAGCCAACTGTCTTTGAAAAAGTATCCATGCACAGAAACCCCTCTTGGATACTACAAAATTCTACTCACACACGCGCGCGGGGCAGTCCGCGGCGTAATCCTTGCCTAGTGTGTGTGCATTTATAGCGGCCCGCCTTTTTCAAACGTGTGATCTCTTTAATTAATTTTTCTACCACATGTTATAGTATCATTGGGCTTGAAGTTGTAGTATATAATATATACTACATATTATGTTTTCAAGGGTGCTGAATCCAAATTTGAGGTCAAAAACCTGAATTTCCGACCCACCGAAATACCCCATTATAATACGGGGATGAATCCAGAGTAAGTAAATCCCGGTTTCCACCATTGAATTTTTACCATACTATTATTATTTTTATCTATTTATATCATGGAATCGCAGAATTCAGGCTATTAAAGGTGTTGCGTTAAAAATGAGAATTTTGGAGAACTTATTTTTCAGCCTTGAAAAGTGAAAACAAAGCTTCCGCTACCTACCTTGGTAGACAAAATGATCTTATCTGATGGATGTTAGTCGAAACTGACTGCTGAGCCACTGACTTCAACGAACTTTTATTTGTTTCATATACGATAACATCGGCTCATTGCCGTCTCAATAAACTATAATGGGAGTCAAAACTGACGTTTTTAGCAATGGGAGTCATAGGAAATGTCGAAAAATCTGACGTGAGTCATCGATAATGCCTTCAAATCAAGTTTATGACGGTACAGACATATCCTTTCAAATAATGGTGCTGAAGGGTTTCTCAAAGAATCGTGCGTTATTATTTGTTTGTTCTTTCCGGATGGTGCGTTCAAACTGGTATGATGAAATTATTGTAGGTATCCTTAATTCGTATTCTATGAATGATAACATAAATTTGCTTGCCCACTTAAAAATTTCATTTTTACTGATCAAGTGTTTTTGATTGAGTATATGAGTTGTCTAAATCCTCCATTCTTCTGTATCTATCATAATAAATGAACAGAAAACATTATCCCCACGCTGATGCCTAGGGGTATAACGAAAAGCTTTTGATGGGGCTCAAAATATTTCCAGAGAGCATGGTCCTCCATGTATGAATGAAAGAGGTGAGAAACTTTGACTAGAGCTGAGGTGACTCATATTTGCTCAAAACCCTTTTCCTACCGACAGCAGGGCCAGGGACTATTTCACGTTCTCCCGAGACCTTCCGAGGTCTCCTCACCCAGGCCTCTGTGGCCTTCCTTACTGCCTCATTAATTTTACTAATGTCGATGAGGCAGTAACTAAATTTTGAATTCTGATTAGCGGATTATGATTGTATGGCCCTCTTTTAAGTCCTTATTTATGGGGTTTCCCGAAATTTTGCCTAGAACCCGTTAATTTTGATTAATTTGTTAATTGGGTACTCAAAATTAATGAAAAAAATTCCAAACAAAAATTATCTTTCAAAACCTGCAGAATGGCCTTCGCAGATTTCAAACTAAGTTTCCAGTAATGAGAAAATGGCAATTCAAAATGTGATCTTTTCAAGACGCTACTTGGCTGCGGATTTGGGAACTAAAACCGGGACACTGCTATCGGGGATGGAGGTGCGCACACTGCTGTCAGGGTGGAGCGAGAAGCGAGAAAAACTGAAATATTGCCGCCGGAATCATCAAAATCGAACAATAATTGCCAGAGAAAAATGGGAAAAACTCCTGAACACACAGTTTTTCCCATGTTTTCCCCATATTTCTCCGGCAATTATTATTCAATTTTGATGATTCCAGCGGCAATCTTTCGGTTTTTCAATCCCAAGGCCCGTGCACTAATGAATTTCTAAAATCCTTGAACAATTCAAGTTTAGCTACATTTTATGGGAAAAACATAAAAGAATTAACGGTTTTTCCCATTTTTCTCTGGTAATGGGGTATTTCAGTCAATTTATTTAATTTTTTTTTTTTTTCAAAAGAGTATGGCTCAGGAATAACGGTAATCGGGTCTGTTCGTCGAGAAAATGTTTTTAAAAAATCAGAAAAGCTAAGGAAAGTTGAAGATTTGAATGGTGTGACGTAGCTAGCCAATCGTGACATAGCTAGCCAACTGTCTTTGAAAAAAGTATCCATGCACAGAAACCCTTGGAGGACCTCTTGGATACTACAAAATACTACTCACACACGCGTGCGGCGTAGTCCGCGGCGTAGTCCTTGCCTAGTGTGTGTGCATTTATAGCGGCCCGCCTTTTTCAAACGTGTGATCTCTTTAATTAATTGTTCTACCACATGTTATTGTATCATTGGGCTTAAAGTTGTAGTATTTAGGTTTTCAAGGTTGCTGAATCCAAATTTGAGGTCAAAAACCTGAATTTCCGACCCACCGAAATACCCCATTATTGTTTGATTTTGATGATTCCAGCGGCAATATTTCAGTTTTTCAATTCCCTAGGGCCGCCACTTATGAAGTTCTAAAATCCTTTAAAATTTCAAATGTAGGTGCAACTTTTCAAGTTTTTGCCCCTTCCATTCCGCGAAATACTGACCCCGAACGAGGAAAGAATGGCGACCACCTGAGACCCCCGATGTGTTTAGTAGTATATGGTTGGCGGTGGGTGAGGGGGGTGGGGTTACGGAAAATTACTTACTTACTCCTCGGCGCTACAGCCCATGTAGGGCCCTGGCCTCCTCAATGACATTCTTCCAATCAGCTCGATCTTGAGCTCTCAACCTCCATCTTCCAGCCCTGACTCCTCTCAGGTCCTCTTCCACATCGTCCAGCCACCTCTTCCGAGGTCTTCCTCGCAGTCGGCGGCCTCCTGGCTTTCCCTGGTATATCTTTTTCACAGCTCGGTCTTCCCCCATTCTCTCCACATGGCCGATCCATCTGAGGCGGCTGGCTTTTATTTCAGCAACAATGTCAGGGTGCCCATACAGTCCTTGTAATTCAAGGTTTGCGCGGATTACCCAACGTCCATTGATGCAGTTGGCGCCAAAAACTTTGCGGAGGATTTTCCTCTCAAACCGCCAAAGGAATTCCTCATCAGCACATGTCAGCGTCCAGGTTTTGGAGCCGTAAAGCACTACAGGCCTTACCATCGTACGGTGCACTCTCAGCTTGATGTTCCTGCTGAGTGATCGAGCTCGAAACACTCTGCTCAAGGCATAGTAACATTTGTTACCAGCTGCTACTCGGGTCCTTATCTCTGCTTTCATGCTGTTGTCTTCAGTTAATAAGGTTCCCAGGTATTTAAAGTTTGGAGTGCGGCTGTACGTGTTACCATTACGGAAAAATTATAATTGTGTAATAATTTGTCGAGGGTTTGTTGACGAAAATTGCTCAAGTTCGACTATTTCAGTCGCCAGGGTAAATGGGGTTTAATAGCAATGAATTCAACTGTGGTTTTCAGTTTTGCTTTTTGTTTTTGCGGTATTGCATTAGGTAGGATAGGAGTTGAAGCAATCCCTTTTTGTGGTCCAACATCTATGAATTAAAAATCAAATTGTACACAAGCAATTCTGTTCCGTCACCTCAGGCTCGGCCTGCAGTCGGTCTTATTATTCATAATGTATTCTTTCTGACTATATAATAACTTTGTTTCGTCTTGAATAAATTTCTTCTCTTCTTCAAACTATTCTGTTAACAATCTATTGCTATTATCTGATTCTATGATAGATTCTACGTCGACAGAAAGATTCTTTTGTTCCCTGACCCACCTCCTCCACCACCTCTGCCATTAGAAGAGGGCCGCAACCCTTTCTCATTCACTGTGGAACAGCTGATGACTCTGGTGAACAAGTTCACACAAATGGCACCCATGGGAATCATTGAGACGCCGATGATTCAAGTCCTGCGTGAAATGGCCATTGCAGGTTTCGAATCGGGCAAGCCAACTTTGCCAGCAGCTTGGGCCAAACTAGATTCCTTCGACTACAAAGAGATGTTCATAGAGTCCTTTGGAGACCAGACTTGCCTAGACTGGAGGAATTTCCTGATTAACATAGCTGATCTACCGTATCCTTCGATAGAGCAACTGCAAGCGCTCAAGGCTGAATACGCGGAGAGAGATTTGAAAAAAGAAGTTATTGTCACTCGAAAAGACTATGACGATGTCACGCTTTGGTTCGACAATGAGTTTGGAGACACGATTGAAGCTGATTTGAAATTATCGTTAGCGAAACCGCTTATATTCAACATGTTCAAAATTTCTAACGACGAAATGAACTACTTCGATATGTTGATGGGTTATTGCAGAGCCGAAGATCCTGAAGACGGCCTAGGCATGGCGCTAGATTTACTCTTGGATTCTGGCTTCATCCTTCAGCCTGAAAACTGCATGAGAGAAGACGAATTCGACAAGATCCATCCAAGAAAAATAATCGACTTTATATTGGTGAATTTCTTCACGGATCTCCTCAATTTGACTGAGACGGTGGAACTGAAGTATTTACCGAGGTTGACAAACCAAGAAGTGTTTGCCTCGAAAGAAAATGAATTTGAAATTTCCGAGGACATTCTGAGGCGGAATAAAGGAGTGAGGAAAGACTATGGGGATCTCTCAAGCACCGATAGTGAAACGAATCGTCCCAAACCCGAACGAGTTTTATACTTGGATGATGATGATGAGATGCCAGCGAAATACACGTGCGAAAAATGGCAAATGTGTGTTCCTTATGAAATTTCTTTAGCGTTGATTATGAACGCTTTGAATTATTATGCGTTGTCGCCTATACATCAGCATAGAATTCTGAATATTGAGCAGAGACTGAAGGATCTGTACACGGAGAGAGGGACCGGGACACATATACGTGCTTACCGATTAACTACTAGCGATTTGTTCAAAGAGCTATACGCAACGACAAATATTTTCAAGAAGACGAACATTATACAGACGGTGGAAAAAATTGTTGAAAGAAAAAAAGACAGTTCTAAGCCAGTGTAGGATTAGCATTCAAGTATTACGTGGCAAGTGGATATTCGGTAGTTAGTGCTATCCTAGCAAAAGGCGACTTTGTACATTTCTTTCTTCATAATAACAATCATTAACAGGCAATATAGTTTGAAAATAAAATAAATTTTCAAACTAAAAGTTTTATTTTACAGTATTTAACTTCCTAAAATCTGTCTCATGTTATGGATACTTTCAGTGTTGTTGTTGAAAAATGTTGAAACTAAGTAATCGAAGTTTCACTTTGCATTGCTGGTACTCTTTTCGTAGAAAATTTTGAAAATTCGATACAATTTTAATTTCATTCTGATATCTATTTTAATATTAGGCATTCTAATGTAAGTTTTGGGTGATAATGGTTTTTAAGTTGAAAACCTGGGAAAATTTGGAAATTTAAAGATTTATACCAGTTCAACATGATGTTGATGTAATTCCTACACCCCTCTAAAATGTACCTAAATTGCAAAATTTTCAAGGTGGCAGTATTTTTGGGATATTTGGACCTTAAAGGTCGATCCACACATTTCAGTTACGTGACGGCACAGTGGCCTTCCGTGTTCAGTGGCATCCGTGATGAATTTTTCACTGTCATCCACACACTACCGTACCTTTCCGTGCCAGTATTCTTCCGTGATCAGAGGTGTCTGCGCGATTGGCCTTTTCAGTTTGGATGTGGCCTGGTGAATGTGCTCGTCGTACACAATGAATTTTGGTACCGAAGATCTTGCTATGATAGCATTGCTTTTGGACGAGGAGGAAGAGAAGAAAAGAAGACACTGGGTGCATCCCATATGGATGCCTCGCGAAACAGAAGGATGCTACATTAAATTCTTTTACTCGGTTTGCAACCAAGTTTGCGGAAACATTGTTTTTTTCATTCATTTTGGTTTATTATTTTCAATAATGAACCTTTGGAATCGACCAAGGAAAAAAAATTTTTAACACCCCCTCAAAATTTGATGTTTTACGTTTCAAGGTACGTAGAATACGAAAATCGAATAAAAAAATTTCCGTCCGTCCGCCGTACGCGGCACTTTTCTTAGCAGCACTGGACCGTTTTGGTTCAAATTTGGTATATGGGCTCCATTTGGGGTCTAAATGTGCAGCGAAGCTTTTGGTTGATGTAGGTCACTTCTAAGGGGTGAAAATTAAGGGTTGAAATTGTCAAGAGTGCCCTAGTTTGAAAACTATCGAAATAAAGGTATCGTTTTTTCACCAATTTTAAATAGTATTGAATTTTTTAAATTTTTTGAGACGACCCGGAGCTCTGTAGGACAAACCGTTCGGTCCCTACGAGTACTTGAAGGTTTTCCTTCGATAAAACAGAATCATGAGTGTGAATCGCAAAAGAGGTCTAATCTCCATTCCATCTCCATTTCACGTCAGTGAAAAACTGAAAAATATCGGCGACGACGTATCTTTGGTTTACATCACGGATGCCGGAAGGTCACTGTGAACGCCGGAGCCTCACTGCGTCGGACATGTCTGAACACGCGTCCGTCTTTCCCCCTTTGTTCACTTAGACTTTCATCTCCCGATATTTTTTTTTCACTGAAGGTCACTGTACAGTACTGCACGTCACGTCACGTAACTGAAATGTGTGGATCGACCTTAAGAATGTTGGAAATAAAGGCCTTCTGAAAAAATCGATTTTTGGCTTTCAAGGCGTTGGGGGTTAATGAAGAGTAGCGACAACAGGTTTTGACGGGGTAACTCCTATAATGAATGAAAAAATCAGACACAGAACTCGACAACAACAAGCGAATCGATTACACAATCGATTGTCGGTAAAATGTAGCAGATGAATGTTTTTACTTTATTACATTGCTGACAGAGCGCTCTTCAGCCTTAAGACTGAGTTGAGGTAGTGAACTAGGGAGGTGGTGGGAGGATCTACTTGTACGCTGAACCATGGAAGAAGTATTAGGAAGTGTCACTCAAGGTTAAAAAGTGTGCTGGAAAAAATCCCCCTCTACTGCTGCGATCTGGCGAAGCGTAAGAGAAGCTTTCAGCTAGTAGTAGAGGACGCCGATAGATAGAGTTGTAGATGCACTCATGACCGAAAATTCAAATAAATGCGGACAACGGCTCGACTTTCCAAAAATTCTAGAAGGGCATGGATTTGAACCCAAGACCCAGCATTGCCAAACTGCCCTCTCTGGCTAAGTTACAGCGCTTTAGCTCGCTCGGACATCCTCACTTGCGTGACATCTGGCCCAACAACAATGATGTTCAGAAAAAAGAGTTATATCAACTGAGTATATATCACGTCAAATTCTCAATTAATCTTGATGTACGAGTAGATAAATTTATATTCGGTTCTTACGAAAAACATTGTATTACCTTTAACTGGCCACAATATAGTTAAGCTTTTTTTTTTTTTTTTAAATTCGCTCGTTGGGAAATGCAAAGTACCAAACTGGAACTACTCGTATTTCTGACTACAGGTAGGTAGTCACCTACTTTGTTGAAAATGTCGGTTTTTTTTTCATGAAAAAAATGACCAATTTGGGTAGGTGTGGGTAGGTTCTATAATTGACTGTATTATTATTACGTATTGATTATTGACTAAGAAGCTAAAATTATTGTTCGTTACTATTAATTACAAAATCGGAAGAAGGGGGAAGGTATGAACACAGAGGAAAAACATTGTGGCAAATAATAATAGTTAATTAAGTTTTAATCGCTTCTTCAAAGTTTTTTTTTTTCTCAGTTTGGATTGGCCACAGCAGTGCTGTGACAACATTGTTCATAATTCGAAAGGCCCAAAATATTCTACATTTAATATATAAATACACAAACTTCTTTTCCTATTCCATTGAGCACAATGAAAAATTTATGTTCTTATTCAATATTGATTCAAGGCTGAGATGATTCGCAAGAAGGTAAGGACGGTATAGAAATGGCATCTTTTGGTCACTTTCGCATTTGCGTTCTACTCTCCCAATTCACACACTCTTGCGATTGGCCACCTAAGCTGATAGTTCATTTACGCTTCCAGAGGTGGCGCCACAGCAGTAAGCGTCACAGATTCCCCTATGGAGTGATTCTTCCTAATATTCTTCCATGGCTGAACGTCGAGTGTATCAATTTCTAACCAGCTTTCTTAAGCTGGCCATTCACTAGTGCTCCAAATGGCGTGGCACATCACACACCGAGCCCAATGGCGCAGGGAGAAATTGTCGGAGATTTGGTAAGCTATGACCGCCAAAGTGTTGTGTATGTGTTACTGCAGATTGTACGTACAAACTTGTCATAGTAAAAAAAGTAGCCACACTGGTGGACCCCCATGCTCCAAATGACGTGGCACGTCATGCACAAAGCCAAATGGCGCACAGAGAAATTGTCGGAGATTTGCTAGAGAATTGTTGAAATAATCAACAGTTTTTACATCAATGAGGAATTTCACCAAATTCTGTTTGCATTTTTCCTGAATAGTTAATGATGTGGGATAGATGAAAATCGGGCTGATTTCTGAAAATAAGTCTCCTGTTATTTTTGGGAGACAATCAAAATGTTTGATTTCAAAACTAACCGGGAAAACGGACGTGAAGCGGGAACGCTCGCTGATTGGGCTGTTCGGATCGCCGTCTCCTCCCAGTGTTGCCCACTGGGACGACGAAATCGTGTTTTCTAAGAGAAAAGTTATCAAACAAAAACAGGGGAAACCTAATTTTCCCTATCTTGCTTTTTCTAATTTTTTCTTCAGTTTTTCGATTTCGAACTTTACTGTTTCGTGAAATTTTGCATCTGGGGACTATAGATTTCTCGATCTCAGCGCTTCAAGCGGCCATAAATGAACTATTTCAGGATGACGTCATTTTCCCGGTTTTTTTAAACATTCGTATTTTCTACACTGTTTTGTTTATTCGTAAATTAGGAAGTTCGGGCTGAAAGTTTGTCATAGGGGGTTTTTCGAGGTGCTGAATCCGATTTTGGGGTCAAAAATAGGAAGTTCCGACATGGTGAAATTCCTCATTAATTACGTACATCCTTTTGTTCTAAATATCGATGTTGAACAGCCCACCCAATTTGGAGGACGTTTTGAAACCTAGTGTACAAATACAACGCTTTCATCGATAGCGAGGAGGCAAAGACGAATTAATTCAGGAATTGTGGAGGAAAATGATTTACTCAAGATTCAGATAATAATATGCGGTTTATTTGGTATAAATATTATATTATAAATTTAAGAAAGAAATCGTACAAATTACAACATGCACACAAATACACAAAATCAACTAAGTGTACGCTCAAACAGGTTCAGTCGATTAAAAGAGTAGGTAGATTACAAACAAATTAATGACATTTTACAGTAAACTTTTCATAGTCTTTCAGTTTTTTTTCACAAAAGCCTGAATAGAAATGTGAATCCATTCAGGTATTAAAAACACAATGAAAATAAATGGCGACAAAATATAAAACTTGGCGAATTAGAAATTAAACTAAAAACGAGAGTTCGTTCATTTTGGTAAAATATATCACTAGACAATCGATGAAGTTTACCAAAGGCAATCTCAAATTCAAAATTAATTGAATAGTGCGGCAAAAGTGGAGATTTAGTGGCGTTATTGCACCAACACAAAGTCTTAAAAGTGAAAGACAACGAACAAAACTGGATTAATGATAATTTCGAAAATCGATTTCTTCTAATTTCACCGAAGCTACTATTTTTGAGCGCTCTTGAAACGTTTAATGTAAGAATAAAAATATTTTGTCATAGTTTTTAGTATTTTGCCACTCGAGTATTGTCCACAGGTGTGTTTAGTTGGTAACTTGGGAGGTAAAATTTAGGTGATGGCACTAAGGAATAGCGTAGGGAGAGAGAGGTAGTTAATAAATACGTAGAGATACGAAAAGGCGAAGAGAGCTGGTGGAGACCTTGAAATTAACAGCACAAGTTATTTTTTTTGCCGATTTGATTTAACCTTTTCCTGAAACAGTTAAAACTATAGCAAAAGAGGATGTATTTACTAGCTCAAGTTCTAATTTTGTTGTTAGGCGAAGGAGTAGAGCAGTAATTGAAAGTGAATCAAATTCACTTCATTAGCCGTTGCTACTAAGAATGTTGAACGGAATCGAGCGAGTGTTTCTATTAAAAAAAGGAGCTCATCGTACGAAGAAGGTTTTCAGTGAAGGAAACAGCGTCAAAGTCAGGCATTAATTTGTTATTAAAAACGTACCACGAGGGCACAGACGATCGAAAGTCACCTCCGACGTGCTTGAAATGATCGATAGAACGATTGAAATTGAGCCCGGTATTGAAGGAACGAGGTAGAATCTACTGCGTGGAATTTAGATTTGGGTGTTTCCTCAATAAACCCTGTCGCGAACGGGAGCTGGAAATACCTAAGATGTTGATTTAGCGATTTTTAATAATACTTACTTTCATATTCAAAACTCATGATGTAATTTAACCAAAATTATCATACATTTATTTAAGCATGATTACGCTACATTATTTGTATTGATAATAAAAGGTAATTGTTCATACAAAGATTCACGGAAGTATATTTCTGATTGTAGGAACCATTCAGTTGAGGGCCTTGAATGAACTATTTCTCAATTAAAGCTAAATTGTTACAATCAAAATATTTGATAATTTTGAAAAAAAAAAACTGAATTGTATCGGGAAGAGGTTTAATTATTTTGAGAAAAGGATGAATTATTTCGGCAAAAGGCCTACTTCGAAAGAAGTTGCTGGCCATATGGCTTCACCTTCCCGTCTTGGAGTTTTTTTTTTCTTCTTGTCTGGAAAATCGTCGGCCGTATGTTTTTTCGGGATGGATGCTGTTATGCTGAGACATCTTGTCTCAGAAATCCGTGACTTGGGTGTCACGTTCGACACCAAACTTATACTTGCAACCCGCATTTCCAAGCAATATTCAAGTCTATGGGGACATGGTGATCCGAAATGTAATTTGAATGTTTATTTATTACTGATTTGTGATTAACTGTAATTAGACCTCAACCTGGTGTTTTGTCACCAAATTTACGCTATTATTATTAGGAAGGTACCTATTAACAAAAAGTATGAAGAGAGGCTTGCTATGAAGACTAGTTTGAAGATGAAGAGGGTGGTGACTGTTTGAACGAGCCATCACTGGAGATGAGTCTTGGTTCTAGAATTACATGTTGAACCGAAATCCCAAAGCAGAGAGTGGAAGACAGCTGGGGGACCAAAGACAAAATATCAATGAAATCCCAGTCATTAATCGAGATAATGCTGTTTTAGCGATGTCCATCAGCAATTCGTACCACCACGGAGACAGTTAATGGGCACTTTTACCTCAAAGCTCGAGTTCGTTTGGATTCGGGGTGCAGTGGATTCTCCATTAAGACAAAGCTCTAGCTCATACTTCTATCTTTGTACTTGAGTTTTTGGCTGCAAATTCAATTACGGTGACCGAACACCCCTCCTATACATCGGATTTGGCACCGTGTGATTTCTTTTTATTCTCAAAAACAAAATTGGTGGTTCGGAGAGGCATTTGGAGGGCACAAAAACAGCAACGACGAGTCAGCTGAGAAGCCTTGGACCTGAGGATTTTGAAGGGCCCTTCAAACCGTGGTAATGGGCCGTATTGTCGACCTGACACGTTTAAATCCCCAATGGGGAATTTCCCTCAATTTTAGATTCTGGAATTTCAAATCAAATCCTATAATAGGGCCCTAGAATAACGTTAAACACCAGGAATACCCAAGGGGGGGAAAAATACCGTAGAAGAAAGTGCTTAAACAAGTGAAGCCTCTGTCAAAAACACCGCGAAAATCGAGGAAAACTGATCACGCGAAAACTGAGGTTCCTCCCACAAAATGATAAACTGACCAGATTCACACTGCTCTGCGCTCTCAAAGCTCTAAATTTTTTGGATGTTTTTTTCGACCACACTATGGTTTTCTTCCTTATCAGAGAACCCTCTTTCAAAAAAAAAAATAAGTAAGCAAGTGTGCCTTTACGATAGCTCAAAAACGTCTGCCAAGTTGGGTGGGCAGTATAGCTTCCTCACTCATTGTAACATGGACGTATAGAATCAGTTGGCGAAAAACAGGAGAGGAAATGGCCTTGGAGCTCACTCAGCTGATCAGTGACCACTCAGGCACCTTCAGCATTCTCCATTGACCCTGCCTCTCAAATTTCAGCTTCCTGCGTTCAACAGGAGAGAAAATGGCCTTGGAGCTCACTCAGCTGATCCGAAGGTGCTGAAATTTATAGGGGACCGTCTAGGACCTAACCCGCACAATCCCTGAAAATTTCATCAAAATCGGACCACAGGTTAGCATAGTTTTGCCCGGGACAAGGATTGACCACAGACAGACAGACAGACCGACAGACAGACAGACACGGAACCAAAATTGTTCGGGAAGCTCTAAAACGCAAAAAGCAAGTGGAAATTTTGATTTTGGAGGACATTTTTTTTTCACTTCTTTCACGAATACAAAGCTTCCCTACCTTCGGTAGTGAGGAAGCAAAAATATTAGTTAGATGATCAACAATTCATTATGATAAAATTCGAAATACTTGGAGTGTGTTATCAATTACGAGTTAAACCATTTATCAAAAATCAATAGATTGCAGTAAAAATTAACGTCCCAATTTGTATCCCAGATGAAAGTTTTGGTGCGATCTAGAGGTGTGTCGGTACAGCTGTACCGGGACTGTGGAACCGAGTATCAGGTTGGAATGGTTCCACGCAGTGACAAAAACTCGACCCTTACCGGTCCAGTTCCACGGACTGATAAGATATCTTGAAATGGCTCTGGACCGGGAAGAGAATCTTTTCCATCGGTCCAGTTCCATCCTCACCAATCACAATGATCTGATCAATCATCTCATCAATCTGATCATTCTGATTGGTGAGAATGGAACTGGACCAGTAAGGATGGAACCGGACCGATAAGATATCATAGAGAATGGTTCAATGGCTCTGGACCGGTAAGCATGGATCTTGTTCTCAGTTCCGTTCCATGTTGTGCCTGGAAGCGCCCTTACTACTTCCATGGACTGAGAATGGTTCATGGAATGGCTCTTGAGCGGGAAGTTATCTTCTGGACTGGTTAGCATGGAAGTTGTCTCCAGTATTATTAATTTATTATTGTCATGTTAAGTTCTTAAACTGCAACGTCATTATTCTTTCCTTGAATTGTTTGGTAACTATTATTTATAATAAATTGCCTCTTTTGTAACACTTGTTCAAATTCCTTCCTTTTAGCGAATTGTCAAGGAAAATGATGCTATAGTATTGCAAGTTGAGATCATAAGCATGGAAGAAGGACGATAGGGATTTGACTGTCTGCTTCATCCATGCCGTGTGATTGGGATTTGATTGCCTGTACCGGTAATGGAACTGTACCGGTAATTTGGAACGGTTACATCTTTGTCACCGTAACCGTTGGAACCGTTCCAGGGAAATACCTGGACCAACACACCCCTAGTTGCTGGCCATATGGCTTCACCTTCCCGTCTTGGAGTTTTTTTTCTTCTTGTCTGGAAAATCGTCGGCCATATGTTTTTTTGGGATGGATGCTGTTATGCTGAGACATCTTGTCTCAGAAATCCGTGACTTGGGTGTCACGTTCGACACCAAACTTATACTTGCAACCCGCATTTCCAAGCAATATTCAAGTCTATGGTGACATGGTGATCCGAAATGTAATTTGAATGTTTATTTATTACTGATTTGTGATTAACTGTAATTAGACCTCAACCTGGTGTTTTGTCACCAAATTTACGCTATTATTATTAGGAAGGTACCTATTAATAAAAAGTATGAAGAGAGGCTTGCTATGAAGACTAGTTTGAAGATGAAGAGGGTGGTGACTGTTTGAACGAGCCATCACTGGAGATGAGTCTTGGTTCTAGAATTACATGTTGAACCGAAATCCCAAAGCAGAGAGTGGAAGACAGCTGGGGGACCAAAGACAAAATATCAATGAAATCCCAGTCATTAATCGAGACAATGCTGTTTCAGCGATGTCCATCAGCAATTCGTACCACCACGGAGACAGTTAATGGGCACTTTTACCTCAAAGCTCGAGTTCGTTTGGATTCGGGGTGCAGTGGATTCTCCATCAAGACAAAAGCTCCAGCTCATACTTCTATCTTTGTACTTGAGTTTTTGGCTGCAAATTCGATTACGGTGACCGAACACCATTCCTCTACATCGGATTTGGCACCGTGTGATTTCTTTTTATTCTCAAAAACGAAATTGGTGGTTCGGAGAAGCATTTGGAGGGCTTTGAGGCCAAAAACAGCAACGACGAGTCAGCTGAGAAGCCTTGGACCTGAGGATTTTGAAGGGCCCTTCAAACCGTGGTAATGGGCCGTGACACGTTTAAATCCCCAATGGGGAATTTCCCTCAATTTTAGATTCTGGAATTTCAAGACAAATCCTATAATAGGGCCCTAGAATAACGTTAAACACCAGGAATACCCAAGGGGGAAAAAAATACCGTAGAAGAAAATGCTTAAACAAGTGAAGCCTCTGTCAAAAACACCGCGAAAATCGAGGAAAACTGATCACGCGAAAACTGAGGTTCCTCCCACAAAATGATAAACTGACCAGATTCACACTGCTCTGCGCTCTCAAAGCTCTAAATTTTTTGGATGTTTTTTTCGACCACACTATGGTTTTCTTCCTTATCAGAGAACCCTCTTTCAAAAAAAAATAAGTAAGCAAGTGTGCCTTTACGATAGCTCAAAAAATATTAGTTAGATGATTAACAATTCATTATGATAAAATTCGAAATACTTGGAGTGTGTTATCAATTACGAGTTAAACCATTTATCAAAAATCAATAGATTGCAGTAAAAATTAACGTCCCAATTTGTATCCCAGATGAAAGTTTTGGTGCGATCGTAACCTACAGCTGTTCCACTACTCTCCAACACCTACCTAAATTCGAAAAAAACGCCAATTTGCACAAAACTATTACTGGTTTTATTAAAATAGCACATTAAACCTGACCGTTTCACATAAAATAGGATCGCGGGGTTTTTTTTACGTCTTTACAGAGAGCACTATGAGCAAGTCAAATAAAAAAGGCAACTATTATTCGCTCTTAGCGCTAAGCGAAAAAATAAACTAACCACTCAACTGAGAAACAATCTTCTACTTCTTTCTATATTGTATGATGATTATCAAGTCATAAAGAGCACTAGTATAATAATATTGTGACAATTTATTAGATTTTGAGATTGATTTTAACAGTATCGAAACGGTTACAACCTACTTCAATAGGTAAAGTCTTTAATATAAAAATACGCCAAGAGAGACATTCTGAAGTGTAAAAAATCTCTCGGGACTCGGTTTAATAATAGCTAGATTGGAAATGGTTACCTTTTTTTTCAACGTCTTCAAATACAAAAAAGTTACGAATTACAATCACATTGAAAGGCCTTATAGTGGTTTTAACTAACACAAGAAAAAGTGCAGGCTCAAAGTTTATAACACTATTTTTGATGAAGAGGACTAAACACTTCGTAATAATACTATATTGAGTTTGGAAGAATGGTGGTCTCTTGAAACCAGTTTGCAATATTCCAGGAATCGATTCTACAACTGATTTGCAACAACTTTTCTCTCTTTTTTACTACCTACTCCGCTAAAATGCCACTTTTGGTTTATTATTTTCAATAATGAACCTTTGGACTCGACCAAGAAAAACAATTTTTTAACACCCCCTCAAAATTTGATGGTTCAAGTTTCAAGGTACGTAGAATCCAAAAATCGAATAAAAATTTGGCCGTCCGTCCGCCGTACGCGGCACTTTTGCCACTTAGCATTGACCGATTTTGATGAAATTTGGTATGTAGGCTTCATTTGGGGTCTAGTTGTCACTTCTAAGGGTTCCATAATGAATTTTGAAATCGCCCTAACTCAAAAAATTTTGATACAAAGGTTTTGTTTTTCCTTCAATTTAGGTTCTATAGAATATTTTGAGACCACGCGGAGCTCTGTAGGACAAACCGTTCGCTCCCTACGAGAATTTAAGGGTTGGACGTACGATAAATCAGCAACACGAGTGTGAATCGCAAAAGAGGCTTAATCTCCGTTCAAATTTTAGCTGACCGAAAAGCGATGGATGTTTTTCATCATGTTCGATGGTTGGTGGCTTTTGAGACGAGTGATCTATATAGAAAAATAATAAACCATTGTGTAATAATTTGCAGCGTTTTTTCACTTTGAATCTTGTTTCGTGTTTTTGACCTTGCGACACTGAAATGGTCAAAATTCCCTCATTTTCCAATAGAATTCAAATTTGATTTTACCCTAGGATAGAGCGTTAAATTTGCCAAATGATGAGCTCTTGACAAGTTCAGGAAAACTGTACATAGGGATGGTTCAACCACAAACTTGAAAATTTGTCAATTTCCGTTTTTTTTTCCAAACATTTTGGTGAATTTTTTCCCCGTTTTTCCATGCTCTATTTCATCAACTTTTCAATGGTAAATCATTTTTTAGGTTTACTATAAAATTTAAGGGGGAAAATGCGGAAAGACGTGTTATTTCACAATTGAGGAAATTTTCCCCTTACTCAAAGTGAAAAAAGACGAAATTTTTAGAGGAGCAAAGAAAAGTGCTAGTAGGGAAAAGTTGTTGCAAATTAGTTTAAAGATTCGTAAACTATCAATGATTGGTTTCGAAACACTGTATATCGCACGAACTTCAAAAATTTCAAGGAGGGGATTAAACCAGGAAATATAATAAGTTAATCACTAATTGAAGTGAATCTAAGAACACAGTAGCACCAAGGATGTGTCAACACACGGTAAATTATTGGGTCTGTTCGTAGAGGCAGTCCGGAACCAAACCATCAGTATAAAAGAAAGTGATAGCTGAGGTGGAGATGTCCCTAGCCCTTTCGATTCTTATTAGCCCGTTTCATAAGTAACGGACCACACTTTCTATTTCCGTTATTTGTGTGAAAATCAAAAAAAAAAAAAACTTGTAGAAGCAACCTACCCTTATTTTTTTGCAAAGAATTCGAACATGATTTGGTGAAAGCCTGAGCATGCAGGTAGGTCCGCAAGTTTTACACCGGCTGTGCTTCATTTCTGGGTTGTTTTTCTCAGTAGGTATCTTCACAGTAAAACCTGGTCCCTTCATAATCAAAATTAGGGGAGAAATTAGTTTTTTTTTTTTTTTTAAATAAAAACGGGACATATCCGATTACAAAATAGATGATGTAGTATTACAGAGCTGAGGATGTAGCACCAAATGATAAACTAAGTGTAGAAAAAAAAGAGCAAAAGAAAAACAAAAAAAAGAAAAATCTGTAGCTTGCCTAGGTACTAGAATATATTATTTCAAACTGGTATATACATTCAAGTCACTGAGTGAAAGTGGTTTATAAGAGGGGTTCTGATGGAGGAGAATGGCGAGGAGAGGATGTCTATGTTGCGATCAGCTATTTTTTTTTTTTTTTTTATTTATTTATTTTTATTTTTTTTTTTTTTTTAAGAAAACTCCCCTGAAAGACGCAGGGGGCACGCCATTAATACAAAAAAAAAAACAAAAAAAAAAAAAAAAAAATGATGGGGAGGACGCCCAGGACTCACCCGACGCCGGCCCTTGGGATTAGGGAAGATGAGGAAGGTGGGGGTGGGAGAGAGGGATGAAGGGAAGTACCTCTATAGAACGACCACCAGTTCAAATATGAGCCGAGCAGGACACGGGTGGTGATACCACGGAGTACGCCTACCGAGATGCCCAACTCGCGCAACTCCGTGGCGCTTTTCCCGCACCACACTCCGCGCCATGACAATGTTGCAGCCATCACCCTGATGTTGTTGGGTGCCACTCCTTTTAGCTCCGACACCGCTTGCCGTAAATCATTCGTATCATATTTCCTTATCTTAGCCCGCCAAGTCTGCTCCATGTCCAAGCTGCCATTGACAACTTGGACATCCAGGATAATGCAAGACTGGTCGGGCTTGACGGCAACGATGTCGGGCTTCTTACCCTGGTCACTCGGCATGTGGTATAATCTCTCCCTCTCAACATCCCAGCCGCTAGATGACAAAGCACCTGCTATCTGCTTGGCGACCGCATCATGACGTAGAATGCGGCCCCCATGAGTTCGTGGACACTGCTGCACCACATGATAGAGATGTTCACTTCCACCCCGACAGGCACGGCAAAGGGGTAGGGTTGTCCCACGACTACCTCTCGAGCACTGCACCGCAGTTGGCAAAGATGCCACGCGGACGGCGTGGAAGTGTCGGTAGTCGCGGGCCCCAATGCCCTCCGAAGTCCAATCTACCCACTGGGAAGAGATTAGGCTTTCGGAGCACTGTCGGAGTTCTTTACCATCTACTGATTCATGCAGCGCAGCAGCGAACTCAGCAGACGAACTGGGTTTTGGAGCAGATGGTGTTGCTCGGTCGCACCATGCTAACTGCTGCCTGACAAAATCAAGATCAGCAGCAGCACGGGCGACCCCCCAGCTCGACCCCCGGAGGGCTAGCAGGCGCTGGCGGCGCAGAGAGGGGATGCTTGCCGAGAGGGACACAATACCGAGCCCACCAGATTTGACTGGTGCATGGATGTAGGAACTTGGGACACCAGGTGGGAATTTCAGCCAAGAGCGCACAGCAGAGCGTACTTCACGATCCAATTCCTGCAGCCTCCCCGCCGTAAGCCTACCAAAGACTAAACCATAGGTTAGCCTTGGCAGTAAGTACGTGCGGAGGAGGCGCAGCCTCTGCTGTGGCTTCAATGGAGCCTTGGTGATGCGGGCTAGCGCTCTACCAAGGTCCACACGGCTGACGGTAATGGTGGCCACCCCCATGAAGTCGACTCCAAGGTACCGCCAAACCTCCAACACAGATCGGGAAGGAATGGGGGATTGTCCTATGACAAAACCCCCATCCACAACCTTCACCTTATGTTGGCGACCCGACGGGACCAAGGAGACCGACCCGCATTTATCGGGGTTGACCACAAGTCCACACCTGGCTAGCTGCTTAGCAAATGCGTTGAGGGCGATCTGCAAGCCCTCACGGGTTTCTGCGAGTAGGATAACATCATCGGCAAAGGCCAATGCTCCTACTCGCACCCCAGGGGCGAGATCAAACCCTACTTCTGTGGGCAGCTTACCCAAGGCCGTATCCACGACCAGGTTGAAGAGGAGTGGCGATAGGGGATCCCCCTGGCGTACCCCGCGCCCGATCACTATATCCCTTGACACCTCACCTCCTGCCTCGAGGACCGTCACGCCTTCGTGGTACAGACAGGCCACATACTCAATTAATCGAGATGGGGCCCCGACACCACGAAGGCAATCGGTCAGGGCAAGGTGACTGACTGTGTCAAAGGCCTTAGCGACGTCCAGAGCGGCGAGATGTAATTGCCGGCGTTTAATACGGGCCAGCGAGATGACAGTTTGGAGAACTGTAAGGTTCTCCGCTGTGCCATCTGCTGGCCGAAACGCTCTCTGGACATCACCGATGACACCAGCCACCTGGAGGCGAGATGCCAGTACTTTCTGGAAGTGGCGGAAGACTACCGAGGACACAGAGATCGGTCGATAGCCTCCAGGCCCACTTCCCCCTTTCTTTGGGATGAACACCGTTCGGGCTCGGGTTAACGCTTTCGGGGGTCTTCCCGCAAGGAGGAGTAGGTTGAGGATGAGCAGCTTAATCGTCTTTGGTGCTTTATTCCAGCGACGGGCAGAAACACCATCAGGTCCAGCGGAAGTGGAGTTCTTGACACGGCACTTATGTGCCTCGTCAAGTAACACCGGCGAGCACATGATGCTGCGTAAGGAATCCCTGGTGGAGACTGGGGGAACCACTCGCTCTCCAGGGTCATGACTGGGAGCACTCAGAAGTGGCTCCCAGAAATTCACAAACTCCTGGAGAGGGGGTTGAACTTGATCATCCCCAGGCTCCTCCAGTACCTCCGCAGCTACACGCGCCGGATGCTTCCTCCACAAACTCTGAACCCGGTGGTACTCCCGCCGTCTTGCTTGCTTAGCTGCTCTGCGACCTCCACGCAACACCATTCTAAGAGGAGGTCCTCTTTGGTGCTGCGTCACGGTCGCATCCCCAACCCGCGGGAAGATTCTCCCTAGATAGGCTGCATTTCTTCGCATTTCTGTCCATTCGCGTCCTTGGATCAAGTGGTAGGAGATCGATCCCTGGTCGCGTTAATTTTTGATGATTCAACATCTATGAAGGGAGGGGAAGTTGAAAGAAAGATAACCTCACGAGGAATGCGACTAAAGGGACGATGGAGTAGGTAGTTAGTAGAGGAAAACGGGACGGCAAAGAGGAAAACTGTACGGGATGCAGGGCGGGGGACATGGAATCTAATGTGGGTCAGTAGATCGGGCGAATTCGTCCTTCCAGAAAGCAGACCATGAAGAAAGGTAACATCCGCACAGAAGCAACAGTGTCGAGGAGAAGATTGAAGCGGCGAGAAAGGTCACCATAATTTAACCGATCGCAGGGATTGCCAAGCTTAAAAGCAAGGTAGCAAAGGAATTCTCTGAAAACCCGCTCGATCTGCACAATGTGGCAATCGTATTGAGGACTACAGATGATGGAGGACTCAAGGATTGGCTGGACAAGTGTCTTGAAGAGGGCTACTAATGCTGACGCGTTATTGAATTCCCTTGTATTCCGCTTCAGGAATACAAGTGTGCTAATTCCTCGAGCCGCCACCTGAGCAATATGGTCTGTAAGTGTGAGCTGATAGTCCAGGTTGATTCCAAGGTCCAAAATGCTAGACTTGAGTGGTAGCAAAACTCCATTTATGGTAGAATTGTGGAGTAATGGCGAATGAGAATGGTGAAAAGAGGTGACTGCACACTTGAACGGGTTGGCCATTGAGGAGGCACGACTGGCTAAGGGCATCAATATACAGCTGCAGGCGTAGGCAGGCAGATGAGTCCCTCAAGGAGGTAAATAGCTTCAGGTCATCAGCATAGGTCAAAAAACCGGCTCTCTGAAGTACAGAACTGACCCCATTGATGACAAGGTTGAAAAGAAGGGGACCCAAGTGCGAACCCTGGGGTATTTCAGAGGTTGCTGGGAATGGACCAGAGATCATGCGCACAGAAAGTTAAAATGTGTTTGAACGATTCAAATTCACCGCATGGTTCCCTCATTGAATAAATTGTTGAAAATGGCTTTCGTCTAAACGAATTCTTTCCCGTAAATTATTAAAGCATAGCCTCATTATTTGAAATAAATGTACCATTATATCGCGAAAAACAGGAAATGAACAAGTAGAGAAAGACTTTACAACACTGGACGAAGCAAAGATAACCTCGCAAGGAAGGATTCTAGACGCGTGATGTGGACGCCTACTGTGGACACTAAAGCGGAGAGCTCGCAACTATTCAAGTTGCTCACACACACTGGTCCCTTGGTCGCGCTCTTTGGTCGTCGACGTAGGACAAGGCGTAAGTGTTGCACATGATTCTGGGCTATTTTTTCATGCTGAATCACGTGGTGAGGCTGGGTTTTGTTCCTTTCTAATCAATTTGTGTCTTTCCTCATCAATGACGGTGAAATCGTTACCTGGCAGTACTCAAATCATGCATTCTTACAAAAACCAAGGCAATACGAAAAAGTATCATCACCACGTGATTCAGGATGAAGGTTTTCCGTTGTATCGAAAATGCGCGCTAACACTAACTTTGAGCGCTTCTGGACGCTCCTGGGTGCGCCCAAAAAATAAAATGGTCGAAGTAAAATGTTCAAAAAATTTGACGTAGAATCCGAATCTGCAATAAAAAAAATGGGGGGTTCCATTTGAAAAAACAAAGTTGGTGCACACTGCGCGCATGCGCGAAGCTTGAAATTGTGATGTTTGAATTCTTTGCAAAAAAAAAGGGGAGGGGGGGGGGGTCCGACAAGTTTTTTGTGCCCGCATATTTGCGGTTTTCCTTAACGCATCTGAGGATTTATACCCGCACATATGTTTTTCTCAATGCCATTTTGAAGCTCTGCTTACTCGTTGTTTCACTGAAACAAGTTGTCGAGTCCTAATGCAGTTGAAGACGTTGTATTAGCTGCAAAAGCCTGTTCATAATCATAACAACATTGTTATCAGCAAAAAAGATCCTTGTTCACGAGTATTATTTTTGTTTTGCAATAATTTATATAATTTTTTCCTTGAAGTGGCGCGACGTGTGTTCACTGATAAGAATTACTGCAAAGATTACTTATGTATGATATTCCTGATGAAGAATTTTTTTACTCCAAAAAAAAAGAAAAAAGAAACGTAAAAAGACAAGGTAGGTACTGTTCGCAGATAGAAAGAATGCGGCTGGCCAATTTTCCAAAGGGTATACCTGCTAACATAGACGACTACCTGTTCCAAAATCTTAGGTAGCCTGTTGAGTCACGCTGGGGAAAGGGCCGAGCCGATAATATGGTAGAGAGCCCCTCCACTTTGCCAATAATTGGCAATTATTGTTAGCAATTAACAATTGTTAACAATTATTGTTAGCAAGGATTTTTAACTCGAATGTGAGTTCACTTCTTGCCCTTCTGTTTACCCTTCAGTCGCCTTTATAATTTGAAAGAAGCATCATCCTTTACTGGAAGCGTAATTTTATTTTTTGAATGTATATTCTCTTAATTGATGGGACTTTTGAAAGGGTAAGGAACCTGTTTTATTTTTTATTAGTGTTCTCTATTTTTTTGTTTTGTTTTGTCTGTAATAAATCAATCCTTTCACTTCATCATCGGTCGGTAGTCAACAGCAGGTAGAAGAATGACGATGTTTTTGGGATTGTAATACACATGGACACCTCCCCAAACCATCCGCATTCTTTCAATCTGCAAACAGTACCTACAACTAGTCTCGTCCTTGCGAAGTGGCATAGTGTTTTGTCCCCCATGTTTTACTGTGTTGTACCTTGAAAAAATCTTTGAATTTATGTTTTAATTTGAAACAGAATCATTATAACCTGAATGAAGAAAAATTTCCACCGCACAATTTTTTTTCAGTAGGTAGATACTCTGTAAATTTTGTTCTCCAAAATTCTTCAATTTTTACTCGTTTTTATTTGTTTTTATTACATTACTACATAAAAGGATATAAATATGTATAACCCACGTGAAAAAGTCATCAGTTCAGCAGGGCAAACTGAGTGTCAAAGCATGCAGAATCAATATATTACCAGCGCCTAAGATGTAGAAGCAAAAGGGCTAGAGGCTCTGAACAAATTCGGATGTTTTATTTCATTTGATTAATTGAAAAACCTCAGGGAGAGCTTTCCCAAAAAGTGTAGAGTGAGGGGTACCTGATGGTTGGAAGGGAGCAAAAACGAGCGTCGCAACGTCAAAACGAAATTTTCGTCCAGAGGGTATAATATGAAGGCTACAGTCGAGTTCTTTCTGAAGGTGATCATTAGGGTCTTAGCTTCCTGTTATAGGAATCAAGGAGAAACGATTATCACTTGTTCATCTAGGTACTATGAACTTGGCAAATTGCAAAACTGTTGCTTGATGTTCTCAAAGCTGCAATGTGTCAATCACTTCTCATACTTTGGAAAAACGGAAGAGCAGACGATTGGATTTTCTATACTTGGGATGTCTAATATTTCCTCTTGTGAATGTTGCATCAACGTCACACTTCTAGTACAAGAAAAACTACTGGGGAACTGAAGATGGTCAAAGACCGCAACTGGTACATTCGAATATTGAAAATACAAGCAAGAGATTTCTCAATTCCTAAACCATCAGGCTGACACACTAAAATTCCAAGATATTCTTCGTGAATCCTGGATGAATTATCTCCATCTAGTATCACTCTCATTTCATAATTTGTAAATCACTGAAATCCACTCAATGTACCACGGAAATCTGAATAGTCATGAATCGATTCATAGAAAATTAGCAACAATGAAAAATATTGAAGCAGAAAATATTTCAGTAAATAAACGCTACAGTAATAAGAGGTCCTACAATAAACTTAGGTAGAAATAATAAATTAAGAACGATTAATAGCCTTAGCTGATCAAACTAGAACAGACATCTAACCAAGAAGAAGGTTGCTACTAAAGGTGTACAAATACATGAGATCCTTTACAGAAGAAATTAATAATGCGATTATATCATAATGTAATCCAAGCATCGAAAAATATGAAAACTAGTTATTTTGATAATTATTAAACTTATAATACTTTCCAGGATAATAGTTCATATTAACAGGAAAAAGTACCAACGCATTGGCAGTTACTAACGGTACGTTTAAGAAAAATCTCTATAGCTAACAATAAAATCAATATTTACATAATATGAACACCCGCAGATTTCATAGCAAACCAGCATGAATGTGACTAGAGAGTTTACAAATTAAATTTCAATTTGCAACGATATTGTCATTATTTTTGTCAAGAAATAAGGATACAATTTGAAATTTGAGTAGGAGTTAAAGTATACTGACAGAAGTCACAAAGGTTGACAAAGTAGTTCGCGAATTTCATGACAACAAAAACGTTTGCCGTAAAAAAAAAGGAAATACAGAGGAAATTTGGAAAAAAATGTGAAAAAAGTGAGTAAAAAAGGAATGTGTGTTTTCAAACAAAATAAAAATTCGTAATTTCAAAGTAGAAGCATTTTCCCAAGTTGTTTTCTCATTATTTCATTTTTATATTTGTGCAAAATACGTTGCAACCGATTTAAGTTTCATTCGTTTCAAAAGGTTTTCTTAATAGTATAATGGTTCCGTGGTTAATATAATCTAATAGATCGGAGCGTTTTGTTTAGAGAATTAACTGGGATTTGGTGAGAAAACCCCCTCTGCTTAGGATGAAAATTGACGCACATTAGCTTCGCGTTATCATGGATTTCCAGGGAGATCTGGTGCATCGTTCTCGGAGACTCGTCTCGGAGTCGGAATATCAACTATTACTGGTACCGTTTGTAACAATAACTCCATTAGAAGCATTCAGATCTCCCCGGATTATTAATCATTGCATAAGTTCCCTCAACATAGTTTGTTTACCGCACTCAAGGAATTTTCAAGCTGAAAGTGCAAACAGTCTAGGAATTGTCAAGCGGAAAATGCAAACATTCAAGGCATTTTCAACATACAGGGTGGTCCAAGAGAACCTGATGTTTTTTGAATGGGTAGTAATCGGCAGGTAGGTGGAGTAGGAGCATTAGAATGAACCCTCAATTGTGCCTATTAGTGTACACTTATACATCAAACACAGCGTGCGATTGGTCCATATTTTTTCCAAGGAAGATGGCAACTGGATACTCCAGCCCGTTATATACAAATGATCAACAACTTCGTTATACCCGAGTTACAAAGGCTTCCTGATGGAAGCGACTGCTAAAGGTTAGTCATGGAAACTCTGCATACGTGTGGCGCCCCCTAGGAGGCAAGTATGTGAACTAATGATCGATGTACTGTGGCGTAAAATAAACCAGGCTGCAGCTCTTCTCGGTCTAACCAAACTGCAGATGCAATCAACCTTGGTAATCTGGAAATCATGCCTTGGTAATCTGGATGAGCACTACCCCCACAGTAGCACTAGAAGTTCTTCTTGACCTCATTAATCTCCAAATTTTCGTGCAGAGGGTATTAGAATGCTGCATTCAGGAAAATTCACTCTCCCTGCAAGGGAATCACTGGGAAACATTGGGTCCACACTGATCCAGTGGTCAAGTCAGAGAGTTGCACACTGGCACAATACTCCAGAGTAGAGGCAATCCAAGCAGCTGATCACCATTTCCAAAAGAAGAGCAAAGAAGAGCTTGCTCTACTGTCGCACCTTAGCAAGCCTCCTCACTGTTGAATGTTGACACCGCTGCAAAGGAGTTGAGACAGCAGAACACATACTCTGTGAGTGTCCTGTTATAGCATCAATCTTTGGCTAACAGTTTTTGGTTAACAGTAAATTTCAACATCATAGAAACATGAAACATACTTTTGCCACACTTTTTGGCGGAGTAGGGATGGGTGGACGGGAGGAAAATAACCCCCGCATGACACACGCCTGCCACCACACCTTTGCGCATCACCCCTCCACAAGACGTTTTTCAGGTGGTTAGTTCACTAAAGCATGTTCCATGCTAAATTACTATTTTCTCAGGACGAATGCACCAAAGGGATGGAGAATTTCTGTAGCAGACCTAGAGGGCATTGATGAACGTGTTGTGCCAAAATGTTCCAATGCGCTTGATCTTACCGTTTGGGGACACGCCTTGGCCTCCAGGTCACCTGATTTCAGAAGTTATGGGGTTTCCTCAGATCTCGTGTTTACCAAAACAAACCCAGAACGTTAGGTGATCTCAAAGAAGCAATCCGACCACAAGTCCGGGCGATTGGCATTGCAGTGCATTCACCAAGAGTTTTTGAACAGATTTGCAGTATGAAAGGGCACATTTCAAAACAGCTGATTTGAGGAAATCGACTTTGAAGTTTTCAATTAGTTGATATGTTTGCCCTGGCTTTAGTAAAGAATCTCTTTTGTTTTGGATGGTAGCAATGAGGTGTGCTTGTCCCACTCTTAATAAGAGCTCCGCTTGCTCTCTGATGGCTACTACTAGAACCAGTAGCCATCAGTAGGACTAGAAAAGAACTAGTAGGAAAACAAGGTTGCGCGACTAAAAAAGGGGAATTTCGAAAAATGCCCCGACATGAGCGAAATGACAGATGTTACTTTTAATACGTGACACAATATGGATTTATTGATTTCATAAATAGTATAATATTAACTATCATAATGTGCAAAAATAAATCGCTTGGGCTGAAAATAAAAGGGCACTACTCATATAAAAATCATCAGGTTCCCATGGACCAACCTTTACTTAGAGCAGTTACACAATTGGCGCAGTCAAAATCGCCATCAACTTGAAGGTAGCCATCTAACAGCAAAAAAAAAGAAAGTTTACAACTTATTTGCACATAACGGGCTAGAGCAACTACACTCCAAAGCTAACCTCTCTATAAGATTTTCACAGCGACAAGTAAAGTAAAGTAAACAACCATCTCAGGTTGAATTCTCATCCAACTGTCATTCCTTGAGTGGACGTCATCAGCTGGGAACATCAGAATTATTTCTATGATTTCGGTCATGGCTACTTATAAGCGGGTGTGGTAATATATATTTATATCAACCCAAAAGAGTATCAAGACCCTCGAATAGTCACCAATCCAGATAACCTCTCGGGCCAACTGGCCTCAACGGGAACCACTTCATTAAACCACCTAATGGCCGTTGGTTAAGCGCAAAAAAGGCGACACAAAAGTAGACAAGATGAACCAATGAGAAGGAAGAATTCCCTTTCAATCAACGATACGTTCATTTTCAAATTAAGTAGGGGGATTTTCACGAAGGTAAAATAAAAACTTGTTGTGTTTACATAATATGGAGAGTGTTTAGTGAAATACTACTATTAAAATACTCAAATGTAATAAACTAACGATAGTCAAACACAGAAATTGCGTTCAAGACAGTTTTGTCTATCTTCGAAAAACGGCAATTTCATAAATTGCATCAGCCTTTGTTGGCGAATTCTATTTACTAACAGCTCTTACCGAGGAAAGCATTTTGCCAATGTACGCTTGGCAAATTTTACCAATCCAGATCAACTCTCCAACAAAACGGCACTCAGGGTATACAATTTTGGGACAAACTTGTTCATGGTTATCCCAGTGGGTAAGGTTAAGCTAGATAGGTTGGAAGCGTGAAGGTCGTTCATTCGTTCTGGAACATAAATAAAAAAACGCAAATAATTAATTAATCAACATGTGAGTGTTACGAAACCAATCAGCAACACTTCAGGAATCCCTCATTTTCCAAGCAAATTGAAATTTGATTGATGAGTTTTTGACTAGTCTCTCTACCTCAAACTTGAAAATCGGTCGTTTTCCTTTTTTTTCAAACATTATAGTGATTTTTTCCTGCTAAAACAAGGCCTCTTCTAGAGGCCCTTTCAACCTTAAAACATGCTACATTTCGTTAGCTTTCCTTCTTCCTTTTCATCAGAAAATGAAGCTATTGCAACGGCTACAAAATTTATAGTATGGAAATTTTTGAAAAATGTCTTCATGGAAATCAGTTTTGGAACATTCTTAGACGTTCAACTCTTTTACATTGGAACATGGTTTAGCCTTGACCTAACTGGCAAAAAGTGTTACGTAACTATGAAGGTCACAGATTCTTCTATGAAGGTCGCAGGGTTCTAAATCATTTAAAATATACATCACTGTGATCATAATTTCTCAAAATCCAGATTTTTAAGGACATTTTGCAATGAATAAGCATTAGAAATTGTTGGTATACTCAAGAGAAACGACCACTTCAAAGGCTTTTTATCATCCTCGATTGTTCGAAAAAGTCTAGAACGAACGAATGATCGAAACTTGTTGGTTTACTCGATAGAAATGACCACTTCAAAGGCTTGTTTTCACCTTCTATGTTCGAAAAAGTCGAGAATGAACGAATGATCGAAACTCGTTGGTTTACTCGATAGAAATGACCACTTCAAAGGCTTGTTTTCACCTTCCATGTTCGAAAAAGTCGAGAATGAACGAATGATCGGAACTCGTTGGTTTACTCGATAGAAATGACCACTTCAAAGGCTTGTTTTCACCTTCCATGTTCGAAAAAGTCAAGAATGAACGAATGATCGGAACTCGTTGGTTTACTCGATAGAAATGACCACTTCAAAGGCTTGTTTTCACCTTCTATGTTCGAAAAAGTCGAGAATGAACGAATGATCGGAACTCGTTGGTTTACTCGATAGAAATGACCACTTCAAAGGCTTGTTTTCACCTTCTATGTTCGAAAAAGTCGAGAATGAACGAATGATCGGAACTCGTTGGTTTACTCGATAGAAATGACCACTTCAAAGGCTTGTTTTCACCTTCCATGTTCGAAAAAGTCGAGAATGAACGAATGATCGAAACTCGTTGGTTTACTCGATAGAAATGACCACTTCAAAGGCTTGTTTTCACCTTCTATGTTCAAAAAAGTCGAGAATGAACGAATGATCGAAACTCGTTGGTTTACTCGATAGAAATGACCACTTCAAAGGCTTGTTTTCACCTTCTATGTTCGAAAAAGTCGAGAATGAACGAATGATCGGAACTCGTTGGTTTACTCGATAGAAATGACCACTTCAAAGGCTTGTTTTCACCTTCTATGTTCGAAAAAGTCAAGAATGAACGAATGATCGGAACTCGTTGGTTTACTCGATAGAAATGACCACTTCAAAGGCTTGTTTTCACCTTCCATGTTCGAAAAAGTCGAGAATGAACGAATGATCGAAAGTTGTTGGTTTACTCGATAGAAATGACCACTTCAAAGGCTTGTTTTCACCTTCTATGTTCGAAAATGTCGAGAATGAACGAATGATCGAAACTCGTTGGTTTACTCGATAGAAATGACCACTTCAAAGGCTTGTTTTCACCTTCTATGTTCGAAAAAGTCGAGAATGAACGAATGATCGAAACTTGTTGGTTTACTCGATAGAAATGACCACTTCAAAGGCTTGTTTTCACCTTCTATGTTCGAAAAAGTCGAGCATGAACGAATGATCGAAACTCGTTGGTTTACTCGATAGAAATTACCACTTCAAAGGCTTGTTTTTCACCTTCGACTGTTCGAAAAAGTCAAGAATAAACGTTGAAATCATCGAAAATTGTTGGTTTAACACTAAACTCATCGAAACTTGTTGGTATACTCAAGAGAAACGACCACTTCAAAGGCTTTTTATCACCTTCGATTGTTCGAAAAAGTCTAGAACGAACGAATGATCGAAACTTGTTGGTTTACTCGATAGAAATGACCACTTCAAAGGCTTGTTTTCACCTTCGACTGTTCGAAAAAGTCGAGAATGAACGAATGATCGGAACTCGTTGGTTTACTCGATAGAAATGACCACTTCAAAGGCTTGTTTTTCACCTTCGACTGTTCGAAAAAGTCAAGAATAAACGTTGAAATCATCGAAAATTGTTGATTAACACTAAACTCATCGAAACTTGTTGGTATACTCAAGAGAAACGACCACTTCAAAGGCTTTTTATCATCCTCGATTGTTCGAAAAAGTCTAGAACGAACGAATGATCGAAACTTGTTGGTTTACTCGATAGAAATGACCACTTCAAAGGCTTGTTTTCACCTTTGACTGTCCGAAAAAGTCAAGAATAAACGTTGAAATCATTGCTAGTTTCACGGAATAAAATTACTACCTACCTACTAAGTCAAATTTTTTTCGAAAAAAAAAGAAATTCCCTCAGTTTTCCAGTAGAGAAAATTCCCTGAGTATTCCCGGTTTTCCAGGTCGCCGGACACACTGGGAAATGTATCGCCGTTAGTTTTCATCCTACGAAAACCGTTCGCCGCTCGTTGAAAATCCCTCAATGGGGTATTTCGGTGGGTCGGAAATTCAAGTTTTTGACCTCAAATTTGGATTCAGCACCCTTGAAAACCTATATACTCCAACTTTTAGCCCAATGATACTATAACATGTGGTAGAAAAATTAATTAAAGAGATCACACGTTTGAAAAAGGCGGGCCGCTATAAATGCACACACACTAGGCAAGGACTACGCCGCGGACTATGCCGCGCGCCTGTGTGAGTGGTGTTTTGCAGTATCCACGAGGTCCTCCAAGGGTTTCTGTGCATGGATACTTTTTTCAAAGACAGTTGGCTAGCTACGTCACGATTGGCTAGCTACGTCACACCATTCAAATCTTCAACTTTCCTTAGCTTCTCTGATTTTTTAAAAACATTTTCTCGACGAACAGACCCGATTACCGTTATTCCTAAGCCATACTCTTTTGAAAGAAAAAATAAAAAAAATTGACCGAAATACCCCATTTAAGCGTAAATCATAATAATATTATGATGGTATAGTATGATAGTATGATGATATGGTTTTTAAAATTAGAGGTATATCTCAGCATCGTCCATATTTTCAGCTGTTTTGGCAGTATATTATATATATTATAGTATATTATACTGCCAAAACAGCTGAAAATATGGACGATGCTGAGATATACCTCTAATTTTAAGTATATTATATATATTAGTATATATATATATATACTACTACAGTATATTATATATTATATATATACTACTACAGTATATTATATATTATATATATACTACTACAGTATATTATATATATTATAGTATATTATACTGCCAAAACAGCTGAAAATATGGACGATGCTGAGATATACCTCTAATTTTAAAAACGCTGCAAATTATCACACAAAGGTTTATTATTTTTCGGTTTAGATCACACGTCTCATTATCAAGTTTATTTTGAAACGGAAAGTACCTACCAGCGAAGCACCATTGCTGTTAGTTGCTAGGCAAGCACAACTGAGTGAAATGAAATTCAACTCGAAGGAATAAAGAATTGAACATCTGAATTTTGAACGGAGATTAGACCTACCTCTGTCAGTGAAAAATCTCCACAAATCTTGAAAATTTCATAAGACGAACCCGGACCCCAAGTTGTTTAGAAATCTCTTCAACTCAAAATGACCATGTAATTTCGATTTTGGAGTAATCAATCGTTTTTAAAAAATTTTAAAATTATAAACTGATACAGAATTTTTGTTGATAAAGAGTCAAATTTTCAAGAAACGTCATGAAATGTCTCTCTCTTAGAGTGAAAAACAATAGATCATGGATAAGTTCATTGTTTCTATGAATAAACAGAATTTTTGACATTTTCATGTCTTTGCCCTGGCACATAGCACAAAAAACTGTAACGAAATTGTGTTACAGTGCCTTTATAATGATTTCCGCTTACAACGACCCCGTTGTTAGGTTTGTTCCTTTTCTACACTTTTTAACCCACAAAAATCGTTCACCACTCGTTGGAAAGCTCTCGATTTAACGAACATTTTCATGTTCTCCATAACATATTGACTATACGAATAGCGAAGCTATGGGCATAACTGTTCTCATATTTTGTTTACAAACTAATGATCGTGAGTGTAGAAGATAATTAATCCGTAATCGTCTATTTTATTGAAATTAGGTACCTACCTCTTAATAATAATAATTGTGTCAATTTGTAACATAATATATCTACACTCTTTCGTAGTACCTACCTCTTTACATGGTACCTACCTCTCCTATTAACTGTTGGTAGTTGACATAGGTAAAGACATGAAAATGTCCCAATGCGTTGCAGACTCGTATGCAAGCGTTTTTTTCGTATGACGTCAACAATATTCCTCGATTTTTTTTGAAAAAAAAATTCTGTTTATTTAAATAAACAATGGGCATATCCACGATCTATTGTTTTTCCCTCTAAGGGAGAAATTTCATTTACATTTTGCACAAATACATGACTTACTACTTCCGGTAGTGAGGAAAAATTGAGTGAAGGTAAGGAGCTCTGGCGCTCAACTTGGAATCCAGGAAGTTAGAATAGGAAAAAAAAAATCATTTGATCTTATGATTCTTTTGATTTTGATTCTTGAATGGAGAGTCAAGTTATACCACATTCTAGCGAGGGCACTGTGAACTAAACCAACCCAATAATTTTAACGAATTGCCCAATATTTTTGGATGACTTGAAAAAATATCTCGTTATTGAAGTAAAGAATATCTGGGGCAAATCCATCCAATTGTCCATGTCTTGACCAAACAAACGCTCAGTGAGAATTTTCTAAAACCTCGAAAACACCATTTTCATCCATGTTTGGCTCATATCACCCATACGTGTAGGGCGATTAGTTGCTCAACCAAAACCTCAAAAACACAATTTTTCATCCATTTGTGACCCATAGCACTCTTGGGTGTGGGAAGATTGGGCTTGAAAGACGTTAGGAATTACCAGACCCCAAATGGAGTCTATGTAAGGAAAAACCTCGAAAACACCATTTTCACCCGTTGTTTGGCTCATCACCCATACGTGTAGGGCGATTAGTTACTAGGGCTAAATTTCTGCGGATCTGAACTCTATCCCAGTCGATTCTGAGTCAGAAAATACTTGGAAAATGTCACCCCACGCATATTTAAGCAAAAACCTCTTTTTTGGCCGGTTATTTGCCCATAACTTCTATACGAATGAAGCGATCGGAATAGTTCGACGTTAGGACCAAGTAGACCCCAAATGGAGTCTATGTGCGAAAGAACGGGTTTTTTTAGACAGATTCTAAGGCCTTTTATGGCCCGGACGGCGAACGGCGGACGGACATTGCAGATTTGGATTCTACGCACCTTGAAACGTAAAATGACAAAGTTTGAGAGGGGGGGGGGGGTATAAAAATTTTTTGCGATACGATCACATAGGCTTATTATTAGAAATAATGAACCAAAAATTATAAACCACATTCGCGGTAAAAACCTACATCGATTTAGGGCCGGTTCAAAAAAAATCTGTGACCTACATAGTTACGTAACCCTATTGTGAAAATCGAGTTTGGTTCAACCATGGGGTTAAAAAGATGAGCGTTCCCGAAAAACTAACACTTTTTGCCAGTTAGGTCAAAGCTAAACCACGTTCCATGCTAAAAGTGTTAAACGTTTAAGAATGTTCCAAAACTGATTTCCATGAAGACATTTTGGTTTATTAGGTGCGTAGAATCCAAATTTGCAATGTCCGTCCGCCATCCGCGGCACATTTCTTAGCAACACTGGACCGATTTGGTTCAAATTTGGTATATGGGCTCCATTTGGGGTCTAGTTGTGCCGCGAAGCTTTTGGTTGATGTAGGTCACTTCTAAGGGGTGAAAATTAAGGGTTGAAATTTTCAAGAGTGCCCTAGCTCGAAAACTCTCGAAATAAAGGTATCGTTTTTTCACCAATTTTAAATAGTATTGAATTTTTAAAAATTTTTGAGACCACCCGGAGCTCTGTAGGACAAACCGTTCGGTCCCTACGAGTACTTGAAGGTTTTCCTTCGATAAAACAGAATCATGAGAGTGAATCGCAAAAGAGGTCTAATCTCCATTCAAATTTTATCGGACTAAAATGCGATCGCTGTTCATTTCTTCGATTTGTATACAGTTTTGCCTTCTGCGTAACCAGTAATCAAATTTCCATATGAAGCTTTCTATTTTTCGAATCGAGTGTGAAGCGTTTAGTTCTTTCTAATAAACTTGATTGTGACGGTGTGAAGCCAGTATGGTGTGGTAGGTAGTACCTAGCTGGTAGGTAAAAAAAAGTTGGTAGGTAAAAAAAATGTTGGTGGGTAAAAAACGCTGCAAATCATTGCTCAAAGGCTTCTTCACTCTTCAGATCACTGATCAGCTGAGTGAGCTCCAAAGCCATTTTCAATCCTATTGAACGCAGGAAGCTGAAATTTGAGAGGGCGGGTCAATGGAGAATACAGATGGTGGTAGGTGCTATTGATGGAGAACCAGTGATCTATACAGAAGGGTGATCTATACAGAAAATAATAAACCTTTGAGCAATGATTTGCAGCGTTTTTTTCAAACATTTCCATACAATGAATTTTGTAGCCGTTGCAATAGCTTCATTTTCTGATGAAAAAGAAGAAGGAAAGCTGATGAAATGTAGCATGTTTTAAGGTTGAAAGGGCCTCTGTTTAAGCAGGAAAAAAATCACTAAAATGTTTGAAAAAAACGAAAAACGACCGATTTTCAAGTTTGAGGTAGAGAGACTATTCTAACGTACAATTTTTCTGAACTGGTCTAGAACTCATCAATCCAATTTCAATTTGCTTAGAAAATGAGGGATTCCTGAAGTGTTGTTGCTTTTTTTTGAGGAGGACATCATCGATTTTTTTTAATGAAGGGTAATGGAAAGTGACTTTTTCGGCTAGATATTATTCTCTCCAAGCTGTGATACATCTTATCCATTTGTTCAGTTGTTCTGTTTTCCAATTTTCCTGAAAGCTGGTGTTTTATTCATATTCTTCTTTAATACCATAAAACTTAAATTTCAATAATTATGGTGGCATCTCCTCCAGCTCATTTTATTATATATTGACGCTTGATGTGCTCACTGAGTAACTCCTCCTTCGGACCCTGAAGAGGGTAATAAATTTACCGAAAGCTCGGCAAAGAAGGAGTTTAATTCCAGTTGAGTTGTGTTTTGTTGGGTCGATCTAGACATAAGATGTTCTGAGATTTTTTCCTTCTAACAAATTATGTTTCCTTTCCGTTCCTAATTTATACAGCCTAGTCCTGAAGGACCACTCTGCTCCTCAGATCTGTGCACAAGGCCTATATTGTACAATCAATAATTCTATTGATCATCGATTTGTTGAATGAGATTTTTTAAAAATATAGGCTTACCCATTCAGCCTCGTCAACACCTTCCATTTTATCTTGCTCCAACTTCAAATTGATCTCGACTCGGTTGCTGATGGATTTCTGGAGCTGCAAAAATATAAGTAAGTTCAAGTCACAAATAGATTAATTTATTGTTGTACTAAAATATAGCTTTCTGGACTTAAATTTCCATTAAACATACGTTACTATTATAATAACTTAAAGATTGAGGGTACCTCTTCTCGCTTCTGCTTGAGATGTTGAGGGTCCGATGACCACGGAGGTAAACGTGCTGCTACCGGAGGTGTGCTCTTGGGGATATCTTTGGGCGCTACCGAACTTGAAACAGCTGGAGAACCTTGCGCTTCAGACACTGAAATTGAGCGTAAAGAGTTTAACATATTAAAAATTCGGGAACGAGAGAAATTTGAGGAAAGATAATGGCATTCGATTTCGGTATTGATGCCAATTAATATATTACTAAGTTGATTATTACTACTTCGATGTAAAGACACTCATTCAACAAGTCCTCCCTTCTTCCATGTTTGCATTGTTAAGTTGTAAAGGCCATATCACACGAGCGATTTTTCAGTTTTTTTCCACAGAAAAATCGCTGGAACGTGGAGAGGAAGAAGTACAGTGATTCAAGTATCCATGCAAGGGAAGAAGTACAGTGTTTCAAGTATCCATGCAGCGGGTTTTTAATTCCACTTCCCCATCCCCCCATAGCGCAGCCTGCACCCTGGTGGAGCGATTTTTCTAGCTTTGGAATATTTAGAACGCGTTCTAATTTTTCTAGTCCGCCATTTTGTGCGGGAAAAAAAGCTGGAAGGAAACCATTCGAAGGTTCTCCATCGATAAGTAATTTGTGGTTGTAGCATTCCTTGATCTACTAGTCGACGTCTGTTCAGTTTTCTGCAGTTTTCCGAGAGAAAAATTAATCAGTTCTTCGTTCATTTTTAAACCTCCAACAAGTATGCCGCCGAAGGATATAGTGAATAGGTGGACAACAAGTGAAACTTCGCTTCTCATCAATTGTGTAGAGAAATATCAGAGAAATCACCACTAATGATCAAGGAAATAGGGTCCATTTTGAAGAATAATACGACAGGATCACAAAAACTGAAGAAAACGAGATCGTAGTGACGCCACGGAGACAAGTAAAGTGATTACTTTTTCTGGGAGTGGGAGCGACGCTAAAACGTTGCTTCAAAATTCCACACTACTATAACCTGATCCAAAACTTGTAGTCACGTTAGAGTGAAAATCGCTGGCCGCCAGAATGCGCTCTATTCGCAGTTTTCTGTGGTTATTCTTCAACTTCGCCTAACTTATTCTAACTTCCTCTTCACGTTCCAGCGATTTTCCAGCGGAAAAAAAGCCAAAAAATCGCTCGTGTGATATGGCCTTAAGACAGAAAAAGTCCATTCATGCAGCATACGTTAATGAGCAAATTTTCATGGAAACCTTTAAAGCTATGGTTAAGATAATCGAAATATTAGCAGTGTAAGAACCTAGTCATGGGACTTTTTTCAATCTGAAATGTGTTCTACCAGTATCCGTAGTGGTCGAATTTCGAGCGAATTTCATTGTTTTGTTAGTGTCGAAAATTAGTGAAAATAGTTTAAAAACGTGGTTGATTTCGAGAAGATTGGTCCAAATTCACGTAACTTCCGACTGATTCGTTGATGGACCATTTGTGTGCATTTAAATTGAAGGTCTGATTATAAGCTTTAAAATGAGATGCTATATGAGGGGAACTCGATAGACGAAAAATGCGGGGGGGGGGGGGGATTAAAGTGGGTTAATCGCGCAGAACTTGCATAAGTTTCATCAAACGTGTTCAATGTTCATGCTTCTTCAACCTTCTCCAATTAGGTTGGTATGGAAAACCCATTGGTAGAAAAAGGTACGCAAGTAGATTCTGCTCCCATACTCACATGATTTGGTTAGTATCAAAACGAGCGTCGATAGTGCATTACAAAACAGAAATAAGAGTAGATAGGTATCATTGAGGTAATATTATATATTAGGTGTCCCAAAACTATCAGGTAGTACGTCAACAGTGTTATAAAGGAGGATATGAGAGAGACAATCTCAGAGAATATGAGACAATATGCGAGTGTGAATCTCCCAACGAATTGTTGGTACTCCAAAATCTCTGCTCCACATCAAGCTGATATTGACAACTTGGACATTCAGGATAATGCAAGATTTACCAGGCTTGGTGGCCACGACGTCAGGCTAATTACCCTGGTCTCTCAGCATGTGATAAAATCTCTACCTCTCACCTTCCCAGCCGCTAGATGACAGGACACCTGCTATCTGCTTGGCGACTGCATCGTGATATAGGATGCGGACCTCATGAGTCCGTGGACACTGCTGCACCACATGGTAGAGATGTGCATTTTCACAACGACAGGCACGGCAAAGGGTATCTGTGGTCCCACATCTACCCCTTGAACAGCGTACCGCTGTTGGCAGTACAGTACCAGTCAATGCGTACCTACCTACCTACCAACCTATCTGAATTAGGGCCGGTTTATCAGTCACTTTTTACCCCCCGGTAAAGCAGATTTATCCGATGGTCATCGGGTAACTCAATCGTACGCGTTTATCAGTCCCCAGATAGCCGTTACCCGTAGTTTAAAGTTAACTGGTCGTCCGAGCACCGGATAAAAAGTTACAGGGGGGTAACTCGATTTATGCAAGGCTTTTTAACCTCAAAGAGTCACTTCTCGTGACTCTTTTTTTGTTTCCCAGAACGTTCGTTTTTGCAAATTGCGTTGTGATTGTTAGTGAATTATGCTACAATCGAAAATGGATGTGTGGGGCTCTTTTTCAGACAGCTGCGACGAAGATGTGTGTTTATGGTCTTCCCCTGCAGTGGGGAAGAAGGCGGAAGGAAGAAAGGCGGCAACATAGTTTGATCGCGGATTGACCATTTGGAAAAGTAGGTCGATTGCGATTTTTTGATGAGATTTTGATTGGATAAAAGAATAAAAAACCTTGTTGGTGTCTGTCGACGACTTTAGTGGCGTCAGTAAAAGCTCTGCCTGTAAAATTGTCAAGCAGGTGTCCCTGGGAACTGCCAGGCTATCCGCCCAATTTATCAGAATACCAGCAACCGAGGAAGTATTATTTCAATCTCGGATGGAATTTTATTTAAAAAAAAAAAAAAAAAAAAAACAGGTTTCCTGGAGCTGTGGGTGCTATGGACTGCACGCATGTGAAAATTCAGTCACCAGGAGGGTCACACGCCGAAAATTTTCGAAATAGAAAAGGATAGGTACCTACTTCTCTATTAACATACATAATATTTCGTCTGAAAATTTGATAGTTCTGGACATAGTGGCTCGGTGGACGGGGATCTTGTCATGACCAGACAATTTTCAACAAAAAACAATAGGTTCTGCCGTGCCAAGAAGGAAATAGGTACCGAGATCGAGAAAAGAAAACACAAAAACAAAGCACATTGCTTCATCCTCTTCTAATTTATTCTTTTTTCTGATGCAAAACACACTGCGAAAACGATTTTTTTATGTGGAGGAAGCTAGATTTTATTGCATGGAAGAAGTATTTCTTCCATGCATAATCGATTACTCGGCCTAACAGACAGTTAACAGTTACTAGCCAGTTAATAGTTACCCGAGTGTAAATTTCGCACTGATAAACGGCACCTTTATAGTATCCATAAGTTATCCCATCGTTAAAGTTAACAGTGGTATACCGTAAACCTCCGTTAACTTTGGTGACTGATAAACCGACCCTTAGTCGTCATTATTTTCTCCTTTTAGTGGGCCGCTATCATCAGTTCTGGAGTCGATCAGGTTTTGCTTCCGAGTCTACCAAGGTAGCGGAAGCTTTGTTTTCACTTTTCAAGGATGAAAAAAAAAAAAGTTCTCCAAAATCAAAATTTCCACTCGCGTTTTGCGTTTTAGACCTTTCTGAACAATTTTGGAGCCACACCCACTTGGCAGACGTTTTTTGTTTGTTAATAAGGCTTTTCATATTGTAAAGACAGGAAAAAGTTTACTCACAGCTATCCATGTAAGAAGGTTTCAGGTTTACTCTCTTCTGTTGCTTGTTAGCACCAGAGATCCATTCGCTGGCCGTCATTGTGGGCTCCCACGTCACTTTTGTGTCTGGGAAAAGGTCGTCTTGGAACAGATCACTCTGAAGATACACAAAACCAAAAAAAAAAACAGATCAAATCTTTGAACTTTCACACTGACCAAAATTAATGAAATTCGGTTTGTGGGCTCCCATTCAATTCTAGTTGTGCCCCGAAACGTTTGGTTACATTCAGTCAACTCCGAAGAGTTGACATTTTTTAATACCTCAGCTCAAAAAGCTATTAACTTGAAGGTATTGTTTTTTTTTAATTTCATTAACAATGCGTTAACATTTTTTTAGAAACGAAGGAAATTAAACAGCACTGAAGGACCAACCGATCGTTCCCAGGACTAGGTGGTTGAACTAGAATGTAGCACTTGACGAATCTATGACTTACACCCACTTCACTACCTACTATGGGAGGCTATTATGACTCGAACTTTCCATTCGATTATTCTTACTTTATCCAATAATTTGCCAGGGGGAACCAATTGATGAAATTTGACGGGTCTCCCACTGATTAGAAGTTCCCTCTGATTGGAAGTTCATCTACAATGGAAATTTGACGGGTCTCCCACTTGATTGGACGTTCAACTACAATGAATTCGTATGAACTTAAAACGAATGTGGTTATTCCGAGCGTGAATACCTCGACAGGTTAAAACAATCACTTCATGAAGATGCCCAGTCGTTAAGCCACTTCTATACGTTTGTTATCTGCAGTAGAAATTCTAATTATTGGAAAATCCAGATAGTAGAAAACAGACAACCAACGCTTTTAGCGAATTTTCAAGGAAAATGAAGCTGTTGCAATACCCTCAAAATTTTTTAGTTTTCGCCAAAATGTTCGTAACAACAAACTAAAGGAAGAGTTCGTTAGCCAGAAATTTTGGAGACCCAAAGTGGTCTAAATTTTTAAAAAAAGTAGTCCAAAAAAAACGGATATTTCCAATTTTTGTGGTTTTAACTTCACAATCATAGTAATATATGGTATATTCGAATTCAGCACAAAATTCCTGATATCAATGCGTTTCCAAAAATGAAAATTGTCCAAAAATTAAGAAAAGTATGCATATATTAATATATACAGGGTGTTTCACGAAAAGGTTACACCCCCCTTCATTTTCGCAAAATACAGCGTAAAAAATTCTGACCAACGCAATTCTTCATGATTTTTTGTGAGGATCTCAGGAAAAATACTTTTCCGCAAAAAAGTTGCGCGCAATCGTGCGCAATTGACACTAACTTCATTTTTCCAAATGGAACCCCCCCTCTTTTATTACAGATTCGGATTCTACGTCAAATTTCATGAGAAATTCATACCCACATCGATTTGTTTTATTGCGCGCAACCTGGCTTTTTGAACGCTTCAAGTTGCGCAACTCCACAATTGCACAAAAATTAGATTTTGGAGATCCCTTAGTGTGGCACATGTTTTTTCATCATTTTTTAACGCTAAATCACATGGTGTCGTCCGTTTTTCAATTTGACTGGCATTTTTCAAAATGGCGGCCAAAAATTCGGTTGTTTTAGTGAAAAAATCGCTCTTTTTAAATCTTTACGAGTTTTTAGGCAATTTTACTCAGTTCAAGCATGATCATGCTGTCAGTTTTTATTTTTAACTCCACCGTAGACGGCCCCAAGCCCGTGGTTCAAAAGGAGATGAGAAAATAAAACAATAAACATGATTTCGACCTCAAAACTGATGTTTTCGTGAAAGAAATGTTAATTTTTCCTCATAAATCTTGGTTTTTCTCAAAACGGATGACACCCTGTGATTCATGGCCAAAAAATGATGAAAAAACATGTGCCACACTAAGGGTTCTCCAAAACCTAATTTTTGCGCAATTGTGGAGTTGCGCAACTTACAGCGTTCAAAAAGCCAGGTTGCGCGCAATGAAAAAATCGGTTCGGGTATGAATTTCTCATGAAATTTGACGTAGAATCCGAATCTGTAATACAAAAGGGGGGGTTCCATTTGAAAAAATGAAGTTAGTGTCAATTGCGCACGATTGCGCGCAACTTTTTTGCGCAAAAGTATTTTTCATGAGATCCTTACAAAAAATCATGAAGAATTGCGTTTGTCGGAATTTTTACGTTCTATTTTGCGGAAATGAAGGGGGTGTAACCTTTTCGTGAAACACCCTGTATAATGAAAACATGCGTATATTTATTTGTTGAGCCCAGAAATGCAGTAGTCGTTTGGGTACTCTGTGAGTTCGTAGAGATGAGTAGAACATGAAAATGGACTACTAACATCTTCAAAGCATACCCAGTACATACAGTATGTGGTTATGGTATACTGAAAATCGAAAAAAAACAATAGACGTGTGGGTACTCTATAAGTTTGTGGAGACGAGTAGAACGTGAATATGGACTCCTAACATCTTCAAAGCATACCCTTTGCATACAGTATGTTGGTATGGTATACTGTATATAGGTATAGATGGTATAGAAAATACAAAAACAGTGTAAAAAAACTTTCTAAAAGAAATTGCAACACCATTGTTCCTTTTCTTAACCATACCTTCAACTGGAAGATTTCTTTGAAAATTCGCTCATTAATGAGGATTTTCACCATGTTGGAATTTCCTATTTTTGACCCCAAAATCGGATTCAGCACCTTGAAAAACTCCCTAAGGCAAACTTTCAGCCCGAACTTCCTAATTTACAAACAAACAAAACAGTGTAGAAAATACGAATGTTTAAAAAAACCGGGAAAATGACGTCATGCTGGAATAGTTCATTTATGGCCGCTTGAAGCGCTGAGATCGAGAAATCCATAGTCCCCAGATGCAAAATTTCACGAAACAGTAAAGTTCAAAATCGAAAAACTGAAGAAAAAAATAGAAAAAGCAAGATGGGGAAAATTAGGTTTCCCCTGTTTTTGTTTGATAACTTTTCTCTTAGAAAACACGATTTTGTCGTCCCAATGGGCAACACTGGGAGGAGACGGCGATCCGAACAGCCCAATCAGCGAGCGTTCCCGCTTCACGTCCGTTTTCCCGGTTAGTTTTGAAATCAAAAATTTTGATTGTCTCCCAAAAATAACAGGAGACTTATTTTCCGAAATCAGCCCGATTTTCATCTATCCCACACCATTAACTATTCAGGAAAAATGCAAACAGAATTCGGTGAAATTCCTCATTCATGCTGCATGAATGGACTTTTAAGATCATGGTAGGTGTGGAATATCTACTCCACTCTTGCCGGCATCAACATATGTTTGAATTTTATAATTTGGTATATTTATCGATTTGTCAATTTCAATAAAAAAGAAAAAGTTAAGTTTTGCTAGTGCAGTGAACGTCTTCTGATTCCGTAGTTTTTTGAATAGACATTTTCTGTCTATTAAATTTTTTGAATAGACATTTTCTGTCTATTAAAAAACTTAGAGAAAGTGGGTACCTTCAAATAGTCCTGTCACGGTCGCCACTTTCTCAAAACTCGTACCTATTAGAACTTTTTCTCTAAGTCCTCAAACCTTAAATGCCTATTATTTAGATATTTTCTATCTAAATAATAGGCATTTAAGGTTTGAGGACTTAGAGAAAAAGTTCTAATAGGTACGAGTTTTGAGAAAGTGGCGACCGTGACAGGACTATTTGAAGGTACCCACTTTCTCTAAGTTTTTTTCTTCACAATGCCTGTTTCTGTTCGTTTGCGAATGGTTGCTAGAACAGCATTCAATCGACTTGCTGATGAAATCGAGCAGATGCTAGATCATCAAGATGTGGACTACGACGTGTTGGGGAGTAAGATTGCCAGGCTAGAGCGGAGGATTCAAGAACTCGAAGAAATGGATAGAGCTATCTTGGAAGAAATGGTAAGCGTCGAGGATATGCTGGACGTGGATATGGATAAGGAAACAAAAGCGGCCGAAGACATCGCCATTCGTGGTTTTTATTTGTGCCAGAAGAGTAAAGCCATCTTGGATCCAAGCAAAGTTATGAGCTCGACTGCATCGAACAAGCTCAAGGAAGAACCAAGCAACACAATGATAGAGACAACTATGTTTTCGATGGCCAATACAGAGTCTGTCTGCAACCTGTGGGAACTTGATGTCCTTGGAATTCAGGATCCTCTTCAGAAGAGGACCAAAGAAAAGAGAGCCGAAGAAACACACAAGTTTTTCCTGGATACAGTGAGGATTAACGAGCAGGGCCGCTATGTAGTCAGACTCCCCTGGATTGAAGACCATACACATATCCCTCGAAATTTCGTGATCGCAAAACGCAGAATTGGAGTTAATTCAGATATCCGTAAGGCGTTTCAAAAGATTAGTCTAGCTGAGGACGATCGAGATTATCTACGTTTCCTGTGGGTCAAAGAGGACGGATCGTTACAGATCTATCGACATGATAGAGAAGTCTTTGGTGTGAAAAGTAGCCCATTCCGATTGCGAACCGAAATGCGAAAACGATTCCGGAATGAGTACCTGGGCAAGTTGGCACGGAATGCAAGGCAGGTAACGAGAAAGTTGAAGATCGGGGAGATAGTTCTGTTTGGCAGCAGCGACAAGAAGAGGATAGATTGGCCCTTAGGAAGAATCATCGGTTTCATTCCAGTAAAGGACGGGAAACCGTGTCAGACACAGCAACAGCAAATGGTGAAGTCATGCGACCACTGCAGCGCGTTTATCCTCTTGAGGAGTGCTTCGACGATCAGAGAACCTAAGGACTCCGTCTTCTTCTTCTGCGCCCCGGAGGATGTGGAATATCTACTCCACTCTTGCCGGCATCAACATATGTTTGAATTTTATCATTTGGTATATTTATCGATTTGTCAATTTCAATAAAAAAGAAAAAGTTAAGTTTTGCTAGTGCAGTGAACGTCTTCTGATTCCGTAGTTTTTTGAATAGACAGAAAATATCTAAATAATAGGCATTTAAGGTTTGAGGACTTAGAGAAAAAGTTCTAATAGATACGAGTTTTGAGAGTAGGTGTAAAGAGGTTAATAGAAGGCATACTTTTATTCTGGGAACTGTGAACGACAAGGGTTCAATGGTGGTGTTGCTGAGCCTCAGAGCTTTGGCGAATTCGACGCTGCTGACGTCACATGAGTTCTTCGGGAGGAATGAAAGGCCTTGATGAAGAGAAGAGCACCTATGGTGGCTTAGTGGGTTGAGGTAGGGAGGTTCAGGGCAGACTTCGAAGGCATAGATGGTAGAGTCACCCTGCACAAACAACAAATCAAAATAATAGTTTTGCCCGTTAAGAAAATTGTTCAGGAAGGCCAAAAATGTAAAACGCGAGTCGAAACTTTGATTTCGCAGAACATTTCTTTTCAACCTTGAAAAGTGAAAACAATGCTTCCACTATCTTGGTAGACTCCAGTATCAATATTTGTTTTTTCCAGGGTTATAAATAAAATATAATATACATAAATGTGATAATAATTTCTCAAATTCAGGTTTTCAATGACATTTTGAAATGAAAAGCACAAGAAAACGTCTAGAAGTGCCAATAAACCGATTGTATCTAGTTGATCTCAAAACTACAATCTGTAAGTACTTTGCACTACCCTCATAGGGGACTATTTACACGTCAACCCGCACAATTCCAGAAAATTTCATCTATTGCATTTCCAAGTAAAATTAATCCTTTCTCAAACCAAATGAATCTTTTCCCAAACTAAATTAATCTTTTTTCAAACCAAATTAAAATTTTTTCAAAACCAATTTTTTTTCCAAACTAAATTAATGTTTTTTAAACATTTTTTTGCGAATTGCAGGCGTTCTGGATAAACGAGAAAAGTTTTTAGCCGTGGAATGTGAAGAAGCTATGATTCTTCTGTCCGATATCTTTGGAGTCTCGAAGATGAGGCTGATGAGTATTCCTTCCTGATGCAATCTTCGTTACTACTGCTTTTTCTTTGAAAATTGACACGAATTTTCAAGGTGATGATCTGATATTTACTTAGTGAGATTAGGTACTTTACGAAAATGTGTTGTTATGTTGTGGGAAAGGATTAATTTGATTTAGACAAAGTTTCATTTTTGGTTTGGAAAAAGTTTAATTTAGCTTGGAAAAAATTCTTTTGGTTTTGAAAAGGATTCATTCAGTTTGGAAAAGGATTAGTTTGACTTTGGAAATGTAGAAATTATGGTTGTTACAAAGAAATATAAGTATGCGCAAGCGCAGTGGGCTATCAGTCCAGGGGTGATTATTTTCGTAGGGTACCATCTACACCACAATCCACATAATCTCTTATAATTTCTTCGAAGGAATTTCTTATGATGGAAAATGAAGAGGTTTTATAAGAAGTTAATAAATTCGTAGAGTTTTGCCCGTTACAAGGACATCAAGGAATCAAAATTGTTCAGGGAGGCCTGAAGTGTAAAACGCGAGTGGAAATTTCGATTTTGGAAAACTTTTTTTCAAGGCTTTCGCTACCTCGGTAGACTCGGAAAGAAATCTCATGAAAATTAATAAGGTAACCGAAATCAGACTAGTAAGTTGAGGAGAAAATAGGTACGCAGTGCGGGTTAGGATTCATTCTTACTAAAACGTTTCTTTCTCATACTGCCAGAACTTCCCACAAAATGTTCGGCTTAGGCTTTTTCCAGGTTTTTTTTTTCAGGAGAAACAATAAATTCCCTGAGTATTCCAGGCTTTCCAGGTCGCTGGACACCCTGGTGCACTTTGATGTGGTGGAAACCTGTGTGACACTTGCTCATCGCCCTCTCTGCATCACCCCTCCCACGTAACGTTTTCGGGTGGATAGTCCACGGCTAAAGCATGTTCCATGCTAAAATAGGGAGCATGGTCGGTACTTACTCACCTTGATGAAGTAGGTAAACGTTCAATTGAGAATCCAAACTTCCTAACAATAATGATAATTAACTTATGAACAACACAAACTGTAGTAGTGCTAAAAGAGGACAATTAACAGATTGATAAAATATGACGGAATGGATGAAGTCACAATCAACGAGGAAATGATTCTGCAAGAAAACTGTGGGATCCAAAGTTAGCGAAAAACACATGCCTGACTAATCATAACCTTAAGGCCATATCACACGAGCGATTTTTCAGCTTTTTTCCGCAGAAAAATCGCTGGAACGTGAAGAGGAAGAAGTACAGTGATTCAAGTATCCATGCAAGGGAAGAAGTACAGTGTTTCAAGTATCCATGCAGCGGGTTTTTAATTCCACTTCCCCACCCCCCATAGCGCAGCCTGCACCCTGGTGGAGCGATTTTTCTAGCTTTGGAATATTTAGAACGCGTTCTAATTTTTCTAGTCCGCCATTTTGTGCGGGAAAAAAAGCTGGAAGGAAACCATTCGAAGGTTCTCCATCGATAAGTAATTTGTGGTTGTAGCATTCCTTGATCTACTAGCCAACGTCTGTTCAGTTTTCTGCAGTTTAATTAATCAGTTCTTCGTTCATTTTTAAACCTCCAACAAGTATGCCGCCGAATTCCACACTACTATAACCTGATCCAAAACTTGTAGTCATGTTAGAGTGAAAATCGCTGGCCGCCAGAATGCGCTCTATTCGCAGTTTTCTGCGGTTATTCTTCTTCAACTTCGCCAAACTTATTCTAACTTCCTCTTCACGTTCCAGCGATTTTCCAGCAGAAAAAAAAACCAAAAAATCGCTAGTGTGATATGGCCTTTATCTCGTTATCTCCCATATAACCAACTCGCTGCCTTCCAAATCAGAGATCAACTATAGTTCAATGGTAAAGAAGGAGAAGTTCAACAAAAACTCCTGAGAACTCGTTCAACTTGGTGAAACTCAATAAAATTTATGTCGTTCACGTTAAACTTACCCTTCAATGTGGCATGTACATTATCATGATAGTTTCTTAATAAATTAAGTTTTCTGTGCTGAGTTACCTTTGTTGATACTTCATACAGCCTTGTGGTTTGGACGGAAACACATATTATCTATACTATGGTCTCCACACGAATATTCTTTCTAAGTCAACACACGTCTTTCGAAAGAATGCAGGGAGTCTTTAATGAAACCTACCCTTCCAGTGCAGAATAGAGTCGAGCTGTCTTCATCGTAGAAAGGAATGAGAATAGCGGGAGAGACGTCCAGGCCAACAGTGGTCAAAGGGTTGTTCAGGTCATCGCTTTTGAATACCATGATTTGTCTCTCAGAGACTCTGGAAAAAATTTCATTCATGAAGCATGAGTTAATAAGCGAATTTTCAATAAAATCTTTCAGTTAAGGTTAAACATTTTTTAAGGCTAAATGTCACAATGTTTTAGTGTGGTTCTGAAATAAAAGAAGGCAGCACCATCGGGGCCAAATTTCGTTTACTCCTCATTTGAGAACGGATTGAGACATTTTAGTTCCGCAAACGGATTTCTCTTCAAGATTACCGTAGAATTCCTGGTGATTGGTCTAGAAAGTGTGCAAAAGTATTTTGCACACAGTTCCAACAAAAATTTGTTCAAATTTTGAACATTTTCAAAAAGTGGCCTTATACTTGCAGAACCTTCATCAGAATACGAATCCGTTAGCGGAATTTTTCCAACTTGTTCAAAGCCGTCGGATTCTCGATTCTACGATATGGAGCGGGGGTGAGGGGGGGGGGGGGATCATGGGCTGGGGGGAGGGTGGCGATCAAACGCCCCGCCGCCCGCCCGACCTTCACATTCATGTTTTGCTAGTATGCACCCTTTGGTCTCTATTCTTTTTCCTGGCCACCTAATATGTAGCTACCATCAACCTTCCCATTTCCAACTTCTCTGTCTTGAGGTTGAACGAATTGGGCGAAATTTCCATAAAAAGCAAGATAAATAGACAAATAACGTATGAGAAAGATTCTGTGTTAATTTGATTCAGATAATGGTTTGCACTGCTAAATATTTGGTTCTGAAATTGTGGTAATTTCAGTTCACTGTACATGGACTAGGTAATAATAATAATAATTTCTTTATTTGCCAAAAACACAAGCATTACAGGCATGTAGGGCAATTGTCAAAAGTCATATAATAATATATCACACAGAGAAAAACTCGTCAACAGCGTACAGTTCCCTCTCCACCAGATACCTCTTAATATATCTCCTGAAGGTAGGTCCTGGGGCGTCCACAGTGCAAACCGAAGATTCCAGTCGCGACACGTAGAAGTTCCAAAGGCAAACTGCACTAAACTCCACGCTTCTCTTATAGAACTCCAGACGATGGTCAGGGACTTGCAGTAAGTGCGGTGTTCGGGTGCTATAACCATGCGTAAATGCATGCAACCGCCGAAGCTCGGGGTCCTGGCGAATGAACAGCAATGCTTCCAAAACAAACAGCGATGGCAACGTAAGTAAGCCTTCCTGGCGAAATTTTCCTCTGCAGGATGAGCGTGGTCCCACTCCCAGAATTATTCGCAAGGCGCGCTTCTGCATTCTGAAGACCTTAGTCATGTTGGATGGGTTGTTCCAAAACAAAATCCCGTACGATGCTTTGGACAGGAACAGTCCAAAGTAGACTGATCGTAGGGTCCGCCTAGATGATAATGGCCGAAGCTTTCGGATGCAGAAGAGTGTGCTGCTGAGCCTATGCAACAGCTCTGCCACGTGTGGGTGGAAAGATAAGGTTGCGTCAAGGTCAACCCCCAAGAATTTAGTCTGACTGCATGAAACTATTTGCTGTTGGCCCAGATGAAAAGTGGCAATGGTCTCTTTGCCTCGACCAGTATGGAAGACGATACACTTCGTCTTGCTTTCATTGAGTATGAGACCATTTTGATCCAGCCAGCTCTTCAGGACTAAAAACTTGTCCAGCATGATGGAGATGCATTCGTTCAGTGTGGAGCCTTTAATAAGAAAGTTAGTGTCATCAGCATAATTGATGACCATACAGTTGGCATCCTGGAGTACAAGAGGCAGGGTGTTCACCAGAACCAAGAAAAGAAAAGGTAGGTACCTAGTTGTTCAAGTTTCGATGTACAAAATCTAGTTGCAAAAGTCATCTCACACCGTTCTAGTTGCACTAGCAATAGATGGTTTGAGGAGCAAATTCTTGGCGTTTGACGTTGATTTCCAAATTTTGTGAACAGCTAATGACGATGAAAAAAAAAAAACCCTGTGTTGTTGCCTGTAAAGTCGGTATACGGGCGAAAGTTTTACGTGACAACGACTTTGAGTGGTAAAATAATTTTAATGTTAATATTCATTCGTATAGTAGGAAGAAGGATAAAATAAAATTCTTTGTCAAGTTGCACAGAGTAGGTATTTCCCGTAGGTAGTAGGTATTTCCCATGGGGGGGGGGGGGGGGAGTGAGTGCCAGGGAAGGGGGGCGGGGCGCTCCCGCTTTTGTGAGCGCCGGGGAAGGGGAGGGGAAGGGAGCGGGGGAGCGGGGAAGGGGAGCGCCTTTAGGGAGCGCCGAGTTGCACCCCCTCCGTGAGCGGAGCGTAACGCAGTTTCTTGAAGTGTCTCCCGGTAAACCAATTTATAAGACGTTATCACGTCAATAAATAGTCGTTAATTCACTCTGCAATAGTGTTGAAAAAGGTAGAAACACCTATTTATTATTTACCAAAAATTCAAATATCTTTGAAATATGTAATATCAAAATGAATCTAAATAATTGAAACTAAAATCCCCCGTGTTTTTTTTTATTCCCGAATTCCCTCTTCTAAGAGTTAAATTATCAATTTTCTCTGTTTTTAAATTTCATTCTTTATTTCATGTAATTATAACGCCTAACACTAGCGAAATGTTGAATTTTGAAGTAGTACTAGGTATACCACTAAATTACAAACATGACTGTCCCAAAATTACCGTTTGTGCACTGTAATAAATACCCTAGAACTAGGGATAGTGATGTGGTCTTACAAGGTAATTACCATACAGATGGCAACACCATGGATGGAAGATTCAATCAGCAGTACAGTTGGCGTACCATCGCCGTCGCCTAGACCCGCACCGTCACCATTAAATAGCCCATCACAAATCAAAAATTAAAAAAAAATAAAAAAATGTTTCATTAAAAACAGAAAACAAATTATTTCATTATTATTACAATTACACTGAGGGGGGATATATCATGGTCCTCACCTCCAAGACATGGAGTGGGGAATTGTCCCCTCCATGCCGATGTACCTCTCATATACAAAGGCCAAGGAGCCACAAATAAATCATCATTTGAATTATAACTAAACTGGTGTTCTGTATCATCCTCCTTGTTCCTCCACATTACAGTTTTCATATTAGAGTGTGAATGGTCGCATAATTTCATAGGCATAATTTCATTTACAACTTAATCTGCATGGTCCCTGAAAATTTCCTCGAAATTGGATGGAAATGTGGTGCTTCCACTACAATTTATTTTTATTATTTTCTGATTTAGTTGTTGGTCGCAACAACAGGTGTTTTGTTAATAAAACGAGTTCACAATTTTCTTCCGATCCAAAAACGTCTAGTCATTTTACATTCTAAAACTTCAAAGATATTTTGTATTTACAATTCCAGAGGTACACCAAAGTGGTGACCCCTACTACTACTGAATAGGTACTTAGGTATCATGGAACACGTCAATGAGAGACTAGGACCAAGCGGAGATCAAAGACCGGTACCAGCTCCAAGGTCGGTAAAATTATCGATTCCACCTTTTTGGAAGGGAAATGTTGCTCTCTGGTTCGCACAGGTCGAAGCTCAGTTCAGAAGAAGTAACATCACTGATGATGACGAAAAGTTTGATTCCATCGTAGGAGTGATGGACACGAGCATTTTATCTCAAGTAAGTGATATAGTAACCGATCCTCCAATAAATGAGAAATATGTCACTTTGAAAAAACGTCTCATAGAATGTTTCACGGACTCTGAGGAACGAAAGCTACAAAGACTACTCAAGGACGTAGCACTCGGAGACAGAAAGCCTAGTCAACTTCTTCGAGAGATGAAGGAACTTGCAAATCACTCAGTAAGTGAAGACTTATTGAAGACCCTCTGGTTGCAAAATCTTCCTTCAAATGTACGGGCTGTTCTATCAGTGAGTAAAGAATCAACTCTAAATACTCTAGTACCTCTGGCAGACAAAATATTAGAAGTAGCGGAACCAAAAATGAACCAAATGAGTGCTGTAGCTGCTAAGCAAAGACACGAGGATGTTAGATTTTCGGAATTGGAAGCTAAAATTGAAGTTTTAACGCATAAACTCGACACAGCTTTCAAACACATTTCTCGACAACCTTTTCAATCGTCCTCAGGAAATCGTCAGCGACCACGTTCTCAATCACGCACTGAGAGAGAAAAGAAACAATCAGGTACTTGGAAATGTAGGTATCATTTTAGGTACGGTGACAAGGCCTTTCGTTGCGAGTCTCCTTGTAATTATAAGCAGAAAGGGAGACAGGCGGAAAACCAGCAGGCCAATCGCTAGAAACGGCGAGCGATCCTGGCCAGCTTCTGTCACGCCGTTTGTTCATCAAAGATAAACAGAATGCGTACACTTTTCTGATAGATACAGGTGCTGACGTAAGCGTGATTCCTCCTGCCGCAGTCGAGATGAAGACTCCATCCACTTACGAACTTTTTGCAGCCAATGGAAGTAGAATTAAAACGCATGGCGTTAAAATGCTATCCATCGATTTGGGCTTGCGCCGTTCTTTCAGATGGTTATTCATCGTAGCAGAAGTCTCAAGACCAATCATCGGAGCAGATTTTTTGGACCATTTCGGATTGTGCGTAGATGTGAAGAACCAATGCCTACAAGATCCACTGACTTCTCTGACAACTAAAGGTAACATGATAGAAGATTCCCGAGTACCAACAGTAACAACAATAGGTCAGGGACATGAACAAGTTTACAGTACCCTTTTGGAAGAATTCAAAGACATAACAAAACCTAGTTTTGCAAAGTCGACAGCAAAACACAAAGTGGTTCATCACATAATCACAAAAGGCCCTCCAATAGCAGCAAAATTCCGACGACTAGATCCTGCAAAATATAGAATTGCTAAGAAAGAATTTGATTGTATGGTGGAACAGGGAATTTGTAGACCTTCGAAGAGCCCATGGGCCAGTCCACTACACATGGTCCCTAAAAAGACAGGAGACTGGCGCCCATGTGGCGACTACAGAGCGCTTAACAAAGTCACTCTTCCAGATAGATACCCTCTACCGAATATTCACGACATGACGTATGATCTTCATGGCAAAATCATTTTCACAAAAATTGACTTACTGAAAGCGTATCACCAAATTAGCATGGCTCCAGAAGACATAGAGAAAACGGCAATAATAACCCCATTTGGTCTTTTTGAGTTTCCCCTGATGACGTTTGGGTTGTGCAACGCAGCACAAACCTTCCAGCGTTTTGCCAACGAACTCATCAGAGGTTTGAAAAACACCAAAATTTATATAGATGACGCTTTGATTGCCAGCTCATCAGTTGAAGAACATTTGGAAGATCTGAGAGCTTTCTTTCAACGTTGTAGGGATTTTGGCGTTGTGATCAATAGTGCTAAGTGTGAGTTCGGCAAAGCAGAATTAGAATTTCTTGGGCACAAAGTGAGCTCCAAAGGTATATCACCTCTCCCTCAGAGAGTTGAAACAATCCTGAAGTACGATCAACCCAAGGATATCCAAAGCCTCAGGAGATTCCTTGGAATGTACAATTTTTATAGACGGTTTGTACCACAAGCAGCGAATCACTTGGCAAAATTGAATGACTTCTTGAAAAATCACCCTGGAAAAAGCAATGCTGAAATAAATTGGACATTAGAAGCTAGTACCTCATTTCAAAACTGTAAGGATGCATTGTGCAAAGCAACACTGTTGGCACATCCATTATCATCAGTTCCTTGGTCCTTGACAGTTGACGCTTCAGACTATGCAATAGGAGGTTCCGTTCAACAGAAAATAGAAGGAATTTGGCAACCCTTGGCATTTTACTCTAGGAAATTGGGTGAAACTGAGCAAAAATATAGTGCCTATGATCGGGAGTTGTTAGCAGCGTATGCAACGCTCCAACACTTCCGATACCTACTTGAAGGAAGAATATTCACGCTCTTTACTGACCACAAGCCGCTCATATTTTCTTTCAATCAGAAGTTGGATAAAGCATCACCAAGACAGGCTAGATTCCTCGAATTTATAGGCCAGTTCACCACAGATATCCAACATGTTTCAGGAAAAGACAACGTTGTGGCTGATTTTTTGTCTCGAATAGAAAGTGTGGACGCCGTAGATTATGAAAAAATTGCTCAGGAGCAGAATGAAAATGGACTTCCAAAAGCTGAAGATGGGGCAACACTCTCCTGGAAGAAAGTTTGTATACCAGGATCCGATGTTGCGCTCTTTTGTGATGTCTCAACTGGATATGTAAGACCTTTCATACCACTTAATTTTCGGAAACAAGTTTTCAATAGCATTCATAACATGTCGCACCCAGGAATTAAGGCCAGTTTGAAATTGTTACGACAACGCTTTGTGTGGCCTGGAATGGCCAAAGACAATGCTCGTTGGGTACAAGCTTGCGTGGGGTGTCAAAGAGGGAAGATTCAAAGGCATATCCGAAGTCCATTAGGTGAATACGAAATGCCTAAAGAAAGATTCAGTCATGTCCACATTGATCTGATAGGTCCATTGCCACCATCTCGAGGTTTCACCTATGCACTTACGTGTATAGACCGCTTCACTCGTTGGCCTGAAGTCATCCCTTTGACTGATAGCAAGGAAGAATCAGTTGCCGAGGCCTTCTACTCACAATGGTGCAGTCGTTTCGGGATGCCTCAACAGATAGTGTCAGATCATGGAAAACAATTTGAGTCCACGTTATTTAAGAATTTGACTGAGATCATGGGGACACAGCACAATTTTTGTTCGCCTTACAACCCAAAAGCCAACGGAATCATTGAGCGTTTTCACAGGCAGCTAAAAAGTGCTATAAAAGCTCATGCCACAGACAAGTGGGTCGATATACTCCCCACAGTCTTGCTGGGAATTAGGTCTGCTGTGAAGGAAGATCTTGGATGCAGTTGTGCCGAGTTGGTGTATGGATCCACATTAGTGCTACCTAACGAGTTCATGGAAGCTACTCAACCCACAATACCAACTCCAGGTTTTGTAGCAAACTTGAGGAAAGCCATGGATGATTTGAGGGCCCAACCAACAGCTTGGCATACGAAAAATTCAATTTTCATTCATCCGCAATTGGACAAATGCAGCCATGTGTTCGTGAGAAATGACATCATCAGGAAGCCACTCCAGCCACCGTATGATGGACCGTTTCAGGTAATTAAGCGGAAAGAAAAAACGTATACCATCAAAATGAAAGGCAAAGATGTGAGCATCAGCGTTGACCGACTCAAACCTGCGTTTACCGAAAATGAAGAAGTAACAGCACAACACCCCGTAACAATTGAAGTATCAAGACAAGAACAGTCAAGACCTGCAGAATCGTTGCGAGAAGAGCCATTGCCTCAAGGTACAGCTCAGGCCACGCAAGATCAAGGCAGGAATCCAAGAAGACAGGAGCCTTGGATAACCCAGCGAAAACTCACTTCGCGAGGAAGACTTGTTAAACCCCCTGTTCGTTTTCGGGATCCTACTTTTCTTTTTTATTAGGGGAGGGGGGTAGTTGTGGTGCTTCCACTACAATTTATTTTTATTATTTTCTGATTTAGTTGTTGGTCGCAACAACAGGTGTTTTGTTAATAAAACGAGTACACAATTTTCTTCCGATCCAAAAACGTCTAGTCATTTTACATTCTAAAACTTCAAAGATATTTTGTATTTACAATTCCAGAGGTACACCAAAGAAATGACTGTAACAAGGAAATACATGTTTGCGCATGCACAGTGATTACTATCAGTCTGGGGGCAACGATTTTCATAGGGGACCATCTGCAACCAAATCCGTACAATTCCTGACAATTTTATCGAAATAGGATGTAAAATGTGAAAGTTATGGCTGTTACAAGGATTTCATGACAGACCTTTGTCAGAACAGAAAATTGTTCAGGACCCAAGTGGAAATTTTGATTTTGGTATTTTTTTTCAACCTTGAAAAGTGAAAACAAAGCTTCAGGCACCTTGGTAGACTCGGAGGCAAAAAATTGAGAGCGTAAATTTGAATAATATAATAGAGATTGAAACAGATGAGGCAGCTCAGTGAGCGGTATCGAATGAAGTAAAACAAATTAAGCCAAGATAAGTAAACTCACTTATCAAATCCTAAAGCAGCTATGAACTGTCCATTTACAGCCCAGACGAGCCTGGCTCCTCTGGTGCCTCCTGGTCCTTTGCCCTGACGAATCGGATCTGGACCAGCTCTCGGTTCATAGATGGCTATAGTCGACCCCCTGGTGGCGGCAGCTATGAAATTGCCACATCCGGACCATGCTAGCGCCACAACCTCAAAAAGAATATAGGTATTTTCCAACAATTCAGATTATCTGGTATAATACACAAATAATTCGAAAGGTAGGGGTGGTAAATCAATCGATTCCACCATTCAATGCGGGAAAGTCGTTGCTAAAATGTAGCAATTAAATTAATACACAGTGAGAGATCTGGTTTCGTACCATAAAATGTCGCATAATACTCACTTGGTCTTCTGCATTGAGGGTTGCCGCTTGTTCCAATGTCGACAAGTCCCAGATCCTGATGGTCATATCGTAAGATGTGGTGGCCAAAATGTCAGAGGCTAACGGGTGGAATTTGAGGCAGTATATTTTTTCCATGTGAGCTTGGAGAACGGCTTCAGGAGTATTTGTAGCTTCAGAGAGACCTCCTTCAGGCACCATCCATAGTTTGACTGTTCCTGCGTAGATAAGCAAAAAGTTGGAGAGGATAATATTAAGTATGGTTTCAATTTTCTTAAAGTAGATGAATTGCAATATCTGGAAGAGAGAGGAATAAAATGAAAACCAAAATTGAAGAGATCGAAGAGACGGTAAATCTTCCGCTGAATGAGCGAATTTTTGTAATCGTTTCCACGAAATTTCACTCAGAGATGCGGTTTTTACTAAGCGGTGACCAAATACTGCCATTTTATATCTCCAGAAGCAGTCGCTTCAGCATAGGATGTTTTGTGAAAGGTTTTTTGGAGAGATAAAAGTTAAGAAAACGAGTAAAACAAATGAAAAAAAGTGACTTCATAAAAAAAACCCTGTGTTGTTGCCTGTAAAGTCGGTATATGGGCGAAAGTTTTACGTGACAACGACTTTGAGTGGTAAAATAATTTTAATGTTAATATTCATTCGTATAGTAGGAAGAAGGATAAAATAAAATTCTTTGTCAAGTTGCACAGAGTAGGTATTTCCCGTAGGTAGTAGGTATTTCCCATGGGTGGGGGGGGGGAGTGAGTGCCAGGGAAGGGGGGCGGGGCGCTCCCGCTTTTGTGAGCGCCGGGGAAGGGGAGGACGCGGGGGGAGGGGTGCGCGGGGGGGGGGGGGGGCGCGCTTTAGGGAGCGCCGAGCTGCACCCCCTCCGTGAGCGGAGCGTAACGCAGTTTCTTGAAGTGTCTCCCGGTAAACCAATTTATAAGACGTTATCACGTCAAAATGATTCGTACTATGGTGTAAAATCTGATACAAAAACCTAAGGAAACACAAATATAAACAAGGAAACCGATACAGAGACATAGATTGAAAAAATGGATAAAATGAAACCGCGCAAGCCTGTCAACCAGCGTACCCCAGCCAGAGCCCCCATTACCGTTTTATTTTGCTGCATGCGAGATTTCTATCTCGCTGTTTTCGCCTTTCCCACCAAAAATCTTCGCTGTCACCTAAACCTTTGAATCCTTTAGGACAAGCTCAACCTGGGGAGGGCTAGCCTACAGGATGTACCAGCAATTCTACTCAGAAAACCTGCCCACTAGTGACAGCGTCGTGGCTCCACACCTTGAAGTTGGATCACCTCTCCAGAATGAGCATTGCTAGAGTCACCAAGGTTGGAAACCTCAATCTACTCTTAATCTATGGAAATAATTTTAGCGGGAAGGGTAGGCAGGATCAATCATAAACCTAACACGATAAGATGATATGCGTATGTTTACAAGTTTTTCATTTTTCTCCGCTCCCAATTTTCTTCAACACGACCATTTTGTGGTCCGGGGCCCCAGTGGTCCTTCAGAGTCTCTCAATACAGCTAATATTTAATTCTTTTCAAATTCAGGATTAGGAGAAATTGGTGGCACTAGTGCCACCCCACTCCAGTCCATCCAGACATCAATGTGAAGTAAAACTTCATATCAGGTATTCATTGAAGAAAAAAAAAACTAACCATCGTCACAACCAACTGCCACATGACGATTGTTGAATGGGTCCCAAGCAAAATCCATTATTGTGTTCGCATTAACCAGAGTAGGAGTGACCCCGTCAGGCAGTTTCCCAGGTTTGCTCAGCTCAAAAATGGCCAGTTTACCACCTGGGCCTCCCAGCGGTACTGCAACTCGGTCGCTATTGCCTGAAAATTGGAGAACGTTCATCAGAGACAATTTTAACAACCATCAACGGCCACCAAATTCAACCAAATAAGAGAAATCAACTTACAATGAAATCCATCACACTCTCCAGATATTTGGCGACTGACGTTTCTCACATTCTCGATGTGAAGAGACTTGTGTGCAGGAGTCCCTTTGAGATGGCGGTACTTGGAAACCCTCCCTAAAGATATTAAATTGAAAGTTTAGCTTGAATAACATTTATCAGTTAATGTTATGAGAAATGGAATTTATTAAGATTCAAAAAGGTCTGATAACATCGATGGCGAATATTTGCAAAGTGATACCACCAGTCTTCCTCATATACCAACATCTTTAATTTCACAACGAATAGACGGGAGATGTATGGTTTAAAGAGAGTGACCCAATAGCACTTGACCTACAAAAGCGAAAAGAAAATTTTGGAGAAGTAGCGATTTATTTCACAACATAGTCTCCTTCAGCTCGGTGCTTGACCCAGTGATTCTCCATCCTTCAATTCAGCGTCGAATCGGCCCTATGATTCGGCACAGTAGTTTGCCGTTCTATATGTAGTCGATGTAAAGTTGTATAGTAAATGTATAGTAAAGTAAAGTAAACAAACATTTCAGCTAGGATTTTCGTCCAACTGCCATTTCTGGTGTCGCGGACGTCATCAGCTGTCTTCCAAAGGGAAGATCAGAATTTGCTGATGATTTCGCTCATGGCTTCCCATTGCCTCACCGCCCTGGGTTGTGACGAGGGGGGTGATGAGCCCATGATGTGCAATAACTCGCCCAGGCAGCGAGACTCGAACACACGACCTCTCTGCAGTAGCCAGTTCGATAATTGCTACCAAAGGACGCATGTCGCAGCGAACACAGTCACGGCGCACCCCTATTCGCCTGAGCAGCGCACATCACCTTTCAGGCTGATATGGCAGTCTTCGCCAAGGTCGGAGCATATTCACAGGGTAAAGTCCACTCTTTCGACTGTTTTTTGGTCTCTACAGGGTGTCCAAGTAACTACGCTCCCCCCACTTATTTTCTTTAATTGTGTGAGAAAAAAAATCGGACAAAGGCTATTCTTCATAATTTTTTGCGTAGAATTCAAAAATGACAAAATTGCGCAGTACGCAATTGCGCAATCGTGCGCAACCATGATCAACTTTGTTTTTTAAAATGGGAACCCCCATTTTTCATTGCAGATTCGAATTCTACGTCAAATTTTATGAACATTTTACTTCGACAACTTTTTTTTTGGACGCGCACAACCCGCTTAGAGAGCGCTCAAAGATGCGCAACTCAGGGATTGCGCCATAGTTGAGATGAACGTAAACCTCAAGTGTGGCACATCACTTAGCACTGTTTTTCCACGCTGAATCGCGTGGTGGTGTTCCTTTCTTGATTTGATTTGATTTTACCTCATTTACAGCCGAAAAACTCAATTTTTGAGGAGGAAATCATCGAATTTCCGTGGAATCTTTCCCGAGTATCGTTTCCTTCACAAATTATTTCTCCTCTGACACAATTTTATAAATGTTACAGTTTATTTACACTTCATTGGGTTTGATTCATTACCCTTCATAAGTAAATCGATGATTTCCACCTCGAAAAGTGACTTTTTCGGCTGTTGATGCGATAGGATGGAATCAAATCAAGAAAGGAACACCACCACGCGATTCAGCGTGGAAAAACAGTGCTAAGTGATGTGCCACACTTGAGGTTTACCTTCATCTCAACTTTGGTGCAGTCCCTGGGTTGCGCATCTTTGAACGCTCGCTGAGCGGGTTGTGCGCGTCCAAAAAAAAGTTGTCGAAGTAAAATGTTCATAAAATTTGACGTAGAATTCGAATCTGCAATGAAAAATGGGGGTTCCCATTTAAAAAAACAAAGTTGATCGTGGTTGCGCACGATTGCGCAATTGCGTGCTGTGCAATTTTGTCATTTTTGAATTCTACGCAAAAAATTATGAAGAATAGCGTTTGTCTGATTTTTTTTCTCACACAATTGAAGAAAATAAGTGGGGGGAGCGTAGTTATTTGGACACCCTGTATAGTGTATTTGCCAGTGGATCAATAGTTTGTCAACGATCACGTAATGACGCAGAAACTCTTTTGGATTGCGCTTGTTGTCATCGGTTCTTTTTTCGTTCGTCGAGGAAAACTATCTAGTTGTGCACTACGTCGCTGGAATTTTACCTTTTTAGGGGGGGGGGGGGGGGGGTTAATGCTTAAAAAACGTGTTTTAGGGCATAACCTAGTAAAATCAGCCCAGGCCTCAATTTCCAACCGATTTGCGTGGTTTTTTATTTTGTTTGACTCGGAAATTTTCCAAATTGTACACTATTTCACCAGAGTATCAAAATTTCCACTATTTTATTGCCTAAAATACTAATCGCCTACCAACTGGCTTTATTGACCTAGTACCCATCCAACGGGACGTTCCCGGGAATGCAAGCATTACCTAACAATATGTTGCAAAACTGCAAGTCCGATTCGGCAAAAAAATTGAAAAACAGAAAATTGTAACAGAAGCCATCTGCGTCACGATAGTAAAACTTCTCTTGCGATTGTGACACCTCTAGATGTGAGCCCAACTTCTTTTCGGACCGTCTTCGTACAATGCAATCGCCATCTTATGTATGCGAACTATTCCATTTATTCACTACTGACGACCAAACTTCACAAGCGAATTCTCGAAATACATTGATGTACCTTATGTGAGCTGCCGCTCAGCAGCTCACTGTTTCCCCTATCAGGCCATCGAGGCCATTAAGCCCTGACAACCCCCGGGAGAAAGACCCCAGGCCGCAGAGGCCAGTAAGCCCTGAACCACCCTCGACACAGGAAGACCCAGGCCACAGAGGCCAGTAAGACCTGATCAGCAGCAGGAGAAGGAGCCCACAGCCACACACAAATGGGCGTGGCCATACACCGTGCCCTCCCACCACCTTGGGCACAAAACAACCAAAACAATTGTCAAGCCAGCAGGAGGAGCCCTGATCAAGAAAGACCATCAAATCTGCGGTTTTTGGCATTGTTAGATTGGCCAGACTGGAGAGGGGAGCAGTCAAATATTAAGGTAAAGACCTGAACACCTCAGTCCTTTGAAGCGCGCCTAGCCAGCATTGTCTGTGAAGCTATCCCCCCCGTCCGTGAAGCGTTCTCCCCCGTACCAGTGTCGACCCTGTATCGAGCTGTACAAAAATCATCCTCCTGCCTCCCAGTCGAACATTGTAGGCTATAACCAGTGAGTGGTGCTCCTCAGTGAATCCGGCTTCTGTCCTGCCTCCCCTGGAACCGTCCGAAAGGAACCGCGACGCGATCCAGTCCGATCCCGGCTACTCCCCTCAACATCTACATCTCGCCTCTCATCGTGTGCGGACTCGCTCCGGTACTCCGTCACGTGAGTGAATACAGTGTAACACCTATCTTATTGGCCAATAGTAGGTAGTTAGTGAAGAGTAACTCAGTAACATTAAGCAGAACAGTATTTGGAACTGGAACATTGAAATCAAAATTTAACATCTTACCTGTAACTAAGTTTAAGAAAGCTGTAACGCCTAGTCGAATCACTCTAATCACATTTGCCTCTCGTAGAACGCCCTTCTGGCAGAACTGGGTCGTGGAACCCTCTAGTCTCATTTTGTTCCTAATAAATAACCTTGCATTACTCTACATTTTCTTACAGTCTTACCCTGGTTCTGATTCTGGTTCATGAGTATCGGGTATCGGTAACTAGGTAGTTAAATTCACTTGCACAGAAACGAGTAACTTAAAATCATTCTTTATTTCAACAACCGATACACCGCATTGGTACAAACAGGTAACATTTACATAAATATCAAGAGTAACTTCAAAGTAGAACGCAGCCTCATCTCCCAAGCCGTATCGAGTCAAGCTACCTACGACACGTTACAAGCTAAGTATTTTTCTATTTTCTAGTTTAAGTTTTTTGTCTTTTCAGTTGTTCCTGGAACCGTTACACTTCCCCCTTTTAACAGTAACAGCAAAATTTAGAGTCTTTTATTCCCGATCGGATCGATACCCCGTCCCCAGGCTTACACTTACTATATTTATAAGTACAAGGAGTTGTTCGAGGGACACACGGAGTTGTGCCAGGAAGCTTTTGGTTAGTGTCAGTCACTTCTAAGGGACGAAAATTAGGGGTTGTAATTTTCAAATCGCTCTCAACACCTTTATATCGAGAGTTTTGCGCGTTGCGTCATGATCATACTTTGTAACCATCTAAACGCCAATCTGAACAATTCGGATAATTTCATCAAATTCGGTTGAAAAATGTATAAGTTATGGTTGGTGCCATGCGAAGAACAGAAGTGCAGGGCTCAAGATGAATCCTAAAAAATGTCACCTTTCTGGGACATGTAATTTCAGGAATAGGAACTCAAGTGGATCCAGAAAAAGTAGCTAGCTTGTAGAGGTTTAAAATACCAGAGAACGAGACAGAACTACGGAGATTTCTCTGTGTGACTACTTATTTGTCCAAATTAATTTTAAAAAATGTCTCCGAATTGACACTTTGACCTACTCTTGAAGGACACTGCTTGGCAACGGAGGCCGGAACATTTAACTGCGTTCTAAGGTCAGTTATCAACCAAGAAAAAGGCACCAGTGTTGCGCCATTACAACCCAAAGGAGCCAGTCACTCTGTATGTGGATGCCAGTAAGCACTCAGTAAGAGCATGTATGATACAGCTTGACCAGCCTATCGCCTTCATTGACAGCCAGATGGAAAAAGAGGCTTTGGCATTACTGAGGGCCTGCAAAAAGTATCATTCTCATGCGTAGGGAAACCCAAAATTAATAGTGGAGACAGACCATGAACACCTCGAAAGCATATTCAAAAAGCCATTGCACAAGGGTCCTTTTTAGCGGAATATGTTCAGCTTCAGAGAAGAACTAGGGGTTTATGAAGTCCTTATTGTCAAGGGTGATCTCTAAATACATGGTCCCATGTATAAAGGCGTAGAAGGATGCCTTAAACTGGCCAGAGAAAATGGTTTTGGCCAAAAATGGCAGATGAAATAAAGCGGTATGTGTTAAGTTGTCCAACTTGTCAAGCCCTTCAAAAAAGCAAGCCGGAGGAACAAATCACAACAGGCGAGCTTCCTGAAAGGCCCTGGCAGATATTAGCCAGTGATCTATTCAACTGGAACCATAGAGAGTAGGTATCTAATCATAGCTGACAGCTACTCTGGATTTTTTGACTATGTGGAATTGAGATCGACCACTAGCTCAGTGGTCATCAAGCAGATGAAGAGATGGTTTGACAATTGGAATTCCAGACCAGTTGATTCCAGGCGGTGGATCCTAGTACACCAGCAAGAATTTAGAGACTTCCTATGTGCTTGGGGGTCCAGAATTTGTTTGGTCCAATGAACTAGCAAAATGCTATGTACAGGAGATCAAACTTCTGCTACAAAAATGTTTGATTGAGTCAGATCTACATCTAGCGCTCCTAAATCACCGGAATACGCCTAGAGAGAACATCAACTCACCAGCGCAACGTTTGATTGGTAGAAAAACGAAAACTCTTCTTCCGTGCGTGAATTCCTTGCTCCAGCCTCACCTTATCGGACCAGAAGAAGTCCGTGGGTGACGGAAGATGCGTGGAAAAAGAAAAGGAAAGCAGACAAAAGCAAGAACGCATCCATGTTGTTCCAGAGCTGGCGACCAAGTATTGTCGAGGAAATCGTTGAGAAATTGGGTCCCAGCAGAGATCATAACCAGATAGGGAACTTCCAACTCCTATATGATCCAGACGTCAGAAGGATCCAAGCATCGTACTAATTCCTTGTTCCTACAACCAAGACACGAGCCACATCAGAGGAATCCAGTCCTGTAATACCACTGGATCGTCCTGTAATACGAGGGTGGATCAAATATAAACGGGACTTTATTTTTTTTTAAATTTAATTTGTTAGAAAATAAAAAGCGGCTATATGTCACTTTTCTACATAGTCTCCTGCTTTTGTGACACATTTTTCCCAGCGAATAGGAAGTTTTTTAATCCCAGCATCAAAAAACGATGAAGGTTGCGTCTGAAGCCAATTGCGCACGAACCCCTCGACCCCCTCATCATCCTCGAATCGCTGTCCGCCTAGGGCTTCTTTAAGTGGCCCAAACAAGTGAAAATCACAGGGCGATAGGTCAGGGCTGTAGGGAGGATGATCAAGTGGAGTCCAATGCATTTCTTCCAATTTTTGAACAGTTAGAGCTGCAGTATGGGGCCTTGCATTTTCGTGGAGGAGGATGACGTCACGAATTGGTTGATTCCGTCTTTTGCTGCGATATGCAGCCCTCACCTGAGTCAGCAGCTCACAATAGTAGGCAGCATTGATTGTTCTTCGCTCATGCAATAAATCAATGAGCAAAACGCCTCGATAGTCGAAAAAAACAGTTGCAAGGACCTTGCCAGCAGACAGTCGAGTTTTTGCTTTCACTGGGGCTGTCTCCCCCTTCCTCCGCCACTCCATACTGGCTTGCTTCGATTCGGGTGTGTAATGATGGACCCATGTTTCGTCGCAGGTGACGATGCTAGCCAAAAATGCTTCCCCTTCTTCCTCAAACCTTGCAAAAAGCCTCTGACAGACCTCCAAACGTCTCAACTTCTGATCTGCAGTCAAAAGGCGAGGGAACCATCTGGCACACACTTTACGGAATCCTAGGTGCTCTGTAATGATCGTTTGGCAGCTCCCATAACTTACCCCTACCTGCTCAGCGATTTCGGAGACAGTCACACGTCGATCATCTTCAAGAATGTCACGAACCGCTTGAATGTTCTCATCCGTAATGCTGCTCCGGGGACGACGATCGTGTTCCTCATTCTCTACTCGTTCTCTTCCCTCCTGAAACTCTTTGTACCAGGCAAACACACGGGTCCTAGAGAGGGTTTGGTCCCCGAACTGGGCAGTCAACCTTTGAAAAATTTCCGAAGGTTTGACTCTTTCACGGGTAAGAAATTTTATGATAATTCGTTGCTCAATGGAAACGGGCACCTTTTGTTCAGACATCGCGATAACTACTCATGAAAGGTTGTAAAGGGGGAGACGCCCCCCTCATCCACCTTCTAATGAACCTGTTCAAACAATCTCGAAGTGACGGGCCCGCTTCTGTCAACCGTCGGCGCTCAGAGGTCAGAGTCCCGTTTATATTTGATCCACCCTCGTACCACTGGAAGCCTGGATCATCGTCTGATCTCCTATCCAATCAACCCATACAGATGCCACAGTCTGCTTCAACGCAAAGCAAGACACCAACCTCAAGCATTAAGATCAGAGGTATTTCTTCCCCAAAGGCAGGGTAGTTGCCAGTTGGAACCCTATCGTTGCCGGGAGAATACTGAACACTGGAGGATGCTTGGTGAAGCCCCCTAAGCGCTTCGCCCTCTCAAGCATCTAGGAACAGAAGGATGTGAATGGAAGTAGTGACATGAGAAGGAACTATTCAGTTAGTAAAACTACTGTTTGAGAA